>JANBXA010000391.1:14625000-15225000 GCA_030556225.1 Cricetiscus sungorus
ATGCCTGAACAACAGCTAGATTATTCTATTGAACTGAATTGGTGGTAGTTTGTTGTGTACCAGTAGAAAACAAATACACTAACATAAAGCTTTTGATTTTGACAGTGTTGTCACTGAGTTCTTGTGCCCACACTCTGCAATACAGTGACCACCACCCTTGCCCACTTCTGCTGTCCCAATCTTTCTGGTGGCTTCTCCAGGATCACCTTGTCACTGGGTCTGTTCCCTTGAACTCCTGTCCCACCAAAGCCTTTCTCCTCTAGCCTTGTGACTGAGGGCCCTTGTTGCTGGTCCCTGTGTTAGAACTACCTTTTTAAAAATGTCCTACTGAATACAAAACCATTCAAGGGTCCAGGAAATGCGTTGCTCAGGAATGTTTAGATCATGTAATTTTACAGGAATGTTTTGCTGAGAAAAATAAATCACTTATTTAAAAATGCAAAGCAAATTGGGGGGGGGGGACAGAAATGGAGCACAATGCCCTCCCTCCCAGGAAGGGATCTTTCTGGCGTGCCACACCCCCACTCTAGTTTCTCTCTCTCTCTCTCTCTCTCTCTCTCTCTCTCTCTCTCTCTCTCTCTCTCTCTCTCTCTCTCTCTCTCACTTCAACAGTTCCAGCCAGTCTAAAAAGGGCCCTCAGAATCGCCCACAACACCCAGCTGAGCTTCTTGACAAACACCTTAATGGTGCAGTGTTGCCTGTTGGCTGCCATTGGCTCTTGAGTGGGTGATAAGTGCTCTAACAGTAATTCGGGAATTCCCCTGCTCTAACGGTAATTCGGGAATTCCCCAGAGCGCTGCACAGTGTCCTTGGCCCACTCCCAAGAGGCCACCACAAACCAGACAATCACCAGGCTTGGGGAGGTGGCACATTTGGGGTTTTGGATCGGCACTGGGATGTCCGTTTTCTAATTCTGGGAGAGCCTCTGACCAAGGCCAGGAGTGTGGCCACACTGTCATTCACTCTGAGGAGGGAGGAAGCCTGGTCTTCCTTACTCTTTCCATTGCCCTCCTGGTTCCCTCTGCTTCCTGATGAGTTAAGGAACAAGGGGAGAGGAGACAAAGACCAGTGGTTAAAGCTGTTTCTTCAATGGGAAACAACTGAGCTAGGTAACCTCTAGCTAGTATGTAAGTCTCCATTGTTTGAGCTCAGGTGGGTTGAGTGTGGAGTCCATCCTCTATTTCCATAATGCCAGTTGTAAAGTCTAAATCCAGACTTCCCCAAAGACCTACCCTCTAGCTCTGATTGATCTATTACGTTGCCTAAACACATCCTGTAGACTAAGCCCTGTTTTCATGAGAGAACACCACATTTGCTTGTATTCTGGCCTTTTCCTGATGAACTATTACATATCTTTCAAAACGTGCCTTGCATGGAGGATGCAATCTGTCCCAAGTTTAGTGGACTCGGTCCATGCTCCCAGTGGCATCATCAGATTCCTCCGCGTCTGTCTCATACTACAGCATCAACAAAGCTTTGCATGCCTGTCATCCCCACTAAACTCTTGCTTGTGAGCTCCCAGCCTGGCGCTGGGAGACAGACATAGAAGTATTAAACACTTATTGCAATTGTGGTAAGTGGAATGAAAATCCAGGACAAGGTGCTGGGAAAGTGCTTGTCAGAAACATCGGCTGTGATGTCAGGGGTGACCTCCCCAAGTATATAATGTCTCAGATGAGACCTGTGAAAGCTAAAAAAGTGAACACTTCAGGGAAACGATTCCGTTCGATGTCTAGAAGGGAAGGAGTTTATAGACTAGAAAAGCAGAAAGTGTGCCAAGGTGGTTGGGGTCCAGCAAGCACTGAAGAGAGTCATGGGAAAAGGAAGTGTGAGAGTGGGTGCATTCCGCCTCAGAGGGCCTCAGAGGCCACGAGAAGCAGAGTGGCGGGCACTGGGCACAAGGGGCTCATCATATTGTTCTCCCTACTTTTGTGTGTGTTTGAAATGTTTCCCTAATAAAAATGAGTAGCAGTTGGGGCTGCAGAGATGGCTCAGTGGTTAAGAGCACTAGTTACTCTTCCAGAGGACCCAGATTCAATTCCCAGCACCCACATGACTGCTCACAACTGTCTCTAACTCCAGTTCCAGGAATATAGTGCCCTCTTCTGACTACAGAGGGCACTGCATGCCTGTGGCACACAGACATCCATCCATGCAGGCAAAACACCCATACACAGAAAACAAACATAAGTCTTTTTAAAAATTAGTAGCAACTTAGTAATACTGGGTTACCCATTGTCCTTGAAGTCATTTAAGCAAGAGGAGGGTGGAAACAAAAAGGTCTGATTGGCTTGCATTAAAAATTTTGTTATTACTAAAGGTTTTAAGCATTCAGAAAGAATTATCTGCCTGCCTCTGCCTCCCAGGTGATGGGGTTTAAAGGTGTGTGCCACTCTACACAGCTAGAGCCATGTAGATTTTTTTCTTTTGGTTTTTAAAGACAGGGTTTCTCTGAATAGCTTTGGAGCCTGTCCTGGAACTTGCTCTGTAGACCAGGCTGGCCTTGAACTCACAGAGATCCTCCTGCCTCCGTTTCCCTCCTGAGTGCTGGGATTAAAGGAGTGTACCACCAATGCCTGGCTAGATTTGTTTTTTAAATCATCCTTCTTACTCCTTCATAGAGGGTTAGAAGCGGGCAAGGGGATGCTCAGGTGGGGAGAGAAAAAGGTGAAAGAACTCTTGCTTTGGGGACACCTAAATGTTTGTGGTGCAGGACTGAATTTATAAAGTATTCATCGCCAGTAAAAGTTGAATAACAATTTCTGGTTTTCTCTACTTTTTAAGAGCTATATGCATAACCTTTCATAAAATGTTATCTATCTATATACTTATGGGCACACAGATATCCAAGCCACATCCACACCTGTACACACACACACACACACACATTTACTACACACATGACTTTGCTATTGTCGTACATATTATTAAAGTATGGATCAAAGTTGATGTTTAAAACAAATTTGTGTTATAAAACTTAGCAGAACTTGAGTGAAATGAATCCTGGAGTGCAGAAAAACCAAATGATTGGTTCTGAACCCTCTCTGCAGGACTGAGGTGTAGCTCAGGTACATCGATAATAAGCACCTGGGTTCAAGCTCTAGCACTGCAAAATAAACAAATGAGAAAACAAAACCCTTGAGTAAAGGTGGGGGGCAGGGCCAGAGTTCATAGCTTTATCCATATACCATTTCCTACCACAGTCATCCAGGCCTAAGTCCTGTTAAGTAAGCTTGAAAAGCTACAACCAGCACTCAGGGCAGCTCAGGGGCGAGTGCATCCCGGCCCCTCAACTCCTCACAACCTTCAAACAGGCCACTTCCCCACTCAGGTGCCTTTACCGAGGCCCCTTAGCCCCTGGGCCAAAGCCAATCTTAGAGTGCGCTCACAGCTTCCCTTTCCAGCCACTTCCACACACTTACTGGAAACAAGCGAGATATATCCAGTTACCCAGTGTTTCCTAAACATGCCAGGAACCCAGGGGAGCCATGGTTCCCCATTTCCCCTGCCTGGGGTGCTGACCCATCATTCTCCACTCTTCTGCTCTGTCTGAGATCCCTGACTGCCCCAAGCTCAGCGGAGCTGTTTCACGCCCTCCCCCCTTAGGACTTACCTACACCTGACTTTTTTTTTTGTCTCTAGGACAAAGTTGAGTGTAATCCCAGCACTGGGGAGGCTGAGGCAGGGTGATCACTGAAAGTTCAAGGCCAGTCTGGGCTCCACAGCAAAGCCCTTCTCAAAAAACTATATGTATGTATATATTTTAATAATATACATATACCATACATACATACATACATACATACATACATACATACATACATACATACATATTCTAGTCCACTGTATTCTTCAAGAGAACTGCTCAATACTTGGATACCAAGCACTGTCCAAAGAATATGTCTGAGGCACACATTCCTCACGGTAGGTGTCAGACTGTGCTGGGTGGGCACTGAGGGATAATGGTTTCCTCCTCATTGGAAGTTCACACAATTCCATATTATCTGCAAGGCTAAGCAATTCCTAACACGACTGTCTTGATACAATTAGGGTTCACTTCCAGCAGTATAATTTACTGATTTTCAAACTATCACCTTTCAAAGTCTGGCGTGGGCCATGCTTGAAGGTGGAAAATGGTGGCCCCAGTAATCCACAGTCAGGGCAATTTTGTGCAGGGGAGAAGCACTGAGCGCAAGGACAGAGAATCCAGCTCTGGTCTCCGCCTTATTGTTTATTAGCTGTGGGCGGGTCCCTGGAGGAGCTGACAGGAAGCCCTGTCATCTCTCTGAGCCACTGTTTACTCATCCATGAAGTGAGCTCTTTCCTTGGCTCCTTCATGAGGCTGTTGCCAGGACCACACATACATGATAAGGTCTGGAAAGTTCCAAGCTCCTTACACACCCTAAGGCTGGCAGAACAGTAGGAAAATCCACAGTAACACAAGAAGATGTAGAGTTTAGCTCGTGTCACAGAGAGAACTTTTAACGGCCTCTTTTTCCCTAGACAAGAGTGGGATGTATGTGAGGCTACCACGGTACTGAAAGCATCCATCGGGGACTTGGGAATTTGTCAGTGCTTCCTTCCTGAGATAGGGCTATCTCAGCCTCAGACTCATTCAGGGCTTTTCACTTCCTGGACTGCAGGTGCAAACCAGAAAGTGCTCTCCATCTGCCCAGAGCACGCCACTCAAAACCAGTCTCATGGGCAGGACCCCATTAGGGCCCAAATCTCAGAGTCGTACTGTTACTCATGCAGCCAGGGCTCACTGACTTATCTCATTTTTATCCGTTCTGATTTTCCTCAAAATCAAATTATACTTGGAAGGACAGAACAGAAGATGGGGATTCTCCCCAGCTAGCACTAAAAGAAAGGGGTGCTTTAAATAAACCAAGGGCAAGGAACCAATTGGACACTTGGTAGCGCCCCTCCCTCACCCCACATACAAAGTACAAAAGAAGCACTCAAGAAAGCAAAAGCAAAACAGATTGAATCCATTTTTCCCTTGTTAATGAAAGACCAGAGGTATGAAATCAAAAGCCAAAGGCAGTAGAGAAAAACACTTTCAATTTAGAAGCCAGGAGGCCAGGGACCAGTTCTGGTCGGAATCATTGGCAATTAAGGGTTGTGTCCTTGGACACCTGATTTAAGACAATTGAAGAAATAACAGTGAAGAGCTGTGGCGTGTTTACTTGGCAATTGCTACAGTGATGGCCACTGCTCTCAGTCCCTCTTCCCTGTAGGTCACCATTATTGGATGACATTCCATGTAAGGAGGTATGACAGATCTCAAAGGCGAATTGTGATGCTACTGCTTACAACGGGGGAGTAGACTCCAGCTCTAGGGAAGGAAGCCCAGGCAATGCATCCTGTAAGTTCTTTGTGTGTGGTGTGTGCATGTGAGTATGTGTGTGTGGTGCCTCTGTGTGTGTGTGTGTGTGTGTGTGTGTGTGTGTGTGTGTATGTGTGTGTGTGTTAGAAGTGCATGTGAGCATGTATGGTACCTCTCTCTCTCTCTCTCTCTCTCTCTCTCTCTCTCTCTCTCTCTCTGTGTGTGTGGTATCTCTGTGTGTGTGTGTGTGTGTGTATGTTAGATGTGATGTGCATGTGAGCATGTGTGTGTGGTGCCTCTGTCTCTCTCTGTGTGTGTTAGAAGCGTGTATGTATGTGTGTGTGTGTGTGTGTGTGTGTGTGTGTGTGTGTGTGTGTGGTACCTCTGTGTGTGTGTGTGTGTGTGTGTGTGTGTGTGTTACCTCTGTATGTGTGTGTGTGTGTGTGTTACCTCTGTGTGTGTGTGTGTGTGTGTGTGGTACCTCTGTATGTGTGTGTGTGTGTGTGTGTGTGTGTGTGTTACCTCTGTGTGTGTGTGTGTGTGTGTGTGTGTGTGTGTTAGAAGTGCGTGTGGCACCTCTCCTCTGTGTGTTAGATGCACATGTGGAAGGCATAGATCAATCTCAGGTGTTGTTCCTCATGAGCCATTCTCTTTGTTTTTTGTTTTGTTTTCCTTTGAGTCAGGGTCTCTCACTGGAACCTGAGGCTCACCAACTAGAATAAAATGAATGGCTATTGAGCCCCAGGGGCCCAGTTCCCTCCTCCCCAGGTTTTTCACATGGGTACTGGGGGTTGAAATCTGGGCTCAGGCTGTCCAGCAAGCACTTTGCCAGCTGATCCATCTCTCTATTCCCTAAAAACAGTTTCTTAGAAGGGGCCTTGAGACCTATGTGTCCGTCGGTGCCTATTTCAGGGAGTGTAACCCTTGGATGTAAGAACACAATGCTTAATGGTAAATATTTAAGGTTGAGGATTGTGTCAAATTTTGGTCAGGAAGAAACTTCATTAAGATCCACAAACTTTTCCTTCCCAAACAATGTGTGAGTGTTTTCAAAAATTAAATGACACCCTGACTGAGGAATGCCACTAAACGTTCCCCTGAGAGGAATAAATGATGCTGGGGGAAGGGAGGGGTTTCCTAGAGAGGCAGGTACGAGCCAGAACCATAAGGAAAGATCTGTACAACACGTGGCTATGTCCAGGGAACCCTGGAAGCCTGTCTTAGGGGCGCACTTATCTGGAGTCAGGATGCATTATCTCCAAACAGTAGAAAAGGTGGCTTACTAATGGAGAGGTGGGGAGGGGTCAGACTCCAGGGGCCTCAAGACAGATAGAAGAGTGAGCAATATTATCTGTGGGCTGAAAAGCAATGATATTTCTATAAAGTTTCAGTCATGTCACGCAGGAGTATTCAGTGAAGGGGTAATTAGGTGCAAATTATCTCAATAATTTCTAAAAGTTTTGGACAGATAATGTAAATGGACTGGAATGGCCATGTCTTCATCAAGGCCTGAGAATGCACTTAGGGATAAGAAAGACCAGATGGAAACAGCTAGTCACTTCTCTGAATGGAAGAGGATAAGGAGTGCAAGGAGCCCCAAGAGACCATACGGGGACCTGTGTGACTTAATTTTTTATAAGTGATCCAGAAAAAGTAGAGCAAAGAGAAAATTCCAGGACTGCAGCACATATTAAACCCTCTCGAGCAGGGAAGTGCTATACAGGGGGGGGGGGACATCAATGTGGAGAAATGTAAGTCAATCAGTCCGATAAAAATAATCCACAACAAGGTGTTGTGTTCCAGGCTATCAGTTTTAGCCTGTGAAAGGGACCAGGGTGCTCTTGTGGGTATTCCCCAAAGGCTGTGTGTGGTCTGATATGCGTAGATCAGGGTATCTAACAAAAGTATATAACAGGACAGGACCAGAAAAATCAAAGAAGAAATTATCTTTTATCTTTAAGAGAACACCACATCTGGAGACAGTGGTCAGGTTGAAAATGAGCTCCTCCTGATATCTACAAAGAACAACAAAAATAACCTGGGAGAAATGTGATGGGGGTGGCTGTCACCAGGGGAGAAGCTTAAGTTGAAAATGGAGAAGGGTTTGAGAGTGGACGCAAGCCTGTAAGGCTGCTAAGGATAAACACTGAGGAACCTTCTCTTCAAACCCTGACAAACTGTCTTCTCTTCACTCGAAAAATACCATGGGCCTAAAAGGTCTCCCACCTGAGCTCATTCAGCTTCATCTCTCAGATGATGAGAGCCACAGCAAACCTCCAGGGGCCAAGGTCAGTCAGATGTCTCATACCCTCATCTCCAGGGTAGCGCCCTTCCCACTGGCCCTGCACACATTCAGGCAGTCTGAAAGAATCCTACTTCTGCTACCGTGGAAACCCATGAATCACATCACTTTGATGTGTGATAGAGCTAAAGCCACAAACAAACTAGAGAAAGTTTTCACACAAAGTCAGGTAACAATTATAAACCCTTAGGAGGTCAACTATTGGCTGGGACAAAGGATTCTTTCACACATTCTAATTTTTTTTTTCAACAAATCTTTGGAGAGTTGAAAAAAATCTAGGGATTTTCTCCTAGAAAACCATACATTTTCACATGTAAATACAAATTAGCAGAAAATTTCAGAGAATTTATGATCCCTTGAGTCTCTTGCCCAGTTAAAAAACTGCTGTTCTGGCAGATTCTTCTAAACAGAATGCCTGCTTAGCAAACACTCCTCTCAAAATAATTCAGGCAATCACTAATTTCTTCCAGCAACATTAACACCATCTCCACATTATTTATTAGAATGCCGGGCTTCTAGTTCGTGAGAGAGCAGAGAAATTAGTACAACTGCCCCTGACACCGTGTGATAAAATGTCCTGGTTTAAACATGAAGAGACTAGAGTCAACTCACTAGCTCTGTGACCTTGGGCAAATTACTTGAGCTCTCAGGGTCTCTTTCCTCATCTGTAAAATGGGGACAGGTGCTCCAGCTACCTCACAAAATACATACTGGGATTAAATGAGCTAATTCCTATCAAATGTAGCGCCAAGCCTGGCCCATAGTGCACGACTATTATTATGCATGTATCCATGCAGGCATTATGCATGCATCCATCCAATCCCCTCTTGGAGCTCCGACTTCACATGCCAGTGATGAGCAGCTCACCGCCTCCCGGGCTGGCTGAGCACCTCCGATTGTTACAAACTTCCTGCATTGGGCCGAAATGCGCCTTCTTGCTATCCCCCACCCCCTACTGTCGGTTGGCCTCGGTTCTGCCCGGTGAGGCCATGCCGATCTAGTCTATCCCGACGGCCCTTCGGCCACCAAGACAGCGATCCGGTCGGTCCTCGCCCTCCTCCCTCCCCCTTCTCCAGCTCCAACATCCTCGGCTTCTTCTCCAGCCCACAACACACTGGCTGCGCTTACTATTTACTCCGAGGCGCCGTACGGTTTCCCTCACACACAGCCTTGCAGGCCACACGCCCCGCCGCCGCCGCCGCGGCCATCCCGACCCTCCGCTCCGCCCCCGCCCGCCGCCCCTGTCCGCGGTGCTGAACGGAGCCCGGCCCGCGGGCCCCGCCCGGTCCTTGCGCTGACCTGGAGCCAGCAGCCCCTCCCGAGAGAGGCCCGGCCGGTGCCGCCCCCCACCCGACCCCGGCCCCGACCCCGGCCCCGCACGCCTGCCCACCTGCCCGGCGAAGGGCGCGTCCGCCCCGGCCGGCTTCCCGGCCCCCGCCGCCGCCGCGAGGCAGCAGAGCGCGGGCAGCAGCGGCAGCAGCCGCCCCGGGGCCCGCCAGGCGCTCGAGCGCGCGGCCAGGCCCGGCACAGCGCGGCCTCCCCGGCTCCTCGGCATCCCGGCGGCGGGGGCCCAGCCGCCCGGCTGCGATGGCGGCGGCGGCGGCGGCGGCGGCTCCGGCCGGGTCCTCCCGCTGCAGCCGCTGCGGAGCCGCCGAGTCACGGCGCCGCGGACGCGCGCCCGGCCCGCCTGCCTGCCTTCGCCGCCGCCGCCGCCTCGGCCGCCGCGCGCCCCCGCCTCCGCGCGCCCCGCCCCGGCGAGGGGCGGCCGGGGGCGCGGGGGCAGCGCCCGAGCGGGACCTGCGGGCGGCGGCGGCAGCGGGGCTGCGGGAGGCGCTAGCTCGAGGCGCCGGGTGCAAAGAGGGCAGCCCCGAGGGAGGGCAAAGAGGCCAGATAAATAATGCTGGCCCTGGGGTGGCCCGCCGGGCCTGGGGTCTGCAGCCCTAAGCTAGCACTGGAGGAGAAAGGCTGAGGGGTGACACTGGAGAAGAAGGGGCTAGGGAGACAATCTGGGTTGGGAAAGAATGAGCTAAAGAAGCGCTTGGCATCGGAGAAGGGGGTCTCAGGGGCTTCCCTCTAGGGGTGGTGCTAAGAAGTAAAAGGAACAGACATGGACAGTGCTTGGGGTTGGGGGACAGCCCTGGGAAGCTCTCTACCCCTAATTGTTCCACACTGATGGGACATTTACACACAGTACCCTGGGCTACTGGGGCTACAAAAGCAAAAAAGAAGGCCGTGAGCCGAGGTGTCGCACCCAGTAAGAAAATATAAGCACTGAGCAAAACAAAGTACTGCCTACCAAATATCAGAAAAGAGTCCGGGGGTCCAGGCTCAAGGAGGCCCGAGAAAGGTATGTGGGAGGGGATGAAACTCGGGCAAGGCCCTGAAGGAAAGGCTGGGATTAGACCAGGGAGGAGTGGAGGAGGTACAGAATGGGGTTGGGGTGGTTTTTGTAGAGTACCTGCGTGTGTGTCCCTGTAAGGCTTCTACAGAGAACTGCTGGGAAGTCAGAGAAACGATGAAGGCAGTGAGGTGAGGGAGAGGTAGGCTGTCTGTCTGGGATCTTCCCACATGGAGGTGGTGGCTAGAGGGTCTCTTGAGCAGGATAGTGTGTAAATTATGGTTGTTTGGTAGTTTGGAGGTATGGAGCAGGAGTGTTAAGAGTCAGACCTGAGTTAAAGCATTGACTCATCTCACTTATAAAATGATGTACTGAAATGCTGTATACAGTTGCTCCTTGGCATTTAATAAGTGTTTCATATTAGTCTCCTCCCCAGGTAAAGAATGACAAGAAGATTGGGAGAGAGCTTCCCCATAAAAGGACACTCAGATCACAACAATGGTTACTGTTTAATGAATGCCTACTACATACCAGGCACCGGGCTAAGCTTCACTTACTATATCTCCCCCAGTCCTCATAGGCAAGCCCTGTGAAACAGGTTGTTATTGTAAACCAATTTAGGATAAAGAGGAAGCTCTGAATGAGTTTGCCAAACATATATGATTCATAAGGGTGCAGCTGGAGCAATCTGCCCTCAAAACACATTTTGTTTGCTAGGATGGCGGGGGATAGGGCATGACAAAGGGCATCCGAGGAAGAGGAGGAGGAGGGAAAGGAGTTTGGGCTGATGGCCAATTTGGCAGAAGACAAACAGTGGCATCTTCACAGAACTGGAGTTCTCTTGAGAAGGATTAGCTTGTGGGGGGTGGTGACAAGGAGCTGGGAGTTAGGGTTCTGGAGACTGTCAGGGGGTGGACATAGGAATGAGTTGAGAAGAAGAAATATTTTGACCTTTCAGGTAAGTGTGGCAGGTGAAACTGAAAGGGAGAGCAAGGCCCAAGGCCCCCTTGGGATCCATTTAAAAGAAGCGCCTACAGAAGAGTCCGGAGTGATAAAAAAAAAAAAAAAAAAGACCACAACAAACAGGGCTGGGGCTGGGAGCTTGGTGGACAAAGCTTTGCCATACAAGCATGAGAACTGAGTCTGGATGCCTCACACGCCTGTAAAAAGTTGGTTGTCTGTAACCTCAGCACTGGGACTGTGGGGGTGTAGGAAAAGGTAGACAGCAGGGCCCCATTGGCCAGCAAGTCTAGCTAAAATGGTGAGGGACCCTGTGTCAGAATAAGTAAATAAATAAAATGTAGATGTGATTGAGGGTGACATCTCAATGCCAACCTCTGACAGGCAAGGTGTCCTTATGAGCAGTGCAGCCTCCCGACACACATCCCCCATACACCCACGCCCTCCCAAAGAGCTAAGCATCTATGAGGCATGGGAACCGGAGGAAGGTTTCCCAGAGAGGAGTTGGCAGTCTCAGGAGTGCAAGGAGGTTGAAAACAGGCAAATAGCATCGAGCAACTTACAATCTAGGGAGAAGAGAGAGAGAGAGAGAGAGAGAGAGAGAGAGAGAGAGAGAGAGAGAGAGAGAGAGAGAGAGAGAAGGTGATGTAAGTTACGGCAGAGATGAAACCAAAGCATTACAGAAACACTGAAGGAAGATAACGAATTGCTCATATTGGGAAGGTTTGGGAGGGCTGTGTTCCAGGAGAAAGTAAGACACCCAGGGAAGGAAAGGGTGTGACATCCTTTGTTTAAGGCCAAATGCCCAGGAGCTAATCCTAAACCGAATGTTCTGCCATGACATGACGGAGGGGTGGAAGGTGTGGATGGCAGTGAGTGGTGAGTGAGAGAAGGAGCCAATAAGAATAAATGGACACAGGCGGGAGAGATGACTCAGTGGCTAAAAGCACCTGTGCTGTTCTTCCAGGGGACCAGGGTTTGGTTTCCATCATTCACCTTGCTCACAGCTGCCTAAATTTCAGCTCCAGGGGGGCGCCTCTGGCTTCCATGGGTACCTGTACCCTTGTGCACATACACACAGAAACAGACAAATGATTTAAAATGGAATAAGTCTTAAATTAGGGGGGGGAGAGCAAATGGATGTATATCATAAATTCCTAAGATGGTCTTACTAGCAAGAGCAAGGTAAAAGTATGGCAAAGTCTGTACAGAAGCCAGAGGAGGCTTAGAAAACTTCATTGTATCCATTGGAACACTAGACTTCTGAGCTTCTCACATCCAAGACCGGTATGGGATAACTAATGGTGCTTCATTTCAAGTCTGACACCTGGATTCAAGGCAGGGCCAGGGTGCTGATTTCAGTGTGCCTTAAGGCAAAGTCACTCCATCTTCTGAGCCTTGTGTTCCTTCTTTGTAACACGACTCTGGCGTCCTGTCTGTTCCAACCCCTGCCCCATCCCATTCCCCACCCCACCTGTCACCTAAACTTCAAATATGGAAAACCACATAATGGTTCAGATTTGATTCACTTGATGAACAATGTGGCCAACTGAGTAAGTGTTAGGAAAACTTTGAAATTGTTCATTTTCTTCTTTGAGCCAGGGTCGGTCGCATGGCATGCAGCTCAGACTGGCCTCGATTTCAGTGTGCAGTAAGATGCTCTTCATTTCCTTGGAGTACTAAGATTACAGGAGTGCACTACCAGATCAGGTTTACACAGAGCTAGGGATGGAACCCAGGGCTTTGTGCTCCTTAGGCAAGCATTCTACTAACTCAGCCATAACCGTGGTCTGATAATGTTTTTTAGACTGGTCTCTCTGTGTATTTCTGGCTAACCTGGAACTGGAACTCACTATGTAGATAGACCAGGCTGGTCTTGAACTCACAGAGATCTGCTTGCCTCCCAAGTGCTGAGATTAAAGGTTGTGCGACCACACCTAACTCAACCTTAAAAAACAACTTAGTATGTAATTGTCGTACAAAACATGACTTTATTATGAGATTTTTGTATGTGTTCACCCATCTGTAATGTACTTGACCACATATTTACCACTCTGAAATCTGTAGTCTTATGCAGAAATACTGTTTTCTGTCACCACAGGGAAAAAAGACCCCCTTCTCCCTCTCTCCTCTATTATTTCTCCATTCAGCATGCATTTATTACATAGCATTTGACTCCCAGATGCTGCAAGAGGGGCTGGGAAAATAAAGATTATTTGGGTATGTAGTTAGCTGTCTGGAGGGAGAAAGTTAACTGTGGAAAGGGACGCTAATCTAGATAATAAGAGGCTAACACAATATATTCTTGAGCGAGAAGAGAACAATGTATTATGGGGGAAAGGGAGAAAACGAACTGTGTAGAGGTGACAGGAGGTGAGCCGGACAGGAACTTGCCATGTAGAGTAGGAGGGAAGTGATGCACAAAGGCAGTTGTATCTGACTGTCTGGATTCCCACTCTCTCATGAGAGTGCTGAGTACTAGTCTAGAAGCTTCTAGGCTTATCATCGATTCAATATAGGAACAGGCATGGAAATACAGTTAAGTCCTATTAAGCCAAAGTTTTCAACAGATTTAAAGAATGTAAATAACGCCAGTCCTCTCGCTATGTCTTATTTAGGAAATTATTATAGAGTTTATTTGTGGTATTTGACTGCTATTTATTTGCTGATTTCTGTGGTGCTAGAGACTAGGTCCAGGGCTCCACAGGCTAGGTAAGTGCTATACTTCTGAGCTAGCCCAGAGCCCCATATTATCATCACAAATGGATGGATATGTTCATTTTTAAATTTCCCAGTTTAATTCCTGAGATAATCTCTCTCTCTCTCTCTCACACACACACACACTATATGTATGTATAAAACACATATTACATTATATATGTATATATATACATTATATATTACATTTTATATATACATATATATACATATATACATATATATATATATATATATATATATATATATATATATATATATATTCTTAGAGTCCTTAATGCTTTTTGAGAGTATAAAGGGTTTTTGAGACCAAAGGGTTTAGAAATTCTGTTTTGGGAAACACTAAAGAGTTCTAAATAGAGGAGAGACATAAGTTGAAAATTATTTTCTTAGTTCAATAAATATTTATTAAATGCAAACTTTGCATCAAATGCTCTTGCAAAAAAAGCAGTAAACAAATCAGACAAAACTCTGGGGGCAACCAGATGGCTCAGTGGGCACAAGTGCCTGCTGCCAAGCCTGAGGAGCCTGAGTTCAATTCCTGGGACCTACATGATGAAGGGAGAGAACTCAGCCCTATAACTTGTCCTCTGACCTCTTCACACATATTATGACACATGCATGCTCCCCCTAAAAATGTAATAAAATTTAAAAACAAAAAACCCTCTGTTTTCATAGAACTTATATTAAAACAGGGGTGACAGACAACAAACAAAATCGTTAAAGTATTTATATAGTAGTAATTGTTGAGAAGAACAGGGGGTTAGGACCTGAAATTTGAGAGGTGTGTGTTGTGCCTTTTGTGGAATTATGGTAGGGAGACTAAAGAGGACCTTTGTAAGAAGATGATGAGGGTTTTGTGTGTACATGTGCGTGCATGTGTGTGTGAAGTTTTGAAAGAACAAAGAGATGAGGCATGGAGTCGTCATTCTGGCAGAGGGGACGTAATGTTCTAGGGTAAGAAGCCATGGAGGCCAGAGCAGCTGGGGTGGAAAGGTGAGGATGCTAGACTGCTCTCCTGGAAGTTTCTGAGAATGGATAAGACAACTTATGGCTTAGATCTTAACAGAATCCCTGGATTTTCTGGGCAGAGACTAGCTGAGAAGGCCAGAAGCAGGAAGGCCAGCGAGCTTGCTATCACAATAATGCAGGCACAAGATGGTGAGGTCTTGGATCCGGATCCTTGTGGACACAGTGAGATGTAACTGGGTTCTTTAAGGATATTGAAAGCGGAGCTGATGAAATAGGAGAGAAGAGTCACATTACGGAGAACTGACCCAAGCCACTGGAATGCAGCTGTCATTATTTGACGCAAAGAAGATCCTTGAACAGCTTGAATGGAAATATCAAGAGCCCTATCTGGGGCGTGTGAAGAGGGAGACAGCTATTAAATAATAAGCGGATGTGGCACATAGCCCCCTTCTATACAGGTATCAGCTTGGGAGAAAAGTTCAGTGAAGTGTGGACTTGGGGGGGTCCAAAAATAAAAATGTTTTAAGCCAAGGGGCCAGGGAATAAGTACATTCAGAGAGGGGGAGTTATAGTGAATGAGTCCTAAAGCAACTGTTATTAGAAATTAAGAAAACAGAGAGGAACCAGCTAAAGATATTAAGAAGGTACAGCCAAAATGAGAAAACAGAGAGGGAGGAAGGGACATGGGGAGGGAGGAGGGAGGGAGAAAGGGAAGTGGGGAGGGAGGAGGGAGGGAGAAAGGGAAGTGGGGAGGGAGGAGGGAAGGAGGAAGGGAAGTGGGGAGGGAGGAGGGAGGGAGGAAGGGAAGTGGGGAGGGAGAAGGGAAGGAGGAAGGGAAGTGGGGAGGGAGGCAGGAAGGGAAGTGTCAAGAGAAATAATTGAGGTATTTTATTGTAAAAGGTTTATTGATTTTACTTTATATGTATGAGTATTTTTCTTACATGTATGTATATGCACCATGTGCATGTCCAATGCCCACAGAGGCCAGAGGAGATCATTAGTGTCTCTAGAACTGGAGGTGCAGATGGTTGTGAGCCACCTGACGTTGGTGCTGGGAACTGAACCCAGATCCTCGCCAGAGCAGTGTTCCTAACTGCTGGCCCATCTCTCCAGCCACAAAAGTGAAGTTCTTAGTAGGAATCTGAAAGGAAACAGATGAAGGTTAGTTGGAAGCTAGTCCATGTCTGGAAGCCTTCTCACCTTCGTCTTCCTTCCTTTAATTCCTGCTACAAGCTAAAGCAGGCTTAGCATGGTAGGTGTGAGGTAATGTATCTATACTGTGTCACTGAACCCTTACAGCTCTGCCGTGTGTTGAATTCTAAGGAGAGGGTGAGAGGGAAAGGACTTACCCATTCATATCTAGAAAGCAAACAGAAGCAGAAGCCAAGCGTCTGACACCAGAGTGCATCCTTTGTTTGTTCATTAGTATTTGCAAATTTCTACAAACGGTCTTAAACAGGTGTTACCAGGCTTAAGGTCACAGCCTGTGCCCCAGCAAGACAGACCTGGCCACCTGTCCTCAATAAGCCATTAATAGTGGAGGGAGAGGGGGGAGAGGGGAGAGAGAGAGAGAGAGAGAGAGAGAGAGAGAGAGAGAGAGAGAGAGAGAGAGAGAGAGAGAGAGAGAGAGAGAGAGAGAGAGAGAGAGAGAGAGAGATATTTAACGCCGTCACTGTGAGAAGATGGGCATAGAGCCCTTATAACCACTCAAGTCTTCCCAAGCCGACCATACTGAACACTGCCCCAGTGCTTTTTTCTGCTTTCCATTATTAATTTGGCTTTTTAAAATTGGCTTATTGAGGACAGGTAGGCAAATCTGGCTTGATGGGACACAGGCTGTGACCTGTAAGGCAGGTGCACTGGTGCTCACTGGAAGGAAGCAGAACAACGGGACAGTCCTCAGATTGAAGGGCCAAGAACAAGCACACGTAAGACAGGACAAATAATTACAGCTCAGGACATCGCCCTCCAGAACGTCCAAGGCCTCTGACGTCATTCTGCCTAAGGAAACCCAGGAGCTCAAAGAAATGTGCTGGAAAGGAGGTGGCCTTTCAGATGAGGATGTACAAACATAATATTTTAAAACCTAATTTCCATGTAACACACATCAATCACTGAATGACTGAACTTTTCATTGACGAACCATGGTGGACAAAGGCATGGGAAGGAAAGGCTTAACCACCCAGGGTCTAGACGAGCCCTGCCCCCCTTTCAGTCCCCACCTTTTCCCTGCCCCCCCTTCCAGTCCCCCACCTTTGTTTGCAGATGTAGCCCCAAATGGTTTGGAGGTAATTCTTGCAGATGTCTTCCCCTGAAAACCACCACCAAGGCAGAACACACACAATGGGCTCTGTGTGCCCATTTTAATAAGAGGAAGTACTTCGTTAATTAGGAAATATTTTTTTAAAAAAAAAAAAAAAAGTAGCATTGGTATTTTTTAAACAAGGTCTTACTATGCAGCTTCTTGGTTTGTTTTTGTCAACTGGACACAAGCTGGAGATCTCTGGGAAAGAGAAATCTAAGTTGTGGGAACATCTCCAGTTTACATCTGAAAAGCTGTGATCTAAGAAGCTAAGCAAGGCAGGGCCTGGTTAATCCCTGGGTGAGAGAAAATATCTCCATCAGATTGGCCTGAAGGCAAACCTGTAGGGCATTTTCAGGATTGATGATGGATGTGGGAGGGCCAGTGCACTGGGGCAGTGCCATCCCTGGGCTGGCTGTCCTGAGTGGCACAGTAAAGCAAGACTGAGCAAGCTATGAGGATCGAGCCAGTCAGCAGCATCTGTCCATGATTTCTGCATCAGCTCCTGCCTTAACGATTGACTGTAATCACAACTGCAGGCCAAATGAACTCTTTCCCTCCCAATATCATGCTTTAAGCCATGGTATTCACCACAGGGATAGAAAGCAAACTCTAACAGCAGCCCAGGGTGGACTTGAACGTTTTCTCCTCCTGCCTCGGCCTCCTGGGTACAGGCAGTATAGGCTTGCACTGCTGCTTGTGCTGAAGTGTAATGCTGAATGGAAGAAAACCACAGGCAGAGTCCTATGTGTAGCACACCGAAGTGTGGGAAGACACCGTAGTTTCTGTGCTTGTTTGTATGTAAAACATGGAAGGGTGCTCCTGGAACTGATGGCTGTAATGACCTCCTGCCAGGGATCTACACAGCTAGAGGACAGGGTGACAGGGAGAACTTTCACTGTCAACTTAAAAAAAAAAAAAGATTGATTTGTTTTTATTTTATGTGCCTTCATTTAATGAATGTGCACCACATGTGTACAGAGCCTGAGGGGACCAAAAGGGGGCATCAAATCATCTGGAAGTAAGGTTAAAGATGGCTGTGGGCCACCAGGTGGGTACTGGTACTCAAAGTCAGGTCCTCTGGAAGAGCTGCCGATGCTCTTAACCATCTCTCCAGTTCCACTGTGAGCCGTTGTGTGTTCTTAGTTCGTGAATTTCTTCCCCCCGACCCCCTCCTTTCCTTCTTTTTAATTTAGGGTCTCAGCCCAGACTAGTCATTGACTAGCTCACTTAGGCATATATTCTCAATTAATGGAAAAAATACAAATAAGACACGTTTTGTTTTTTGTTTTTGAGACAGAATCTCAAACTTGCAATTCTCCGTTACAGGCAAGTGCCATCCATCATGCCTGGGTCTCTGCTTTGCATTTGCCTCCTTCCAGGGCCTGGTACATGATTTACAAACCACAATGCAAAATGAGAACTCAGAGCCACTTGTTAAAACATAGCCCTGACTGAGCATTGATGGCACACACCTTTAATCCCAGCACTTGGGAGGTAGAGGCAGGCGGATCTCCGTGAGTTCAAGACCAGCCTGATCTACAAAGCAAACAATGCAAGTTTCAGGATAGCCATGGTGGTTACACAGAGAAACCCTGTCTCGAAAAACTAAAAAAGAGAAAAGAAAAACAAAAACATACCCCTGTAATATAATCCTAGCATCTGGGAGGGAGAGGCAGGAGGATCAAGAGGGTGGTCATAGTTGGCTACAAAATGAATTCAAATGCTAAGAATGTCAAACGGTCAGAGCAAAAACATTTTAACGGTGTGGGGCCCCGTGTGAATGCAGAGCCCACAAGCTCATGATGCTGGCCAGACCCAGACCCGTAAGTGCCTGTGAAGAAAGAACTTCATTGTGACTTGCTGTCCTTGAACCTTTCCCCCAAAACTGGCTCTTCTACACTTCAAAACATTTAATTATTTAACTGTGCATGTGAACACACCATGACATGAGTTGCAGGTCAGAGAACACCTTGTGGAAGTCAGTCTCGCCTTCTACCACGTGGGTTGAACCTCAGGTTTGGCAGCAAGCACCTGCGGCTACTGAGCCTTCCGGCCGGCCCCACACCCTTTTGTTAAGCTATTGACCACAGGTTCCCCCTTACCCTTCTGGGACCTCCCTCTGGCTCCCCGACACTGGTTTTATCTCTTCGATGTAAATGCAGAGGTTTCTCGGGGTTCCTATTCTGTGTGTCCATCCACCGCCATCTGCTTTGTCTCTGCACACCCAACAGCTCCCAAGTTCTGTCCCCACTGGTTCTAGTGTATATCATCTCATTCTACAGCATAGATCATACAGCAGGCACACACTCGCTGCTCTGCTTTCCTTTCCTGGAATTTCCAAACTTCAACAAAGCCAAACTACTGTTCTTGATCAAATCTCATCTCTGTTTTTTTTCCCCAAGACAGAGTTTCTTTTGTAACCCCCGCTGTCCTGGAACTCACTCTGTAGACCAGGCTGGATTCTGAACTCACAGAGATCCTCCCCTGCCTCTGCCTCCCGAGTGCTGGGATTAAAGGCATGCACCATCACCGCCCCGATGTCTCATCTCCTTCTAAGCACTGTAAACTTAGTGACAGTATTCCACCCTTCCTGTTCATCCCTGAGCCCCATGCAGCACCCTTGATGACTCCTCAACCCCCACCCCGGTTGTCAGCCAATAATTTATTTCTATGGCTACACTCCCTATTCTATGCCCTATGCCTTGTACTTCACAGAGCTTATCTAACTGTAACCAAGTCACTTATGTGAGTCTGTCTTTTCCATGGGCCCAGACCACTTCTGAATTGTTTCTAGCACATAGTAGGTTATCAGTGAATACTTGTTGTAATTTAATGTATATGTGATTATTCCAGCAGGGGGCAGCAGAGCATAAGCAATGGAAGTTGTTTAGCCCATAGTCTTCAAAGGGTGACTTTGGACAACCATGTAACCTTCCTGGGCCTTTCTACTCCTCTGGGAAGGAAGGATAGTTCTCCTTCCCTTGGATCAGATGAGATTCACAGCTGTAAAGTGGACGCCGAGCTGGGTGTCAGTAGCGTCCATTAGGACAGGATGTGAGCTAGAGGACTAGCTAGAGGGCTGTGAGCCCCGTGTGAGCAGGGACTGGACAGAATTAGCAAGAGTGGAAAATTTAAGCTCGGAAAGAGATTGGCCCGCACCCAGAGCCAGCCAGAAGCCAAGCTGTGAGATCAATCCAGAGTGTTTTGTCACAAGTTCCTCCCTGTTGGACACTGCCCACTTGTGTGACAGCCTCCAGTGTCCTTCCCTGGCCTGTGCTCCTCTGTAGGTCTGCCTTTCCCTTTCTTCTCTCTCTCTAAGGTCTGCGCACCACCACCCTGCCATGGCCGGTTAGCCTGACACCCTGAGGGAAGTGCTAATGGCAAAGTATGTTCTCTCATCATTCCCAATGGAGCAGGAGCTGGACTGTCCCCAGAGAGAAGGGGTGACCAGAGCAGATGGAAAAATGCCAATGGATGAGGTTTCAGGTCCCGTGGGAGGTGAGGGAAGAGCTAGCTAACAGTGATGAAGGCAGTCCTAAAATTGTAGTAGAAAATTATTCTCCATCCGCAGCACCCAGGAGATGTTGCTGTCTTGTGATATGAGGGGACAGCTTGTTAATTTATGTTAAGTGGAAGTCTCTGTTTGGAGAATACAGTGCAGTACTGACAAAAGTGTTAGGACCATGTGACCACCACTGTAAAAATGTGGAAAGGGTCACTCTCCAAACACATCCCCCAGCATTGGAGGCCAAGCCTCCCTCTTGCCTTATGCCTTGGCCACACCCTGGCCTCCTTAGCTCTACCTTCCTCAGCATGTCATGGAATGACGCAGTGTGGAACTTAGGGACTTGGCTTCCTTCACTTGACATAATGGAAGTTTTGGGCCTTTTTTAGAAAAACAACTTTTAAAGTTGGCACACAAAGCGATGGGCTGGACTATGGCATTTTCCATACTCTATGTAACATTCATTATACTTTGTTCTGATTTGTTCCTCTTCCCAGGTTCCTTCCCTTGTCCCTCTTACTGGCTCCTCCCTCCTCCCAATTGTCCTTCCCTTCTGCTTCCAAGACACGCGCACTTCATTACCTTCCCTCCCGCTCCCTCTTTTACAACTTTGACTTTTTTATTTCATGTGCAGGGTGTTTTGCCTGATGTACATTAGTGTACAGTGTTGTGCAGTGTCAGTGGAGGCCAGAAGAGGGCTATGATCCTCTGGAACTGGAGTTGTCAGCCCGTGTGTGTGCTGGGAACCAACCCCGGCTCCCTGCAAGGAAGGACACAGGCTCTTAACCACTGAGCTGTTTCTCCAGCCTCCCCATTCTCTCATGGCCCCCCTTTTTAGTTTTCCCTGCTACACCACACTCCCGTGCACGCGCACACTCACACACACACATCTAGGTTCTGCATATGGGAGAACCATGAAGCGTTTGTAGTTTTGAATCTGATTTATTTTACTCAACATAATGATTTACATTTGCATTTCCCTGAAAATGCCCTGATTTCCTTTTTCTTTACTTGATTAATGCTATGATTGTTCTTTAATAATTTTCACCCTAATCTTTATTATTACTTGTCATCGACTGCTCTTGGTTGCAACTTGTTCTCATTTTTTCGGAGACCTTTCCCTTGAGATCTCTTCAGTGGTTTGACACAAGCAGTCACAGCTTTAGATGCCCCTCTTAGAGCCAGCTTAGCTGCACCCCAAAGGCTCTGCTGAGGTGTCTTTTATTGTCACTTGACTCTAGGAATTTTTAAATTTCCTCCTTGGTTTGTTTTCACTTTTGTTCTTTAAAAAAAAATATTGAAACCAGGTGTTGGTTTCAATTTAATCCCAGCACTCAAGAGGCAGGAGAAGGCAGATAGATCTCTGTGAGTTCAAGGCCAGCCTGGTCTACAGAGAGACTATAGGACAGGCTCTAAAGCTACACAAAAAACCTCTCTCTCTCTCTCTCTCTCTCTCTCTATATATATATATATATATATATATATATATATATATATATGTGTGTGTGTGTGTGTGTGTGTGTGTGTGTGTGTGTGATTAATAGAGAAAAATACATCTTTTAAAAGAAGACACACTTATCTTTTTCCTTCAGAATCAAAAGATACAAAGTAAAATATCCCATGCTTGAAATGAAAAGGATATTTCTTTTTCTTTCTTTTCTGAGACAGGGTCTCATTGTATAGCCATGCTGGTCTGGAACTTGCTATGTAACCCAAGCTGGCCTTGAACTCACAGTGGTCTTGGAGCCTTTGCCTTCTTCCTGAGTGCTGGGATTCAGGGTAGGCACCACCCATCCTGCTTCCATAAATAGCTCTGAATAGCAGAGTGATGAATTCAGGAGGTGCTGAAATGCAGCAGTCAGTGAGGAGCCCTCCCAGTCTGAGGGCTGAAGGATGTCAAGCCTGCAGCAGATTTCTAAGCCGAATGACTGTCTCTAGAAAAATGCAGGGATGCAGCTGCAGCTCCAGAGGTCAGAACTTGAAGTGTTTGCCTACATTTAGTCATTTGAAGCAGCCAGCTGCATTACTGAAGAGCTCTGTCAGAAAATGACACTAGATTAACTTTTAATCCCTTCCCCTGCCCCCAAACCCCACTGTCCGGTGTGTGGAGTGCTACAAGCCATGTGAAATCCCCAAACTGACTCGCAAGTGTATACAATAAGACACCAAGGGACAGATTTTAGGAAATTAAGAAACAAACAAACAAACAAAAAGTAGAACTTTTGTTTTTCGGAGAGGAACATACATATTGAAATATGAGAGATGAGGAAATAAAGGATTTTGTATTTCTGGGAAAGGGTTGCAAAGTTGTGACAGGAAAAATGAAAATCAATAGCTATGGAGAAGAGAATTATAGAAAAGAACAGAGTCCTAGGATTCAAGAGGCAGAAGCAGGTGGATCTCTGTGAGTTCAAGTTGGAGTCCAGCCTGGTCTACATATCAAGTTCCAGGCTAGCCCAGGTTACAAAGTGAGATCTTGGCAAAACAAAACAAAACAAAACCTAGACATGTTTAAAATTTTGCTAAGAATCTGTGCTACATGGAATGTGAGGACCCTCTTCTCAGGTTTCCCAGGAGGTGAAATGTCCCCCATCCATAAATTTTATCTATTTGGGGGACGTATAGAAATCCTGAGTACACCAAGGGGAGAAGAGTGAAGCTGCCCCGGGATGCCTGGCATCACACAACAGCGTGCCAGCCACGCAAGAAGAGGCCAAAGGAAGTGGTGTTTTGATTCCTTGGCACTGGCCACAAGGACCTGCTGAGAGTGACAGCGACTACAGGAAATGAGGATAAGGCCCGTCCTTCAGTCCTCACAAACGTGTTGGGTGTATCAAAGGTTAAATGAGACACTGGAAGAAATGTATTTCTGTGACTATGAAATTATATATACAAGTGAGGAATTACTGGGTATGGTGGTGCACGCCTTTAATCCCAGCACTCAGGAGGCAGAGGCAGGCGTATCTCTATGAGTTCAAGGCCAGCCTGGGCTACACATTGGTTTTCAGAACAGCACGGAATACGTAATGAGATGCTGCCTCAAATAAAACAAGAGAGGAATAATATTGATCAGGAGGAATAATTTCTTTCTCAAAAGTTTTCAGCCCCTGGCTCATCTGTCGTTTATTGTCTAAATCTCTGGCTCTCTCCCAGGTACTATGGCTAAGACGAATAAAGATACTATTGTTTAGAGGAAGAAGTCATTAACTGTCACCTGTGAGATTTAGTCTGACTCAGGAGCATTCTTAATCTCCTTTTACTTCCCACTCTACTCTGAACCACAGTCTGTAGTCACTGAAACCATACTAGACCTCACCACTGTATGGAGAACTATCCCCTCCCCTCCTCCCCTCCCCTCTCCTCTCCTCCCTTCCCCTCCCCTCCTCTCCTCTGCTCCTCCCCTCCCTTTCTTTCCCTCCTCCTCCTCCTTTCTTCCCTCCCTCTTCCTCCTTCCCTCCCCTGCTCCCCTCCCCTCCTCCCCTCCCTTTCTTTCCTTCCTCCTCCCCTTTCTTTCCTCCCTCCTCCTCTTCCTCCATCCCTCCCCTCCTCCCTCTTCCCCTTCCTCCTCCTCCCCCTCCTCCTATGTGTATGATGTGTGTATGTCTGTGAATATTGGTGTACATGTGCCGTGCTGCTACAGAGAACTATCCCTGGTTTTGGTTCTCGTGTGAAACACTGTCTGGATTTTGTTTGCTTGTTTTGTTGTTGTTGTTTTTGCTGCTGTGTAGTACACCAGGTTAGCTGGCCCACATGTTTCTGAAGAGTCTTTCTTCACACACACACACACCCCTTCCTGTAGGGGCACTGGAATTCCAGATGCATGCTGTTGTGCCTAGCTTTACACGGGCCCTGAGGATTTGAACTCAGGCCCTCACACTTGCATGCAGGTGTATGCTCATCAAGCCATCTTTCTAAACCTCTTGTTCTCTCTTCCTGGGTGCTGTTACATCAGTTTAGAATCCACTCATTATTCATTCATCCGGCAAATGTGTACTGAACCCTTTTCTTGTGCAAGACAGAGATGAACAGAGATCTTGGCCTAAGAGGAGAACAATGACTTCCCCTTCTTTCCCTGTGGAAATTGCTTTTCTTCAAGCCCTGATGAGGCCCATGGCCTGTGTGACCTGGGATTCTTCTGGGAAGGCAGCTAAAATCATTTTGCATCTTTGTTGTCATTTTGTGTATTCTCCCTCTAGATCAGAAGTGCCTCCACAGAGATCCCGTTTCCCCCATTTCTACTCTCCCTGCTAGCAATTAGTAGGATGCTTAGCATAAAATAGAGCCCACCAACAGTGCAACGAACTGGAACATGGTTGTGGTGGCACACCTTTAATCCCAGCACTCAGGAGCCAAAGGCAGGTGGGTCTCTGAGTTTGAGGCCAGCATAGTCTACAAAGCAAGTGACAGGCCAGTTAGAGCTACATAGTGAAACCCTGCTGTGGCAGTGTGACAGCAACTGGCCCCCATAGGCTCATAGGGAGTGGCACTGTTGGGAAGTGTGGCTTTGTTGGAGTAGGAGTGGCTTTGTTAGAGAAAGTACACCAGTGTGGAGGCAGGCTTTGAGGTCTCATATATGTTCTAGCCATGCCCAGTGTCTCGGACCACTGCCTATTCCTGAGGGGTCAAGATATAGGACTTTCAGCTCCTTCTCCAACATGTCTGCCTGCCTCCCACCATGTCACAGCATGATGATAATGGACTAAACCTCTGAAATTGTAAGCCGCCCCAATTAAATATTTTTCTTTATATGAGTTCAGGTGGTCATGGTGTCTCTACACAGTAATCAAAACCCTAACTAAGACGCATGCCTTTGTTTTTTGTTTTTTTCAAGACAGGGTTTCTTTGTCTGACTGTCCTGATACTAGCTTTGTAGACCAGGCTGGCCTAGAACTCACAGAGATCCGCCTGCCTCTGCCTCCTGAGTGCTAAGATCAAAGGTGTGCACCACCACCATCGGCATGTCTTTAAATGAATGAATGAATGAATGAATGAATGAATGAATGAATGAATGAATAAATAGATAGATAAGAAAGAAAAAAAAAAAGGAAGAGGCTACAGATGCCTAGAGGTAGGCTACCTGGCAGGATGCATACAATGAAGACACTCACATTTGATGTGAAGTGAGGACTGCAGACCAGGCCACCCAGAAGGAGGCTTTTAGAATGCTGTAGGGAGTCACTGTTTAACTGTACTCCAGATTTGTTTATTTCTCATGTAAACTCCAATTGGGCTTCCAGTAGTTTGGCTGCCAAGGCTCAGACCTAAGGCAAACATCCTGAGGTCATTCTCTGAAGATGGAGGGACGTCAAGGACCCTTAAGAATCTGCCCAGAGGTCAGAACTGGCCTGTATCTTTGAAATCACAGTTCCTTCCCACAGAGGAGTAGTGACTGAACCTTGGTCACACAGCCATGGTGCTGCTCAGGAGTGTCAGCTGAATTTTCAGTCACTCTTCTCTTGAGGAAGTAAGGGACCAAGCCTTCTTCCTGAGCCACCAAGGTGACTCCTCCACGTTTCTGATCCTATACCCTGTTTCTAGATATGAACACAAAAAGCTCTGACAACCCTTTTGTAATCATTTGCTTATACTCATGTTAAACTTAATTTCTACTTCTACGGTATTCAAAGAGAATGCATCCTTTAATAGTAGGAGGTGACCTGGCTATGACGTAGATGGGAAAGGATTCATGTCAGTCTCATAGAGTGAGTTAGGCTGTTCAAGAGTGTTTAGTTCCTGTGAGAGCAGTTATGAAACAGAGTCCTCCTCTCTCTCTCTCTCTCTCTCTCTCTCTCTCTCTCTCTCTCTCTCTCTCTCTCTCTCTGTCTCTCTCTCTCTCTGATTGCTTTGATACACACTCATGCCATGTAATGCCATCTACCATGACATGACACAGTCAGAAGGACCTTCCTTACCTGAGAATGCACACATGGATAAAGCTGCGGGAGTTGAGACTTCCAGCCCCCTGAACTATGAGCTAAGTAAACCTCTTTCCTTCTAAATTACCCAGCCTCAGAGATTTTGTTATAGCATCAGAAAATGAATCAAGACACACTCAAGAGAATCCTATTACATCTACAACCTGTGATTCTTGGCACATCCCATAGCAAGATATAACAGCAGTAGTCTGTGTTGTTTTTAATCTTACAGCTAATATGAACAATGTTGCTATGACATTTATTTATAACTATTCATGAAGACACATTTTTTTTCAATTATTTTGGGGTAAATACAAAGAGTGAAGTTGCTGAGTCATATAGTAAGTATGTATTTACCTTTTTTTCTTTTTTCTGAGACAGGGTCTTGCTATGTAGCCATACATCTTTTTGAAGAATTGTCTATGTAACCCTGGCTGTCCTGGAACTTGCTGTGTAGATCAGGCTGGCCTCAAACTCACAGGGATCCTCCTGCCTCTGCTGGGATCAAAGGCACCCACACCCTCATCTGAGCCTCCAACAGAATTTTAAAGTTGGCTGTAATATTTTCTGTTATTGCCAGGAAGGTATGTGGTCGCCAATCTTTCCACATTCTTACCAGCGCATCTTCTTCAGACTAGCAAGTTACACTACATAGATTTGATCAGCCTTTCCTTAATAAGTCATGATGCCAAATGTTTTTCATGAGCTTGTGGGCCACTGGGGTGTGGGTGTGTGTACAGTTTTTTGAGAAGCGATTGCTCAAATCCTCTGCTCCATTTCCCCCCAACCCCCAGACAGGATGTTACTGTGCAGCTGTGGCTGGCCTGGGACTTGCTATGTAGAGCAGGCTGGACTTGAATTCACAGAGAATCTGCTGGAACCTCCTGAATGCTAGGATTAAAGGTATGAGTGTACAGTCTCAGTAAAGCACTTTGGCCACTCTTCTTTTTAAGGATTTATTTTAAATTCTCTCTCTCTCTCTCTCTCTCTCTCTCTCTCTCTCTCTCTCTCTCTCTCTCTCTCTCTCTCTCTCTCTCTCTCTCTCCCTGTGTGTGTGTGTGTGTGTGTGTTGCATGCACTCCCCTAGAAATTGCCCTGATTCCCTCCTTTCTAGATGAAAGAAAGCATAAATGTCAGAACTTAAGGGCATGGCCTTAAACCCTGTTTGTTCTGCCACTCTATTGTTGGTAGCACGTTTCCTAAGAAGGGAATTATGCAGTTTTTGAAATTTTTACAAAATTTATTATTGTTGTGTGTGGACAATGTATGTGTGAGAGTGCGAGTGGGCCGTGGAGCATGTGTAGAAGCCAAAGGGCAATTTGGTGGAGTGGGCTCTCTGCTTCCTCCTACTATGTGGGTTTCAAAATGGACATCAGCAGGCACCTTTACCTCTTGTCATCTCAGGAGACTTCACTGCACAGCGTATGAACAGTAGCCAGGATTATAAATCACAGTTGCTGGTTGCTCCCCTAACCTATGTTCCTTTAAGGCATCTGCCGTGCCTTATGTTGTTTCCTATGTTGTTTCTTCCTTGAGAAGGTAACGGTACCTTAATTTTGTCTCTTCCAATGCTCACAGCGTCAAATCTGTGTATGGACATTCATTGGATGAGTAAATAAACTGATAATGGCGATAGGGAACCAAGCTCAGAAACTAGAGCGAGAGACTACTGGCACCGCACACTAGAGCGAGCTAGTTAAGGATGCCACAAGTGGAACATCCATCCTCACCAATGCCTGGTAGACAGTTCTGAGCACTTGGGCAGTGTGTGTGTGTGTGTGTGTGTGTGTGTGTGTGTGTGTGTGTGTGTATGTGCGCGCATGCCCGTGCCCTGTTCAAGAATAGAAATGACACAGACTTCAAATTTGCCCCCTCCTTTTTTTAAAATTGCCCTGTATAAGATGAATTAAAACAAAGAAAAAAATTACAGACAAGGGAGTGTTTAGGAGGAAGCTATTGCACGGTCTAGTCAAAAAAGACTGTGGACACGTCTCCATTTGGGAAGAACAGGGGGAGGGCTGGCAGGGTGGGGAGACACAGAATGGGGGAGCGGCACGCATCCATGTGTATTGAGTTTTGAGTTTTCTGGAAGCAAATGCTGAAAGAGAGTTGGAGATGCAGGATGCTTACTGGAGGAGGAAGCAGGATCGAGTTGAGGAAAAAGTTAGTCTTTTTGTAGGTCTCATACAGGCCCAGACAACCTGGCAGGGAGCTCTGAAGTAATTGGGCACAGCTGGGTGTCCATACTTCTGCTGTGCCCAGTCACAGGGGGAGGGCAGTCACAGGACAGGCATGCCCTTGTGCTGGACTGTTCTCTGCAGCTGAGGTGGTCACTGGGACTGAAGTGGCTGAGGGCCCCTGCTAGCTGTACTCCCTGAAGGGGGGCGGCAAGCCCCTCCCTGAGGATGAACTCAGCAGCATGCCTCTGAGCTTCCCACAGAGAAAGAGGAAGGGCAGGAAGGAGAGAATAAACCCTATAGATTTTGCACATTATAGGTGTGAATAAAGAAAAGTACGTAAAAATAAAGCTTACCACTGAGGTTTCTACACGGATACTATGTGAATGTATTTCTTTTACCTATTAACACATATTAAATAATAGGAGAGAGAAGGGAAGAAAAACGGTAATAAAATCGATTTCTTGTATGTTGACTTTGAATATCCTCAAGATATTAAGGTAGAAACCATGTTCAGAGGAAGCTGAGTGCAATAGGCATGCTTATAATCCACAGCGTGGGGGCTGAAGGAGGAGGATCATGGGTTCAAGGCCAGCCTGGCCTACACAGTGAGATCCAGTCTAAAACAAAACATAGAAGTGAGTGCAGGGTTGGAATCGCTGCTCAGTGTCAGGAGCCTGCCTAATCTTTGTGAAACCTTGGAGTTGGTCCCTTGGGAAACAATTAGTGCAAATGTGGTATTTGGAGCGGTAGCCACTGCTGTATTCATGATACATGTATTATTTTACTTGGATTAGTTTACCTGATACCCATAATGTCTGCTTGAGGTAGAAATTCTTTTGTGCCCTTTTTGTGTATTTTATTATATCTTTAAGGAAGAAAGATTTGGAGAAGTTAAATGCCTAATTCCAAGATGTAAAGCTGAAATCTGATTTTAAAATGTTCCTAAAGCCAAGTTGTGGTGGCATATACTTTAAAAAAAATTATTTATTTTTACATAGCAATCCCAGTTCCCCTCCCTCCCCTTCTCCTGCTCCCCCCACTCCACTCTCCATCCATTTCTTAGAAAGGGTAAGGGGTGGCATATACTTTTAATCCTAGCACTCTGTGGGGTGGGAGAGAGGTGGATCTCTGCAAGTTTGAGGCCAGCCTGGTCTACAGAGTTCCAGGACAGCCAGGGCTACACAGAGAAACTCTGTCTCAAGTAAGTAAGTAAGTAAGTAAGTAAGTAAGTAAATAAATAAATAAATAAATATGTTCTGTAAGTTAAGAGTACTGTCTCTTAACTACTGAGTCATCTATCCAGCTCCAAACACATGCTTGTTGCTTCACAGAAACCATGAGAAGCTCTGGAATTCAGAGCAAGAAGAAGAAGGAGGAGGAGGAGGAGGAGGAGGAGGAGGAGGAGGAGGAGGAGGAGGAGGAGGAGGAGGAGGACAGCATCTCCAAGGTGAAAGGAAGTTGAGTCCCAGAATAGTTTTATGAATTACAGTGTCTCAGAAGACAGTTTCCAGCTCACAGAGTCAAATGAAGCACATTATGGAGGATGATGGTGACAATGACAGATTATGATCTTCGATTACTTCATAGAGAGGTTATACCACTGCTTCTCGGGTGACTGACAGATGAGGAAATAGAACAAAGGGTATAGGTTTTTTTTTCAGAAGTTTTAATAAAATAGAGGAAATAATTACACCTTTTACATAAATAAGATATTTAATATTTAATTAATTATTACTCGTTCTCCCATATTGTTTGATCTTAACAATTGTGACATTTCTCTGGTTCTTTCAAACCAGTGTCCCTTCCCAAACTGGACACGCCTGGACACATTAAATGTTGTTTATTTTGGTTACAGGCAACTCATTTTATTTAGTTAAATGCTGGGATATGCCTCCAATGAATCTGCCTTTGCAAGGGGGTCACAGACACCCCAAGTCTATCCTCTGATCTCCACGGATAAGCAAACACTGCTGCTTCTCAGACCAGTTAAACAAAGCATGCACGTTGCTCTCAAGTGCTTTACCTACATACCCTCTTTACCCCCTTCCCCTGGCTGGCAGCTGCAGGAGAAAAAGCGAGTTGTTGCTCTAAACCTCCTGAGATTCGGTGGTCCACTGGGGGAGACAGTCTGTTTGGCTTCCTAAGAGCTGTGACCTTCCCTTACCAGCCTCCATCAGTCCAGCCCTTTCTCTGAGAGGACTTGAGAGTAATTAGCAGCGCCGTCCACCCGTGCACAGGAAGATGCCCACGGCCACACCAGCAATTATGAAACTGCCCATCAGGATGCCAAGGACGAGTGAAGTGTAAGAGCGGCCTGTTTGGCTCCCTGCAGAGCAGGCAGAGACTGAGTTTAAGAGAATACTCCCAAGGAGTCCCAAGTTTGGCTTGAACCCTAAGGCATCTATACTTCACCCAGTGACTTAAGCCATGGTCATGTACCCTCTCCCAGTCTCCAAACCCTTCCTTTCCTTTCACAAGGGATACCTCAGATCCATCCACTTGCCTGGAAGCTGCCCCCTGTCCCAACACACAGGCAGGGCCCAAACCCCCTCATACCTTTCATGTTTTGTGTAATGATGTGGTTCTCCACATACTTCACACAGGTGTCCTGAAGAAATTCCTGCAGTTCATACCGGGTCCGATTGTAGGCATTAAGCTGCTTCAGGGTGAAGGAGCGCGCTTCGGAGGGCTCCTGGGAGCCAGCCACCCACACAGCGGTCTTTGGCTGGAAACTTACAAAGGAGCTCCCATTCACAGCCACATCGAAGAAGACTCGGGCTTCAGAGCTCGGGACTTCAGAGCTCTCAGTAGGCTGCTTGTCCGGTAGCTCACAGCCCAGGGAGCAAGTGATTGTGAAAGGAACTAGAGAGAGAGAGGGACGGGGCTCAGTCCTGTGCTTGCTTGAGAAGGTGCCAGGCGTGGGGGATGTCCACTCGGAGCAAAGGGGACATGGAAGGAAGACAGGATTGTTGGGCTTGAGGACACAAAAGCCTGACTGGAAAGTGTTGAGGTTTGACTGTTGGAGTCTGTCTAAAAAGGACCCAGGAACCATGAAGAAAACGGGAGACCATGAAGAGAAAGGAGCAGAGAAGGGATGTGAAGGGGAGCGGTGGTTTCCCAGACAAAAAAATAAATAAATAAATAAATAAATCGGTGGAGTCTTGGAGAGGAGTTGGGAGGAGCCATGGGTGGGACCATCAACATTGATGAGAAGAGGGCACAGTGCTTCGCTGTATGAAGCAAAGTGTAGCGGAGTATGAGGGAAAGGAGTTGGCAGGGTAGTCATGGAAACTTTGGGGGTCAGAGAGGATCCAGCGCAAGGAGACCTCCCTCCCTCCCTCTCAGCCTCCTCCCTCTCCCCCCCCCTCCCATCAGATAGAGGTTTCTTACAATTAGGAACACTGCTCTTCTCCAGGCTCCACAGAGCAATCTCCAAGGGCCAGGGCTCTTCAGGGAAGCCCCACCCTACAGACCATGCCCATCTTCCCCTCCCACTCACAAAGATCCTGCTGTTTAGACCCTCAGCCTTAGCACCCTAGCTCCGCCACAAGCCCCCTCAGAACCTCTCAATCTCCAGGGCTCCTGGCAGCCCCGACCCAGCACCCCCACTCACAGACTACGCTGTCCTTGCGCTCACGATATACCAGCTGCACCAGGCTGTGGAACTGGGACAGGTAGAGCTGCAGGCCTTCTTCTGTGTGCTTCCAGCTCTCGGGATCCTGCCAGGGTTGCATCTGGAGGATGGTAACATTGTTGCTTGGGCCTTCCAGTGTGTGTGTCAGGATTTTCCCCAGCGAGGCGTTGCCTTGATGTCTCACGTGATCGGGGTCTTGGAAGTAGGAGATCTGGAGCATATGCAGGCTTTGGGAGCCTGGGGGAAGAGTCAGTGCAGCGTCAGGACCTCCAGCCAGGGAAGGGGTGGCTGACAGCTAGAGATAATAACCCCTTACCCAGAGGCCTGCCGCCCATTTCTCAATCATATAAAGCGCTCTTCCACCTGCCCTTCTATTTGATGCTCCCAACAACCCTGCCAGGAGAGGACGGGGATTATTATCTTCGCTTTACAGACGAGGAAACTGAGACCTGCAGTTGGAAAAAAGGCATCCTTCTGTGCCTTTGCCTCCTCCCTCACATGCCCAGCTCCAATTCCAGCTCCAGTTCCCTTTCTCCTGGGACATTGCCATTTAGGCTTGGGTACCACAGAGACTCCTGTCTTAATTTCACCCTTTTGTTTTGTTTTTCGAGACGGGATCTCATTGTAGCCTGGGCTATCCTGGAGCTGGTTTTGTAGACCAGGCTGGTCTCCAACTCAGGGATCCACCTATCTCTGCCCCCCTGTACTGGGATAAAAGTTTGCATGTGCCACCACACTGGGCTCAGTTACATACCTTCTTACTGCATCTCCACTTGACCCAAAATCCTTAAAGCCCTCCAGTGTCATACCCTACCCCTCCCAAATAATAATAGCTAATATCCATTAAGTGCTTGTTATGCCCTGGGCACTGTTTTACACATATTATTAACTTATGTATGCCTTCCTCCTAATGCCTTAACACAGTAGATACTATTATTAACCCCATGTGTATGGGAATCTGAGGCTAAACATGGTGAAGCAAGCCAAGATTTGAACACTGGTAGCTGAACAGGCTACCCATCTTTGTCTGGAGTCACAGATTGCTTCCACATAGAACACCCATCCACAGGACAGATCTCAGAGTCTGTTCCCAGTTTGGGATCCACAACAAGTGATCTGGCCCCAGCTGCATTTTCTGGCCAATCTCAGTGTTCCGTTTTTTCAAATGGCTTGGGGTTCCTCATGCTGATTTTTGGCCGATTCGTGCAGAGTTCATCAAGGTTGCTCTGCTGTCCTTGCTCTGCCTGACAAATTTCTGTGTTTCCAGATCCAGCTTCGTTGACTTCTCCTTGGAGCACTGTCCTGATGCTGCCATGTTCCCCTCCTTTTCACTTGGGTCTGGGCAAAGTGTGCTGCATCAGCACAGATTTCATGGGATCCCTAGTGTTAGTGTCCACACACACCAGGTCCCTTCTGGCTGTTAAACTGGGTTTGGCCATCCCTACCTTCAGTACCCCGAAAAGGGCCTTGGCAGTATTGGTGTCAGGAGAATGGCTGAATGAGTGTGACACTGTAAGTCACACCTCAAACTTGCTTTTGAGAAGTTGCTTTCTGTGATATGCTGGTGTGAGCAACCGTAATGGTATCCCTTATCTGTCTTGTGACCCAGCTTTCCCCTCTGTAAGATCAGTGCGATAACATTGCTCACCGTAGTGGATAAACGAGTCAATGTGTGTATTAAATACAGTAAGCATTCTGAATACTGCTTCTCTGAGAGGGAGACTGACCTATAGGGACCGGGGTAGGGGTGGGGGGCAGCGACGGCAGTGTCTGGTGTAGCTCTGTAGCTCTTTTCTGTGTAAGAGCTTCCAGCAGCTGGATCCTTCCGGCCCTGGGCCCTTCTCCCTCCCCTGTCCCACCTCACTAGCTTTTCTCCAGCCTTTCTCCTCTTTCCTCACTTCCCCATCTCAATCCCCAAACTTGTCTCAGTTCTCCTAATGTTTTCCCTTTCTCTCCATCTCACTGACTCTCTTCTGTCTGACACTCTGCTGTCTCTATCCTCATTCTCACTCTCCCGAGAGTTAAATGAACTTCTTTGCCTTATCTTTGGAACATAAACCAATGCCCAGGACCCAGCGTGCACGGTAGAGCGATCCTAGCAGCTGTAGACACCCGTGTGACGGGCTTAGCTGTCGGACAATCTCATCAAAGTTTCCAAATACACCAAGTCCCCAGAACATCCCCAGGCAGGAGCCGCGTCCCTAACTCACCATCTGAGTCTTCCTGGTTACAAAAGGCGCAGCCAGGCAGCAGCAGCAGCAGCGACAGCAATTTCGTCAACATCCTGGAGTAGAAGTTCTGGGTCCCACCTGATCGGCTCTGCAGGCTGCAGATTAGGAAAGAGAAGGGAAGCTGTCCGGGAGGGGCGGGAGCTGAGCCGAGGATGGAAAGAGACCAGGAATGCCTGGAGGAAGAGGGAGTCAAGCTTTTAAAGTGTTACTTCTATCTACCTCATTTCCTACTAGGGGGCCGGCTCTCCTCGGCCCCTCCCAGCCTCGGCCCTCCTGCCTAGACCTGCCTGTTCCCTTCTCCTCCCGCTGCTTGCTTCCGAGGCTTGAGGAAGAACGGAAAAGGGGGAGAAGGGCTTGGTGAGAAGTCCGGCCGCCGCTGAGTCAGGGGGTGGGGCGTCTGCTTTCGTTGTTGCTGACTCCAGGAATGTAGAGATCATTAGGTTACCGATGGGCAAACTGAGGTCCGAAGAGATGGTGGGACTTGCCCAAAGTTTGTACGTCGTGATGACAGCAGATCCAGGATTGGAATTTAGCTTCCCAGAATAACTGTCTATACTTTATCAGAAGTTTAAGTATAGGAATTACACACTGGGGGCTTGGCTCTCAGCAATAGTCACAGAACCGAGTGAGTATATAGGAGCTCATTATTTGTAACAGAGATTTACGAAGGATCCAGACAAATCTCAGCATCAAACAGGTCATAGTCATTTAGTGGACAATGACATCACAATTAGCATATTTTTTGTTTTTTGTTTTTTTATTTTTTATGAAGGAGAACAGAATAAAAAAAATTGGTGCATCATCCTCAGTAAGCAACATTTCCTGAAATATGTGTTCACTTATATAAGAGTGTTTTTAGTTTGTGCGTCTTCTTCTTCTAACAAAAATCTCAATATCTATATCAGACTGACTTTGATTCAGCTGCGCCTACCTCCTGAGGACTGGGATTAAAGACACAAGCCTCGCCTGGCCTTTTAAGCATTTTGTAAGTTAGCTTGCACAGCAATGGATTTCATTATGGCATTTCCCTCATCTCCTTGCCTTCTTCTCTCTTCTCCCCTTCCATTGCCCATCCCTTTCACCTTCTTTATAAGTTTTGTGTATGCGCGCGAGCGCGCGCGCACACACACACACACACACACACACACACACAGAGAGAGAGAGAGAGAGAGAGAGAGAGAGAGAGAGAGAGAGAGAGAGAGAGAGATTCTACACGAGATAAAACATGCAGTACTTGCCTTTCCAAATCTAGTTATTTCACTTAACAAGATGACCTGAAGGGGCTAGAGTAATGGCTCAGTGGTTAAGAGCTTCGCCTGTTCTCCCAGAGGACCTAGGTTCAATCCTTTAGCACTCACATGGCAGCTCACAACTGTCTTTAACTCTTAAGATCTGACACCCTCACACAGAAATGCAGGCAAAGACAGCAATGCACATAAAATAAAGAAAAAAAGATGACCTAAAGTTCCATTTGTTTTCTTGTAAATATTACAATTTAATTTGCCTCTTTGGATAAAAAGAATTCTATTTTGCTTATAAGCCACATTTTTTTTTTTTAAAAAAAATCCATTCGTGTGTTGATTGATGTGTGAGTATGTTTCAATGATGGGTTTGGACAGCAGTATGAAATGCAGACATTATTTTGAGAAGCAAATAGGTCCATTTAAAGTCAGTCCCCCAAATTAGGAAAGTCCCTATGGCGAAATACTACCCAGAAGTAAAAACAAAAATAAAAGGCTTCCCTTCAAAATCCCCACTTAATTTTCATACTTCTTAGAACCACTAGAAGTTACTTATTTATATATTTGTCTAAATTTTCCACCACAATGCAAGCACCATGGGAATGGAGGCTGTCTGTCCATCTTGCTCTGTGCTGGTCCAATGACACATATCACACATAAGCATCAACTAAACAAATGACAGAGTGAGGTTGTCATGATTTGTACACATCTCTGGGAGTAAATTGTAGACCACTCTATGCAGCTTAGAAACATTTACTCATCTATCAGCCACACAATAACCAAGCAGATCAATCTGGAAAGATATGTATTAGGTGGATCAATTTATTTCCAGGGAGGGGAGGGGAGAGGGAAGAAGAAGAAAGGGAGAGAGGGATGGAGGGAAAGAGAGACAGAGACACAGAGAAAGAGACTGATAGGAAGGGGGAATCTTGTGAAAAAAAAAATTACCACTATTTTGCAAAGGGTTTTTCCCATTATAAATATAATTGCTTTAAATGGTTGATTTTATGCCTAGAATATGATCATATATTTCCTGTTTAATTAAAAACAAGAATTTTAAGTAATAGGTTAAGGTATATCCCTATACTAGAATAATCCATGGTGTGGAAAAGGGTGGCAGAAGAGGGTGATATTGACAGTGCAGTAGGATTTGTGAACCAAATGCAGATAGCATATCCCATGTTGTTCTTATTTTAAAATGCACAGCTGCCCAAGTAATGCATTTACAATTCCAGCCTCATGTTTCCCAACCATGTGTCTGTTTGTCTGTTTGAATGAACAGGAGAATGTCTGGAGGCTGACTGTGGCTCAAGATTGCCCCTGCAGGATTGAGTCAAAGGCCAATGGAGGAACTTGAACTTTCTACTTGATATTCTTCCTGGTGTCACAGTGGAATCTGGGAGAAACCATGGTTATGTGTAGATTCCCATTCTCTGTTTCTGTAGGCACTCCCATACTTGCAGATTTTACAGCTCATCATCTTGCTCTGAACTGAAGACCCCAGAGCTTCAAAGTGGAGTGATTTAAATCGTGACCAATCACAACATCTTGAATTTTTAAAAAAGATCGTGAACTGTCTTGCATTTGAAAAATTATATTCTAAATACATCTATCTTCACTTCTAGAAGAGCTACAGCATTACAAATAAGTAAAACGACATTCACTCATTCTCACTTGTAGCTCTCTTCCCTGTATTGACCCCTGAATTCGTAATATCAAATGAAAACAAAATTTGACCAGTTTTCCATTTCTTTGTTATTTCTGAATACCTATGCCGTATATGCGTGCATCTTAAATGATATAGTGGTAACTTCTACTCTGTGGAAATAACACTAGCATGCATTAGTCCTTTTCAATCTGCTTCTTTCGATTGTTGTGTCAATTGTGTTGTAAGTCATTGTTACAGCTTTACCACATTCGTTGTAAGAGTATACTCCACTGGGGGCTGGAAAGCTGACTCGGCAGTTAAGAGTACTGCCCACTCTTCCAGGTAACCCAGGCCTGATTCCCAGCACCTACACAGCAGTTCGCAGATTTAGCTATGCTCACAGTCTGTAACTCCAGTTCCAGGAAATTCAGCACCCTCTTCTGACCTCTGAAAGCACCAGGCATGCACAAGGTGCACACATGCAGGCAAACATTCACACACATAAAGTCAAACAAATAAGCCTGAAAAGTATATGTCACTATTTCTTCATCATCTGATATTAGACATTACTTTTCTGTGCTTGTTCGTATGTGCATGTTTATATGTACATGCACATACGTGTGGAGGCCGAAGGTAGATAATTGGGTGTCTCCCTTAATTGCTCTCTATCTCCTTCCTTTTCCTTCTTCTTTTCATGTGTTTGTATATGTTCATATGTGCATTCAGATCACATATGTGTAGGTACATATGCATGTGAAAGGAAGCATGTATGTGCACATGTATGCAGAAGCCCAACGCTGATGTCATTGTTCTTCTTTGGTCATGCTTCCATTGTCACTCAGTCACCTAGAGTTTGAGGTCAGTGAGCTGGCTCAGCAGGTTAACACACTTGACAGAGTTTGCTCCCCAGGACCGCGGTGGAAGGAGAGCACGGACTCTGGTGTGCAGGCCCCTTCTCTCCATTGAATTTAATTAATCTCCTCCCCCAGCCCCCAGAGCTTGAATAAAGCTAGTCTCACTGGCCAGCTTGCTCTGGGGAGTTCTGTCTCCATCTTCACAGGCTAGAATTATAGGTGGGCCACTATGTCCTCCTTCATTTACCGGGGCTCTGGAGTTCTGCATTTTACCATTGAGCCATTTCCCTAGCCTTTCATCTTATCTTTTGAGACAGGGTCTCTCCCTAAGCTTACTAACTGGCTGGCCAGCAAGCCCATGATTCCTCCTGTCTTTGTGTCTCCAGTGACGGGGTTACAGGTGCAACATGCCAGGCTGGGCTTTTTATGTGGGTGCTGGGGACCTGAACTCAGGTCCCCATGCTTGAAAGACAAGCAGGTCTTTGACTGAGCCATCTCCCCTCCTGACATTTGTGTTTGCTATTTGTATGTTATGAGCAGTACTGGCATGTGCATTCATGTTCATGATTCCTAGCGTCTAGATGGGAGAGTTTGGTTTGTGTAGCAGCACACCTGGGTGTGGACTTGCTGAGTCACAGGGTATGTGCCTTTCCATTTGGGTAGATACTGCCAAAATCTTTTACAAAGATGTGTGCTAATTTGCATTCCCAGCAGTGTGTAGATCCCAGGCTCACATCCTTGCCAGCCCTTGCCAGCACCAGGCGGGTGGTGTAAAATAGCGCTTCAATCTGGCCTAACTTTTTGCCGATTCCTAATGAGCTCGTGTGTCTCTTTGCTTTGACTTTTCGTCCTTTGTGGCCTGGGAAAGTGTTTTGGGACAGAAGGAAATGAACTCCACACCGAAACCATTGTTCACATGCAGTTTGAGATGGAGTACTGGTGTCAGTGGTGAGGATGGAGGCCCAGTTCCACGCTGCCACCTGTGGCAGTCTGGGATTCTCTAGATTCTTAGAAATCTTGACTTGGGCTAAACCAGGCTTCATGGCTTTAGCACTGAAAAGAATTTCAGGACAGGCAGGTAGGTGATGAAACAGAGATTAAGTGATCTTAAGGTAGGCTAAATGTGAGGATTAGGAAAAAGAGAAGCCCTCAGAAGAAAGGCAGACAACCCGGGCTTCTCCAAGAGAGAGCAGCAGGAAGGAAAATAGAGGAGAGTGGCTCTGAGCTCCGCAAAGGACACTCACAATCAGAGGACCTTACTGTTAACTGCATATACACCATTTTAGTGGCTCTCAAGTTACAGCTCAAAAGGTTGATAAGTGACCAGCTCAGCTGGTATCGGTCCTTTCACACAGGCCTGCTGGCCTGAGTTAAAACACACAAGCACCACACATACACACACACACACGTTAAATAAATACATAATTTAAAGTTGCTGAAGGCTCTTCCCTTCTCTCTCTTAAACATTTTATTAATTATTTTATGCATATGAACATTTGCCTGCACGTATGTATAGACACTTTGTGGCTGCCCGGAACCTTCAGAAGCTGAAAGAGGGCACTGGATCTCCTGGGTTGTAAGCCACTGCGTAGATTCTGGGAACCAAACCCAGGTCCTAACTGCAGAGCCATCTCTCCACTTCCCCCCAGGTGAGATTATACTGGCTTTGGAGGTCTTCTGACAAATTAGAATCTGATAAGGTAAAGCCAGGAGCCACGAGTGTTGCACAGGGGGTTTAGTCCATGTTCCTTCCCTGCAAATAGGGTTTCTGGTGAGATTTCTAGAAAATTGCAAGTTTATAGCTGGGAAGGAAGAAAGGCTTTGAGCAGCTGTTGACTGCACCGCAGTTCTTGCTTGCTGTTGCTAAGATGCTTCAACCAGTAACTGGATGAGGGGTTCCTCTCCCCTCTCATGTCCCCAAGATTTCCCCTGCCTTTGATGTAAGCATCTGGGGTTCAGCTGGAGAGATCCACAGAGGACTGTCTCACTAAGCTAAGACCTGTTGTTGGGACTCAGCAGTCTGTGGACCCCGCCTCTGTCGATGGGCTGGAGGGGCCCGGGCTCTCTTGACCCGACCACTGTCATCTCTGATAGGGAGCCCCGGGTGGAAATTAAAGTATCAGGGCGATCCATCTCCTTCCTTTTGGACACTGGTGCCACGTACTCAGTCCTGAGGGAGTTTTGGGGACCCACTTCTCCTTCTTGTCTCCCTATTGTCGGGGTAGGGGGACAGCCTTACCTACCTCATCAAACTCCACCACTCAGTTGTATTTTTAGGGGAATTCCCCTCACTCATTCATTTCTAGTTATAGCTACTTGTCCTGTGCCCCTACTGGGAAGGGATCTTTTAGCCAAGATAGGAGCCTCTATTTCTTTTGCTCTCCCCCCCCCCCGTTCGCCTAACCCCACACTCGTCAGCGGCTCCTCTCCTCCTTCTCCTAGCCACTCACCCTACTGGTTCTAATACGTCATTTCCTCTGCCAGCCTCTGAGGTAGACCCCCAAGTCTGGGACACCAAAAACCCTTCTGTGGCTAGACACCATTCCCCCGTTGTCATTCAGCTGCAGAACCCCTTGAGGTACATCACTCAAATCCAGTACCCACTCCCACTCCAGAGCCTTAGGGGACTTAAGCCTGTCATCTCTGACCTCCTAAGAAAAAAGTTCCTCCGCCCTACATCCTCTCCCTTCAACACCCCTATACTAGCAGTTAAAAACCTAATGGGACCTATCGCTTGGTTCAGGGCCTCCGACTCATTAACTCTGCAGTGGTCCCCCTCCATCCTGTAGTACCTAACCCTTATACACTTCTTTCTACTATCCCCCCAGGGACTTCTCATTTCTCAGTTTTGGATCTCAAAGATGCCTTTTTCTCTATCCCCCTTGATACTAAGTCTCAAAATATCTTTGCTTTCACCTGGACTGACCCTGACACCCATGTCTCCACACAGCTCACCTGGACTGTCCTGCCTCAAGGATTCCGGGACAGCCCACACCTGTTTGGCCAAGCTCTGGCCTCTGACCTTGTCTCTCCCCAAATCCAAACTCATACAGTATGCAGATGATATTCTACTGTGCAGCCCATCCCTAGAAGTCAGCCAGACTAACACCTCTGCTCTCCTAAATTTCCTGTCCAACAGGGGTTATAGAGTCTCACCTTCCAAGGTCCAGCTGTCTACTTCTCAGGCCACCTACTTGGGACTAACCATAACCCCAACTCATAAAGCTATTACCCTAGACAGAAAAAATCTAATCCAATCTCTTACAGTTCCTTCTACTAAAGAGGAAATATTGTCTTTTTTAGGAATAGCTGGCTTCTTACGCTCCTGGATCCCCTCTTACTCTCTCCTTGCTCGCCCCCTATATGAGGCAGCTCTTGGCTCCCCTCACAAACCTCTTCTTAACCCTGTTACTAAGCCCTTCCAAAAACTCATAAACAGGCTCTTCTCCAGGCCCCAGCACTTCACCTGCCAGACCTAACTCGTCCTTTCTCTCTCTCTCTCTCTCTCTCTCTCTCTCTCTCTCTCTATATATATATATATATATATATATATATATATATATATATATATATATAACAGAAAAGGAAGGATATGCGCTTGGAGTTCTAGGCCACCAGCTGGGACCTTCCTTTGCACCTGTAGCACATTTGCAAAGAAACTAGACTTAACTGCCCAAGGATGGGCACCCTGCATACATGCTTTAGCAGCTGCTGAGCTCCTCATTCGTGAGTCAAAAAAACTAACCTTTGGGTCACCCATCACTGTCTTCTCCCACCATAACCTGCCCCATCTCTTAACTTATAAAGGCTTACAAACCCTACCTCCTTCTAGAGTTCTTTCCCTCCAGGTGGCACAATAGAAGATGTCAGACTTACTTTCCAGTACTGCCCACCCCTTAATATCTCAGATCTCCTACCTCAACCTAATATTAACTATTCCCCATCTCATTCTTGCATTGAAACTTTAGAGGAACTATTGCCCCATCCTGCACACATCCAGGAGGGCACACTACCTCAGGCCGCCAATACCTGGTATACAGATGGCAGCTCCTTTTTACATAAGGGGACCCGTAGAGCAGGCTATGGCATAGTGTCAGATACTAAGGTGGTAGAGGCACAGGCACTCCCTGCCCATACTACTAACCAGCTGGCTGAATTAATAGCCCTCACTGTGCCTTTCAATTAGCACAGGGACAGACCCTAAATGTTTACACAGACTCCAAATATGCCTTTCACATCCTCCTGTGCTGCTATCTGGAAAGAGCAGGGGCTGCTTACTACAAAAGGAGGACCCATAACTAACTCAGGCTATATTATGGCCATGTTAAAGGCCTCCCACTTCCCCAAAGCTATAGGGATTATTCACTGCCGGTCTCATCAGACTGACAGCTCCATTATCTCTAAGGGAAACAACCAGGCTGATGAAGCAGCTAAAGCTGCAGCCCTCAGAAGTCCACACTCACCACACCCACCACAGGGAGTCCTGACACTACTACCCACAGCCTCACAGTCACCTCCTAATACTCGAAAAATTCTATCCTATTTACACCAGCTCTTTCATCCTAACAGCAAGGCTCTTTCTTATTTTGTCAAGGCACACTTCCAGCCCACTCCTGAGGACTTAGAGTTCTTGAAAACTATCACTGCCTCTTGTAAAACCTATCAGATGTCAGATCCTAACTCTAGGTATCGTAGCTTCCCTTTTCCTACTCCCCAGGCCAGGGGCTCTCTCCCAGGGACTGACTGGCAACTTGACTTTTCCCACATGCCTACAGTCAGACGGGTCAAATATCTTCTGGTATTAGTTGATACCTTCTCAGGGTGGGTGGAAGCTTTTCCAACTACTAACAAGAGAGCTCAGACAGTTTCTGACACCCTTCTCAGGGAAATAGTTCCACGGTTTGGAATCCCAGCTTCTCTTCAGTCAGACCATGGTCCTGAGTTCACCTCTCAGATTTCACAAATCTTATCTAAAGCTCTAAACACCCTTTGGCATTTCCATATCCCCTATCACCCCCAGTCCTCAGGGAAGATAGAGCATACTAACCGTTCCTTAAAAAGTGTTCTTGTTAAAATGTCACAGGAACTTCACTTTGACTGGGTTAAAACTCTTGCCTCTGGCTCTATTCAGGCTTAGGGCACTCCCCAAACGACCCCTTCTCTTCTCACCCTTTGAACTTCTGTATGGGAGGCCAGTTCTAATACCTGGTCTCTCACCTGAACTGTCACCTCTCCCTGACCACCTGCTTACACCCTTACTTCAACATCTCCGTTCCCTCCTATGGAACTTTACTGACCACTCCCTACCTTGACCTTGTGCCAATTTCTGTACATCCCCAATTAACATCAGGGACCAGGTCCTTCTCTCTCCCCCAGACCAACACCCCTCGCCTCTTTCCCCTAAATGGCAGGGCCCCTTCAAGGTAATCCTTGTCACTCCAACAGCTGCTAAGCTTGAGGGCCTTTCCCACTGGATTCATTTATCCCACCTCAAACCCTTTACTGCTTCACCCCAAACTAATCCCTCATATACAGCAACTACAACAGGACCCTGATCCCTTAAGCTCTGGAGGACATCGAGATCAACTACACTGTCTCCTATTCTAGAAGATTAAGGGTTCATTCCTGTAACCTCACCCTGCCGGATTGGAAGCTTCATGCTTTTCTTCCTGTCCTCAGGCTGACCTAAAACTTTTAATCTAACCAATTAGTTGTTGTTACAGGAATGACAACCACGGATCTAGAGACACAAATCATCAAACACTTGTAACTCCTAAGTAAAGGTAACATTTCTAACATAAATATGTTCCTAATGTGTCTAATATTTATGCTTCACAAACCCAAAGGATTCTTTATGTTCCAAGGAGCTGAAATGGATCCATTTAAACAGGTCAGATTCACTCCAAATAAATATTACTCAACTTCTTCATGGCCTCGGGATTTCCTTCCCTTGTCCTGGGGCCCCCTTGGGAACTCCTCCCCCACCTTACATTTCTCCTATTAAGTACTAAGACCTAAAAAGAAAAACTTAACCTTGTCCTCTGCTCTGCTAACATCTCGCCAGGTCTCAGAGAGACGCCAGAGTTCCGTATAGTCAGGACTTCGATGAAACAACCAGCTATTAGGACATGGCAGCACCCCAGCTTTCTCGGATCCCCCAAAAGATGATCAACGCCCCAAGTCAGCAGGAAGCAGTCTTTTGAGGACTCAACGCCCTTATTCCCTGACCTGCCACGCCCAACCCCCACCTTTTTAATAACAATAAGAGGTGGGAATGTTGGGACTCAGCAGTCTGTGGACCCCGCCTCTGACGATGGGCGGGGCGCCTATGGCCATGTCATCACTATGTTAGGCTTTACCTGGCTGTTCAAGCTTTCACCTGGCTGCACAGGGGACCTGGTTACGCATGCGCAACCCCCCCTTTTAAAGCAAGCGCCCCACACCCCACTCTTTCTCCACTTTTGGTTGGCCACCAGCTATCCCTTTCTCTCCCCTCTCTCAATAAACTCCTCGTGGGCGCTGAGTCTCGTGTTTGTGTTTCTTAGGCAATAGCAGCTGCAAAAGAACAACACCTGTCATAGACAGAGCTGGTAGCAGCAATAGGTATTTCCCAAGCACCATCCTTGCACACCAGAGCCCTGGAAATGAAACAGTGAGACTACAACAATAATTTTGATTGCTAACATTCATTTATTATTGGCCAGAGGCAGTGTCCAGTCTTTGCATAAATAATCCTATCCAAATACCAGTTCTATGAGGTGGGTTCATGAACACTAGCATTTTACTAAAAGAATCCAGTTCAGAGAAGTTAAATGACTTACCTTAGGTTACACAGCAAAAATTATCATTGGAATTTCATTTTTACACTAATTTGAAAAGTTTTTAAATGCATCTCTATGTGTTGTATGTGTGTATGCATGGGGGCTCGTGTACTAGTGTATATGTGCATACACATGTGTGTATGTGTGTATGAATGTAAAAGGACAACCTCAGGAGTCATCCTCGGGAAATCTACCTGCCTCTGTGGTGGTTGGAAAGAAAATGGTCCCCAAGGAGCGGCACTGCTGGGAGGTGTGGCTTGTTGTTGGAGTGGAGGTGGCCTTGTTGGAGGAAGAGTGTCACTGTAGGGCAGGCTATGTGGCCTCCTGTGCTCAAGCTATGCCCAGTGGGGAACACAGACTACTTCTGCTGCCTGTGGATCAAGATGTAGAGCCCTCAGCTCCTTCTCCAGCATGCTACCCGCCATGACAATAATGGGCTAAACTTCGGAAATTGTAAGTCAGCCTCCATCAAATGTTTTTCTTTGTAAGAGTTGCAGTGATCATGGTGTCTCTTCACAGCAATAGAAACCCTAAGATAACCTCCTTTATTTTTTTCTTTTGAAGATCATTTATTTTTAGTGTGCCTGTGTGTGTGTTTGTGCACGCAATGTGCAAGCATGTGCAGACACACGTGTGTGGAAGTCGGAGGACAACTTTGAAAGTTGGTTCTGTATATCCACTGTAGCATATGGTGATCAAATGCAGGCCTTCATGTTTGCCTGGTAACACTTTGGCTTGCTGAGCCTGCTCTTGCTCCTCAGTCCTTTGAGACAGGGCCTCTCATTGGCTTGGAGAAACCCTACTGCTTCTGCTCCCTGTGCTGTAACATTTTTATATGGGTGCTGGGGTTGAACTCAGTATCTCATGCTTGAAAGGCAAACACTTTTCCAGCTCTCTCTCCCTCTCTCTCCCCCTTTCTCTGTCTCTGTCTGTCTGTCTGTCTGTCTGTCTGTCTGTATGTATGTATGTATGTATATCTCTCTTTCTGTCTCTTTGTTTCTGCCTTTGTCTGTCTGTCTCTCCTCTCTGTCTCTGTGTCTCTGTGTCTGTCTCTATGTCTGTCTCTGTCTTTGTCTCTGTCTCTCTCTCTCACACACACAGGGCCATCAAAAAGATTTTGACCCATACATTTCTGAGCACATGACTCTGACATTCTTGACTGTTTAATGTATGCTGATTTCTAGCGCAGCCCTGCTCACTTCCTCTGGGGAAGGCAAGGTCATTATCCTCACTTTACAGGCAGGTCACAGTATTTGGGAACTAAAAGCAGAATTTTGAACTCAAAAAGAAGATGAGGTCATGCGGTTAAGGAGGGAGACAGTGGAAGAGTAGGGGTGAGCAGAGAGGAGTCAACTGAGAACTTTTCCATCTAAATCCAGAAATGCAGCCATTGGAGCGGAGGGGCTGAAAAATCGCATACCATAGTGGGCTCTGGGACAGCAGTCAGATTTGCCTGGAATCTGAAAAATAAGGGTCTTAATGAGCAAAGGGAAGCGAAGGAAGCAAGTGGCAATGTTTCTCACTACAGAGAGCACATGTTGAGGAAAGATAAGGGAAACAGGAAACAGGCTGCGGCCAGTGCTGGTGCAGCCCCAGTGGGCGAGGAGAGCCCCTGCCAAGGCTGGGCTGTGTGCCCAACTGCACTTCAGAGGACCCACTCCCCCTTCCTTGTGACCTGAAGACAGACCTGACCTGACCTGGCTCAACTCCACAGCAAGAGTGTGTCCTCTACAGAGACAGTGCCCCCACTTCCCCAGAATCAGGTCACCAACTGTAACCTGAAGTTTACAGAATCCAGACCACACACACACGCCACTCACACACCTGGAGAAGCAGCTGGGGAACTCTCATTTACAGACGAGGACACAGGCATGCTAAGATACCCAGATGGTCAGAGGCAGGGCTGCACAACAGGTGAGCCGGACTCTCAACGTGCTTTGAGCTAGGCTTTACAGGCAGCCAGAGGAACTGTGGCTTGGGAAGAGTGGGAGTTAGAGGTGAATGAAGTGTGATTTCCTGAAGGGAAGGCAGAGAAATAGATGGAAGTCTTAGTCAGGTTGTTCTCTGTAGGCACGGTTCCCAATGCACTTCAGCACAGGGCATGTGGGACGTGTGAGCAGAGGCGGGAGGTCAGGGCAACTCTGCTCTGCCACCCCCAGTGATTGACAGGTACCTGGTGGTCTCCAGCCTTACCTTTTTCCTGGATTCTTGTCAGCCAAACTCACTCCCCCTGGTTTCCTGAATGCAGAATGCATGCTTGTGCTCTTTCATCATACTGTTAGATAGCCTCAAAGTCCTTACCTTTATTTTCCTGACTAGCTCTTTTCACATAAACTCATGCAGCCACACATACACACCTAACTTTTAAAATAAGTACAATTTTACTAAATAATTAAATACAGCAAAGATATGAGCTATCTAAGGGGAAAAAATCTAACAAAGCATAGGTAAGGTGTTTAGAAATAAAATTGTAGAACTCTGAGAGATGTCAAAGAAATTTCGAGAGAGAGACATACCCTATCCTGTCATTGTATGGTTGAATACTGTGACGTTATCTAGTCTCCCCAAAGCCATTTGACATATTAATGCAATGCTAAAAAAAAAAAAAAAAAACAAAAAAAAACAAACTAAATGTAATGTCATCAAAAGCCCACCAGCCTGATAAAATGACTCCAAACTTGAAAGTGGCCCCTAAGCTATGAAGACTAATTCTAAAACTGTATTAATTGAGACAGCTAGCCTGTCACTGGTTCTGGGAGAGTCCTGTAATAGAATGGATGTGTTTACTCAAAGCCAGCCAGAGACGTCACTGCAGATATTCTAGGAAAAGCAAATTTGGGATGAGTGGTACCTGGACAATGAGTAACAAGTAAGAGAAACCAGGCTTTGTATTGTTGCTGTCTCTCTGTGTAACCCAGGCTGGCCCCCCAGCTCAGGATCCTCCTGTCTTTGTTGGCCCACAGGTGTGCACCACTGTTACCAGATAAGAAACTAATCTTGACCTCTGCTTCCCGGCATACATCTAAAGGTAAAAAACAAAACAAAACTATACAGTTTGGGGGATAAGTAGGAGATTAAGGCTAGGAGAGGGTTTCTTTTTTGTGTGTGTGTTTTAAGAATTATTTTTATGCTGGGCAATGGTGGTGCATACCTTTAAGACCATGCCATCTTCTTTTTCTAATGCTTCTGTCTTCCATACCAAAGCTGAAAGAGGGCAGCGGCATTGTCTGTATTGCCAGAGTTGCAGAGTACTAGCTTCACAGTAAGTGCTCAAGAGATGTTTCCTAAGTCAACGAGCAAATATGATTTCTAGGGAAGAATTAGAAAAATGTGATTAGCCAACCTCTTGGCACTAAAAGCACTATTTTATCTTTCTGAGATTCTGACTTCTTATCTGGAAAGTGAGAATTAAACAGAAACTCTCTCAGGGCTGGAGAGATGGCAGTGGTTAAGCACACTGAAGGTTCTCCAGAGAACCCTGGCTCTATCCTCAGCACTCACAATGGCAGTCACAACCATTAGTAACTCAGTCCCAGGAAATCTGACGGCCTCTTCTGGCCACCAGAGGCACTGCACACACTTGATGCCCAGACAACCATGCAGACAAAACACCCACACACATAAAAATAAAATAAAATTGAAACGGTCTCAAAGGGGCATCAGGGGTCTGTCCATTATTCATCACGGGGTCTGGTATTTTGTGCCAATGATAGTCTTCAACATGTTAACAACGGCATTTGGTTTTATTTATAGAGATATACATTTTCCCCCACTTCCCTCCTCCCCTCTCCCCTTCCACCTCCTCCTTGCCCCCCCACACTCCCAATTTACTCAAGAGATTTTGTCTTTTTCCCCTTCCTAGTCAGATCCATGTATGCCTCTCTTAGGGTCCTCTTTGTTACCTAGATTCTCTGGGAACAACCACATTTTTATAAAAATAGAAAGTAAACATGAGTCACAAGTTCATTTAACTCATCAATGAAGGGAACAGGAAGATGACAAACCCAACTTAAAACAGAACTGAAAAACCAGATTTTTCATAATCAATAGAAGAGAAAAATATTGACGTAAAAATGCTAAATAAAATGCAAGATGGTTAAATGACACCTAGCATGATAAAACCACAACCTTTAGGATTCTCTTCTGTGCCAGACAAGAGAGGACATGTCAGTTTATGGGATTGTACACCATCCAGGCTCTCCTTGATGATAAAAAAGTAAATTCGTTTCAGAGATAGATGACTGTTTTGTTAGCCTTTTTTTTCCCCTTAAGATTTATTTATTTTGCATACAATGTTCTGTCTCCATGTCTTGCCTATACACCAGAATTGAACTCAGGTCCTCTGGAAGAGCAATCAATGCTCTTAACCTCTGAGCCATCTCTCCAGCCCCTTGTTAGTCTTTTTGTTGCTGTTTATGAACAGGGTTTCTCAGTAGGTGTCCCAGGCTGGCCCTACATTCTCAGTTTTCTTGCCTCAGCCTCTTGAGTGCTGGGATTTCGAGCATATGTCGCCATACCCGGCATCAGAGACTGTTAAATAGATTTGCTGGTCAATGATATATCACGACATCACAATGTCACATGGGGCTGGAGAGATGGCCCAGAGGTTAAGAGCACTGGCTGCTCTTTGAGAGGACCCAGGTTAGATTCCCGGCACCCACATGGCAGCTCCTAACCATCTACAACTCTAATTCCAGTTGATCTGTTGCCCTTTTCTGGCCTCCATGAACACTGCACACATGTGGTACACAGACATACACGCAGACAAAACACCTACACACATAAAATAAAAATAAACAAAGAAGTAAACTGGTTTGCCTCCATGCCCAGATCCCCTGCAAATGTCTCATGATCATGCTCTTCCCTTAGGAATATGTTTTGTGTCATTGTTGTTAACACTACTTCTTTTAACTCCCAAGACACCTAGAATTACAGGGTGTTGTAGAATATTAATTTAAGTTGTGTTATTTTTGTTTATGCTTTGGAACATTTGTTTAATGATGCGAAGATGTGTTTGATTAAATAAAATCCACCTGCGGTCAGGAGGCTGGGTCAGCAATGAGCTGACAGGAAGTTGTCGGGAGGAGCCAGGTGGAGAAGGGATTATAAGGAGTGAGTAAAAGCATGAGAACTTCTCAGGAGACTGGCAAAGGTGAGCAGCTAGCTATTCCGCCTCTCTGGGAAGCAAGATTCTACCTCAACCTTTGAATCTTGAGTTCTTTTGAGTGACAAGAGATTTAAATTAAATGAGTTTCCTCTGTAGCTATGAAAGAGTGGGTGCCTGAGGCTTCAGCTCTTGAGGTCCAGCAGCTGCTGGTAGCTTGGAAGTTGCAGTTGTTGAATAGAATAGCTATAGCTTAAAAGGCAGCAACAACTAAAAAAAGAAAACAAGAGTCAAGCTTTTGTTGAAAGAATTCAAATTTTATTAGACTCCTTCTTTGTTTGTTTGTTTTGTTTTCTCTACAAACATTTCTTCTGTTCTTGCACAAATGAGAAGTGGCAGAATTTGGAGCCACAAAACAGAAAGGCTAAAGGGGAGAACTATTATCTCCCCTCCTCAGATTGGTGTGGTATGGGGCTTGGTGCATCCTGTCAAACGGGCAGAGAAAACCTCTGCTTTGGACATTACCAAAACACCATCTCAGCATCTGATGGGAGATGTTATTCTGTAAATATGTTTCTCATACTGGTTAATGAATAAAGCACTGTTGGCCAATAGGAAAGCAAGATAGATAGGCGGGGCTAGGAGACTAGGAGGAAAGAGGAAGGAGTAAGAAGGGGTCAGATGGAGAGCCAGATGGTAAGATGACCATATGGAAATACTTAGATTAGTAGAAATGGGTTAATCATTAAGACAGAGCTAGCCGGTAAGAAACTAGTACCTGGCCAATAGCCTTATATTAAATACAGAGTCTCTGCGTGTTGTTGGGGGCTGGCATGGCGGCGGGACCAGACCGGTGGTGGGAAAAACCTACTCATAACAGGCATCCCCACTTTCTGCTCAATAAGAATAGGTTTTCTTTTAAGAATTGGATCTTCCTACAATGGCAGCAACACCATGGAAAGTCCTGCAATTTTATTCAGCCTTTTGGGTTTGTTTGGTTTTTGTTGTTTGTTTTTTTTTCCTGACAGGGTTTCTCTGTGTAACAGCCCTGGCTGTCCTGAAACTCATTTTGTAGACAAGGCTGGCTTAGAACTCACAGAGACCTGCTTGCTTCTGCCTCCCAAGCACTGGAATTAAAGATGTGTGCCACCACCACCACCCGGCTATTCAGTCATTTTACATTTACTTACCCCTTAAACAATTTTTTTTTCTCTAACATTGTGGGGCTGAGGAAGCAGCTCAGAGTGGAGTGCTTGCCTAGTGTTCTCAAGACCCTAGATTCAATGCCCAGTACCAAAAAGCTGATAAAATATGTATAACAGATAATATCATTTTAACTGTTTTTTTTTTTTTTTAAGACTGCAGCCCAGTTGTAGATTCAGTAATAAGTCTGAGTTCATATGAAACATGAGCGTGTTAGGAAAACATGTCTAGGACTCTAGCCAGGGAGTGACCATTCCAATGTTTGTACATGCTGGGCACAGGGGAAATGCAAGCAAATCTACAAGACAACAGATGGAGAGCTTCCCAGGAATAAACTAGTTATTTCTTGGCAGCTGAGAAAGTATGTAGTGCACAAACTCTGCGCCCGGAGCTGAGGAACCACTTGAGCCTCCTGACCTTTAGATCCTGGAAAAGGGATTCCCAGCTAGTCCTCAAATTAAAAAGTTCACCATGGGCCAAAGGCATCTAACTTCCAACCTCGGGCACTGAACTTCATCTTCGGGCTTTGCAACGGAAGTGTAGGGAATGCTGACCCTGGAATACCAAGGGCTGTAGAAGTTGACCTGACTGGCACTTTAAATTCTGATTTCATTCTTCTCATCAGTATGGCAGAATGTGGACTGCGGGGCTCCAAATCTTAGCTCTCATGCTTATTAGGCACGATACATGGCTCTTTACTTAATCCTCTCTTTGACTTTTAAAATCTGTGCCTTGAAGAGCTGAAGGTAGGACTTAGTGGTTAAGGGGACACTGTACTCGCAGAGGACTTGAGTTTGGTTTGTGATTGCCTGTAATTCCATCTGTAGGGGCTATGATACCCTCTTCTGACCTCTGTGGGAATATGCACTTACATGTGTTCATATGCACACATGTAAAAATAAAACTTTTAAAAGTTGTGCTTCTATTTAAGGAAATCTCTAAAATGGTGATAATAATGGCATTGGTGCATATAAAGAACAAGAGTGGTACATCTGCAAGACAAAAATGTCTGTATAAAGACTTCTGCCAACACACTGAGCCCTGTCTTTCTCCTCCTTTACTTCCCCCCACTTGCACTAGACCTCATCCTACTTCTCCTCCTCCATTTGGCAAATAGTTCATTCTGTTTGGAACACTGTTCTAATCGCCCCAGTTGTGTTTTGCCTCGTGAGTCTTTCTGAGGGGATTTCTATAGTTGATGACTGTTTTCTGAATTTTATTTTTCTTGCAATAACTGAGTGGATGTGCTAACTTTTTTTTTACACTGAGAAGTAGTCTCATCCGTTCACTTTCCAGATATGGAAACTAAGTTCCTAAAAGGGAACGTGACTCACCCAGGATCTCACAAAGACAATGGCTAAACTAGAATAGAACCAAGACCTACTAATTATCAATATGAGGCTTACTCTATTCAATACACCATCCAAGGTCATTGGTCTTGGGTACTGGTTTGATCCAAGTGCCCTCCAAACTCTATTTCCCCACAGGAAGACATGACAGTAGCAGGCTTTCTTGGACCACCAACCCCTAAATCATGACATGGAGACTTATTATTAATATAACGCTTGTTTTTAGCTAGCATTAAGAAGAAAAAAAAACTTAAATTAACCCATTTCTATTGGTTAGAGGGCTACTTTTTAGCTTAAACAGGCACAATGTATTTTTCAGGCGTAGGCCTTTATTATGAAAATCAGCTTAGCCTAAGCACCTTTCCCATGTTACAAGCCCCATGGCTTAGCTTTTTGACTCCTATTCAGAACTCCAGTGCAGATGAAATATTTGCAAGGAGGGTGGGAGAAGGCTGCATGGATTTGGAAATATGTGTCTCTGAACAAAACAGAAATGGTTAAGGTTCTTATTTTCTTTTCCTATTTTGATAAAAAATATAACTTTTCAACACTCACAGAATGAATAAAACCAAGATTTACATTTCCATGATTCTTTTGTGACTGATTGCATAGTTCTCTGATGAGACCAAAAATTCTGAAAAGAATTAGAATTCTTCTATCCTGGCTTCAGCCCTCGCTGTTTATGATATTGTGATCTAGCTTGGGAGGTTGTTCAAGCCTCCCTCAGTGTGACAGTTGATGTCCTGTTGCCTGCCCATCAAGAGGTAAGGACTCTCAGCTCCAGCACCATGTCTGTCTTCACACCATCGTGCTCCCCACCATGATGATAATGGACTGAACCTCTGAAACTGTAAGCCAGCCATCCCAATTAAATGTTTTCTTTATAAGAGTTGCCATGGTTAAGGTGTCTCTTCGCAGCAATAAAAACCCAAACTAAGACAAAATGGGAGAATACATTTCTTTTGTTTTAAGCTACCAAGTTGATGATAATGTTACAGTATTTTGAGAAACTCATACAGTGTCCCTGTGTTGTTATCCAGGTCTCAGTTTCCTGTGGCCTTCTTTCTATTTGGCCCCTCCAATCCTATTAAACTGATATTAATATTTTTCCTAATTTACAGAGAGAAACCTCAGTGTCTCTGGGTTAGATATGGAGTTTAATTTACTTATCAACTAATGGTACTTTGGGACACTTACTGAGGGATATTTTCAAGAATGCTGGAGAGATGGATCAATGGTTAAGAATACTGGCTGCTCTTCTAGAGGACATAGGTTTAATTCCCAGCACCCACATGGAGGCTCACAATGTCTATAATTCCAGTCCCAGGGGATTCCACATCCTTTTCTGGGGGGACCTGGCATGCATTTGATGCATAGACATGCATGTGGACAAAACCCTCATATATACAACATGAAATAAATTTACAAAATTATGCTGAACCCTAAACTTGCCCATAACTCCTCATCTATGCTCACACGAGCAGCCCCAACTAAACTTTGTGTCACAACAACACAAAAAGTATAGGAGTAGGAGGGGCTTACTGGGGAGAAGGGGTTCAGCCAGAGCAGAGGAGGGTGATGGAGGGCAATGGGAAGGGGCCGTGGCCAGAACACATTATATACGTGTATGAAATTGTCAACGAACAATAATATTAAAAAGAATGCTGGGCCAAAGGAGGCCAAGCCTGCCTGCACTGTCCTCAGTAAACTAAGCAGCCTTTTCCCTCCGACTTTTTCAGCAAAGAAGAGGTGGGCGACCCTAGAATTAAGAAAAAGTCTAGGTTAAAAGCATCTCAAAGATTCGTTTAATCAAATCCTTCCTTTTATAAGCGTGGTTGCTGGGCCCAGAGGAGGGGAAAGAATCCTTTTGCATTGCATAGATAGGTTGTGTGTGAACGGTATAGTTGTAATAAAGCCTGGATCTAACTTCAAATACAGGGTTGTAGCTGTAGCTCACTCCCACTGACCAAGATGAGTGCTGCTGTGACTAACGTGCTGACAAAACCTAGGACCTAGCAAGAAAATATCGGAAAAAAGAGGCCCAGATGTTCTCAAAGCAATAGTGCCAGGGTCTTCATTTTCACTCAGACACTGCAGGGATACAGCCACTGAAATGGTCCGGGGTACTGGGACTCTAAACTTCTGGGTTTAGAGACTGAAGAGACCAGGCTGTCAAGGCATCCTAAAGTGAAACAATGTCATAAATTTATGAATTCCTAGAACAAAAGGGATTTCTGCAAACCTTAAGAGTGATGACTTTGGAAAATAATTCTAGAGTTTACTTATACAATCGGGGAAGTAGTTTGGGAAACCCTATGTCTAATAATGGTCAAAACTGAACATTTTTCATCCATCTTTACATAGATATCTTCTCAAATCTTGAGTCCTTGCTGGTCCCTTCTTAAAAAGGGGAAAAAAATAAACTAGACAGCACCTGTAAAGTGCTTCTTGACACTTTACTGCGCAGTAAGGGCTCAACAAACGGAAATTGGGACTGAGAAAAACCTCACAACAGTCACAGCAGCCACTATCCTTAAGACACGTTGAACTCCTCTCTGTAGAGTAGATATCCCGAGATGCTCTTTTGCCTGGGTTCCACTGCCCATTGCATCCTGGGTCTTGTAGTCAGGAAATGAGTGGCTTATTGCCCTACGCGCAGGCGTCGTGGTGCGTATCCCCGGAAGAACCAGCAGCGGCTCGGAGGATGAGCGGGTGGCGGTGGCTGCTGCTGCTGCGGCGGCACTGACAGGACACGAGCTCTATGCCTTTCCGGCTGCTCATCCCGCTCGGCCTCGTGTGCGTGCTCCTGCCCCTGCACCATGGTGCGCCAGGCCCCGACGGCACCGCGCCCGACCCCGCCCACTACAGGTGAAGGGGGCCAGGCTCCTGCTCTCCACGCTGGGGAATGGCAAGCGCCCACCGGGCCCCTTCCCTTCCCTCCGCCCCAGGACCCCACCCTGACGTGCTCGGATCCCGCTGCTGGGCACTCGGCAGAAATCACATGGTGGTTCCCACTCTCCGTCCTGTGCCTGGTCCTTTCTCCCGCCTGGTTTTGGGTTCTGGCCCCCTACCTTATTTCTCATCCCTCGCACCAGGGAGCGAGTCAAGGCCATGTTCTACCACGCCTACGACAGTTACCTGGAAAATGCCTTTCCCTACGATGAGCTGAGACCTCTCACCTGTGACGGGCACGACACCTGGGGCAGGTAGAGCGAGCTTGAGGGCCAAGGGGGTTGGCTGGGGTCCTAGGAGGGCTGGTGGTTTCAAGGTCTCACTGATTCTGGAAAGTTTCCGGCCTGGGCTGATTCAACCCCTTCCACTCAATCCAAACCTGCACTCTCAGAGTCTACACAGTTTTGACAATACAAAAAAGTATTGGATTAATCTGGCAGGCCAGATCTCTGGGCTCCCCCTCAGCAGGAACAGGCACCACATACGAAGACCTGGGGACACTTCTGGAGTCACAGAATATTTTGAAAGAAATCCTAAGAGTCAGAAAACTCAGCTCCTTCATTTTATAGATGGACGCTCAGGTCCAGGAGGGGATGTTACTCTCCCCAAACGTAAGGTCCTCTGTAGTTGGTGTTCTCTGTATGACTGAAAAATATTACCCCTCCGTCTTGACACCACTGTTTCATGTCACTTCTGTTTTCTCATCTCCCCAGACTCAGCTCCTCCTACCACCATACACACAAGTCACCTGACTCATTTCTTTTAGTAATTCTTGTATTGTCACAGTTCTCATTTTCACTAGAATAAAAACCCAGTTGAGTAAAGAATCCTTGCATTAGCAGAAACTAACAGGGACGTGTTCAGTGTCATGCTATTTAATTCTCTTACCACTCTTGGGCATTAGGGCTATAATCCAGAGTTCTGTGTGTGTGTGTGTGTGTGTGTGTGTGTGTGTGTGTGTGTGTGTGTGTGTCCGTGTGTCCGTGTGTCCGTGTGTCCGTGTCCGTCCGTCCGTCCATCCGTCCGTTCCATGTAGCACAGGCTAGCCTCAAACTCACTGCATAGCTGAGAGTGACCTCGAACTCCTGGTGCCTCTGCCTCCCCCTCCCAAGTGCAGAGATCACAGGTGTTCACCATCATTTCTGGGTTGTTATTCTTGTTTAACAAATATTTATAAATGATAGCATGCTCTCTGATGCCAAGGACTCGACAAGTAAGCTAAGAACTTGTGCAATTTTTTTTTTTTTTTTTACTTTTTTAGTTAGAGCAAGAATACAAACAAATGGCTATTGAAGCAGGACAGAGTTGAGCTTGATGACTCGTTCCTTAGAATGCTGGCACTGCAACCTGTCCTGTATGCCATTCTCAAGTATTCTCAGTTTATATTATTATACAGGTGTGCAAAGTTGTATTATTTGTTTATTGAGACAGGATCTTGCTACATACCACAGCCTGGTGTTAAATTCTCAGCCCTGTATCAGCCTTACCAGTGCTGGGACTGCAGGTATATACCACACCTGGCTACTGTGTATCTTTGTTTAAAAAAAAAAAAAAAAAAGGATCTTATTATAAACTCCATATAAAAAGAACCTATTTTAAATGTATAGTAACCACTATCACAACTAGCATATAGAATACTTTTTAAAAATGTTTATGTGCATTGGTAATTTGCCTGTATGTGTGTCTGTGTGAGGGTGCCAGATCCTGTAAGTGGAGTTTCAGACAGTTGTAAGCTGCCATGTAGATGCTGGGAATTGAACCCAGGTTCTCTGGAAGAGCTGCCAGTGCTATTAACCTTTGAGCTTTCTCTCCAGCCCTAGAATACTTCTTTATCCTAAAAAATTTCCCAAGTGCACCTTATAAATTTTCTCTCTACTATTACTGACCCTAACTGCTTTCTGTCTGTATGGCTCTGTAAATCTTACTAATGGTATGTGTGTTTGTTTTGCATGAATTTAGGTGCACCAAATGTGTGCAAGAGCCTGTAGAGGGTCCTGGCTAGAGTCCCTGGAATTGCAGTTACTAGCAGTTGTGAGCCCCCATGTTGCTGTGGGAATCAAATTCAGGTCCTCTGCAAGAACAATAAATGCTATTAACCACTGAGCCATCTGTCCAGCCCCTAATGTGGCTTTTCTTTTTTTGAAATGCAGATGAAATCATGCTATATGACTTACTTCACACATGGTGTTTTTCATTAAACAGCATGATCTTCTCATTAGTATGCAGAACTCTGATAACCATGTCTTAATAATGTCATAGATTTGTATTTGTGTCTTAATTTGTTCATCACTATTCAACTTGTGAACAGCTAATAATTTCTAGTTTTTTGATGTTACAAGTAACATCATCTTGTATTGTCCTTCCATGGCAAGGAAGAATGCCAGGAAACATAGATAAATGTTAATTACAGTTGAGCTACATCATATAGTCAAAGGGCTCAGATTTTTCTCTTTGGTTTCCCTATTATAACTATACATGGGATAGATAGGGACATCACTGGGCCTCATTTGAACTTTGGATGAATCTGATCTGGGAAGTTATGAATCTGGTGTTTGATGTTCTTACAAAGCAGTTGGGACTTTGTCTTTTTACAGTTTTTCTCTGACGCTAATTGATGCCCTGGACACCTTGCTGGTAAGTATCCTACTTCTTTCCCTCTCTGTTATTGCCCAACCAACATCCTTCCTCTTTTGGTAGTTTGTCTGTGGGTAAAAAGTAAATTCCTCCCCTAGGTCTTTATCTCATGATTCTGAGCCATCAGGCTCTAGTTACCCAACTTCATAGGAGAGAATGCCAAGTTCCAAGAGAAAACCAACTTAGGTTCAGTCATTGAGCAAATATGAATAGAGGACCTGTGATAGACTTGCATTGCTCAGCAAGGGACACAAAGACTTTGACATCAGCCATGTGCAATGATAATACAATAACAGCACTTGTTACTGTGTCATGTATGTGGTTTGTGCTAAGGCCTTTATAGGTTGTATTAGTCAGTGTTTATCATTGCTATGACCACATGAGAACAGTTTAAGAGAAGGAAGGATTTGCTTAGGCTCACGGTTTCAGAGGTTTCAGTACATGGTTGCCTTGCCCCATGTGCTTGGGCAATAATGTGGCAGACATGTTTCTTCGTCTCATGATGGATAGGACACAAAGATCAGGAGACAGGAGGGGCCAGGGACAAGGCACCCCCCTCCAGACCCTCTCCCAGTTACTTACTTCCTCCAGCCAAGCCCTCTTAGTAAGGTTTCCCTAACCTCTCAAAGTAGTGCTACCTGCTGGGAACCTAGGCTCCCACACAGTTTGTCAGGATTTACTTCTTACTCACATTGCAGCACATACATTATCCCATTTAATCCTTCCAATAATTCTCGTGGTCTTATTATTTCCTATAGCTGGGAAATGTGATACTCAGAAAGGTGAAAACAGAACTCGGACTTAAACTGAATTTTATGTGACTCCAGCCCTTGATTATCTGTGTTGTGTGCGCCACACACAGGGTTTTATTGTTTGGTCAGGCAGCCCTCTAACTTGGCAATGCTCTTGCCTCAGTCTCCCAAGTGCTGAGATGATAAAGATTTACCACCACGCCTGGCCAGTCCTCATTTTTACACATACACACTACGTAGATATGGTTTGGCTTATACATTTTTATTTACTTTTTAATTTGTATGTTCTTATATATTCATCAAATAATATTGAGGACAACTATGCACCAAGCATAGTGCTAAACTCAAAATGGTGAGTTTAAACAGAAATGACCTCTGTTTGCCCAGAGTTTGAGATGTTAGCACCAGAAACACATACAGAATCAAAGGATAGCCGTAAACGATGGTAATTACAGATCAGGCTTTGTATTGAAAAGGCCCTACAAAAGGATGATCTGGCTAGGCATGGTGGTGCACCCTTTAGTCCCAGCACTTGGAAGGAAGAGGCAAGCTGATCTCTGAGTTCAAGGCTAGCCTAGTCTATGGTGTGAGTTCCAGGACAGTCAGAGCTCTATAGAAGAAATTCTGTCTTCAAACGTAAAACAAAAAACCCAAAAAGAAAAGAAAAAAAAAAAAAAATGATGTGACCTAGACGGAGAGCTGGGAGAAGCCCTCTGAGGCAGTGATGTGAAACTGGGGTGGAATTTGAAGAAGCTGGAGGTAAATGGAAAGTGGCGGGAGAAGGATGTTCCAGGCCAGTGCAAAAGCTTTGTGGCAGGAGAGATTGAAGCACTGAATGGAAGGGAGGCCAGTATTGCTGGGAGTGGGGTGAGGGGAGGGGACAAGTGACACTGGGCACCAAGTGGGGTCTGGAGACTGCAGGCTCTTCAGTATGTATGATCTTTCATTTGAGAGTATGGAAGAGCTGCTGGCATTTTTTAAGTATAAGGCAGGAAGTGATGAAATTTTTGCCTTGAGATCACTGACTGCCATGTGAGGAAAGATGTGTAGCCTCATTTAACAAACATTTGCCAAGTAATTGCTTCCTGAACTGCTCCTGGCACTCTGGGGAAATACAAAGATGAATGAGGACTCTGCCGATGCAAAGGTCTTTTTGTCCTGTTTTGTTTTAATCTAGAAAGAAATAGAGACCCTAACAGTGTGTGGGTGGAGTTCATAGGGGGTTCTTAAGGGAGGAAGAGAGAAGGAGAGGCATCGTAGAGCAAGTGACAGTCACCCGTGATGAGTTGGGTTCAAAAGTGGAAGACTAGGAGCGAGTGGCTTCTGATGGAGGAAACAGGAAACGGGAGAAGAATGGGCAGTTTTGCTGCAGATGAAGGTAGACTACAGTGAGGTGAGAGAAAGACAGAAGGTAGGCTGGTTCCTAGTCCTAGAGAAGCTTGAGTTGGGATAGTCAGATATTGTTTGGGTTGCAAACAGAGGCTCAGTTCCTAGTCCTAGAGAAGCTTGAGTTGGGATAGTCAGATATTGTTTGGGTTGCAAACAGAGGCTCAGTTCCTAGTCCTAGAGAAGCTTGAGCTGGGATAGTCAGATATTGTTTGGGTTGCAAATAGAGGCTCATTGCAGCTGACTTAGGCAGGAAGACAAACTTACTGAGTCAGATAACTAAAAAGTCTAGATCAAGGCTGGCCTTAGACCCTATCCAGACAGACAATGACGTCAGTAGGAGTCTCCTTCCACCTTTTATCTCTGCCTTCTTGGCTGCTGTGTTCTCAGTCTTCATAAGCCGTAGATCAATCTATTGCCTTTCTGATTACTCTCTAGCTTAGGAAACAGTTATGTTCAAAGAATCATCCTTTCCCATTAATCCAAGTAGTAAGTCTTCATTGATCAGATTTGGATGGTGTATGTGTTTCCAAACAAGTCTCACTGGGAAGGGATATGGTACCTTGGCTGGTCCCAGTGAAGTATAAACTTCACTGTTGGGGACATGGGGTCACCCTCTCCTGAATTATAGGAATGACTGTGGGAGGAAGAATATTCAAGGGAAATTTGGGGTAATATTAGCAGAAAAAAATCAATATTATATATCAGGCTAGACATGATGGTACAACCCCAGGAACATCAGAAGTCCAAGTCCATTCTTGCCTTACATAGTGAGTTTGAGGCTAGCCTAGGCTGTATGAGAGGCTAGCCTTGGCTGTATGAGAACATCTCAAACAAACAAGCTTATTCTTTCCCCCACCCTCTTTTCTCTTCCTTACACCCTCTCTCCTTCCATATATGTATATCTATTTATGACACATATGTGTATATACACATATATATGTAGACACACATATCTATAGCATTTGGCTGGTGATTTAAACAGATTTCTTTTCCCAAGTAAAAGAAAGGAGAGGATGTGGCTTAGTTAATAGAATACTTGCCCTATGCATGAGGCCATGGGTTCAATCCCCACGAGTCTCAAATGGAGAAGAACCACAAAGCTGAATTAAAATGTGACCTTTCCTTTAAGCATATAGTTTGGGGGCTGGAAAGATGGCTCAGTGGTTAAGAGCCCTGTTGCTCTTGCAGAGGACCTGGGTTTGGGTCTCAGCACCCACATAGTGCCTCCCAGCACCAACATGGTGTCTCCCAGCCACCTGTAACTCCCATGCTAGGAGAGCTAACTCCGCACTTCTGACCTCCAAGGCACCAAGTATGAATGCGGCACACTTGTGTGAAGGCAAAACACTCAAACCCACATAAGAAAACTAAGTTTTCAAAAAGGAAAGAAAGGAAAAAGGAAGCCAAGAAGTAATTTTTTTCTAGTAATGAGCCAGCTACTCAACTATGCCACCAGAGACTTGGGCTCTTTGTAATTTCCTCCTCCCATCATTAGGCTTTTATTCTCATGCTTTTTGTATCCCATGGTGAAACATAGCTGTCACCCCTCCAGAAATCGTGTCTGCTTTCAAGGCAGAAAAGCAGGGCCAGAGTAAAAGCCATGCTGGCCGTGTCTGTTACTAAGAAAAGATTTGTTCCCAAAGTTATATGTCACAAGAGTCACAGCATGGTAACACGGTGTCCTCTTGAAGCAAAGGAAGCCAAGGGTGCTTGGGTTCTGTGGCAGGAGGCTTTGGGGTAAAGAAGATTGGGAAGCCACTGCTACTCTTTTCTACAAGGTGGAAAGGACAAACAGCCGATGTCTGCTACCGGTCCCTGCTTTGTTTATCCGTATAAACATCCATGTAAATGGACCAGGGAATTGCTCACATAGGGGTTTCTGTATGGTTGCCACACCAGCATCTGAATTGCTTTCGTGCCTAGGGGAGCTGTGTAGTCAGGGTTCTCTTTCATTCCAGATTTTGGGGAATACCTCTGAATTCCAAAGAGTGGTGGAGGTTCTCCAGGACAACGTGGACTTTGATATCGACGTGAATGCCTCTGTGTTCGAAACCAACATCCGAGGTGAGAGCCACCTTCTAGGGCCTGTATGAGAGGAGATTGGAGTTGTCTCTGACAACCGGAATGGTAAATGAGGGCTTCAGGAGCCACCTTTCCAGGGTACTGGTCCAGACTAGTGACCGACTGTGCTGCCCGCTTCCCAGACTGAATACCATGGTGTTGGAACAAGAAAAGTGTAACTGCTTCCGTGGAGGTTATTGTTATCTGCTAGAACCTTGTGGATGATGGAAATGGTTTTTTGGTTTGGCTTATTGTCTTTTACTGTTTTTTGCTTTTTGAGACTTAGCTTCACAATGTAACTCCGGCTGGCCAGAAACTGGCTGCATAGACCAGGCTGACTTTAAACTTAAATATCCGCCTGCCTCTGCCTCCCTAGTGCTGGGTTTAAAGGCATGCACCACCACACCCTGATGGTTTGGGTGTTTTGGGTTGGTTTGTTGTTTTTATTTTGTTTTGTTTTGTTTTTTTGAGACATGGTCTCACCCTGTTGCCAAGTCCGAATTATAATTCACTACATAGTTCAAACTGGCCTTAAAGTAAAAGCCATTCTCTCACTGAGATCACAGACGTGAGCCACCACACCCAGTTCCCATTTTTCTTATTAATATTGAAGTTGTACTTGGTATCTTCTAAATTAGTTTCTCAGCAAATAGAACAAATAACTTATCAAAGTCTATTCTCTTCCTAATTGATAGACACAATTCAGAGAATAGCCTGACATATGTGTTATAGTTCCATGTTTTAGTTCTTTATAGTTTAAGTTTATGCATGTATTTAACACCCTCTCTCTCTCTCTCTCTCTCTCTCTCTCTCTCTCTCTCTCTCTCTCTCTCACTCTCTCTCTCTCACTCTCTCTCTGTGTGTGTGTGTGTGTGCGTGCACGCACCCGCATGTGTATAGCCAGAAGTTAGGTTCTGGTATTATTTATAAGGAGCTATTCTGTGTTCTGAGACCGGGTCTCTCACTGGGACCTGGGGCTTGCTGACTAGGCAAGGCTGGGGGCCCCTCAGCTCCAGCGATCTTCCTGTCTGCTTCCTAGGCACTGGGATTACAAGTGTGTGATTACAAGTGTGTGCCATCATACTCGATTTCTTACATGAGTGTTAAGGATGGCATTCAGATTCTCATACTTACAGGACAAGCTCTTTACAAACTTTGCCATCTCCCTAGTCCCATTACCACCGTCCCATTACCACTGTCCTGACAGTCTTAGCTTTAGTGACTCAGGCCTGATTTTGTGCAATCCATCTTTTCTCTTTAGAATTTTCCTTTGTGTGGATATGTTTTTGGCAAACTTTCTCAGGCTTTGTTTACAAAAGAATGTCTTTGTTTCACTTCCTTTGGTCTTTGGGAGATATTTTTTCTGCATGTATGGCTGCGATTAATGATTATTTTCTCTTACTTAGGCTATCAAAGAACTTTTCCATTATTTCCTGCTTTTATTTTGTTAAGAAATAATCGGTCAATCTCATGGTCATTTCTTTGTAGATAAATCTGTTTTTGTTTTTTGTTTTCATTATACCTGTCCTTTTAAAATTATTTTTATTTTGGAAAATTTTAAGTGCCCATGAACATGAGAAGCTAGTACAGTGAACTGAATGCAGCCATCACCCATTATTACCCAGACGATAACTACTTTTAAAACACTTTATTTGGGGGGAACAAAGTGAGAGAAAAGAATCTTATCTCTTTTTGACGTTTTCAATGTATACATTTTCAATGTGTATATTAATGAATACCAATGTGGTTTTCTTTTTATCTTGCTTGGGATTCTTGGATCTATTTTACTGATTTATTTTGATTTCAGCTAGAATTCTTACCTTGTCCCCTAAATTGCTCTTGTATCTAAGGAATATTTTGTACCTTCATGTTGTACTTTGGATAACTTTGGATGTCTGCAAGTCTGCTAGGTCATTCATCAGATATAGTTTATGTACTACTAAATTGTGTGATTTTCATTTAAATGACTGTTTTTAGAAGTTCTGTTTGGTGTTTTTGTAAGCATGCCTGGTCAATCTTTTTTCACTCTTTTTCTTTCATTTCTTTAAGTATATTTCTCAGACTATTTTCCATTCTCTTGAGTGAAAATGCCAGCATCTGGAGTGGTGTGGTGCACCTTTCTCAGCTGTTATTCACAAGCTTTGTTTCCACATGCTTTTCTGTGATTTAAAAATCTTATTTGTATTATTTTCTGTAGGCTCATTTCCTAGACTTCACCAATTGGCTTCTTAGAGGCCTGCATGGAGTGGGGCTTTTTTTTTTCCAGATACATTTTGTTGATTTCTGCCATGTGAGTTGCGATACTACCTACAAAGCCAACGCCTCTCTTTATGCTGGGGCGTTGATCTCTACTACTGCAAACCCCAAACTGTGCAGCCCCTTACAGTGCCCACTTTTATGCTAACATTTGAGGTTTTCTAGACCATTCAGTTCATGTGAATTCAGACTGTAAAATTTGTGGGTAGTCACTACCTCTTTGGGGATTTTGTTCCCTTACTCTTAAACCTGAAAAGTGAGAAAGATCAGTTGTACATTTTGAGCCAAATTTGAAGCGAGCTTTAATTAAATACTGGTTAGAGTGATGAACTCTGGCCAGGACCATTCCAGGGGTCCCAGAAAATGGCCTCTCGAGTCACATTCTGCAGAGGCCACCACCATACTTCCCATCAAGTTCAGTCAGGCGCAAGCCTGTATCCTGATGTACTTGGTGCCTGTGTGCCTCCCACCTGTATCCAATCGGGGCAAGCGTACATCCTGACATATTCCACACTTTTGTACCTCCCACCTGCCTGTGATCAAGAGCATCAGGTACAGTTGAGTCAAACGAACTTGCTTAGGGGAGCAAAAACAAGTGGCATATTATCTCCCATTAACAACAGCCTCCAGCGTTTCAGGAAGTAATGCTGTCCTTGGGCAAGGGGCTTGCAGATCAGATCTCTTAGGCATGGATCTCTTAATTAAAACTTAAAACATAACTTTGGTTCTCACATAACCCCCTTACTTTTTCATGGTTCCAATGTTTGAGGCCTGTAATTTTTTTTAAAGCCCACTCATGGATGTATGCAAGGTCTTAATTCATTCTTATATAGAATATATAATTCTTTAATGGCCCACTTCATGCGGAGATCTTTTATCAGAGGACATGTTTGGCCCAGTCCTGTCTTTGTCTTGTTCCTCTTAGCCAGGAGAAAAGGAAAACCAAAGCTTAGGGTCCTAGGTTATTTTTTATCAGAGGGCACTTCCTGGTATCTGGTCAGCCTTATTTCCAGCCACAGAATCTCTGTCTTCTTATGTGTCCTGAATATCGTGTGATGAATCAGAACAAAAAGTAAGACGGAGGTAATGACAGCTGCCTTCTCACCCCCTGACGTGCAGCAGTGACTGAAGAGTGAGACACTGCAGTGAGCCGAGCTTCAGAATGGGACAGATGTCCTACCACCCATCACATAGGTGACCCAGGGGGCTTCAAAGAGTGGCCATTGTTTTTATGACCCACCGAGGGGAAAATGTGGGATTGTGGAGTGACCTTTGTTTTAGAACAGTGGTTCTCATCTCTTTCTCTTTTTAAAAAAGATTTATTTATTATTTATACAGCATTCTGCCTGCATGTGTCCCTGTAGGCCAGATGAGGGCACCAGATCTCATTACAGGTGGTTGTGAGCCACTATGTGGATGCTGAGAATTGAACTCAGGACCTTTGGAAGAACAGTCCCTGCTCTTAACCTCTGAGCCATCTTTCCAGCACTAGAACAGTAGTTCTTAGTCTGAGTGTTGCAACTCCTCTGGGGGGTCACATGTGAGAAATCCTGCATATCAGATATTCACAATACGATTCTTAACAGTAGCAAAATTACAATTATAAAGTAACAGTGAAAGTAATCTTATGGTTGGATCATCACATCATAACTATATAACGGTTGCAGCATTAGAAAGGTTAAGAACCACTGTTTTAGAATATTTTATTTTTAAAAGTTATATTACATTTATTTGTCTATTGTTTGGGTGTGGGTGGATGCACAATGACACAGCAAGTGTGTGGTCAGAGAACAACTTGGGGAAATTAATTGTGTCTCTCCACAATGGGGATGGAACTCACATCGTCATACTTGGCAAAGGTACCTTAACTCACTGAACTATCTCAATGGCCCTTTTAAAATTTATTCTTTGATAATTTCTTAGATGTATATAATGTACCTTGGTCATATCCAATTGAAATCTCTCTTTGTACTGGCCTCCCAGTACTTCCTCTCTCAACCTTTGTATCCAATAAATGCTGCCTGCACATAGGTGTAGTCATCCACTGGAGCATGGACAACCTACCAGTGGCCAAGCCCCTAGCAGCTGCCTGTTAATGGTTTGTCCACTAGAGCTGGAGGCACATGAGCACCTGTCCCATTCATGCTGGGATGCTTGCTAGCCTGATCTTGTACAGGTAACCATAGCTGCTGAGTTCATGAATGCAATGATCATGCCATATTCGCAGCACTCCTCTCCATCTTCTGCCTCTTACATTCACTCCACTTCCTCTTCTGAGATATTTCCTGACCTGGAGGAGGGAGTTTAGTGTAGATATTCTGTTGAGGACTGGGCACTCAGTAGTCAGTTACTTTCAGCACTTTGACCAACTGTGACTCTCTGCACCGAGAACAAGTGGAACATTACCATACTGACTGCTTTCAGAGAGACTGCTTTCAGAGAGGCTCCTTTTTGTAGCACTAATCTATGGGTACACAAACAAATACTTAAGAGGCAGTTCGACGTGTCTGTTCATCAACCCAACAGTAGTAGGTTCCCCACTAGAAGCCTTCGACCTTCCCAAACACGGGGAGTTTACATTACCAAACACAAATTCCCTCCTTTGGAGCAAACCTCAGATCTAATCAGAAAATGGTATTACTACCGATGGACTTACCTTGGTGGACAGGTCAGAATTGTAGCTTTCAGGGTCCTCTGCTGGGTAAGTCTATTTTCTCTAACTTGTATAGCACTTTTTAGCGCTATGAAAGCCAATAGAATTGGTTGTTTTTCAAGGCAGGATCTCACTGTATAGTCCAGGATGCCATCAAATTCTGCCTCTACTTCCCAGGCACTGGGATTAGAGATGTGTGTCACTTTGCCTGGGTAGAGGTGAGACACTCCAGAGTGGCTAGTTCTAGTTTGCATGGGAGAAAAACTGGTAGAACCCTGACTCTCGTGTTTTGTGCCGTATTTAGTGGTAGGAGGACTCCTTTCTGCTCATCTGCTGTCAAAGAAGGCTGGTGTGGAAGTGGAAGCTGGATGGCCTTGTTCTGGACCTCTCCTCAGGATGGCTGAGGAGGCAGCCCGAAAACTCCTCCCAGGTAAGAGCCAGGTAGAGATGGGGCAGAGGTGGGGGATGGGATGGGATGGGATGGGGGCACTGGAAGATGACAATGACACAAAACCCAGCTGGTTCTCTTTTTCCTCCTCTTCCTTTCTTCTCTTCCTTTGAGATAGGGTCTCACTATGTAGCTCTTGCTGGCCCGTAACTTGAGCTTTTGGTAGTCCTGTCTCTGCCTTCCAAGTGCTGAGTTAACAGGTGTGTACCACATATCTGGCTCTAATCCTACTTTTCTTGCTAGAGATAAGAATAGCAGTGCTGAGATTTCCCCAATTTTTGTTTTTTAAAACCACCAATCTGTATTTCTGCCCTTATAGAAACTATCTACTATAGAAATCAGGAGAGTTCTCACTATTGAAGTCAGGAGAGTCCTAGCATTTTAAGGGTTTGCTGGGGGTGTTGCCCAGGATGGCTAAGCTGATGTCACTACTGTTTGCAAGTTTAGGCCAAAAGCAAGTCTCACAGGCTCCATGGTCCTTGCCTTTATTTTGGATGAGCCCTCTTGCCCCCTCCCAGGCCACATGCTACCAGAATAAGAGGGCCCCAGGGACTAGCTAAGGTCTGAGCATTAGGGCTCCAGGTCCTAGGCTTTCCTCTGCCACCCAGCATCCTGACCATGTCACTCTCCTCTCCATGGTTCAGCTTCTCTGTCAACTGTAATTTGTACCTGCTACATGTATCTTTTGGAAGGCTAAGCTGAGGTTAGACAGGAGTTGCTTAGCAAACTTTAGATGGCAGGATGGTGGTTAAGCCGTGTTCAGAACTATGAGCCAAGCCTCCGTGCTTTTACCCAGTGGGGTCATCAACGCTGGGCTCGACAGCGTCAGCTGGACACTGTGTTCTGTCCTGGGTGTGGTATATGTCTAGAGCTGTTCACGCCCAAACACATGACTGCTGTTGTGTGCCTTTTACTGGCTCCTTGTTCATCTCACTTATTTGTCTCTCAGCCCTGGGGACAGCCAGGCAAAGACGGTGAGCTGGGCTCAGGTCTCATAGCCCATGGCTCACGGCCACATGTCTTCTCACAAACATCATGTCCTGTGTGATTCATCCCTGGAGAAAATGGCCTTATTGCGCCTTCTGTTTTTTTCTTATTTAAAAATTATATTCATTGAGTAATGTACACATTCTAAAGTTAATATTGAGTAATTATAAAACCATCACCGGTGTATCTCCTCTGTAGGTGTTTCCTTCTCCTGGCTTGCTGTGTGTCAGAGAGCAGGTTTCATTCCTCCTGCAGACCAAGTGTCTGGACCTTATAGCCCTTAGAAGTCTTGACAGATTAGTTCACAGTTCGGTGACCTGCAGACTGCTCTGCCGTGTCTTGCCTTGGGGCTGGAAAGGAAATCTTTATCTTAGGCTCATTGTCGAGTTCGGAAGGAATGGGATTAGGATGGGCAGAGTACTGGGCTGGATTTGAAAGGGTGGGGTCAGGGCAGTCATTTCCAACTCCCTCTGTGTGACTGTCCTATGTGACCTTTGGCTGAGTCACTTGTTACAGGCATGATTTTTCCCTACCTGTATTGTGTCAGTGGTTGGTTTGTATCCTATTTTTAGATTTATTTTAAAAATAATTTCGTCAGTCAGGTGGTGGTGGTGCACGTCTTTAATCCCAGCATTTGGGAGGCAGAAGCAGGCAGATCTCAGTGAGTTCAAGGCCAGCCTGGTTTACCAATCGAGTTCCAGGACAGCCAGGACTGTTGCACAGAGAAACCCTGTCTCAAAAAACCAAAATAATAATAATAACAGTAACTATTATTATTATTATTATTTTGTCCTTGGACTCTTAATTTAAATCAGGGATCTAAAATTGGCCCTTCTACCAAACTGTTTCATTTGGTGAGAGTCTATGAGTAACTTCCAGTGGGGCCTCACTACTGCCTAAAGCATAAGCCTTGCCTACTTCCCACTCTGTTATAGTAAAATAAATAAAAAGTTGTGCTAGCTAAGGTGAGGTGGAGTGTGGCAGCTGGGAGCTCAGCTCTGTCCAGGTCACCCCATCACAGTGGGTCCCGCAGTGAGACATACGTCTTTCTCTGGCGCCGACACAATTACCCAGGAAAAAAGAAAGAAGTGCTGATTGAACCCTGAAGTCTGGGGTCTATCGTCAACCCACCCATCTCACTCTCCTTCCACCTGGAATCCTAAGTTTCTGACGGTTTAGCATTTCAGACCCCCACCGGCATGCCCTATGGAACTGTGAACCTACTTCATGGCGTGAACCCAGGAGAGACCCCTGTTACCTGTACAGCTGGGATTGGGACCTTCATTGTGGAATTTGCCACCCTGAGCAGCCTCACCGGTGACCCTGTGTTTGAAGATGTGGCCAGAGTGGCTCTGATGCGCCTCTGGGAGAGCCGGTCAGACATTGGGCTGGTAAGTCAGCCGTTGGCTTTCTTGTGTAAGCTAAGGCTTGTATGTTGCCTCCCCACTCCCAGAGGTCTAAGGAATGAGTTAGGCTTCAGCCAAGGGAATCTTAACAGTGATTGTAGGAGTGGCCCAGGGTACCAAAGTACACTGAGCCATTTACATTTTGCCACAGAGATGTCTTAGTTAGGGTTTCTGTTGCAGTGATAAAACAACATGACCAGCCGGGTATTGGTGGCACACACCTTTAGTCCCAGCACTCGGGACACAGTGGCAGGCGGATCTCTGTGAGTTCGAGACCAGCCTGGACTCCAAAGCCATACTGTCTCGAAAAACAAACAAAAAACACCATGACCAAAAGCCGTGGGGAGGAAAGTGTTTATTATATCTTGTAGTTGGTCATCCCTGGAAGTCAGAGCAGGAATTTGAGGCAGGAAACTGGAGGCAGAAACTGATGCAGGGCCATGGAGCCTCGGGGAGTGCTGCTGACTGGCTTCTTCCCATGGCTTGCTCAGCTGGCTTTCTTAGGGCACCCAGCCCACCAGCCCTAGGGTTATGTTGCCCCCAGTGAGCTGGGCCCTTCTGTATCCATCTGCAATCAAAATGTCCCATAGGCTTGTCCACAGTGGGGGTATCTTCTCAGTTGAGGTTCTCTCTTCCAGAATGACTCTAGCTATGTCCAGTTGATATAAAACTGGATATCACAGGAGGGAAGAGAGCCAGATTTCTCAGCCTTGGAACAGGCTATGTTATATTTTGAGCCTTTTTTTCTTCTAGGCAGGAGTCATATACTTCACACCTCTGACTCACTGGCCGGGGATTACCAGTTCACCTGGCCTCTAATGACTGTTGGCATTGTAAAACTGTTTTCTAGAACACCAGCACTAGAGATATGTTGTATGGCTGTTCTATGAAAAACCAATTCTAGAACAGTTAAATTAGGGAATTCTTACATATGGTATCAGTTTTTTTTGTTTTTGTTTTTGTTTTCTTTAGAGTCACAAAGAACTTGAACATAATCAAAGTTATTAAATGCAATGGTAAAGGAATATGTGCTTTGCTTAATATTTCCCAAACATATTTGACCCCAGATCATCATTTTCCTTTCAGTTCCTATTAATAAATGGATATTTAACATATTCTGGACCAGCTAATCCTCAAAGCTAATTTCAAATCCCAAAAGGGATATAAAGCCAGTGACAGTGATCAATGACTGAATCAACAGTCATTGATCCAGAGCAGTCAGGACAGTAACACTGGGTTCAGTTCAGCACTGGATTCAAGTCCTGGCCCTGCTTCAAGGTCATTCATCCTCCAGCTCTCAGATACCCTGGCAGTGATGTTGATGCGCTACAAACTATGCTGCTGGAAGTCCAGGATAAAGACGTATTTATTAAGGGATGAAATGGAAACAGCACACTCACCAATACAGAATGAAGTACCATTACTATCTCTTTGTCTACTATGAAAGGATGGGGAAAACTCTGGACCAGGTCACTGAGCTGTGATCAGGTGCCTTTCACGTCCAAGGGGAGCACCCCACCCTCCTCCCTGGCTTCTTACGGGGTCACCTTAAGAGAAAGCCACACCGATCAGGCCGACCCTCTCCATGCCATTGGTCATTAGACCAATGGTCAAATTCCCACAATAGGTCTCTATGAGTTTGAGGCCAGCTTAGTGTACAGAGCAAGTTCCAGGATAGCCAGGACTGTTACACATAGAAGCTATATCTCACAAAAACCACAAAAGAGAGCACACTATGCTGAGACACTACAGCTCCTTGTGTTTGAAAGTGATCTTAAGTCAAGTTTGGTGTGAAGTGGCTTAGAGAGTGAAGCTTGTCTAAGGATTCAGAAAAATCCCTTCAGACGCCATTCTAGAGGCCCATGGCAATGTCTTTGGTCCAATGCAGGCAGCTTTTGCTCCAGCTTTGGTACTGTGGTGGACTTGGTTGGCACCCTATCTGTACTCCTCTCTCTTTATCATTCCTGTGCACCCTGGCCTGTCAACATTCACGTGTGACACACATGCACACAGACAGACACATAAAGAATACGAATAGTAATATTCAATTTAAAAATAATAAAAATCTGTTAGCTGGTTGATTTGTGTGTGTGTGTGTGTGTGTGTGTGTGTGTGTATGAGCTGATTTGCTTTTGGCTATTTGACACTGGAGATTGAACCCAGGGCCTGGCAAATACTAAGCTGGTATCCTCCTGCTATGCTTCACGCCAAGCTGTGTTGGATTTGTAGACCCTGGAGTCACAAATCCATGCTTTGAATTTGTGACAGATTCCAGAAACAAGTTCTTATCTCTCCTCTACACTCACCCTTAGCAAGAAGTGAATACTTCAGATCATTCTCTTTTCCTTTTCTTTTCCTTTTTGTCTAGTGTGCTAAGTCAGTCCTTTCAAGTGTACACCAGCTGTCTCTCCACACTAGAGATGTGCAGGGAGGATGGCTGTGGCCCAGCCATGGCCTTCTCCATAGCCTGCATATCTTTTTTCCCCAGCTAATCAAAAGATTTTATTAAATATTGTCAAACCACACCTCACAAAACATAAAAGGATAAGTTACCCTATGATTGTCTTAGCATCTCTTTCTGTTTCTGGGACAAAATACTCTGACAAAAAAACAGTGTAAGAGTGCACAAACTCCTAGGTTATGGTTTATCATTGTGTGGAAGTCAGTGCAGTAGGAACATGGAAGCGGCTTTGAAATATTTTAAATATTTGAATATCACATCCCCAGACAAGGGTAGAGAGCAATAAATTAATGGTGTATGTTTACTGTGCTCAGCTTGCTTACTGCTCTCTCATAGAGAACAGGGTCCAGTGCAGTCCAGACAATCCTTCATTGACACTCCCTTCCCAGGGGGTTGTCCAGTGTCACAGTCACTCCCTGTCAACTTGACACACAAACATATTACTCTTAAGATGTAATCTTCCATCACTTTCCCCTAAAGTTCCATACTTTGGTCACAATCTAAAATATAGTCTAACCAAATTTCCAAGTCTTTGAAGATTCCAACACTTTCAAAGTCTCTTAACTGTAAGCTACTATAAAATATAAGATATATATATATATATCTTTCTCATATAGTGGCATAGAATAAATATTCCAGTTCCAAAATGGCACGCTGTCTGGGCACAAGGAATAATCAAACTAAACACCAGACTCAAGTAGCAAAAACAAATCCGGCAGCTTTGTTTTCCTGGTTGGAGGTTATAATGAAAAACATCTGCTCGGCTCCGAAGGATGAAGTGTCACTTCTCCTCCAGGTTTGCAATCTACTGGATGCCTGCTTGCCTTAAAGAGACACTGAGGTGCCCACCTGGCATCTCACTAGGCAGTCTGAGCACTAGGTAGAGCATTCTTTGGCCTTGTGTTTCTCTTTTAGGTTGGCAATCACATCGATGTGCTCACTGGCAAATGGGTGGCCCAGGATGCAGGCATTGGGGCTGGTGTTGACTCCTACTTTGAGTACCTGGTGAAAGGAGCCATCCTTCTTCAGGATAAGAAGCTCATGGCTATGTTTCTAGGTAAAGGGGGCAGGGTAAGGGGGCTTTTTCTATGGCTCTCCTGTTGATTGTGCTTTATTGTGTATGTCATGTGACTGCCAAGTGCCTATAGAATCCTTCCCTTTCTCATTCAGAGCCACTGGAGGCTCCTGGAGTCTACTGTGCCTCTTCAAACTTTCTTCTCCCGTTTTATGGTTTTGTTTGTTAGAGGTTTTATTCTTTTTGTTATTTATTTTTGGTTTTGGATCCAGGTCTCATGTAGCCTAAGGCTTGTCTGGAATTCTCTGTAGCCAGGAGAACCTTAAACCCTTCTCTTGTCACCTTTACTTTTGTTGTGTGGCATTGTTCCTGGGGAGACATGAATAAACATCTTCTCAGCCCAGATGGGGAGTCAATGACAGATTAAAAGTACAGTCACCACCAAGATCCACTTCTGTGAACCAGAGGGCTTTACTGGGGTTACTTACAGAAATGAGTGAGAGGTGCGTTCACGAGCAGAAATGACTCAAAGACAGCTGCATCACCGAATGAATCAGCGTGGGTGACACGGAAACCTGGAGCATACCACATAACTTGCAAGCCGCTCAGCAGCTTGGAGAGTCTCCTCCAGGCAGCTTGCGTGGTCTGGGTCTCTCCAGGTCGCTTGGCTGACCTTTGCTCCTGTTGGGCAGCCTCTGCTCCTTCCAGGTGGCTTGGCGCCTCAGCTTCTTCCAGGCAACTCAGCTTGTCAGAGAAAATCTTCAAGACGCCCTTGCAGCTTCTATATTCTTGGTGAGGGAGGGGCCCAGTGCATCTGGTTGGTTTCAGGGACTTCCTGAAGCCTGGGTTGTTCATTTCCTGAGCTTTCTGAGTTTCTCCATCGTTTCACTTCCCCCTAAGAGCATCCTGTTGCCTCCCCTGTTTTCTAACATTCTGTGTCTTAAAGAGTTTCTTTCAAATATGGAAGGTTTTAATCTTGAAGGAAACTGCTATACAACACCCCCTAAGAGCCATCTAAGACGCTGCTTTCTTCAATTGTGGTCTGGATTCCTTACCTCTTGGCCACTTCACATGGTGTTTACTTCTCCTGGTCTCTTTATTTCCTGTCTCCATGTGTCCATCTTCTGCCCTCCCTTAGAGCCTAGTTACATGTCCTGCCTAGGAAGCAGTGTGCTCATTCTCAGAGCACTCTGAGTCTTCAGCATGTGCTCTGTACCTGACTCATTTTCTGGTTTCTCCAAGTCCTTAATATGCAGTAGGCCACACTGGACACTAGTATAATCTCCATGCAGGTTTGTTGACCTCACAGTAAGAGTTATTATGGCCACTGTTGAGTTATCCAGCACATGTTTATTGGATAACATTGACATACAAACCACAGGGCCCAGATCTGAACATGTGTTTTCTCATTCTTATTACAGTTTTTGACATAGCTTATGAGTTTGTGTCTGCATTTGGTTCTCTTTTCATCCAGATAATATTTGTTACGTATATGTATTCTGCACTGTGCTGGTGATGGAGACTCTGCAGTGAACACAAAGCTCTTGGATGCACAACTTAGGGGAGAAATGTCAGCTCAACTTCCACTGGCTTGTTCGTTCCATGTGGGGGAGGCTTTGCCTTGTTGATAACTGAATACCTAGTTAGGTACTCACTTAATGAGTAAGTAAATGACTGAATAATCCCACAAGGTATATAATATTTCTTCCCTAATTTAATATATAGTAAACCTGAAGCTGAAGAAGGCAAAGTTTGCCCAGGTCATTGCTAGCACATGGAAAAGAATTTGAGCATGGAGTTTTGAATCCATGTTTCTTTCTAGCATGCTTACCTTGGTGTATCCTAGTCTACTTCAAAGCTAGGCCATCGTGCAATATTTCAAAGTATAAGGGCACACTTCTGTTGTCAAGGCTTGTCTGTCTCTTCAATCATCTGTGTCCATTTTTCTGATCTCCCATGATGCAGAGTACAACAAAGCCATTCGGAATTACACCCACTTCGATGACTGGTACCTCTGGGTGCAAATGTACAAGGGCACCGTGTCCATGCCAGTCTTCCAGTCCTTGGAGGCATACTGGCCTGGTCTTCAGGTAGGACTTGTCAAAGAGAGTGATCATTTTCTGCATTATAGTGATGTAAGCAAGCTTATTCTAATATATCAGTTGTTTAAGTACTCTGTTGTTTGAGTGTTCTGGGGTAGTGTGTGAAAGAAAGAACAAAAGTGAGTTAGAAAGATGCATGAATCTACCTAACCAAGTTTACCAAGGGAGCATTAAGGAGCTGAGCTCCCAGTTGCCTGTGGGTGTAGTGCTGCCTGTAGCCATGTGCAGTGTTGCTCCACGCCAGGTAGGAACAGCCACTGGTAAGAGCTGTTTTTCCATTGGGCATTTCTTTCAAGTTCCCTCCTTGACACAGTGCCTGCTCTGTCCACTGTCCTGACATTTTCCCCAGATCTGCTCTGATAGAGTTATAATTAAAAGAGGCCTTGGAGCCCATCTTACCTCCCCTACCTGTACCACAATATTTCATGTACCAAATTAGCTTGTAATCTAAATGATGCAATGCTTTCAGTTTGCTTTTGTTTTTGACAGGACCTCATGTGTCCCAGGCTGGCCTTGAATTCATCATGTAATGGGAGATGACCTTGAACTTCTGATTTTCTCTGCCTCTGCCTCCCAAGTGTTGAGAGAAAGACACTCAAGAGGCTGTGACAACAGACAGCCTACCTTTGTGTTATAAACAAAGCCTGGTGTCGTGTAGTTGGACTTTCTTTTGGCCTGCCAGCTCCCAAATAATGGCATGGAGACTTCTTATTAATTATGAATGCTTGGCCTTAGCTTAGGCTTGTCTAGATAGCTCTCATAACTTAAATAAATCTACGTCCTGTCATGTGGCTTGTTATCTATCCTCCATAATTTATGTCTGACTTCCTCAGTGTCTTGCTGGCATCTCCTACATGCCTAGATTCATCCTCTCTTTGCCTAGAAGTCTTGCCTAACCTCTCCTGTCCAGCCATTGGCCATTCAGCTTTTTATTAAACCAATCACAGTGACACATCTTTATACAGTATGATAAAATATCCCAGAATATTGTTGAGGAAATTGAGTTTTGGAACCTTGTTTCTGTTGTTGTTTTGTTTTGTTGTTTGAGAGAGCCTCACTATGCAGTCTGTCTGGCCTGGAACTTACTAAACTTAACCCACTTGGTAAGAGCTCCAGGCCAGTAAGGGACCAGTCACAACAAACAATGGGACATCTTCTAAGGATCAACACTTGAGGCTGTCTATTGGCTTCCACGTACATATACACACACAGGCACAGGAACACACACACGTACATATGAACATATAAAGAGTCAGGGAAACACAACGAAATAAAGATTGCTGTTGCACTACAGTAAACCAGGAGAAGTAATAATTAATTTTTTAAGTTCTTAAGTAGAATTTTAAAATAAAGGTAAGTGACCTGGTTATGGTGGCACATACCTTTAATTCCAGAACTTGGGAGGCAGAAGTAAATGGATCTCTATGAGTTTGAGGTCAGCGTAGTCTACATAGCAAGTTCCAGGACAGAGTCATGTGGTTAAGTCCCTGTCTTAAAAAAGAAAAGAGAGAAAGTAAAGGATGATTTAAATAGACTTACTAGTAACACATATCCTCTGACCCACAAATCCTGTTTCTGGAGATTTGTCTTACAGAGACATTTTCATATGCTTGAAGTGATATATAGGCAGTATTAATTGTATTAGCAAATGGCAAAAGACTGGAGCCAAGCCAAATGTCTAGTTATAGAACAGGTCTAGGTGACCGACTCTTGTGCAGCTGCATAAACAGGAGGGTACTGTCTCCCTATATATATATGGAAGAAAACCAAGAGAGATTTTTGAATGAATAAGGAAAGTGCAGAGCTGCATGTTCAAGACCTGTATAAGAAACAACATGCTAATTTTCTTAGGTATGCATAAAGAAACTTGGAAAGGTTCTAAAGTGGACATGGCTGCCTGTTGGAGGTGTGGGAGCCTCATGAGTCTTAGCACAGACAGCCTTTCCCCATGCTTAGAAATTTGGATCAGCTTACCAGAGTAGCAGACACTGGTCATGAAGGTTCAGAGACTTAATCTCAGATCCTCAACAAGGTATGAGTAGATGTTGAGTTTTATGTCTTACAGATAAGGCCCTGAGACATTCACTTTGTGGATCAGTGATCGACCCCTGGACTGGTCAATAGCGCTTTTGGCTTCCAAGGCTTGCTTTGTCTTTCCCTTGAGATTGATTGTGATGTTTTACCTGTGGACTTGGTGCCTGAGTCTACCGTCCTGGTGACCACTTTTTTCCACAGAGCCTTATTGGGGATATTGACAATGCCATGAGGACCTTCCTCAACTATTACACTGTATGGAAGCAATTTGGGGGGCTGCCAGAATTCTACAACATTCCTCAGGGATACACAGTGGAGAAGCGAGAAGGCTATCCACTTCGACCAGGTGAGTAGTATGTCTGGTCCGTGGCTCTGGCTCTTCACACCCTAACCCTTCATAAGTGCTCCTCAGGCCACTTTTCTCTCTTCTCTAACTGTACTTGGTGGTTTTCCTACTAGGTATGGGAACTGAGTTCTGGCAGGTTGAAGTGGCTTAGCCAAGGCAGGAGCTAGGACCAGAACCAGGTTTCCTGTATAAAGCCTATGCTCTTTGAAACTTGGAGAAGTGAGCAAAAGAGAGAGATGCTGGCTAGGCTGAGTCCTGGGTACTTCTGCCACCAGGTTATCACAAACTGTAGGCCACTAATGAGTGGTTTGTGTAAAGAACACTTCTACAGTATGGGATGGTAGAACCTTAGGTGATCAAGGGTCATCTCCTCATCCTTGGCAGCTCAGAATCAAGGAGAGGGCTACAAACTGGACACTGTGTTAAGTTCTTTGCCAGCTCTAATTTCCTCTGCTTCACTGGAGAGAGAGAGGGGACAAGGGAGACAGGCTGAGTTTAGTTGGCAGGTAAGCTCACAGACTAGTGTGTGTCAGGTTACATTATGGTTGTCTCTGCATGGTAGACTCTGCCCATCTCTACTTGCCACCCGACTGGCCTTCCTACTGCTTCTCCCTGTTCTGTGTTCTCTGCCCCATTCCCTGCCGCTTCTAACCCACTGAGCCTAGGACCTTGGAGGGGAGCGAAGAGCACAATGACAGTAGCAGAGGGGTCAGTGTCACATGCAGGGACTGCAAGGGCTGCTGTTCTTGATGTTCTCAGACATTTCTTTTTAAAGAAAACTCTGGGGAGTATCAGTCATATTTATTGTTACCAGGAGATAAAATAAAACTCAGAGTTTGCGACTACATGTCAAACATTTAGATGCAGTTTCAGCACTGGGGCTTCAGAGAGGTCCTTTGTACTGAAATCCTCCTCCAGGTATTGGATCCAGTGCTTTTGTAGCCCTGGCCTAGTCACTACCAGAGACAGCTCTCTGCTTGTGGAGGCTACCTGTTCTATTTGCAGGGCTGGCTGGCAGCTGGCAGGAAGGTTCCTGAGGGAAAAACACATCACTGCCAGGAATTCTAGGAGTTCCATAGTTCAGTCACCCTCCCTTCCCCCAAACAATAGGTAGGAGAGATAAGATGCTATTCTGTAGCTAGGCTGGCTAGTGCTTGGTACCCTGTGTGAGTCTTTGATGAATGACAGTTACCGAAAGTAGCCTAAAGTCCTCTATAGGGGCCTTTGCCTCCCTTCAGAGTTGATGGGGGGTCAGGGGAGCAGGCGGACATGACAACACAGCATAGAATAAAGTACTGGCTCACACACTAGACCCATGTGTGAGAAAGAGAAAAAGTTGGCTTTGACCCAGCCAGCTGCTGGCAGCAGAGGGAGGCCTCCCAGGAGAGCACTGTCTTTTCTGTGTGTGTCGTCTGCCCTGGAATGCACCCTAGGATGGGAACAGTTGGATTTAGCTTTTGTTTAGAGGCCTGTGGCAGAAGGGGAGGGAGGAGAGGGAGCTCTGAGGAGGCAGGCAGACTTGTTCTTCAAAATAGAGTAGATGAGGCTGGACACAGCTCAGTGGTGGGGGTGCATCTAATGTGTGCACGGCCCTGGCTCTGCTCCCAGCACTACAGACAGAAATGAGTGGATGGGTGAATAAGTGTGGGCTAGAGCTAGAGTTTCCATCAGAAGGGAGAAAGCCGGGAAAGGAGAAAGAGGATCCAGGAGATGTTGGAGAGGGAAGAGAGAAATTCATTGATTTGAGAACCAGTTAGTGCTGAAGTAGAAAACATATGAAGCCAGGTATGGTGGCACATGCCTTTAATCCCAGCACTCAGGAGGCAGAGACAATCAGATCTCTGTGAGTTTGGAGGCCAACCTGGTCTACAGTACGAGTTCTAGGACAGGGTCCAAAGTTACAGAGAAGCCCTCTCTCGAAAAACCAAAACATAAAAGAAAACACAATGAGTTCTCACTTCGGCCCACTGAAGCTGTCAACAGCAGAAAATCATTTTTCCCATGACAGTTCTTCAGGTATTTAAAAGCAATACATATTTTCTTTTTTAAATGGTAAATAGTCCACCTGGGCCCCCTTCTGTTGGCCAATATCCAGCTTAGGAAAGGCCCTCTGACTGAACATCATAGTCCAGCTGTGGTATAGAATAGGACCCTTCAGAGTTTCTGGAGCCCCTTCCCATAGCCTCATGTAGCCCAGGCTAGCCTTGAACTCACTGTACTGTTGAGGGTGACTTAGAACTCCCGATCCTCTTGCCTTCATTTCCCAAGGGCTGGGATTTTAGGTGTGTGCCACCACACCCAGCTGCCTTTTTTTAGTCAATCTTTTTTCTTTTTCTGTGGCACTAGGCATCATGTCCAGGGCCTCCCACGTGTTGGACAAGTGCTCCTTCATGCCACCGTGTTCTGCTTTTATCACATGTCAGTTGGGAATAGTCGCTAGTCAGCCAGCCACATGCGCTGCTAAGTCAGGGAGGGAACAGACATTGCAGAACAGGTCACAACCTCCTCTACCTTCTGTGTCCCAGGGCCAGGCTGCCTGTCTCTCTCTGGGGAATGGGAGTCTGCTGGGCTCAATGGAGCTTCAGGATTTGTGCATCTTGGCTCTGAAAACCCACCATGGACACCTCCAGTCTTTCCACAGTGTCAGCATTTATTTAATAATAAACTCATAAGCTACAGTGGTTTCATTGGTTGCAGTTTGCCAAGTAATCCCAAAAGCTATGCCATGATTCTCTCCAGTGGGGCTCCATAGACCAGGTATGGAAGGGAGGGGTCCTTTGCTGTCTGCCCTGTGTGGGCCCCATGCCATGACTGCTCAGCCACTGAGAAGGTTTGCTTGGCTTTACAGAGCTCATTGAGAGCGCAATGTACCTCTACCGTGCCACAGGGGATCCCACTCTCTTAGAACTTGGGAGAGATGCCGTGGAGTCCATTGAGAAAATCAGCAAGGTGGAGTGTGGATTTGCCACAGTAAGTGTTTAGGTACTTCTTGCTACTCAAAAGCCATGGTGGTGGTTTGTCCGTGCTGGAACATTAGCGCCAGAAGGGAGTGATTGTAAACCATGAACAGAGAAGCTTGCTGAAGGCCATGTATCTAGTGGAAGTGTGAAAGGTCAGCAAGGCAGAAAGATAGGTAAGGGAAGAGTGAGTCAGACAGTACAGGCCTTTCTGGGGAAAGGTGCACAGAGGGGGCTTTGTACAAATTAGAGTCCAGTGTCTTCTCTCAAGCTGGTGGAGTTATAGGACACAAGGGAAAAAGGTTGAAAAGTTTCTTTTTGGCCTGTGGTTTGTCATTGCTAGGGGTAAGCAATGAGTAGACAGTTGAAGAATGTTAGGTGACTGATAAGCATCTTTCCTGGTGGTTACTAAGTGGAGCCTCTGGGGCAGGGTAGTTAAGCATATAAAACAACAGGTTAATCTACCTCTAGAAACCAAATTATTGTACTTACTGGAATTGTCATAGTTAACCAAAATGGAGTTTTACAAATGGCACGGGCCTAGCTACCATGGTGGATTAAACCCTAAGCCCTTGGCTTACCTCCACACCGGCAGTCCTCATCTGTCAGAATATGTGCTTTACAAAGTAGGGTTTGCAGGAAGTTTTGTCTGAGGGCTTTTTAAATGAATTTGAAGAGACAAAAGCTAGAATCCTGTAGCCCGGTATTCAAACATGGCCTCCTTAATACACAGTTCTGCTGTTCCCACGGGTATTTACTGTATGATGTCATGTGCCAGGCACTGTTCTAGGCCGTGGGTTAGAGACAGACAGACACAGACCCTTGCTCTCATGAGTTTTAGTTGGAAAGATAATGAAAATGTATCTGAGAGACAGAAAGAAAGCCTTGTGGCTGGAGTAGAACAGAGTGAGCAAGGAGGAAGGTTAGAGAGGAGGTCCCGGAACGGCAGAGGTAGATGGTGCACGGCCTTTGTAAGCACAGGAGGGAGTGAGGTCCATAGCAGAAAGCAGTGTCATGACCTTATTTGTACTTTAGAAATAACACACTAGCTGCTTCATGAGAGAGGTGACATCCTTATAGGACCCAAAGCGAGGTACAGACAGCCACTGTATACACATAAAACAGATGGCTAAGGAAAAAAGCTGGGTGTTTCCTGACAGGCTATATAGATTTTTTTGTTGGGGTGTGGAATTCAAAACAAAGCAATGAAACTTTTGCAAAAATGTTTAATGTGTTGATATTTTATAAATATAGATATGCCCTTTTTTCTTTCCATGGTGCTAAATTTGAACCTAGGGCCTGATGTGTGCTGGGCAGGTGCTCTAAGGCTGAGCTCTACTTGCCGCTAGGCTCATTTTTTGATAGAGAGGACCTGTAGTGAATGGGGTGGTAAGACAGTGGTTTGTTTTGGCTTCCAGTGTGCTCAGTTCTCTGCAAAACCAAAGTGATGAGTCCACTGGGAAAGCTAAGTTCATTTCCATGAAAAGGGGGCCTCTGGAAGGTCTCCCAAGATGCTTGATGGGAGCAGCCCTTCAAACTTTGTCAAACTGGGAAGAAAATCGCCTTGGTCCTTGATTGAGTTCATACTTGAATCACAATATTGTGTAAGCTAAATGTCCCTTAAGAATTAATTTTGCTTAAATGTACTGGTAAATCCAAGAAGCTGAAAGTAAGCATTTGTAGTAAATTATCCTACTCATCTCTGCTTGTGAACTTTTGAAATTTTCTGTAGCTAACCCCTACGTAGTTATTTACGTAGTAAAACCCTGATGCTCATAAAGAAGGGTTAGGTCAGGAATATGTGTCACTGTTTGTCATTAGCACTGTGTTGGAAACAGAAGAACACATTGATATCTTTCCACAGTGTTACTGATTGCAGCTGCCAAGTAGTCTCAATTTTTCTTGATAGCTGTCCATTGGCAAACACATGCTCTTTTATTCCAATCTTTAGTAATAATGTTAATTCTTGGGTTACACGCTATACATCATGCAAGGGTTACATGTATCTGTATCGACCATCTGTGTGTTGTACAAATGTGAATAGGTGATATAATAGCTACAAAGGGTTAAAGAGACCACAGCAGAGTTCAGAGTTCAAAAATACCTTATTAGAAGCAGAGACACTGAGGGACAGAGGGACAGAGGGGAAGGACAGAGGGACAGAGGGGAAGAAGGACAGAGGGACAGAGGGACAGAGGGGAAGAGGGACAGAGGGGAAGAGGGACAGAGGGACAGAGGGGAAGAGGGACAGAGGGGAAGAGGGGCAGAGGGACAGAGGGACAGAGGGGCAGAGGGGCAGAGGGGCAGAGGGGCAGAGGCACAGAGGGGAAGAGGGACAGAGGGACAGAAGGGCAGAGGGACAGAAGGGCAGAGGGACAGAGGGGCAGAGGGACAGGGACAGAGGGACAGAGGGACAGAGGGACAGAGGGGAAGAAGGACAGAGGGACAGAGGGGCAGAGGGACAGAGGGGAAGAGAGACAGAGGGACAGAGGGGAAGAAGGACAGAGGGACAGAGGGACAGAGGGGAAGAAGGACAGAGGGACAGAGGGACAGAGGGGCAGAGGGACAGAGGGGCAGAGGGACAGAGGGACAGAGGGGTAGAGGGACAGAGGGACAGAGGGACAGAGGGGAAGAAGGACAGAGGGACAGAGGGGAAGAGGGACAGAGGGACAGAGGGGAAGAGGGACAGAGGGGCAGAGGCACAGAGGGGAAGAGGGACAGAGGGACAGAAGGGCAGAGGGACAGAGGGGCAGAGGGACAGGGACAGAGGGACAGAGGGACAGAGGGGAAGAAGGACAGAGGGACAGAGGGGCAGAGGGACAGAGGGACAGAGGGGAAGAGGGACAGAGGGACAGAGGGGAAGAAGGACAGAGGGACAGAGGGACAGAGGGGAAGAAGGACAGAGGGACAGAGGGACAGAGGGACAGAGGGGCAGAGGGACAGAGGGACAGAGGGGTAGAGGGACAGAGGGACAGAGGGACAGAGGGGAAGAAGGACAGAGGGACAGAGGGGAAGAGGGACAGAGGGGAAGAGGGACAGAGGGGAAAAAGGACAGAGGGACAGAGGGGAAGAAGGACAGAGGGACAGAGGGACAGAGGGGAAGAAGGACAGAGGGGAAGAGGGACAGAGGGACAGAAGGACAGAGGGACAGAGGGACAGAGGGGAAGAAGGACAGAGGGTCAGAGGGACAGAAGGGCAGAGGGACAGGGACAGAGGGGCAGAGGGGCAAAGGGGCAGAGGGGCAGAGGGGCAGAGAGGTAGAGGGACAGGGACAGAGGGACAGGGACAGAGGGGCAGAGGGACAGAGGGGCAGAGGGACAGAGGGACAGAGAGGTAGAGGAGCAGAGGGACAGGGACAGAGGGGTAGAGGGACAGGGACAGAGGGACAGAGGCAGAGGCTTCTTTTTTGTTCCATCAGCCTCCTAGCTGGCTCCCTCACTTCTTAGATCTGTGTTTAACAATATTACTAAGGCTCGGGTGAGAGTGTGTGGTTTGTGGCTGGAGCTGCAAGAAAAGGATCCAAGTAGGAAGGAATGAGGGAGAGAGGGAGCAGGGCTAGGTCCTGAAGGGCCCAGCAGACTCAGGTTTGAATGAGATGTCCCAGAGAGTTGTGAGAAGTGACAGGGAAGACCTGCAGCCTAAGTGACCATAGGGGAAGGACAGTTGGCCATTATTCAGGTGAGAGGTGATGGTCGCTTGGAAAGAGTGAAGCTGAGAAGTGATTCACTCAAAGGCCCTCAGCTATTCGGTTTATAAGCTGGGCTGCCTGACCCTTACTCACAAACCATGGTATGTCCTGACTCGCTTCTTCCTCTCATGTGGCAGATCAAGGACCTGCGGGACCACAGGCTGGACAACCGCATGGAGTCCTTCTTCCTGGCGGAGACTGTGAAATACCTCTATCTTCTGTTTCACCCAAACAACTTCATCCACAACAACGGCTCCACCTTTGACTCCGTGATGACCCCCCATGGGGAGTGCATCCTGGGAGCTGGGGGCTACATCTTCAACACAGAAGCTCACCCCATTGACCCTGCTGCCTTGCACTGTTGCCGGAGGCTGAAGGAAGAGCAGTGGGAGGTGGAGGACTTGGTGAGGGAGTTCTACTCCCTCAAACACAGCAGGTCAAGAGCTCAGAGAAAGACAATGAGCTCGGGACCCTGGGAGCCCCCAGCAGGACCAGGCACACCCTCCTCACCTGAAAAACATGACCAGCCAAGGGAGAAACAGCCTGCCAAGCAGAGAACCCCACTTCTCAGCTGCCCTAGCCAGCCCTTCACCTCTAAACTGGCATTGCTAGGCCAGGTTTTCCTAGATTCCTCATAACCACTGGATAATTTTTTTAATTTTTATTTTTTTGAGACTAAGCTATAAAATAATAATAAATCTGCTTTTGGCTATCAGGTTTTACATACTGGACTCTTGATGAGATTTCACCCAAAAAAAAAAAAAAAAAAAAAAAAGGATTTGTGCTAACAATCGTGAATCTAGTTTATTTTTTTTCAGTCAATTGGATAAATGGCTAAACACCAAGGTGGCTCCATAGCTCCCAGGGCTAAAAGATGGAACTCTCTTCCTTTTCTGGCATCTTTGAGGAAGGTGATATTGCCAGTGTTTTTTTGTTGGTTTTTCTAACATGTGCCTTCAACTTTTAGCTGTCCTCTCTATCCATGTGTCCTTCCGGCCAGTAGAGGTCTATTAAACACCTTTGGGTGCCATCCATAGCGCCAGAGAGTAGCAGCAAACGAAGAGAGCAGGTTTTATTCCTGTTGGAACTGGATTCTGGTAGAGAGAAACAATATACTCATGAGTGTATGAAGTGACAGTGGCAAAAGTTCCATGAAGAACACAGTCCGAGTGAGCCCTGGAGATGGTTCAGTTGCACAAGCATGAGTTCAGATCCCCAGCACCCACACTACAGGCCCAGTAGTGTCTGTCATCTCAGAGCTGGGATTGTGGGGAGCCGGTCAGGGTGTGTGAGGGAAGTGGGGTGGGGGTGGGGGGGGAAATCCCTGAGCTCAGTAGTCAATCAGTCTTGCTAAGTGGTGAGATTTGGGTTCAGGGAGAGATCCTGTCTCAAGTAAAGTGGAGACAATTGAGGCGGACACCTGATGTTAACTCTGGAGTTAACACACATCCACACACATGCCAAATAGAAAGAAAAGGAAGGAAGGGAGGGATGGAGAAAGGAAGGGAGGGAGAAAGGAAGGGAGGGAGGGAGGAAGGGAGGGAGGGAGGAAGGGAGGGAGGGAGGAAGGGAGGGAGGGAGGGTGTTACGTTAGTAATGGGGAGAACTAAGCAACCTTTGGGCAGGGTGGTCTAGGAGGGTCTCCTGGTAGAGGGGAATTTTTACATCAGAAAAAAACAAAATGGCAGTCCCTCATGTGCTTTTCACTCAACTTCTACAAATTTACCTTCGAAGATGGTAGACGTGGTGCTGGAGAGATGGCTCAGTGGGTAAGAATATTTTGCTGCAGAAAGCATGTGGGCCTAGGTTCTGATCCCAGCACTTATAAGACCTGGGTGTGGCCACACACATCCTCTACCAAAGCAACAGGGAGTGGAGACCAGAGGTTCCCTGGGGCTCACTGTCTGCCTTTTTTCTCAGTTTGGTAACAAAGAAAACTATAATTATCTTCAACTCCATCAGAGAGCCAATAGCTAACTTTTGACCCAAAGAAAGCAAACTCCATATGGAAGTTCTTCAAGTTTCATCAACCTTTTATAAAGTAGATTGGTGCTGCCAGGAGCAGATATATCTCACTGTCATGAAAAGCCTCATGTTATTAAAACATCTTAAATGCCATATTCTGTAGGTCTCTGAAGTGTTTGAAGACCACCTATCTAAAATATATCTCTGTATGACCTTGAAAACATACCTAACATGACTATAAGATTGGTTGTTACAGATTACAGATGACTGTTAACCTGTATTTCTTTATTTTCCTAAATAACTTTTAAGGACTAAAACATTACATTTTTAAATGAGTTGCATAGGTACAACACCTTAAACAGGAATAGAAACATATATACAGTTTAACAAAAAACCTCAAATTTGTATCAATATACAAAATTCCATACCAATGTAAAATATTTAAGACTAGTTGTTGTTCAAAGTAGGCTCAACCATCCACCCTCTTATTCCATCATTTCTATACTATATCCCCCTTCTTCCTTTTAGAAAGAGATTCTTGAGCCCAATCTCCTTTGTTTAGCTCTCTCCCTGACTATGACCAATAACAATTTGTAACCAACCCCCCTAAATGATGACAAAGATCCATAGCCACCAAATGGCCAAAAACTGCCCACCTCTTGGGAATGTGGGTGTCAAATTCTCTAGACTGCTTTCTGTTGTCTGGGAGAGGTGGCAACTTTAGGGGACCCTGAGAAAATTGAGACCTACAGAATATGGCATATAACTTCTCCCTCAACACATTGTCCGACTTCCATTTTGAAGCCAAGATCTCCATGAAGTATATAGGGTGATTTAATTCAGTAGTCCCTTCCACAATCCACCGTTTCTCAGTAGCTATCACTCTCTGTACATTAGCATTCAAAAAAAATCCAAGTCAACAAAGCATATAGGATCCAGATGCCCTGTGTATTTCCCATCTTTACATGTTTTTAGAAAAATTCTCTCTCTCTCTCTCTCTCTCTCTCTCTCTCTCTCTCTCTCTCTCTCTCTCTCTCTCTCTCTCTCTCTCTCTCTCTCTTCCCTCTCTCTCTTTCCTCCCCCCTCTCGTTTTTCGAGACCAGGGTTTCTCTGTCTCTGTGTAGCTTTGTAGACCAGGTTGGCCTGGAACTCACAGAGATCTGCCTGTCTCTGCCTCCTGAGTGTGCGCCACCACTGCTCAGCTTATTTTAACACTTTCTTTAAAGACTTTACTTTATTATTTATAAACTTTTTTTTTTTTTTTTTTTTTTTTTTCTGGGGCAGGAAAGATGGCTCAAAGGTTCAGAGCACTGGCTGCTCTTCCAGATGTTGCCTTCAATTCCCAACAACCACATGGTAGATCACAACTTTCTGTAAGGAGATCTGGTGCCCTCTTCTGGCCTGTAGGCCTACACGCAGGCAGAACACTGTATACATAATAAGTCTTTTTAAAAATCCCTATTTTTTTCTATAACTGTCTATACCTATTTTCTTTTCTTTCTTTAGCATCTAAGCACATTTTAAAACATACTGTATCTATTTAGAGGTTTTCTTGGTCTGACTTTACTAGATATCTTCAGCCTCTCACTGACAGTGTTCTCTGCCCTGAGCCAAATCTTAAACTGCCAAGCAGTGGCTAGGCCCTCCTCTGCAAGCACATGGCTTGGCATCTGGCTGTGCTTTCTTTAGTTTGGTGAGCATAGAGCCTCATGCCTAGAGGTCCGGCCTGGAGCCAGTCTGTCTGCCCCAGGTTCAGAAGCTGATTTTACCTAGTTTCCTGCCACCCAGTAGTGTGCTGCCTGCTGCTCATAAACCCCATTTAAGTACTTTGTAGCAGGGCCTCTTAAAAGAGCCTCTGTATGCTGAGGCTACTCAAGAGATCTCTTCCTTATGCCCTATTTAGAAATATGTGCACTCGTGTTGGACACCATTTGTAATGAGTCTCTATACTGCCAGCTCCCAAATAATGACAAGGAGTGTAGTTGGTTGTTTTGTACTCCTTTGCTCTTTTGGCGGTCCACCATCCAGCTCCCAAACAAATCACACAGAGTCTTATTATTACTTATAAATGCCCAGCCTTAGCTTGACTTGTTTCTTGCCAGCTTTTCTTGAATTATCCTGTCTTTCTTTTGCCTCTGAGTTTTTGGTGTTTTGTTTTGTTTCCTTTCTCTATTTCTGTATATCTTTTCTTTCCTTCTTATTCTATGTCTGGCTGTGTAGCTGGGTGGCTGACCCCTTCTTTTCTGGCTCCTTGATCTTCTCTCTTTTTCTCCTTCTGCTTATTCTCTCTGCCTGTCAGCCCCACCTATCATTTCTTCTGGTTTGCTATTGGCCATTCAACTCTTTATTAGACCAATCAGGTGCCTGGCCCATGAAATAACTGTTTTAAACAACAAATCACTGGGCCAGTGGATGGATCGTCTGTTAAAGGCTCTTGTCACCAAACAATCCCCAGAACCCACCCACAGGTGAAAGGAGAGAAAAGGATACCCGCACCAGTTTGTTCTCTGATTTCTCTCTGTCTCTCTATCCACATTTAAAAACCCTCAAATCATTAAGTACATTTGAAACAAAACATGAAAATAGTGTCCAAAATGATACTACAAGATGATACATGATTACATGGACATTTCTTACTATGGCCTGAATATAATAACATGATTTTCTTTGACTATGACTTCCCCATGATTAAAAATTGCCCTAGAAAAATAAGTATGCCTAATTGAGATGATCTTGGTAGTTAGTTCTAGGAATAAGAGCACCATATATGGTTGTACTTCTGGGATTACTGCAAAAAATTAGTCAAGCTGAGAGTTTCCGTTTTGTTTAATTTTTAAAAGTTTGTTCGTGTTGATCCAAGTCATGGTCAACAGGCCCCTTGTCAGAAGGATGCTGTTCCCTTTGGTGGTGAGAGGCAGCTTGTCTCCATGGGAGACAGCAGCAGAAAAGAGATGAAATGGACTCAGCATCACACAGATCCCTAGAAACCTTTCTCCTTAATTCCTAGTCATACAGACGCTTAAGAACCAAATTCAAGGTGGAGGTTTTAAAAATGATTTATCTTTATTTATTTTAACATGTATCTATAATTCCTAGACAGACTCTTAAGAACCAAATTAAAGGTGGAGGTTTTAAAAATTATTTATCTGTATTTATTTTAACATGTATCTATGTGTACATGGAGTATGTTCATGTGAGTGTAGATGCCTGTGGAGTCCAGAGGAGGGCATCAAGTCCCCCTAGAATGAGCCTCCCAGTGTAGGGGTTGGGAATGGAACGCAGATCCTCTGTGAGAATAGTATACACTTTTAAATAGCCAAGTTGTCATTCTTCAACCTCAACCTCATTTGCTCCTCTTTCTTTCTTTCTTTCTTTCTTTCTTTCTTTCTTTCTTTCTTTCTTTCTTTCTTTCTTTCTTTTTTTTATGCGTGGATTTTGTATTGTGCAAACTTCACTGAGGTTGTTCAATGGTTCTGTTTGTGTGTGGAAATCTTTAGTTTCCCACAGATGGAATGATGTCACCAGGAAATAGAGGTGATTTACTTCTTCCTTTCCAACTTGGCTGCTTTTTTTTTTTTCTTTACTAATTGCTTTGGTTATGTTTTCTAGATGTATACTAGTTAGAATGCTATTCAGTGTAATGCTAAAGGAGAATTATTGGGTCAAAAGAAGTAAGTATACTTCTAACTCACTTCATATTGATAAAAAATTGCTTTCTGAAAAGGTACAGCAGACCCCCCCACTACGTTTTCAGACAGGGTTTCTTTGTGTAGCCTTGGCTGGCCTAGAACCTACTCTATAGATCAGGGATCCGCCTGCCTCTGCCTCCTGAGTGCTGGAATTGAAGGCATGTACCAACACTGTCCAGCTCATCTGGATGTCATGGTACTTGTATGGAGGTCAGAGGTTAACTTTCATAATGGGCTTTCTGCTTCCACATTCGGGTTCTGAGGATTGAATTCAGGTCTTATGACCTGGCAGCAAGTGACTTTACCCCGGGTCTTCTCACCGGCTGCCCCATTTAGTCTCTTTCTACTGTGCTTTTTGGCTTGTTGCAATTTTGTAGGAGTAGTTTTATCTGTTTAGCGATTTATTGGTCATATAAAAAAAATGATCATTGACTGTTCCAGGCACTGTTCCAGGTACTGGAGTTGAGGGTAGCAAAGTACTAAACAGATCATAAGTACCTGTAAGTGGAGAGGTGGACAGACAGAGTGATGAATTATATGTCAAGTGGAGAACGCAGGGGTGAGAGCAGAAGAGAGTGCTTTGTATCTGTGCTCAGGAAAGTGGTCTTTGGTCACAAGGAAGGGGATGAGAAAGCTAGCAGCCTGGGGCGGAGAAGTCAAGGCAAGCAGGACAGGAAAGTTGTTCATAATTCTACGTTAACTCTTTCCCAGAATGCCACGTGTCTTCTTCCAGGGTTGTTCAAGCTGTCCTATACAGGAGGTTATCCTGAGGTTGAGGTCTTCTAGTCATGCGTCCGGATTTTATACTTAAGAAGACTTTTCTTCCCCCAAATTGTAAGAGTATTATTTTCCATTCATCACTGCCATTTTATGCTTTTAACGTTTTTTGTTTCAGTGGTTGTTTTTTTTTTTTGTTTTTTGTTTTGTTTTGTTTTGTTTTGTTTTTAAGAAAGGGTTTTTCTCTGTGTAGCCCTGGCTGTCTGTCCTGGACCTCACTTTGCACACCAGGCTGGCCTCAACTTACAGAGATCCAGCTGTTTTTGCTTCCTGAGTGCTGGGATTAAAGGCCTGCACACCACCACCAGGATGAGATAGATAAGTTTTAAGGCAACAACTGAGTGTTATTTTGGGGTATTCAAAGGTGGACTTATAATTTCTCCCAGACAGGTAAAACTGCCAGAGAAGTAAGATGTATTATCTGTTATTAGTCATCCAAAACTTTTTGTTTATTTTATTTTAAAATTATATTTATTTATTTAATTAGTTTGTCTCTGTGTGTGAGTATGTATATACACCATGATATGCCTATGCATGATATGCTTTTAACTTTTAACAGCTTTGTGGAAGTATAATTTATATTTCAAAATCTACACATTTTGAATACAATCCAGTGATTTGTGTGTGTAAATGTTTTAGAAATACACTTTGATTTTGTTGTGTTTAGCTTTGATGCTCATAAGATTTAGATTTTAGTATAAAGTTAAAGACCCATTTTTCTCCATTGGCTTGAAGAAAATCTCCTTCACTACAGGATAAACTTCCTGTTTCTGATTTTTCTCCAGCAATCACAAATACACAGGGTTTTATTTAGCTCATACAGATTTCAGGATGCTTTTTATTTTATTAAAATTTTCTTTCCTTTTAAAAATAATTCATTTTAGCTGGGCGTTGGTAGCACACACCTGTAATCCCAGTACTTGAGAGATAGAGGCAGGCAGATCACTGTGAGTTCGAGGCCAGCCTGGTCTACAGAGCTAGTTCCAGAACAGGCTCCAAAGTAATACAGAGAAACCCTGTCTCAAACAAACAAACAAACAAACAAACAAATCTCTTTTGCTTTTTTGAGATTATATAATTACATCACTTTCCTCCCTCCAAACCCTTCTATATACAACCTCTTTGCTCTCTTTCAATATAGATTTTTCTTAGATTTAAAAATTACATTTAATGTGTGTGTGTGTGTGTGTGTGTGTGTGTGAGAGAGAGAGAGAGAGAGAGAGAGAGAGAGAGAGAGAGAGAGAGAGAGAAGGAGGGAGGGAGGGAGGGAGATGTTAGAGGGCAATGTGGAGGACTCATTTCTTTCCTTCCACCAATATTGGTCCAGGGAACGCAACTTAGGCCCTCAGTCTTGACAGCCAGTGCCTCTACCCACTGACTCATACCTCCAGCCCTATTTTATTTATTTTAAACCAGAGGATCTAGCAGTGATCTGCTGGAGGTGAGTGGACATGAAGATGGTAACCACCACGGTCGGTGGTGGTGTCACACGCCTTTAAACCCAACATTCAGGAGGCAGAGGCAGACAGATCTCTGTGAGTTCAAGGCCATCCTGGTCTACAGATCAAGTTCTAGGACAGTCTCTAAAACTACACAGAGAGACCCTGACTTGAAAAAAACAAAAACTAAAACCAAAAAACGAAAACAAAACAAAAAAAGATAGTAACAACAGTCTAGTTTGTCTTGGCAGTGCTCATAAATGTCTAATTATTTATTACATCATTCCACACTTTAAAGAATTTTGGTTTGTGCAACAAATTATAACCTCTTTGTTACAAGGAGCAAGCTTCGTGATGTCCCAATTCATCCCATTCATCTCTCCTCGTTTGTGTTACAAGATCGCCTCCTAAGAGAGAAAAAAATGGGAGAGTTGGTACTGCTGTGCTACTGAGGTTTTGTCGGCAGTGTGTGAGTTCAGAAGAGAGCACACTAGTGCGGGAAAATCAGCACAGTGTTCTGTAGCCAGAGGATACGACTTACTAACCCCACTCCTTGCATTATTTCATTGAACTTCACCACAACCTAGCCAATTACATTCATTTGTGTGTAGACTTGCTGTGGTCCTGGTAGTCTCAATCCCCTCACAGGGTCCTCCTCTACTGTTCTGCTCATCACCTTACCCTCCACCTCCTCTATTGTTCAGTGTGAGGAGTACAGCTGGATCCCTTAAAAATTATTTATTGATATCTGTAAAATGGTTAATCCCAATACAATTTTGTAATTCATAAAATGTTTTCCTCCATTTTCTTCGAATATGCAATATAGCTCATTGATAGTCTTTCATTCATTATTTTCATAAAATATATGTTAATTATAATACAAATGTTAGTTGACTCATCTGACTGACTGAGGAGCAAGGGTAGTAGAGTGCGGTGACTTGGCTGAAGGCAGTCGTAGAAAGAAGGGGACAGAACTCAGAGTCAAATGTCAATTCTGGCCTAGGGCCTTTCACTGGCCACTCGATTGCATCATTCCTTAATAGACAAGAAATTTGAAAGCATGCCCATTCATCGACTAGTCTTCCATCTGGAGCTACCTCACAGAAATGCTGGAGGTGGTACGTGGGGAAACAGGTGGTCCAAGAAACACAGCATCTATCTCCATCGTCTGCCTGGCCTCGGAGAAAGACTACATTTCCCATGAGACCTCGAGGCGCGCACAGCCCCCTGCCACGCGGCCTGCATCTCCGCGTTAGTCCACTGGGGGCGATGTGGAGAGTCCTCCGCCGCCCCGTAGAAATCTACGCGGCTCCGGGGCCGCTTGCTTCCTGTTTGTCGGACGAGGTGACATGGCGGCAGCGCCGGCAGCGGCTGGAGCTGGGGCCAGCCGGGGGAGACAGTCGGCAGCTACAGCGGCGGCATGGGGCGGATGGGGAGGCCGGCCGCGGCCGGGTAACATCCTGCTGCAGTTGCGGCAGGGCCAGCTCACCGGTCGGGGCCTGGTCCGGGCGGTGCAGGTAAGAGGCCGGCCCGGAGGGGCGGGGCGGGGCGGGCCAGGCTGGAGCTGGCCAGGGGCCGGTAAAGAGGCCTTTTCAGGCCGCTGCGGGACTGGCCAGATCCCCCTTGGCTGGCCGCGGGGTTGTCCCGAGTGCCGGCCGGCCGCTGTCAGCCGCGGTGGGACGATGGGCAGCGGTCGGCTGGGAGGCCTGCAGGTCTGGGCCGAGTGGGGTCGGGCTGCGTGGGGTATTGATGGCGCGTATGAGCCCCGGGCCGAGTTCCTAGATCCTCATTTCTCTGCGCCACGTCTGCATGTCTGGGGGACCTTGATGAGTTGGCTTCATCGTCTACTGGCCTCGCGTGTGCCCCTTGTGAGCAGGACGGGGTCTTCCACACTGCAGCCCCCAAACGGTTCGCAAGCCTATCATAAATGTCATCTCCTCAAGGAGGCCTTTACGTTTCTCCTCCTCTTCGAAAGTAGGCCCCTATTGTTATTCTGTCAGATTCCCCCCAGTTCGTTTTCGGTTGCGTTATTTTCTTAGCCTGTAATTGCATATTTCTTTGTTGTGTGCCCTTTTCACGCTTGTCTCCCACATTAGGCAGAGCTCCAACGGGTGCAGAGACTGTTTTGCCAGTGTAGGGCAACATGCCTTGGAGGAAGAACTTTAGTCAAGCCCGAGTTCAAAGCCCTGCTTTCTATCTTGCTTGGGCAAGTTACCTTTCAGTGACTTAGTTTCCTCGTTTAAGTCACATTTTCAGGTTATTGTTAAATTCAAAGGAGATAGTAGTGTGAAGTGTTAGTGCAGATAAGGGTACTCAGTTAATGCACTAGGTGTACCTAGCATATCACACCGATTGCTATCCAATACGTGTGTGTGTGTGTGTGTGTGTGTGTGTGTGTGTGTGTGTGTGTGTGTGTGTGTGTGCGCACGCGCCTAGGGCAGGCACTGCTTTGAATAAAGCAGGATGGATGCTTCCTCTCACATTTTCCTCATTTTCTCAGGTGGTCCCAGAATTTGCTTTGAGAACATTAGCTTAGCTAGGTGCCTGCCTTTAATCCCAGCACGGGGGAGGCAGAGAAGCCTGGGCTACAAAGTGAGTTCCGGATAGCCAAGGCTGTTACACAGAGAAATCCTGTTTTGAAAAACAGATTGGGGGGGGGAAGGGGAGGAGAGAAAGAACATTAGCTTAATTAAAAGATAGCTTTTGTGTGTGGTTTTCAGGAACACACAAGAAACCAGTTCATTGTTGAATGGGAGAGGAGTGGGAATTACATGTGAGGATGAGGGAATAGAGTGGGTATGAGATTTTTCTCAGTGCTCCATTACATATTTAAAATTAATTTTGAGCCATTTGAAATTACTCAAAGGACTGAAAAGACAAAGGTGAGATGGTTTGTGTTTGTGGAGGGTTGCAGATGAAGGAGCACTTTTGGTTAGCCATATTTTCCTACAGAAACTGTAGATGAGTGTATTTTCTTCATTGCATTTTTCTGCATCTGCCTTAAGAAGATCTGAGGAAGACTTGGTCTGTCCTTGACGCCTGGGTACATCACTGAGCTCACTAGAGACAGGCAGCAAGGGGGCTGACCTTTAATGATCACAAACTTTGGATCAATCAGTGTGCAAGGTGTTCATGTCTTTTTGAAAGTAAATTTACTTTCGAGACTGGCTCTTCCTACGTAGATCTGGCTGGCTTAGAGTTTATTATATAGACTAGACTGGCCTTGAACTTGAGGTAGTCCTCTTGCCTCTGCGTTCTTAGTGCTGGGAACACAGGTGTGTTCCACCACATCCAGCAATTTTCAATATTTTGAGCCATGTGTTGAACTCATCTTTTAACACAGATGAGGAAATTGAAGATCAGAAAGGTTAGGCAATACGATTCTAAACACCCCTCCAGACAATCTGTGCCCTAAAAACAGCAGCCATAGAAATTCTTTAACATACTGAATGAGGCGGTTTAGGGAAATAATTTGTTTCCAGTGCTGAAATGCTAGGAACGCTAGGAAACTATGTTAGAAGGCTACTGGGATTTTTTAGGGCCTGTTTTGGCTGGGCATTGTGGTCCTCATGATTACTCTGTTGATTCCCAAAGTTTGTTTTGGTTGCATTGCTTTCTTAGCCTATAATTGCATATTTCTTTGATAGTTTTATACAGGTGAGGGAGTTACTTCAGAGGCTGACTTAGGAATTCCTGTCTCCAAATAGTAGTGATAATGGAGACTTTTACATTTCATAGTCTCCTTTCTTAGTAGAGTTCTTCAGGCATTTTCCTTGCTATGTTCTCCCTATTCCCCTCTCTTGCTATGCAGAATAAATTATTTGCTCACCCATATTTTCTTAGTACAGTACACATATTGGTTATGGCATATGGCACAGGAGGAAAGTGCCAGTTTTTTTTTTTTTTTTTTTTTTAACTTTTTGAGGGGTGGTGGGATGGGGAAGAAAACAGACCCATTAAGTATGCTACAAGGGTCAGCAGGTTGGGCAGTAACAAGAGCACCACCTGCCAAAAATACCTTTAAAAAATACGTCTGATCATTACAACTGTTTGAAGCTATACAGGTCAGTAGTTTTTACATTCTCACATTGATGCTCACCTGATCTCTAGAACTTCAGTTTGCAAACCTGAAACTGTATCCACTGAGCAACCTCATGCCCCAATCACTTTCTACTTTCTCTTGCTGAAGATTAATTGAGTAATACTGTATGTTAGAATTTCCTGGAAAACACTGGATTTGAGGTAAGATGGGTCTGAATTGAATGCTAGTTCCAACCTCTTTTAGCCAGTGTTCCTAGGCTAAATTAATCTCTTCAAATCTCAGTTTTAGTATTTCTGAAGTGATAGTGATGACATCTATCCTATAAGGGTGTTATGAGAATCAGGGGAAATAGGTCCAGTGCAACATACTGGTTATTTGGTAAATAGTTGCTTTCAACTAGCAGTAATTATACTGGACTTTTTGAGAGAGTGTCTTATTTTTCATTGTATCTGCAGAGCCTGAAACCATGCCAAGTACTTGAAAGGAAGGACTCAGGGAACTGTTTGAACTAAAATATTGTATCCCCAGTCATATCTATAGTCACTCTCCAGTAACCCCATGGCTTTAAAGAATTCCAGCGTCAGGATACCTGTGATTTGAAACCTGGCTAGGGTATATACTTGCTTTATGTCTTTGGGAAAGTTATTAATATCTGTTTTCTTCTTTTTGTCTTGTCCTGTAGTGTCTATCTACCCACCCCACCCCAGCTCCCCAGACAGGGTCTCACTAAGTGGCCTTGGCTGTCCTGGAACTCACTCTGTAGACCAGGCTAACCTCGAACTCATAGAGATCCACCTGCCTCTGCCTCCTGAGTGCTGGGATTAAAGGAGTGTACCACCACTGCCAGGCAATGTATATTTCTTTATCTGTAAAATAGAAATCAGTCCAGGACCTAACTAACCTCTTAAGATTATGGTGAGTAAAATGAGGTTTTACACTGAAAAATAGTAACTGAAGTCTGAGTGGGCAGATAGGTTAGTTTTTATTATTTTTAACAAATACTTATATTCTGATGGCTCTTAAGTATTTTCACTTCTGACTTTTTTTTTTTAGCCCCACATGGGTAGTTATTTCCAGCCACCTGCTCTGAATATCCATGTAGATAACTATGGACAACTCAAATTTAATACGTAGAAAATCAGAATCTTGGTTTCTCTTCCATCAAACCCTTTTCTCCCTCCGTTCTCCCCCTCTCCCTAAGAGGGACACAAGAGCATCCTGGGAGAGGACTGTAGGTCACAGGAGTTAGAATGGGCTTGCTCTACTTGAGTTTTCATTTGTCCTATTTTCCTCCCGACCTTTTGCCTGTCCTCTGTCAAGGTAATAAATATGCTAATATACTTTGCAGTTTATTGATGCCTTCATATTCTTCTGCACATTTGATCCTCAAAGCAAATTAGGTCTTAAAATCCTCTGCTTGAAGCTCCCCAGCTGCTTCCCATTGCAGTAGAAATAAATCTGCTTCCTATATGATGAGGGCATAAGATCCCGAAAGGCCAGTAGAGTTGAGAGGAAAGTTAGACTGGATAAACTGGGCACTAGAACAATGCACCTGTGCAGATCGTGACCCACCAGCCTCAGATATTCTGTAGACTGGCTGTTTGGTGGTCTGGGTTATGGGATCCCTTCTGTTTCCCAAATGCTGTGATCACTCTAGACTTCACCTGTTTTTACTTTCACCTTTTATTTATTTATGTATTTATTTATTTAAGATCCTCCCTTCTACCCTCTCTCCATTTCTGTGTGTTACTAGGAATCAAACTTAGGGCCTGATACATGCTAGGCAAACACTCTCCCACACCTCCTGCCCTTTTTCTCTCCCCCCCAACCCCCAGGTACTGTTTGCTTTAGGGTTGAAACTTAGAAATTTAAGTCAAAAACTTTTCTTTTTTGGCAAGGGAAATTTTAATACTGAGTAAACCTTGGAAGCCAGGTGTGGTGGTGCAGGCTGGTGACTACAGCACTTGGGAAACAGAGGCAGGGCTGTTACATACTCAAAGGTCAAGGACGTTCTAGGCCACCCAGGATTACCTAGAGAGATCCTGACTCAAAAGCTAAACCCCTTCCTCTACTGGTAGGGGAGGAAGAGGGAGGGGGGAGAGTGAGAGGAAGAAAGAACCTCTTGAATAAGTAAGTCTCAAAATAGCCAAGTACAGGCACACAGTAGCATTTGTACCCACAAACCCTAAGATGCACTCCTGATTGTGTTAAAACCACACAAACACCATTGCAAGGGATACAAATATTCAGTGGTTAATGCTTGTTATCAGACTACCCTAGCAAGATACTTAATTTTTATTAATTATCCTTTGTAATGTCTGTTTGCCTGTACTTAGCTATTTTGAGATATTAGCTATGTTATTCTTAGGATTAAACAAAGAAATACATTTGTTTTCGCAAAAATCAGCTTTTAATTATTTTAAAAGGAAGGCAGTAAAGACAATCAATGAAAGTTGTGAATGCCTGGAAATGTTGCATAGACTAAACAGACTGACAGCTTAGGGAACATGATGTAAGAGATTATCGCACCTGTAAACTGTCAAACCACAAGTGCTTCAAGAGAAAAACCCCATATGACACCTGCCAGTAACTCAGCTGTGAAGATGCCTGGTTAGTGGATAGTGGCTCTTTCATCATAGGGCTCAGCTACTTGCAAGGAAAATAAAGTGGAAATGATTACTTTTATTTATTATCTTTTGAGACAGGCTCTCCCTCTGTAGCCCAGGCTAGTCTGGATCTTACTATGTTGTTCCAGATAGTCTCTTAACTCATGTCATACCTCCTGCCTCAGTTTCCAAAGTGCTAGGATTAATTATAGGTACAAACTACTATGCCTGGCTTTACATGTTAAATAAGTGTTTTGTAAGCCAATGTATAAGTAGTAAAATTCCTTCTGAAGTGTTTGGACTTGGCTGGATCTCTGGGTAACAAGAAGCTTTTACAGACAGCAGCAATGCCCTGCTCCACTCTTCCTTCTGACTTCCATTCTCCCAAGGCAACCGTGGTCCATAATGGAGCTATCACTTTCACAAGAGAAGGCCCCAAGAAGCCAGAGAGCCAGTATTTCTAACTAACTTGTTTATAAAGCTGCTTCTTGACTTTTCAATTTGATAATATCTGTTTTCTTTCTTATGTAAACAATTAGACTCTGTATGTCATGTGTCTCTACCATTCTCCCAGTATTGCAGTTTTGGTTGTTGGTATAAAAGTAGTTACATTCTGCTGCCGATGTAATTACTGTTTATAGCAGAGCCATGTATACCTAAAGTTACTGGCTTAATGTATTTTTCCTTGGCATTAAAACCAGTCCTTTTTTATGTTTTATTGATGTATATATGCATACATAGTAAAATTTACTTTTCTCTTTTTTGTGCTGGAGATTAAATGTAGATCTCACATGTGCTGAACATGTGCTATACCTTTGAGACCTTTTTAGTGTATGGTTCTATGTGTTTGACGGACATATGTGTAGTCATGTGATGACCACTGCAGTTTGAATCTAGGAAGTCTCCTTGTAGACAGCACTCTTTTCCACGATCACTCATCTCTTCCTATTTTTTTCCTTTTGGAGTCACACTGCACTTGCTGGTCCTGTCTTTTATCATTGTGATTGACACCTGATGGAAGCAGCTGAAGAGGGTAGTTATATTTTGGCTTAGGCCTCAGACGTGTAGTTCACCATGGAGGGGATGGCATCCAAGTAGGAGGCATGGTACAGACAGGATGCAGTGTGCTCTGGCTAGAACAACCTGGGTGTTACCTTCAAGAGTTGTCCCCAGTGTCTACTTGTGCTATCTAGGTTACAGTCCCAAAGGCTCCGCAGTCTTCCAAAAGAGTACAACTGGCCAGGAACCAAATGCTCAAAATAAGCCTGTGGAGGTACACTTTATATTTAAGTGATACATCTCATGAAGACATGCCATGTACTACATGGGACCTTCTGAGTCTTTCTCCAACATGAAACTGAACCCTTTTTGCATTTGCTTTCTTTATATGCATAATTTGACCCCAAACTCTAAAACTTTGTTTGGCTTTTTAAGTTTTCCAATCTCCTCTTCCTTGCTGGAGTTTGGATTGGTGTCTTTACAGCTGGATTCTTGGAACTTCCCTTCATCAAATTCAGGGCATTTAACTCTTGTCTTTTACTGACTGTCCTGTGTTTTAGACCTTGTTTTCTTAATCTGTATCTGCCTTTCCTGGGAACACATTCTGTAGTAGACTCCCAGGAAAAGTATGTAAAAAAAAAAGTTTTTTGTTTTTTTTTTTTTTTCATGTTTACATATTTGAAAATATCTTTTACTCTGGCACTCATCTATCATGTTTAATCCTGAGTTGCAAGTTATTTTCTCCTAAGTTTTAAATAATAATATTCCATTGTCTTTGAGCAAGTTCATTCTTTTAAGCCACTATTTGTTTTTAGGCTAGTCCTTGAAGATTTTGAAGCTATAGTTGGTCCATCTTTGTTTTGGCCTGTTATTCTACCAGTGAGCCACAATTAAGTCATTATGGTTTTGAGAAATATTTGGGATCCTTCCAGTTTGGGGGCTGGAATGATGCTGATATGAACACTTGTTCTTGTCTTTGGTATTCATTTGTACAACCAGGAGGGTATATGCTGAGAATTGCTGGGGTGTAAGATAATCCATCACTAGAGGCTCTCAAGTTCTTGTACCAATTTCCATTCTCAGCAGTGTCTGTCAGTTTCATGTTCTTGCTACCCTGTAGTGTTGTGTCAGTCTTCTGTTTAATGGTATAATCACTATGTGTTTAGTTTATGCTCAGTTTACTTTCATTAACTCACCTTTCAGAAGTTTATTGGCAATTGGGACATCCCCTTTTGTGAATTGCCTATTCAAATATTTTGTTTTTCTTTTAGATTTTAATGTGTATGGGTGTTTTGCTTGTATGCATATCTCTATATATCATGTACATGTCTCGTGCCTGAGGACACCAGAAGAGGGTCTCTGATCCCTTGGAACTGGCATTACAGATGGTTGTGAGCCACCATGTGGGTGGTGGCAATTGAACCTGGGTCCTCTGGAAGGTCACCAGTGCTTAATCATGGAGCCATCTCTCCAGGCCCTGTTTTCATTTTTTAACTTAACTAGAAGTCTTTGACATACATTTTTTTTTTTTTAAAGTGTCTCACTGGCTAGCCTGGAATTCCATCTGTACAGGCAGGTTAGCCTCAAACTCACACAGAGATCCACCTGTTTCTGTCTCCCAAGTGCTACCACATCCAGCTGGATATATGCATGTTTTATAGATATTTTCTTCCATTCTGTGGCTCCTTTTTAATCTATAAAGATCTTTTGATGAGCCAGGCATAGAGGAGACAGGCAGCCTTTGAGTTCAAGGCCAGTCTATATAGTTCCAGGTCAGCCAGTGCTACATAGTGAGACCCTATCTCAAAAACAGCAAACTCATCCCCTGGTGAACATAAGTGCTTAGTTTTATTATAGTTTATTTTGTCACTTAGGTGGTTTTTCCTGTTTAAGAATCTGCCTGTTCTCAAGGGTTTGAAGACTCTGAGTGTCTCGTAAGGATTTGCTTTGGCATTTAGCTATGTATCCCACTGAGACTGGCACATTTGTGTTCATAAAGCACTTAACTCTGGACATGTTCTTCATTTACTTAAAGTGAGGCAAATGTTGCCTTGTAGCCTATTGTAGCCTTGAATTCATGGCAGCCTTCTTGCTTCAGCCTTTCAAGTGCTGGGATTAGCCTGGCTGTCTGGAAGTGGCTTTGCTTTGAGTTTCTTGCTGATAAGTTACATTATGTTTCTTCTGTTGTGTCCCTTTACATCATATATTATTTCCCAGTCTTTTGTTTTGTTGTTTTTTTCTGAGGCTGGGTTTCTCTGTGTCGCTCTGTAGACCAGACTGGCTTTGAATTTAACAGAGATCTGCCTGCCTCTGCCTCCCAAGTGCTGGGATTAAAAGCGTGCACCTCCACCCCCCATCCCTGGTTTATTTCTTAATCTTTTACATCCAGCCTTTCTTAAATGTTTTTCTGATAGGCAGCGTAATAAACTTTGTTTTAAATGGAGTACTTAGTACCTTTACTATAATAACTGACCTTTGGGGATTTAAATATATTTATTGAATCCGATACTTGCTTTACAGATGTCATTTCAGTTCTGTGTGTACGTGCACATGCATGTGTTTGTGGGGGTCAGTGCAGTTGCATACATGCATAGTGTGTATTCGTAGGTCAGAAGACAGCCTTGGGTATCAGTCTCCAGATGCCGCCTCCCTGTTTTGTTTGAGGCATGGGCTCTCATTGGCGTGACCTTCACCACATAGCCAGTCTAGCTGGCCTGTGAGCTTCTGGGATCTGTCCTGCCTCTCACCTCAGCCATTGCAGGGGTTACAGTGTATTCCACTATGCCTGGCTTTTTATGAGTTCTGGGGTCTAAACTCAGATCCTCACACTTGAGAGGCAAGCTTTTGGGGCTGAACCATCTATCTCTCCATCTCCAGTCCTCGATGTTTCTTTTAAAATACAATTTTATTAAGACTTAACCAAATTTACCCATGCTTGTAATCCCAGTACCGGAGGGGGAAGTACAGGGTCAGGCATTTGAGGCTGGCCTGGGCTCCATTAGGTACTGTCTCAAAAAAAAAAAAAAAAAAAAGACCACTTTTAAAAGTTTCCGTTTCAGGGATTTTTTTTTTTTTTTTTTTCTCCTTTTAAAGGGAATTGTAGGCTGGAGAGATGGCTCAGTGGTTCAGGGCACTTTTTGTTCAGGAGATGAGTTCAATTTCAGTACCCACAGGGCAGTTTCCAACCATCTCTACCTAACTCCAGTTCCAGGGGATCTGGAGTGCTCTGCAGACCTCTGCAGGCACATATGTGAAGCACATACAAGCAGGAAAACACCCATACACATAAAAATAACAAATAAATCTAAAAAGTCCATTCATAAAATTATGTGACTATCACCAAAGTAATTGTAGGGCATTCCTGTCGCTTTAAAAGTTGAATTATGTCTATTATTTATTTACTTTTCATAACAGCTTTGTTGACGTGTTGATTGACTTATTGCACACACATCCTGTTTTTTTAAGTATACAAGTCAGTAGCTGTTTGTACAAAGCTACAGTTACCACAACCAATTTTAGAATGTTTCCTCAGAAAGGAAAAAAAGAAAAAACAAGCAAACTTGATAGCATTCCTTTAATCCCAGTACTTGGAAGGTAAAAGCAGGAAGATCAGAGTTTAAGGCTAGCCTCAGCTCCATAATGAGTCTATGATGAGGATGGTTTACATGAGATTCAACTCAAAACCCAAATTAACCTTGTACCTATAGCAATCATTTCCCAATTGTGCTCTCTGGCCCATGGCAGCAGCTAATCTTGTTTTCTATCTCTATGGATTGGCTTGTTCTGAATATTTTTTATATTAAATAGGATCAAATAATATGTGGCCTTTTGTTCTGTTTTTTTTTCATTTAGAATAATATGCCTCAAGATTTATCTGTGTTATGTGTATCATTTCTGGTCAAATAATATTCCATCGTATGAATATCCTATATTTTGTCTGTTTACTAGTGGATGGACAGTTGAGGTTCTACTTTTGCTTACTAAAATTAATGTTGTTGTGAGTCTTGTGTGCAAGGCTCTTGTGAACATTGCCTAGGAAGAGAATTTCTGGGTCATGATAATTCTGGGAGAGAGAGAGAGAGAGAGAGAGAGAGAGAGAGAGAGAGAGAGAGAGAGAGTGTGTGTGTGTGTGTGTGTGTGTGTGTGTGTGTGTGTGTGTGTTGGGTCATATGATAGTTCTGGAAGGAAGAAGGCAGGGGGAGAGAGACAGAGAGAGAGAGAGAGAGAGAGAGAGAGAGAGAGAGAGAGAGAGAGAGAGAGAGAGAGAGAGAGCGCACAAGAGCACTTTTAATGGGTCATGTGATAATTCTGGAGAGGGTGAGAGAGGTGAGGTAGGGGTGTGGTGGGGTGCTGGGGATCTATCTCAGGGCCTTTTCTAAGTAACTCCTGTAGGCCTTAAATCTGTGTGACTCTCTTGTGTCTACCTTCCAAGTACTGGAATTAGTCATACTCCACTCTTGCTGGCTGTGTTGAACTTGCCAAAGTGGCTGTGCCATTTTTCATTTCTGCCTGGGGTGAAAGAGCTCCACTTCTCCAGACCTCCACAAACACTGTTTTCTTACTTTGTGATCATATGGTCCTGTTGGTGTGACATAGCTCATGTGATTTGATGATACTGGTCATTTTCCATGCATTTACTTGCCATCTGCCTGTCACCTTTGGAAAAATGTCTGTTTAGAGGCTTTGCCCATTTTTATTTGTAAATGTTCTAGAGTAGATGGATTTGTCAGCATATCTTTTTCTTTTTATGTATGTGTTGGTAGTACCATTCACAGAATGATCCACTTAATCTAATAAAATTTTGGCCATAGAGTTGCTCACACATTCCTTTATTGTTAATGTTATGGGATCATTAATAGTGACCCTACTTGTATTTCTGGCATTAGTAATTAGTCAGGTACTTGTCTGACTAACCTGTTAGCCCCAGAGAATCTTTGTCTCCAACTCCCCAGCCCTAGAATTACAAGTGTCTCTACCACTTTGGCTCCCCCCACCCTTTTTTTTTTTTTTTTTTTTTTTTTTTTACACTATAGGTTCTGGAGATGGAAATTATATTCTCATACTTACAAGCATTTACCAACTAAGTGTCCTCTCCAAATCCTTTGACTCATTTTGTCAATTTTTAAAGAAATATTATAAGGGAGTCATTTTTAAAAATTTATTTATTTTTATTTTGTGTGCATTGGTGTTTGCCTGCATGTAAGTTTGTGTGCTGTGTGAGGGCAGGGGATCCTGGAGTTACAGACAGTTGTGAGCTGCCATGTGGGTGTTGGGAATTGAACCTGGGTCCTCTGGAAGATCTGGAAGAACAGTCAGTGCTCTTAACCACTGAGCCATGTCTCCAGCCCCAAGGAGTCTTTTTTTTTTTTTTTTTTTTTTTTTGCTTAGAGATATTCACTTGTACTAGTAACATTTGTTAAGAAAACTGTTCTATGGTTTTGATAGTCTTGTCAAAAAACCAATTAACCTCAGGACATGGTGACACATGTCTTTAAATCTCTGTGAATTTGAGGTCAAACTGTTTTACATATTGAGTCCCAGGCTAGTCTGGACTACACAGTTAGACTCCCTCAAAAACCTAACCAAAACAAACAAACAAATCATCCCCAAAACAAATTTTGCTTAACTATTAGGGAATCTTACTGCTATTCCACTGGCCTAGCAATGTCTTTTATGCTCACCTGGTCTGTGCAGTCTTGATTAAGTAGACATGTGATGAGGTTACAAATTAGGATTTCAAGAATTACGGTTTTTCCAACTTAAGGTGGTTTCAACTGTTATGGGTTCCTGGCATTTCTGTGTGACATTTAGTAGTAAAATATGTTACTACAATAAAGACAGCTGGGTGTTGATAGGAATTACATTGAGTCAACCGTTCAGGGGTATTGTTTTAGTAACAATAAGTAGTGTGGAAGGTATTGCCAATTCAGTAAAATCCTGTTCCTTAAACATGAACTATTTTTCCTTGGGTTTTTTTGTTTTTGTTTTGATTTTTGAAGTTCTCACTGTATAACTCAGCCTGGCCTTGAACTTGAGATTCTCTGGCCTTAGTGTCCTGAGTGTCCTTTACTATCTTAATAGTGACTGTTTAGTTTCTTTGTATAAGTCTTACACTGGTTTTGTTAAATTTATTCTTAAACAACTTATTTTTGATGCTACATTAAATGTAACTGATAATCAGGATTATGTTGTATCTGTGAGTAGAGTATTCCATAATTCCAATTCAATGCTCTTTGTTTTTCTTGTCTAGTTGTTTTCATTCATGTTTCTAATACATAGTCAAATGGAAGTGGTAAAAGCAGACATCTTTGAGTCTTTTTTCTTTTTGGTCTTAGTAGGAAAACATTAGTCTTCACTAATAGGCTTAATGAGAAAGTTCTGTTCTGCTTCTAGTTTGTGAAGCGTATTAATCATGAAAACGTGTTTGGTTTTTGCCATTTTTCATCTGTCTTTTGACATATCCTGAGTGTGTCCTGTAGTCTGTTGGTTTTCTGTATTGTAGCAGTTGGTATGTCGAACTATTGCTTTTGCCATATGTGTTGCTAGGTTTTTGCATCTATATTGATAAAAAAGAGTAACCTGTAGTTTTCTTGTGTATTTGTCTGAATTTGTTACGAGAATTCTGGCCACACCTATTTTGTGGGAATCTCAGTGTTTGTGTTGACGCTCTTGTAAATGCTTGACAGCATGTGACGCCATTGATCTGGGTCTCCTCTAGATGTGACGCCATTGATCTGGGGTCTCCTCTAGATGTGAAGCCATTGATCTGGGTCTCCTCTAGATGTGAAGCCATTGATCTGGGGTCTCCTCTAGATGTGAAGCCATTGATCTGGGTCTCCTCTAGATGTGAAGCCATTGATCTGGGGTCTCCTCTAGATGTGAAGCCATTGATCTGGGGTCTCCTCTAGATGTGACGCCATTGATCTGGGGTCTCCTCTAGATGTGACGCCATTGATCTGGGTCTCCTCTAGATGTGATGCCATTGATCTGGGGTCTCCTCTAGAGGTCTTGGCTGTTGCTATGTGACACATCACTAATGCAGCTTCTCTGCTGGGTGTGGTAGGTCTGCTTGATACTCTGTTTCACAGCTGGTGTTCTCCTAGTCATTTCCTGTAAGAAATGGTCATTTGTTGCATATGGTCATTTCCAGTGCTCTACTATAATCTCTTTTGTTCTGATCAAGTTGGCAGTAATATTCTCTCATTTGTTCCTGAATTTAATAATTTCAGCCAGACATTAGTAGCTGCAGTTAAAGGTTTGTCCATTAATCGGTCTTTTCAGAAAATCTTGAAACTTTTAGTTTTGTTGTTTGTGTAGTTTTCTGCTTTTAATTTCATTTATTTCTGCTGTCCTGTTTAGTTGTCCCCCCCCCCTTGGGGGTTGTTTGTTTTATTTCCCTAGTTTCTTGTGGTAGGTTATTGGCTTGTGATTGCTCGTTTCTAATACTGTTTAAAGCTCTCTAGTGTCATAGTGCTCAGATAGTATCTTGTAGGGAGGGCTTCTGCAGGTCTCGAAGCTGTAGGTGCTTGCTTTGCTTCTTAAGGAAAAGAAAGGGGGGTTTAATCTTTTTTTTTTTTTTTTAAGCTTGTATTGTGTGGTGGTATATTGATTGTTTATGGTTGAGACTGGAACTGGAGTTATAAATAGCTGTGAGCTGCCCAGCATATGTGCTGGGAACTGAACTTGGGTCCTCTGTAAGAGTAAGAAGTGCTCTTAACCACTGAGCCATCTATCCAACTCCTGCCTCTTTTTGTATTTAATTACTTGTTTGTTTATTGTTTTGTTTTGAGGCAGGGTTTCTACAGTCCAGGCTGATCTGGAACTCACTATGTATGTAGTCTAGGATTTTTAAAAGTTTTTTTAAAAACATGGCAGCTCACAGCTGTTTCTAACTTTAGTTCTAAGGAATCTGATGCCCTCTTCTGGCCTGCATGGACACCAGGCACAAAAGTTGTGTACATGCACGTACAACACCCATACACATAAAATAATAACTTAAAATTTAAATAAAAGTTTCTTTAATTTTTAATTATTTTATCAAATATGTGTGTGCACCTCTCTGCTGTGGTGTTCGTGTGGGGGTTGGGGACAGTGTATGGTGTTAATTAATCCCTTTCTCCACCTCTATGTGGGTTCCAGGAATCAAAGTTATCAGCTACTGTAGCAAGCAGCCTTACCCATTGGGTCATCTCCCTGGCCTTCATTGTTTGGCCTTTGAAGGAAAACAAGCATTTGAATCAGAAAAGACTGGGAGAGAGCCTGTTGGTGGAGGGAGAGCGTGTGCAGAGAACACAGCTGAGTTGGGGCTTGCGTGTGTACCGGGGAAAGCATGAAGCTGGTGAGTAGGGGTGGTGTCAGAGTGGTGCTGTATCTGGAGCAGAGGACTCAGGCTTCAGCTTGTGAGGTTTCTTCAGAGCCACTTTTAAATTGTCTCCCTGGCCTTTGGGAGCCAGCTGCTCTCTTTTGCCAAAACTTCTTCCTTGCCAGTAAAGTGTTTTTATTTATTTATTTTTTTATTCACAGTTCACTGAGACCTTTTTGACAGAGAGGGACAAATTGTCCAAATGGAGTGGGATTCCTCAGTTGCTCCTTAAGCTGCATGCTGCCAGCCACCTCCACAGTGACTTCATTGAGTGCCAAAACATCCTAAAGGTAACTACTCATACGGCCTTAGAAAGGCTGTGCTCAGGTCCCCCCCATACCTCAAACGGTTGGCCTTTTAAAAACAGCCAGTTTTTGGTGAGCTGTAGAAAATTGGAGAAGTTCAGCAGAAGCATTGAAAAAAAGAAAATAATTGTGAGTTATAAATCTCTGGAACCCATCAAGGTGTGTGTCATCTTCTGGGAATCAGTGTGGGAATTCAGAACTGCCCTCACCTATGGTGCTGGGGACTGAGCCCAGGGACTTGCACAGGCTAGGTTAGAATTGTACTCTGAGCCCCTACCCCCATCCCTACCCTTAGATGACATTCTTTTTTAACAGATTTTAAATGTCCCATATCACTGAAGGCTCTTAGAAGGGGCTTTCTGGCTATTGATAATTATCACTAATGTTAGGTTGCTGGCTAGGTTGTGAGTACAATGGCGTTGTTGTAGGCACTTGTTCTGCATCTTGACTGCTGTCTCAGTACTAACCCACACTCAGAGTTTCTGACATGGGGGCTGGGTCCAAACAGGAATTCAGAGAAGAAGCTGGAGCTACAGTTATAACCTGTGTAATAAGCCTGTGATCATAATAAAACTGAATGCTGCAGTACTCTTCAGAGGTAAAATGTCAATGACTGTCCAGGTGTATTCTAAGCATGCTTATTAAATCAGCCTGGTCTTTTCCTTTATGAAGAGATATTGCATATTCTTCATCTTTTCACAGTCTGGTTGACAGAAGTAATTATAGCTCCTCTATATGCCTTAAAATGCTTTCCACACTGGGTGTAGTGCCTACACATTCAATCCCAGCATTCAGGAAGCCAAAGGCAGGCAGATCCCTGTGAGTGCAAAGCTATCCTTCATTTCATGGTTCCAGGACAATCAGGGCTACATAGTGAGACCCTGTGTCTCAATACAAGACAAAAAAAAAAAAACAACAAAAAAAAAAACCTAAAGGTGTTTTCCAAAATACTTGTTACATTTAATTCCTGCCAAATCTCTAAACTACAGAATTGAGGTCAAAGTGAAGGCTTGGGAAATTAATACTCAGGTGACTTTATTCATCCTTTATTCATAGTTGAAAACCTCTGTGTAAGGCAGTGTTCTGTGAGGTTTTTCTGTCTGTTACTTGTGTTTTATGAACAAAGGATGCTGGGCCCCTCCCAAAGTTTGGGAACCACTTTGTGTGCTAAACACCTCCTCTGCCTTGAGACTTCAGAGGGGGAAACAAAGAAGACTCTGTTGGAGCTTGTCTTCAAGGAACAGCGATTTAGCCTAGGGAAGAAAACCCTAGGTTTGTAAAAAATTGCAAAGTAAAGTGCTGAATGTCACAGATGACTTAGAGATTCCTTTGGGTAGCGGTGGAAACTTTTCGGAATGCCTTTGACTTGGAGAAGTCACTGAGGACTTCCTTCAGGAGGGCACAGTCCAGCAGAGATTTGGTTATGGCTGCAAAACCAGTTGTTTCTTATGAAACCTAGTAACTTCAAGTGGTAGCCACTGTCTTCTCTCAGCCGGAAGTTCTGCTTCCTGTGTATTTGCTGTAGGGCCTAAAATGTTTAGAATGTCCATAATGGCCTTATTGGTGCCTGGTGGGCAGCTGCTGGAAGTCAGCTAAGGATACACGCCTGGCCTTCCCCAGGGGGCTGCTGAGACTCTCACAACATGAAAGTGAAGTTCTACAGTAGCAAATGCCAACTCTTCGAGGCCTTTGCAAGGCTTCGTGTGTGGTGTCACTTCTTGTATCAAAATCAGTCACACTAGCTAGATTCCATGGGGAAAGGACTCCAAGGGTCCCGGATACTTCATTGAGGGCTAGCTTTGTGCTCAGGGGTTTCGTTCTGTGACTGAAGTGCTGTTTTAGTGGTGTTTTAGATATTTGGATGTTGGTTGTCTGTGTTAAATTCTAAAGTGGGATCTGTACTCTTTGAACAGGAGATTTCCCCTCTTCTCTCCATGGAGGCCATGGCATTTGTGACTGAAGACAGGAAACTTACTCAAGAAGCTACGTATCCAAACACATATATTTTTGATTTGTTTGGAGGTGTTGATGTAAGTAGCTGTTTAATACTACTAATACTTTAATCATTTGATAATTTAAAATGGGAGGCATAACAAATTTTAGAATTTATAGCAAACATTTCAAAATGTGTGTGTGTGTTTCTGTTTTTCCACCATGTGGGTCCTATGGATTAAATTTTTGTCATCAGGCTTGGCACCTTGTGCCTTACCCTACCCATCTCTCTGGTCTGGATTTTAACTTTGAAATCAATGGCATTTTCTTCTGTTGACTCACTATAGTGTTTGCTTTGGAAGAGTTTGCTTGAAGTGCTAATTTTTAAAGGTAAAAGGTGTGTCTCTCCATACCTCCTCCTTAGGACTATTGTAATCACTAGTATCTTATGTATCCCAGAGACCTCTGTGTTTGTGCACATGTGCCTGTGCACATGTGACGTGGGTTAATGGTCTTGTACACTATAAAGATTTGTTACTTGTATTGGTTTAATAAAACGCTGATTGGCCAGTAGCCAGGTGGGGTGACCAGAAAAGGAGAATTCAGGAATGAGTAAAGGCAAAGGCACAGTCACCAGCCAGATGCAGAGGAAGCAAGATGAGAATGTCATACTGAGAAAAGGTACCAAGCCATGTGGCTAAACATAGATAAGAGTTATGGGTTAAGTTGTAAAAGCTAGACAGTAATAAGCCTGAGCAATAAATGAAACAGTTTATAATTACTATAAGCCTCTGAGTGTTTATTTGGGACTGAATGGCTGAAGGACCAGGTGGGACAGAATCTTCCGTCTCCATAAATGTTCCCTAGCTCCAACTTAGTTTCTTTTCTCCCCACTTGCACTGCCAGGTCCTATATCCAGTATAGTCTCTTCTGCTTTGTTTTTTCCATGTAACTTACTAAGTGGGTACAGTTTCATTTCTGTATACATACATCTGACATTTTAAGTATTCAATTAATATTTCCTGGTATAAGTTGTATTATGGTTTATTTGCTGAGTCCCAGGTTGTTGTTGTTGTTGTTATTATTATTATTATTACTACAAACAAGATTGCAGAAGATTTTTTATGGACTTTTGGAGCCAAAGCATGTATATGTATATCTTTTATTTATTAATCTGCAGTTTACACCAACTTTTATCAGTTTAAATCCCAGGAACAAAGTATCTTTTTACCCATACCATCACAAACATGCTGTATATATGTGTGTATTTTAAAATTATTTCTTTTATTTTTGAAATTGTAGTTAATTTATTTTTTGCTTCTGCTCCCAGTCCCTTTGGTCCCCTCATTGTTGCGCAGCATTCCCATTAATAAGTTTTTGTGGCCCGGTAGCATTTACTACTCAGACCCTCAACTTCTGAATTGCTCATTAAGAAATGCATATAGGAAGAGCTAAAGAAGTAGTTCAGAGGTTGTGATTACTCGTGAAGGTGATTCGAGTTTGATTCTGGAACCTACACTGTCACTCATAACCTTCTATAACTCTGGTTCCAGGGATTCCGTCCTCTTCTGGCCGCAAGGAGTACTGCATGCATGCAGTGTACATTCAGGCAGAATACTCACACACATTGAAACAACAGAAAACAAAACAAAGCAAAACAAAAAAACCAAAGAAATGTATGTCTGAGGCTAGGGAGATAGCTCAGTGGGTAAAAATCACTTGCCCCAAAAAGCTTGAAGACCTGAGTTTGAGTCCCCAGAATCCACACAAAACTGGACTTAGCAGGAGCATCAGTAATCCTGGGTATGGGTCAAATGCAGTGTGCCTTCGGGTCAGATGTGGCCACACTCTGCATTCAGGGCCTCTTACTCATTGACCGAGACTTGTATTCTCACTGAGCTTATTTTAGGTAAACATGGTACAGCTAAGCATCTTGAGAGCTCAGGGCATTGTGATCTCTTGTGAAGAGCATTGACTGATCCAGTACCTACAGAATGGAAGAAGAGAACTAATTACTACAAGTTGTCTTCTGACTTCCAGAGATGCCAGGGCACCTGTGCACCCCCCCCCAACTGATGATTAAACTTTTTTAGTGTGTGACACGAGGGCTGGAGGCTGGGTAGTAGGTAGGCACAGCCTACCACTGTCACACAGAGCAAGGCTGCCTTCAGAGCACCGTTTGTTGTTTGCCCAAGTCCCAAGACCTTTGTTTTTAGAAAGGCAAGCCCTGTTAGTCTCCAGAAGTGACAGTATGTACAGGTGCCAGGGCTTTCATTTTGTCAGCTGCTGTCTCATGCCAGACCCCTCCCCTCAGCACCCAAAGTCCCCAGGTCAGATTTGGTTTATTAAGAGATTTGTTGCTGGTTTGAGTTGCTCCCTCAGCTGATCTCTAGTCTTAAAGGCTGCCTGTTGGTGTTAAAAACAATGAGAAGAAACAGAAACCTTAAAAATGCTGTGGGATCTTTTTCTCCTAGTTAGCTTGAGGTGTCTCGGCTGGCATGTAGCTGGAAAGGGCTAGGAGAGCATTTTGGTTCTGTTATAAAACTACTCCTGATTTGACTTAAACAACAAAATAAAATACCTATTTATGGTGATATGTTTTTAAATACATAGAATTAGCTATTTTGTTAGCAAAGAGATTACTTTAATATGTTTAAGTAGAAAGTGGAGGCTAAACACTTGCAATCCCAGTACTTGGAAGGCTGAACCTGAAGGATCATGAGTTGGAGGTTAGTGTGGGCTACTCAGCTAGACTGTGTCTCAAAAACAAGAAAAATACTGGAATAGGAAGCAACTTTATTCAAAAATTAAAGTCCTTATTATAAAAATAAGAGATGTTCCTTAGGGGCTGGGGAGATGACCCAGGTAGTGTTTCTTAGCTCTTGCAGAGGACTCTTTTGACTCTGTGCCTAGTACCCAAACAGCAAATCACAGCTTCTTTACCTTCAGTCCCAGAGGATCCAGTGCCCTGTTCTGGCCCTTGAGGGTTCCTAGTTCTAGCTAAAGTGCTTCTTTTGAACTTAGCTCCTTGGACCAGAAGTGTTCTTAGTAAAAACTGTTTTGTGAATTGTGTTTTGAGTTAAATTTGAAGATTTTTTTATTTTTATTTTTTTTTTTTTTTTTGTTTTCAGCTTCTTGTAGAAATTCTTATGAGGCCTACAATCTCTATCCGGGGACAGAAACTAAAAAGTAAGTATGTTAGGCTCCTGTCCTTGTCCCAATGTGCCAAGTGTCTTCTTTGAGAACTGAGAACATATCCAGTTGTCAGCCCGAGAGCTTGCTCCATTCATCCCATGCTCAGCTCTGCACTGCATCAACTTTATATTGTTAGAAATGAAGACTGGGTATCTTAAAAGAGAAAACATGAAAACTACTGGTTTGAAGAGTTGCATCTTTTTGAACTTTCTAGTAGTCACTTCATCCAGCTTTTGTTTTCTTTAGAATTTTTTTTTGTTACATGTTATCTGAAAAACAAAGAAATAACCTGGTAAGGTCATTTTGTTTAAAAGGCCCATCAATCCATCAGATTTTTGTTGTAAAGGAGATTTATGCTCTTGTAAAAAGTTCAGTCATGTTGGATGTGGTCGTGCACACCTCTAATCCCAGCCTCTGAGGCAGAGACAGGCATATCTCTGAATTTGAGATAAGTGTGGTCTACAGAGTGAGTTCCAGACGGCCAGGGCCACAAAGAGATAATCTGCCTCTAAATAAGTGAGTGAGTCATATATGACTCTGGTGATGGCTGAACCTTTTTCTTTTCCTTTCTTTTTCTTTCTTTCTTCCTTCCTCCCTCTCTTCTTTCTTTCCTTCCTTCTTTCTTTCTTTCATTCACTCACTCACTTATTGCTTGCAACTCCACATTAAAATTAGTGAGCAAATTCTTGATGAATGTGTGAATCTCACTCCCTTTGAAAATGGAAAGTTGAGAACTACTGAGATAATTTTGATTCATTCTATTCTGAATTCATTAAAAAAAAATAAAAGCAAGGCAAAATGTGTCAAATAGGTAGAGAGATAGTAATAAAGGACACCACACACCTACATAGTCCAAAGTAAATGAGTGACCCATCTGTCCAGCCAGGCTAGTCTGTCAGGGTCACTCATTGGGACTTGAGGGAGATGTGGGTGTTAGAGTTCATGGCAGTGAGGAAACGAATGGAAACTGGTTTTAAAAATAAATGCAACACCAGATAAAGCACTCTGCCATGGCTTGTACTCAGTTTTATCATCTCTGGGTTTGGGGCTCATAAAAGTAAGTTCCTTTGTGTTACTATCTTGTTCTGGCCAAAGAGAAATAGTGAGTTCTTCCTATTTGGAATTCACAGTATATCAGGCATTAGAAACCACTTTCCTAATATAAGTAAATATAACAACAAGAAAAGCTAAAATCCAGTTGGTAAGTCTGAGGCAGAAGTGATGCTCTTATTTTCTGCTAGCAGATTTTCATTGGGAATATGTAGGAGAAATTTGGTCAGGCTTCTTACACTCTGGACTGTCATTGTTCTGATGTTGAAAATACACCGTGAGTCTTTTTTCTGGTGGCACTGCAGTGTGGTGAGGAGCTCGTGTGTTCACTTAAAGTGCCACAGTCTAAATGCCTGCACAGCACTTGCCTCCCCAGTGCTGGGGCTGCAGATATGCACCATGCCCAGCTAGAACATTTCTTATGTTCCAGAGTGTGCTAATGTTACACTGTGTTTTCTGTGAGAAAAATAATGCTCCTCCTTCTCTTTCAGTAAGTGACGAGATGTCGAAGGACTGCTTGAGCATCCTGTATAATACCTGTGTCTGTGTGAGTATTTCTGCTGTTAGTGTCCATTTATCTCTTCCTTTACCTTCCTGGTGAGGCAGGGAATGTTTGAGTAGGGTGGCAGACATGAGAACTATCTTCAGATATATAAGGGAATTGCCCTTATTGTCTGTGTACCTGAGAATCAGGACCAGATAATGGAGAGAAAGAATTTTGTAGCACTTAATTAGAGCTGAAGCTACCTCAACAGGCCTCGAACTCCATAGCCAGCCAGCCTTCTTCCCCTCAGATATCCAAGCAGAGGCTAACTCTTTCTTGTTGAAGGGTGACAAGTGTTAGTAGAGGGTCCATGTCCTTTAAGATAACCTTTAACTCCACTCTGCCTGTTCCTTCATTTTCCTACTGGAAAACAAAGCCAGTGGTTCTACCCATATATGGAATACTGTAGTCTGTGGGGTTGACCATTGTGTCAAGAAGAACAGTGAAAAAAGGAAGTAATTTGGAAGCTGATGTTTGTGTCCTGGCTATTGGCTTAGTACAGCTCCTTGAGCGTGGTCCGCAGAGTATGTGTAATCAAGCTGACATCACAGGTGTGAACACACTTGGTAAGCAGTGTGTCAATGTTCTTTCTGAAGGCACACTGCTGACTTTAGGAACTCCCTGCAAAGGTACATGTCACATGCATAGTAGAACAAGGCGAGTGATGCTGTCGATGTGAAGTCTCTGTCATGGTAGCAAAGGAAACATTTAACTGTTTCTTATTCCGAGGAAGATTGCAGGGGATACTGCTGAGACCACAGATGGAGAAGTAGATAAGAAAGAGAAGGATAATACAGGGTGGAATCAGAAACTGGGCTGACAGAAAATAGTGGTCATAGTCTAGAGTGTCTTGTAGTTTCTTAGTGGCCAGCACAGAGAGCGAGCTGCTTGAACATCTGTGGTCATGTGCTGTGGGTTATAATGCAGGCTGTGTGGTTATTGTACATTTTCTTAGAGCTACTCTTTTGAAATAAGGAAAATAATTATTTTGATAATTAACACATCTCATAAGAATATGAACATCCCAATCATTTTTTAAGACATTGTACTTTTTTGTAGCAAGCTTGCAGGACCCAGAGTGTGTCTGTTTGGGTTAGCTGCTTTTCAGTTGCCCTTGTTGTTACCCCTGGTAGCACAGAACAGCACAGGAGGATCTATAAGACAAAAGGCTAATTGTCAAGAATGCGCAACTGTTTTTACAGCTTAAGTTCAATAATATTAAAAAAAAAAGAGCATGGAAGAGAGTGACTCCATAATTGTCAAGTTTACTACAAAGGTGTTCTTTTAGATTGTGACCTAATATTAATCAGGGTTGGTGTTGTGTGCCTTTAATCCCAGCACTTGGGAGGCAGAGGCAGGCCGATGTCTGTGAGTTTGAGACCAGCCTGGTCTACAAGACCTAGTTCCAGGACAGGCTCCATAGCCACAGAGAAACCGTATCTTAGGGGGGTAAAAAACAACAAAATTAATCAGAGACATTCCAGCAAAACAGTTGCGCTTTAAAAACTTAAGGTTACAGAGATGACTCATCTGGGAAAGTCTTACCACACAAGCATAAGGACCTCAAGTTGATCCTACAAAACAAAGAAACGCAGTGGTGAATGTCTGTAATCGCGTCAGTGCTGAGGGGCAGAGACAGGTGGGTTCCCAGGCCTCACTGGTGACTTGTTGAATTCTAGGCCAGTGAGAGACTCAGCACATTTTATCAGTCTCTTCATTTTGAAGATTAAGTAAAATTGACACATCTACCTCACTGATTGTGAATTTCTCTTAGCTTGGAGTACCCATTCACCGGTTTAAAATCCAAACTCTTGAACATGACTTGTGAGGTTATTTGCCAGCTAGTACTTTTTTTTATTCCCCTTGTTTTTTATTCTAGCCTTTAAATCTCACCCATGAGCTAGGTCTGCTGTAGAGAGCAGAGGGGTGAAGATAGGACACCTCTGTTACGTCAGTCAGTGGATGGATATAGGTCATGTTTGGTGGAGGGTGGACAGCTGTAGACCAGGGTGAGGCTTCAGAGAAGAGGAGCGTCTGTGTTTAGAGTGGGTTAGGGATCTCCACAGAGAGGGAGTCATCTGGAAGACTTGGTAGGTTGCTTGCCTGTTCCCATCTTTGACAGTAATTTATGAATAATAGCATATGTAATTTATTATATCTGCATCTATATACACTTACTTATGTGACTGTATATATGGGTAGAAGTCAGAAAACAGCTTGTTGGATGGAGTCTCCTTCTACCATGTGGGTTCAAGGATCAAATTCAGGTTGAGTTTGGTGGCTAGTGTCTTTACCCATCAAGATGCTTTGCTGGCCCCAAAGCATATTCTTGACTAAAGAAAATGACAACCATAGATGAGATGCAGAGTGTAAATCACATGAGATCTACTAATCAGATTAAATAACCCCCAGCAATCTGCTACAAATAATTTCAGACTTTTGTATGTTGCTATCTGTAGAAGCCACATTTCATGGCAAACTTTTTTATTCTGCAAAAGACAAAAAGAATTGCTACATTATTTTTCTAATGGTGTATCCCATAATATAGACAAAGCATACTTGGTTTATATGTTCTCCACCAGCAGACACTCATCTTGTTCCTGTGTTCTAAATGGTTGTGACAGATGGGGACTTTGTGGGTAGTGTATGCTTCAAGGGAAGAACAGTGTAGTAGAAGTAGGAGCTCCTGTGTGCTTCAGTGCTAACAAGTGTCTCAGCCTGCCCTGAGTGAGGTAAGCCTCTGGAGAATTGATTGTCCCTGACATGTAGATACTGTGCACCTGTGTGAATGACCTGTGAGTGTCAGTCAGAAGAGTGGGTTAATTGATAGCAAAGGAAACTAAGCCTGTTGGTTGCTCCAAGATCACTTTGGCTTTAAGATAAAGGTTAAGTGAAAGAGTTTACTGTACTCTCTCAATTGGAATCCTCCCAAACTCTTGAAAGAGTCTTGTATAGGTGAAGAAATGGGGATCCAAAGGTGAGAAGTGATTTGCTCAGTCACCTAGGTCAAAAGTCATGCTGTAGACAGCAAGGACATTCAGGTTGAGACTGGCCTGCGGAAGCCCTGCACAGCCCTCTTAGGAAGCATCATCACCTCATGAATCATTAGTGTGTAGCTTGATTGCTCTCGGTGGGATTGCTCACATTAGTCAATGGGCTTTTGTCCAGATGATACTGGTTGGCGGTCTAAATGGAGCCATTATGGGCTTAGACTTCATGAGCTAGCTGAACCTGTTCATTGTCTCTTGCTTTTTTCTCATCCCTAGCTCCAAAGTAATGTCCCTGTCATGTGGTCTGAGTGCCAGGGGTCCTTTTTTTCACGTATTCCCCACAGTACATGCGACTTCCTGTGTTTGTTGGCTCATGCTAGTTTTTCAGGATGGGGTTACTTTCTGCATTTGGGATAGTGTTTTGTATTTTGTGTTGTGGTCACAAGAATTCTGCCTTTTCTGCCTTCTCCCCATGACAGACGGAAGGTGTAACAAAGCGTTTGGCAGAGAAGAATGATTTTGTGATCTTCCTGTTTACACTGATGACAAGTAAGAAGACATTCTTACAAACAGCAACACTCATCGAAGATATTTTGGGTGTTAAAAAGGTGAGCTGTGTTCTCCCGCTGTGGGAGGGTGTCTCAGGTACTGGATTGTTGAGCTTGGGTGTGACTGGACAGGGATCCTTTACAAACAGCTCTTCCACTCACTAGTGTTAAATTTTTTGTTCTTAGCTAGGTTTAGATATAAAATTAGGTTGTATTCCTTAAGTCCATGGGTCTTTATGGCTGTGAAACATATGCATACATACATACATATATATATACACATATGTATATATGTGCGCGCACACACATCACACACACACACACACACACACACACACACACACACACACATAAATTGAAGTCAAACAATATGAAACACAAAACTTCGCATGGATTTGGTGAATGTTTAGTGTTCCCTACTAAAATGAAGTTGTGTCTCGTCTCAGTAACTGTTGGGCTGCTTTTCTGCTGTGTGCGCTGGGGACTGCTTCAGAGCAGCTGTCTGTGAACCCTTATGCACTAGTTCTGTTCCCTCCAATGCTAATATTTGGCCTTTACTTTTTTTTTTTTAACTTTTAAAAATATTTATTTTGATTTAATTTCTTTCCTTTTGTTTTTTCTTGTTAAACTATGCATTTTCCTCCACTCCCCTTCTCTCCTCTTTTCTCTTCCAAACTTTCCCCAGCCCCACATCTCCCAATTTACTCAGGAGATTGTGTCTTTCCCCTTCCTAGGCGGATCCATGTATGTCTTTTCATAGTGTCCTTTGCTTTTTAATCTACCTTTATATTTTCCTGTCAGCCTTCAGTTAAAGTTGGTTAATTGCCTTGAACATAAGCACTGAAACCCTGCCATTCTTTTTCCTTCCTTTCTATTTTAACTTGTTTGTTTTTTTGCTGAGGGTTTTGTTTTGAGACAGGGTTTCTCTATGTGTAGTCTTGACTGTCCTGGAACTCACTCTGTAGACTAAGATGGTCTCAAACTCGAAGAGATCTTCCTGCCTCTACTTCCCAAGTATTGGGACTGAAGGCATGCACCACTGCCTTTTTTTTTTTTTATGGTACTAGGAATTGTATTTAGGGTCTTGGACATTCTAGGCAAGTGTTCTACCACTGGACTATTATCCTTTGTGTAGCTCATCACATGTTTGAGGTTATCTGGATGAGAGTGAGACTTTCTCTCAAAAATCAGCAACAAAAAAATGAAGACATTAAAGTTTTTTCATCAGAACACATAGACTTCCAAAAATACACCCATACACACTATGTTGGAATTTTGGTATAATGGTTGTTAGGACCTGGAGTTTACTTCCTCAGTCCTATCCATGCCTCATGGTTGCTGGTTGGCGGGTTTTTCTTACTACTGTATAGTCTCCTTGAGGTTGTTGTGGCAGACAAGAGAGTACCCACACTGTCACCCAGCTTTGACTACTGCTTTCTGCAGACCTTGCCTGTTTTTACCCAGGCAGAAGCATCACAAGTGGTCCATTGTCTGTGGGAACAACATTCTCAGTGTGTGCGGGGCCCCAGACGGTCCCTTTGTGCTCTTTGATAAAATGCCTTTGTACTTTCCCAAGAATGGTGTGCTCGCTCATTCCAGTGTGAGAATGGCTGTGAGCACAGGAACCACATGCTTCAGCAGAGTAGTTGACAGTGATGGCTCCTTCCCAACTTTGCCAGCCTGGTCCCTCATGCCTTCTAGTTCCTATCTGTATTAACCAAATTGGTGATAGGGTCTACTACATTTTGTAGGTGCCTTGATGTAATGTGCAAAACTAAAGTGGAAACTTGAACCATGGGCTGGGAAAAGGTAGCTGCAATTCATGCAGTAAACAAAGGATTAGCCTGGTGGTGGTGGCACATGCATTTAATCCCACACATACACACACATATACACATACATGCACACTGTTGTGGGATGTTTGTAACACCGTGTGAAGGTGCATTGCTGTGATTGGTGTAATAAAAACTTGAACTGCCAATAACTAGGCAGAAGGTATAGGCGGGACTTCCAGGTAGAAAGAGGAAGTAGGAGGAGGAATCTAGTCTGTGTGTGTGTGTGTGTGTGTGTGTGTGTGTGTGTGTGTGTGTGTGTATGAGTGAGGGAGGAAGGAGACACAGAAGCAGGATGGGCAGTACCTGACCAAAAGTTGATTAATAGAAATGGTTACTTTAAGTTATAAGAGCTAATTAAAAACATGCCTAAAGCCAGGTGGTGATGGCTCATACCTTTAATCCCAGTACTCAGGAGGCAGAGTGAGGCAAATCTCTGTGAGTTTGAGGCCAGCCTGGTCTACAATGAGTTCCAGGACAGGCTTCAAAGCTGCACAGAGAAATCCTGTCTTGGGGTGTTGTTGAGGGGATGTCAGGAAATAAGCCTAAAAACTAAGGCCAAGCTTTCATAATAAGTCTCCGTGTCATTATTTGTGAGCTGGCGGCCCAAAGAAAAATCCAACTACAGCACACACACACACACACACACACACACACACACACACACACACATATATATATGCACACCCACCTATACATATATATATATGCACATACCATGCACACATATACAAATACATTCACATGCATACACATTCATATACACATATGAACATCCACCTACATTCACACACTCACACACAAATACAATGTAATTAGAAGACTATTTTAAATGAAGTGCAAATACTAGGGACTTGGGAAAGGACTTGCTGGATAGAACCCTTGCTGTGCAAGTGTGAGGACTGGAGTTTGAATCCCCAACACCCATGTAAAAACCAAGTGGTCAGGGTGCCCCATGTGCAATCCTCCTTGTACTTGCTAGAAAGCATAGTCAGGGACCCTGGGCAAGCCGGCTAGCTCGACAAGGCATAGGCAAGTGTCATGTTTCAATTAACAAGATAGATTGAGATCCAGTAAAATACCTAACTTCAGCCTCTGGCCACCACATGCATCATACACACACACATGTGAATATGTGTACACATACATTCAAAAAAAAGAATGAGAACACTAGAGTAAACCCAGGTCTGTCTGTCTGTCAGCTACGTGGAGCAGATCCAGGTGTGTCATGCAAGGATATTGTTTGAAGATGTTCTTTCCATGACATGCATGTTTATTGGCTTGTGCTGGAAAACATTTGTTCTTGTTCAGAATTCTTTAGTGGCTACTGCCCAAGGAAAACTTCTCCATGGACATCAAGCAACAAAACTTAGGGTACCACTGTTTCAGAGTAGACTAAAAGTAAGCCTATGACCCATCTCTTCACACAAGTATAATAGTGTTAGACATGACTAGTGCTGTGGGTAAAAGCACAGCTGAATGGGGAAGTGACTGAGGGATAATAGCTACAAAGCACTGTAGGCTGCTTGCCGTTTCCATAAAATTAAAACAAAACTTTTTAATGACAACGTAATTCATAGAAGTGCTTGCCTGACAGAGGCAGAGGTAAGGTAGGGAGTTCACATAGTGAAAAAGTCCCATTATGCTTTATAACATGTATCAAATATTAAATATAAAAATTAGTGAAGCTGAGTGTTATGTAAACTTTATTCTAGGGAGATTGAGGCAAGGCAATTACTGGAAGTCTAAGTCCAGCCTAGGTTACAGCATGAGTTTTAAACAAGCCTAAGTTATAGTGAGATGTTCCATCTCATAACCAATAACAATTAAAAGTGGGTGTGGGGTGGTGGGACCTGGTTACACCCTGAGTGTGACAGGGCTAGAAGGATGGAGAAGCTGAGAGTCATACACTGTGTTAGATGGGCTGGGGGGGGGGGGACACTTGGGGGAGCTAAAAGAATGTCTAAGGCTAACAGTAGTAGCTACCATCCATGTGTATTGACTGCGGAGGGGACAGACAACTGTTCCCAAATGCTTCCCTCTCAACAAACTGCTGTCTTTCATCACTACGTCCAGTAGTCATTTGCCTGATTAGTGTAGTTACTGAGCTTCTTGCCACCAGGTACTGTGCATAAGGCTCTAAAGAAAAGGCAAGGCCTAGTATCAGATTATTTGGGAAATAGATGCAGGACAAATAATTAAACATTTCTGTTCAGAGACAAAAATAGCCAATCTAGAAGAAGTAGATTAGTGGGATGAAAGAAAGCAGGTGCTGCCTGTAGAATAGATGATGGTTTAAAACACGAAAGGTTCATGGAGGAAAAACACAAGACTCTAGGCCAGCGTTTTTGTCTATTTATGTGCCTGCATGTATGTATGTGCACCACCTGCATACGGTGCCTGCAGAGACCAGAAGGTCTTAGATTCCCCTGGAGCTGGAGTTACAGAGAGTTGTGATCTGCCATGTGGCTGCTGGTAATTGAACCTGGGTCATGTGGGAAAGCAGCTAGTGCTCTTAACCACTGAGCCATCTCTCCAGCCCAGAAAGAAGCATTAAAAAAAAAAAAAATCTAATATTCTTAATAAATGATAGAACATTAGTCAGGTTCTGTCAGTAAAAATTACCTGACATCGGCTCCTAGGAAAGAAAATGAAGTTTATTTGAACTTACAGTTCTGGGGCTTCAAAGTGCACACAGCACAACTTGAGTGGCCGCGTCCCCTCATGGCAGATAGATAGCAACATAGAGTTTGAGAGAGCCGCAGAGAGACAGGATGGCACAAACTCGGTTTGGTTACCAAGGAGTCCCAGGTACCTTCTAGCAGGACACTCCTAATTTCCTAAGAATCTCTTCAGGCTCCACCACCTCCCAGTACCACTCCCCTAAGAGCCTAGTTCTCTAGGTATGAATGTGTGCTGAGCCTGAAACCATACAGCTAGGAATAGAAGGAAAATTCTTTTACATGATAGAGCGCACCTGTTAAAAATTTCAGTGAACATTTCCTTTAAAACTTTGGAAGTGTGTCTGATAAAGCCAAGAAGGTAAGTATATACTGTGTATATGTACACAAGGACCACCTGTAGAGATGCTCACCTCAGCATTCAGTTGTAGTGAGGAGTTACAGTTCACCTAAGTGTGCACAGAGGAGCGCAAAACACTGTGTAGTAAAGTGATGAAAAAGAATTAACTAGAGCCGCTCTCAGTGTGATTTATAAAACATGAATGGTAGGTTTTTTTTAAAAGGAGCAAAATTTAAAAGAAGCAAGACAAACAGTGGGAACAGTTGTCTTACAGGGTAAATATAACCTCTATACTAACCATGAGATAGCTGAGTCCCATTCTGTTACCAGCAGGTAAAGAGAATCCAGAACTTAGCTGAGGTTGCACAACTGAGGTCTACACAGCTGGGCTTTGAACCCAAGTGGTCTCACTGCTGAGCCCTGAGGAGGAATGCAAGGAGGGTGGCACATACAGCTTCTTGAGGAATTGAGCATGGGGATTGTTTATTTGTGTCTTCTATAGGAAATGATTCGGCTAGATGAAGTTCCTAATCTGAGTTCCTTAGTATCCAATTTCGATCAGCAGCAGCTTGCTAACTTCTGCCGGATTCTGGCTGTCACCATTTCAGAGATGGACACAGGGAATGATGACAAACACACCCTTCTTGCCAAAAATGCTCAGCAGAAGAAGAGCTTGAGCTTGGGGCCTTCTGCAGCTGAAATCAACCAAGGTAAAGAGCTCTCTGCATTCCCAGATTGTATTTGAGACCCTTTTTAAATCACTTGGCTCTTGGTATCTACATGTAATCAGTTATTAGGACCTCTGGGGTCCATTTGGAGGCTATAAATTTTATATGTGTCTTTTTTTTTTTTAATGTCACAAGACGAAGTTTAATAGCTTTAATCAGGTTTTTAAAAAATGTATCTAGAAGTTCAAAAAACCTACTGTCTAATTAGAATTACTAGTGCATGTTTCAACTTTTCTATAGACATGGTATATACCGTGTTTTTTCATGGCAGCATTGTGGTAACAGAAGATCAGGACAGCCCACATGTTCATCATTGAGAAGTTACTTACATTACAGAATGTTTGTGTAATGAAAAATGGTATAGCTTTAAAGAGTAACAATACATCTATAGACTGGTATAAGAAAATCTACAAAAAATATTCAAGGGAAACATAGATTCAGGCCTGTAACTCAGTGGTAGAGGGTGCTTGCTTATCACAGGCCCTGGCTTCAGTCCCTAGCAGTTGAGGTATGTGGGAAGTGAGAGGATAGAAAGGATGGGATACTTTTACTGTAAGACAGGGAAGATGATTAAGACTACACAGTCATTTGTTTACATGCAGCATGCATAAAGAGACCGAAGAACACAAAAAGCAGTGCTTACCTGCTAGAAGTGTTTGGCAGCATTGCTGGAACTTCTTTCTGAATGCTTCTCAGGCTGTTTGATTTAGAGCACTGTATTTGAGGTATTGAAACAAAAACCCATATCCTAGCAGCCACTTCCAAATTACCACTCAGAGGCTTATATCAATTGTAAATGCTCATCTGATAGATCAGGCTTGTTACTAGCTAACTCTTACACTTAAATTAACCCATATTTCTTATTTATACTCTGCCACATGGCTCATGGCTTGCTACTTCATTTTCTACACATCCTGCCTCCTCTGTTGTTGTCTGGCATCTCCTCTGACTCCATACTTCCTCATCCCATCATTTTGTTTGGTTTTCCCCCCAACTTTACCCTGTTCAGCTATTGGCCAGTCAGCTTGTTTACTAAACCAATCATAGTGTCACATATTTATACAATGTACACAAGGGTTATTCCACAACAAAGGTCTCTTCAGGTTTGCCCAGGGTAGCCTTGAACACACTGTGAGTCTAGGCTGCACTCCAGTTGAGCCACCTTCCTCATGATAATCTGTTGCCGGTGTCCTTCCAGAGATAGCATACACATTCCTTGTCATGGGATGGGACAGGGATGGGACAGAGATGGGGATGGGTGGGGGGGGGGAAGAAGACTGTTTAGTTTATGCAAATGAAAGTAGTTTTTTTGCCAGCTGGCCTGGTCCACTGCTGCACCAGCCCCAAATAACACACAAAGACATTGTATTAGATATTCTGTTGGCCAGTTACTAGTTTCTTATCGGCTAGCTCTGTCTTAAATATTAACCCATTTCTATTAATCTAAGCATTCCCATATGGTCTCATCTTACCCGAGAGACGGCCCACACCTCTGTTCTCTTCAGCCTCTACATGCTGATCCCTCCTTACTACTTCCTCTCTCCTCCTTGTCTCCTAGTCCTGCCTATCTTGCTTTCCTATTGGCCAATAGTGCTTTATTCATTAACCAATAAGAGAAACATATTTATAGAATGACATCTCCCATAGTCTCCTCTTTTCTGTCTCCCATCAGAAGTATAAAGTAGGCATCATTCTATTCTTCCTGTCTGTTTTAAATTAACTTTACAAAGTATTTCATTCCTATACATGTAAAATTTGACAGTTCCATTTACAAATAGATAATATTACACATATAAGCATATGGTAATTTATTATCCAGTTAGCTTATTGATACAAACTTGTTTTATTTCAGGTCTTTGTTTTTACAGATAACACCCTTGAATAATAGGGTACAATGGGATGGGTATTTGAATTTTATACTTTGATGGATTAACCCTGCAGGAAAATTGCTAGACTTGTCACTTGCTATCTTGTACCTTATCCATTTTTTAATTGCTTGATATTTAGCCTAGCTGATAAGTTAAGGGGAGAAATGTGTTTTGTTTTTTCCCTCACTGTAATTGTTCTGCATTAAGATAAAGGTCACTGTGTTAGTCAGGGTTCCCTAAAGAAACATTGTATAAGAATAGATATATTTCATTAAATTAGCTTATATTGAAATAGCAACAGTGGCTGTGAGGCTGAGAGCCCAGTTGCTCAGGCTTTGAACCCAGTACCTCATTATTAGTCAGAGAATTCATACATGTCTGCCTCACACTGGAGAAGCTGAGTTTGAGAGGCTCGTGCCTCTCGGTCCTAGTCTGGTGCCAAAAACCTGGTGGGTTCTTGGAGTGCTCTGGTCCCCTGTAGTGAAGGAGGCCCGGTTCTGATTGTCTTAGAAGGAATTGACTAGATCTTAAGAGGGAGGCAGTGATCTTCCTTCTGCCACGCTCTAAATCCAGGCTGCTACCAGAAAGTGCCACTACATTTGAGGTTGGTCTTCCCATAGCAGTTAAGACAATCAGGAAATTTTTTCAGATGAGGGTCAATTTGTGACAAGTTAACATTAAAACCAACCATCACACTCTTATGACATAAAATTAAGCACTTTTGAGTGAATAGTTCAGTGGCATTTAATATATTTATAAGTTGTACAACTTCACCTTTGGTGAAGTTCCATGACATTTTCACCACTCCAGAATGAAATGCTATGCACAATAAGCAATTATTTCTTGTTCCCTTCCTGTAGACTCCTGCCAGCCTCTAGCCTGTTTTCTGCTCCTGTGGCTTTATCTTGGATATAAATACCAACAGGATCATTTAATAGTGACCTTTTGTACATGGTTTCTTTTCACTTGGCATAATGTTTTCTGAGGTCACTGACATTGTGGCGTGTAGCGTGTATGTTTTCCACCAGCTCGCCCACCACCGGTCTGGGCCCACAGCTGCGCCAGCCCCAAATAACACACTGAGACTCTGTATTTGATACAGTCCTGTTGGCCTGTTACCATTATTGTTTATGGGCTAGCCCTGTCTTAATTATTAACCCATTTCTACTTATCTAAGTACTTCCACATGGTCATCTTATTGGGGAGCCGCGGCCGACGTCTTCCTTCCTCCCCGGTCTACATCTTGACTCCTCCTTACCACTTCCTCTTTCCTCTTTGTCTCCTAGCCCCGCCTATCTTGCTTTCTCATTGGCCCAACGGTGCTTTACTAATTAACCAGTATGAGAAACATATTTACAGAATAACATCTCCCATCATCTCCTCTTTTCAGTCTAAAATAAAGAAGGGGTTTAACCTTAACATAGCAAAATATAACATACAACAGTTATCAAATAAGAATCACAGTTAACAATATTTAGTCCATTAACATTTTGTAAGACTTAAAGAAAATATCATCTATCTTATCTTTGTGAGTCTAAAGTCCTATATGTAACTTATCTTTAATCCTAACTAAGGAAAACTATAACCAAAACATCTGTCTTCAACTCCCAAAGACCACAGAAGGATAATATATAAACTCTAGAAATGACAGAGACAACTCATTGCCTGGTCAGTCACCTGAAGTTCTTCTGTAATCTTCCATCTTCAGCCCATAGGCCATAGTGTGTGTGTCCAGACTCCTCAACAAGGCAGGAAACTTTAAACTGTCCACCTGTATTGGCAGTTTGTCAGTCACTTTTCTCTGTGTCCTGTAGACTGTCTGGCAGGCAGCCTCTTCCATGAAGCAGGAATCCTGTAGCAATGTCCATCTTGCATCAGCAGTCACCTTTTTGTGGGTCCTGCATGTCCAGTTTCTACAACATAAAGTCAAACAGTCCAGAAGAGCAGTACCTTGCCCAAATGGCTAGTCTTGCCATATTAGAAGCAAACTCCATAATGTGTTTCTTCGATGTCCATCTTTCTTTCTGATGCAGGTGGTGGTACCAGGAGCAGTTGTGCCTCATTGTCAAGAAAAACCCTAAACCATTTTAAATGCCATATTCTGTAGGTCTTTGAAAGGTTTGAAGAATGCCTATTCATCTCAAATACATCTCTGCATATCTAGAAATCCTAACTAACTTAACTCCAAGTTTTAACTATCATAGGTAACTCTCTATAATCTGTAATAAATTATACATTACATTTTCCAATGAGCTACATAAACACAACACCTAAACAAGAGGAGAAATATACATATCACAAAATTGACCTTAAATTGTATCAATAAAAGAAAATCCATTCCAAAGCAAAGTATTTATATCTATACCATAATTCCCTTTTTACCTTTAAAAAGATTGTTTGTGTCATTAACCAGTTATAACCAAGCCCACTTAAATGAAAACAAACATTTATAAACAATATTTGGGAATTTGGGCGTCGTTCTTTCCAAACTACTTCCTGCTGGTAGGGGGCACTGTCATGGGGAATCCTAAGAAGCCGCAGAAATCCTGGCTGTAGTGGTCTGTAAGGATGCAATGTCCCATTGACGTTGCTTCAGGGGGGTCTTGCTTGATCAAACCATATTAGTCTGGAAGGAATCCATAGCTTTTCATTTTCTGTGGAAACAAAAATAGAAATCCTTTTCCCCAGTAACTTTTCCTTAGGCTTAAGTTTTGGAGTCAAAGCATTTTTAAAATATGTAAATTGAATTAATCCAGCAGCATTTCTTTTATCAGTAGTTGTTATTTTCTCAGCAATCAAATAATTTAAAGACAACAGAATTGTGTATAGTATCCAAAATTTTTCTGTGCTTTTCATCTTTATGTGACTTTTTTATTACTCTATTTCTTCTACTTCTATTTTTACATATTTTGAGACAGGGTTTCTCTGTGTAACTTTTATCTGTCCTGGAATTCCCTCTGTATACCAGGTTTACTTTGAAATCACAGAGATCTGCTTGCCTCTGCCTCCCAAGTGCTGGGATTAATGGCGTGCGCCACCACACCTATCCATTCTATTTCCTTTTTTCTTTTTTAAACCATTGTATCCTGTTTCTTTTTCTCTCCCAAGCCAGTGTATTTTTTAAAACACAGTGTAAACCTTCATTGCAACTCTCGTACACACCGATGAATTGTTAGCAGAGCTCTTTAAAAGCAAGGCGGTTTTTTACCGCTTATGCTAATTTTGAAAACCTCCCTTAAAGGAGCTGCGCAAATCTCTGTCTACAGCAAAACAAATCCAACCAAGAAAATGCTGCTACCAAGAAGTCTTGCTAGTCTCTGTTTCTAAAACATTTCTTAAGCTTTTATTAGTTTTAAGTGAAAGTTCTCTGCCTCCTTCCGAGACCAAGCCCCACAGGTCACTTCCGCCCCTGGCTCCACCCCTCAATGGGTGTGGTCAGTGCCACAGAAGCAGACACAGTGAATATCCCACTACAGTGGCGTGCCATTATTTCATTCCTTTGTGCGGCTGGATAATGTTCATGATATGTTTACACCACAATGTATATCCACCCTTTTATCCGTCAGTGAACATCCGACTGTTTCCCTCTTTAGACTATTGTCAGTGGGGCTGCTGTGAACACATGTGTATTTGAGCCCTCACCATCAGAGTTCTTTGAGTATGTGCCTAAAAATGGAATTGCTGGGCCAGCTGTATGGCTGTATGCAGGTTTCTGTTTGTGTGTGTGTGTGTGTGTGTGTGTGTGTGTGTGTGTGTGTGTGTGTGTTGTGGTACTGAAGATTGAACCCAGAGTTTCATGCATGGTAGGCAAGTACTCTACCACTAAGCTTCACCTTCAGAACTCAATCAACTTTTAACTGGTTTTTCATTTTATTTTCTTTTATTTATGTTTTGTATTTATTTTTTGTTTTTACATCACAACCACAGTTTCCCCTTCTTCTTCTCCTCCCATCCCCCTTCATCCACTCCTCCTTCTCCATTTCTCTTCAGAAAAGGGTAGGCCTCTCATGGATATCAACTATCCATGATCTATCAAGTCAAAGTGAGACTAGGTACCTCTTCCTCTCCTATTAAGGCTGGAAGAGGCAACCAGTAGGAGGAAAGGGTACCAAAAGTAGGCAACAGAGTCAGAGACAGCCCCTCCTCCCACTGTTCGGAGTCCAGCAAGAAGACCAAGCTACACAAAGAAGAGTAGAAGCATACATTTAGTATAACAAAAATAACTTCAAATTTGCATCAATTACCAAAATCCATACCAATGTAAAATATTTGAGGTTAATGGTTGTCTTTTTATCCTATATTATATTTCTGTATTCCCCTTGCATTGAATAACCAAAACCCATTGAATAATCAAAACCACCTATCCCACCTCTTGGGAATATGAGTGTTGTGTTCTCTAGTCTGTTTCCTGTTGTCTGAGGGCTCTGGAGTCTTTAGGGGACCCTGAGAACATTGGGAAAATGGTCAAGTCCTGGTAATGGGAAAGTGCAAAGCTTACATGAAGTCCTGACTGGAATAGTCATGAAGCTGAACCATCTCAGCCAGTATCCTTGAAGCTGTTACAAATGTAGAACTCTGAGAAAACTGCAATAGAGGCATTCTGAGAGGCTGGATCACCTGAACCACCTGTTTTCATTGTTTCTGGTCCTCTTGCCCTAAAAACACACAAACTTTCAAAGATAACATGCAATCTGTATTAACACAAATGTGGACTGTGTGTTGTACCCAAGCCAGCCAAAGATAATTTTTTGTTTTATGTTTGAGCAAGTAAAATATATATTACCTGTTTTATAGTTTTTCTAGATTTATTTCTTTATGTCTGTAGCCAGGATTTTTAGGGGGTCTCCCCTGATCAAATCTGGTCTGTATTTACTTGAATGAATCCACAGGCTTTCATTTTCTGTGGAAATAAAAACATAATCCCAACATAATATATTTTTTGACTTCCATTTTGAAGTTAAAGATCATTTTAAAATACATACATTGGTTTAATTTAGTAGTTTTTATAATCCAATGTCTCTCCACATTTATTGTTTACTCATCAGTAATCATAATATTTACTCAATACAACACCATATAGGATCCACACTCTCTGTGTATTTCCCATCTCAACATGGCTTATTCTTTTTTTTAAATGACTGTCTATATCCTTTTTCTTTTTTTCCCTTAAGCCTATACACATTGTTAAACTGTAACCTGTTTAGAGATTTTCATCTGAACCTGCTTTACTGCCTGTCTGTAACCTTTTCTGTCTGCATGAGCAAAATCTTAAACCATCATGCAACTTAGCTCATTTGCTAGTGGCTCAAGCCAGCAGCCAGCCAAGAGATGTGTCTCTGTACCACAGCCCCATGAGAGACTACAGGACTAGGAAGCCATGCTTGGCTCCTTTTTTTGTGTGTTTGGAACCCCTTTCTTAAAGCTTTTTTGGGTCTTATGTGGAAATAACATGTTCCCACGTTGGGGAGTGAGTCTTTCTCTGTCCTACCTGCCAGCTCCCAAATAACCTCAGAAAGACTTCTTATTAATTATGAAAGCTCAGCCAACAGCTTAGGCTTGTTTCTAACTAGCGTGTGAGCTTGTGTAGCTTAAATTAGCCCATTTCTATTAATGTATGTGCTGCCACATGGCTCATGGCTTGTCACCTCATCTCTTACACATCCCACTTCCTCTGCATCTGGGTGGTGAGTCCACCTCCTTTCCAGCATTCTCTGCCTCCCAAATCCTGCCCAGCTATTGACCATTTAGCTTTTTAATAAACTAATCACAGTGACATATCTTCACACAGAGTAAAGACTGTTATATTCCATAACAGCCACACATGCAGTTTTTGTTACTTTCTTAAGATTCTATTTATTATTTAAAATGTGTATTGTGTTGTGTGTGCCATGTATGTGTGGGTTTCCCGAGGAGCCAGAAGAGGATATCCAATTCCTTGGAACTGAAGTTACAGTCCCCTCAATGTGGGTGCTGGGAATTAAACTTGGGTTCTCTGGAAGGCCAGAGAACATTCTTAACCATGCTCACCACTGCACCCAGTTTTTGAAGTGTTTCTCTCCTGTCTTGTTCACATGCAGCCACCACTATGAATCTTCAGAGCATATGCTCTGTTCTTTATTTCTGGCACTAAGGATTAAACACATTACCTGGTGCAGCCTGGATGTGCTCAGTTATACCCCAGCCCTGCTTCTGTTTTTGGGGAAAACAGTGTGCTTAAATCAATATTGTTTAATAATTTGCATTTTTTCTCCTTAAAAAAGTTTTTTGAAGAGCTACATAAAAATATGCCATCATTTTTAGAGTCTGTTATATTCTGGATGGAGTTAGCATATGTGATTTCTTTGCTGTTGATAGACATTTGGTGATCCCCATATTTGTACCATTACAAAAGAGCGTCATTGAATATCCTTTTACAGATTTGTGTGTGTGTGCATACGCCATACATTATCTGCAACTGTTCTTCCTCAGGGGCCATCCACCTTGAATTTTGAGGCGAGATCTCTCATATAGGACCTTGTCTTGTTTGTCTTTTGTAAACATTACACAGCTAGGGTCAAATGGGAAGAGGAACAACCATGCCCATTGGATTGCCTGTAGGCATGTCTGCAGGGGGGTGGGGTGGGGCCATTTTCTTGACTGCTAATTGACAGAGAAGGGTCCCGAATGCTGTGGGTGGTGCCTGGGTGTTTATTCTGGGTAGTATAAGGAAGAGGTGAACTAGGCAGTAAGTAGCACTCTCCATGGCCTTTGCTTCAGCTCCTGCCTCTGGATCCCTGCCTTGTTTGAGTTCCCTTCCTGACTTTATCAGTCATGGACTATTAACGTGGAAGAAAGAGAAAGAAACCCTCTCCACTCAAGTTGCTTTTGGTTGTGTTTTATCTAGAAATAGAAATCCTAACTAAGACAGACCCGTGTCTTGTCAATTAGGCTAGGCTGGCTCTAAGGGCCAGATTCTGCTCATGCTTGTGTGGTAAACACTTTACCAACTGAGCTACCTCTCTATCTCTTATTTTTGTTTATATGACTGGATATTTTTGTAACTAAAGGTTACAAAAATGCCAGTTTCCATATTTTTGTAACGAAAAGTTTACTGAAAATGTAACTCAAATACACACACTAAAATCATAAAGATATTTTGATTTATTTCCCCACTTAGAGCCAGATTCCCTACATATTTAAAATCTGAACTTGTTTCTGAAGTTTATTCCTATTTTCTTTTGGCTTGACATTTAATTTTCATTATTTATTTACTTGGCTTGTTTATTTTTGAGGTAGGGTTTCTATGTATACCAGCCCTATCTGTCCCAACTTGCTTTGTAGGCCAGACTGGATTCAAACTCATAGAGATCCACCTGCCTCATCCACCTGCCTCTGCCTGCTGAGTGCTGGGATTAAAGGTGTACACCAACATGCCTGGATACTTATTTTTTTATTATTTTATGTATATGGGTGTTTTACTTGCATATATGTCTGTGTACCACATGGGTGCCTGGTGCCCAAGGAGACCAGAAGAGGTCATCATATCCCCTGGCACTGGAGTTAGAGACAGTTGAGAGCTACTATGTGGTGTAGAAATTGAACTCAGGCCTCTGGAAGAGCAGCCTCTTTAAGCCTCTGAGCCATCTCCCCAGCTCCTTGGAGATTCTGTTTTTAAAAGGGAAACCCTAGCTGCTATCACAGTAGAGTCTTTCCTGGCTAGATAGTGTAGCACATGTTTATAATCCTAGCACTTGGGAGGTAGAAGCCAGAGGATCAGGAATTCAAGGCCAGCCTGGGCCTCAGAGACTGTCCCAACTGTAGACAACCAAAAGGACAAAGGAGCCATCCCTGTCATGGTTTGGGGCTGCAGAGCTGTTCCATAAACACCTTCTTTTTCTTTCCTTCTAGCTGCTCTTCTCACCATCCCTGGATTCGTGGAACGGCTTTGCAAACTGGCAACTAGAAAAGTGTCAGAGTCAACGGGCACAGCCAGCTTCCTTCAGGAGCTGGAGGAGTGGTACACGTGGCTAGACAATGCACTGGTGCTAGACGCCCTGATGCGAGTGGCCAGTGAGGAGTCTGAACACAACCAAGGTACTTTCTGGGGTCCCCTGAGTGGGGAGTTTTTCCTGGACTCCTTGGAGACATTGTTGGTTTCCTTTGTCCACAGACGAGAAAGGAGAATTAAGAAGTGCTTACAGTACAATTTCCCCTCAGGTGGACCTACATCAGGACTGTATTAAAACTTTAATAAGTTCCACTTCACTTCATAAAAAAAAATCAGAATTTGTATAATAAATAAATTGATTAAATTAGGAATGCAAAAGCAGCTCAAAATAAGAGCCCTGTACCACATGACTTCATGACAAATTCTACCAACATTTAAGCTCGGTCATGAAGCAAACACTTCTCAGCTCATTCTTTGAGACGAGTTCTACCCTTGAGAGATCACAAGAAAAGAAAGTTACAGACTGACTTCTTATGAATGTAGATGTAACCCCCCCCCCCCAAAGAAACTTCTGCAGCCAATTAAGCAGCCTCCTTGGGAGAACACAGATTGCCCTAAGGGACCCTGGAGACAGTTTTCTTGTCTGTGATGTGAATGTTACGTTCCAGACAGGAATGCAGGGCACCTCTGGGAAGCATCTGAAGTACAGAGCAAGCGGAGCACAAGTCTTCCTGACTAGGTTTCACATATGTGCCATCTGAAGCACAGCAGCAGATTAGCCATAGGTAGACTGACTGAAAGACTGCCCGGCAGAACAGAATGCCTGTGCAAACTACATCTGTAATAAGGGACTTGAATATAAAATGTATAAAGAGGTCTAGGGGTGTAATTTGCCTAGCACATGTGAGACCCTGTGTTCAGTGCCCAGTACTGACCAAAAGTGTTAATTGATTAAATGAAAAAAAGAACATGGGGCTAAAGAAATGAATGGCTCAGCGGTTAAGAATGCTGTTATTGCTCTTTTAGAGGACCTGAATTGGATTCTCAGGGATCTTGAGCCCTCTTCTGGCCTCACACAGACACAAACATGCACATGAATTAAAAAACAAAACAAAGCATGTAAAGAACTCCGTAGAGGAATAATAAAAAAGACAACTCATTCCAAATAGACAGGGATGCAAATAGACATTTTCCAAACAGAAAATATAGCGAATGCACATGAATAGCTGCCCAACAGCGTTAGCCATTAAAAAAACAAAACAAAACAAAACAAAAACTACAAATTAAAACTATGAGGTAAGAATTCATACTCCACATTCTTTCCTTTCCCTCCTCCTAACCTTCCTCTCTAGCTGCCTTCTATCTGTGCTTACTTACGTGAGCTACCTTCTCTACCCCCTCCCTCATAGATACTTATTACTTCCGGCATTGAGTATGTACCAGTATGGACGACCTCCTCCCATGGCTGTGTCCTCCCTTAGGCTTCCCCAGAGCTCTACAGAGCCAGGTTAAATAATAGTGTTCAAGACTCAAGTGTGTCCAAGGCAAGCGTCTGTGTGCTGTTTGCTGCCTAGTCTCCTTAGACCACTGGACTCTTGTAATGTTCTGGGTGCTGGTGAGGATTCCTGGTGGGGATAGAGTGAGCCGGGCGCTTCTCCTGTGTAGAGAAAAATAGACTAAATGGATACCATTTTCTCACTTAGATTTTTTTTTTTTAGTGGTACATTTTTCCTTTACCTTTGCCTGCTGCCACTTGGGTTATCAGGATGAGCACACAGAAAAGAAAGCACAAGTGCCTAACTTACAGTTAGATGGCTGTGATGAACCCCATCTCCTGAGTGTGGCAGCACACACCATTAGTGCCATCACGTGGTGGATGTCTGAGTTCAAGCCTATCTAGATCCACATAGCAAGTTCCAGGCCAGCCAGGCCTGCAGTGTGAGGCCATTCCTCAAATAAATAAATTAAATTAAAAAACAAAAGCCTGACAGTGGTGGCTCACGCCTTTAATCTCAGCACTTAGGAGGCACAGGCAGAGGCAGAGGAATCTTTGTGGGTTCAAGGCCAGCCTGGTCTACATAGACAGTTCCAGGATAGCTGGGGCCTCAGAGAAACTCTGTATCAAAAAACCAAATAAATAAATAAAAGCAAAAAGCTCTAGTGGGTTATTGCCTGTGCTTATAGATAACAAGTATATGCTATATTACTATATATCTCAAAAAACGTAGAGAATTTTGGATATTTGAAAAGATAATATTTAACTTGATTAAGCCATTCATTAAGCAATGTATATGTATGTGTCTGTCTTACCAAAACTTCATATAATATGCCCCATTAATAGGTATAGTTTGTTTTACTTTTAGTTAACTTTTTAAATTTCTAAATTGCAGCAGGCAAGCATTAGCAGAAGAATTCTTTTTTTTATTTTTATTTATTTATTTTTACTTTATTTAACAACCTTGTATGTTGCTTACTTGTGCAAGCATTGTACTAAGCACCTTCTGTATGTTAATTCTTTCTATCCTTTTAACAGTAGCGGGTACTTGCTACTGACGTCACTACTGTCTCACAAATGAGGATGACTGGGAAGCACGAAGAAGTCATTCAGCTTCCCCAACACCACAGAGCCAGGCCTGGGGTTAGACCTGCAGCCTGGCTCAGTGTTCGTGCTCTTAACCACTGCGCCATGCCACTTCCTGTCATCTTTGTACTCTCGTTAAGTGGGTAATAACGTGAATAAGAGGGATTACCTAAAGGGGAATCTTGTAATATAAGCCCTCATGCTGTCAGCAATATATAGACAGCACCAAATGCTTGATCACTGGAGACCTGAAGAGTGTTCTCCTCAATTTGCTGCCAAACGTCTGACTGGTAGGTGACAGGAAGAACCAGGAAGAGGCTACTGCACTGGCTATGTCAGAATGCCTTACTTAGTGTTGGAGAGTACAGAACTATAGAACCCAGGTTCCAAAGCTGCTCTTGCAGGTCTAATGGGGGTTTGAGTCCTGTCTGATGGCTCTTGAACTCCAGTCCCTTCACAGCAGGCCTGTGGGTAGAGCAGGTTTTCTCGGAAGCCATGCCTTACCCATCTTACCGGGGCTACGCCAGCCTCCACTATGTTCCCTTCTCTAGGTACTTCAGAGGAAAATGCGCTGCCACATACCTCAGCCAGGACCCAGCTGCCCCAGTCAATGAAGATTATGCATGAAATCATGTACAAACTGGAAGTGCTCTATGTCCTCTGTGTGCTGCTGATGGGGCGCCAGCGAAACCAGGTGGGTGCCCCCCAACCTCAGAATGGGGGAGATGTGTTATGGCCAATAAAGCTTCGCTGGAGATGAGAGAGTGGAGCTAGCCACTAGTTAACCATAGAGGTCTGGAGGTCTGTGCAAAGAGGAGACAGGAAGTGACACATGGGATGGAATCAGAAGTGAGAAGGCTGGGCATAGATAGCATCTCAGCTCTTTGGGTCTGAGAATGTGCAGAGGTAAGAAGTAACTGTGGCTGCTTCTTTGCTTCTCTGATCTCTTAGCATTCACTGAAACACTTGATTCCAGGTTTTTATTGATAAGACCAATTAGGCTATCACTTCAGAGATGAGAGCAGATAACCTGTGGGTGCTGGGTGTCCCTCCCTCCACCAGGTCTTCTCAGCTTGGCACCCCTCTACCCAGCAAAGTCTATGCCTTATTTGCCACCTCATAAGGAAACCAGAGTGACTCTAGAGCCTGGAGGGTATGCTCTGGGCTTTAGGCAGCATTTCTAGATAGCGACTGTACAGGTCAAGATCAAGCTTTATTTTTGTAATGCAAGATTAAAGATTGATGATGTGTACCTGGCATGGTGGTACACATAGTGACTTCTAGGACAGCCAGGAAGGCTACACAGAGAAACCTTGACTCCACCCCCCCCCAAAAAAAAAGACTGACTCTATAACCAATTAGTTATTTAATACTAAATGGCCAGCCCTGAAAACATACATAGAAGTAACATTCTATAGATTAGGCATGTTGTATATACATGCACCATGCTCTCTCTCTCTCTCTCTCTCTCTCTCTCTCTCTCTCTCTCTCTCTCTCTCTCTTACACACACACACACACACACACACACACACACACACACACACACACACACACATCTATAACAACAATTAAAGAAAAGGAGGTCATGAATTGAAAGAGCAAGAGGGAAAGGATAGTGGGAGGGCTTGGAGGGAGAAAAATGAAAAGAGAAATGATGCAATTATAATCCCCCAAATTTAAAACATTATCTTTAAAAAAAAAAAAATTCTAGCACTGTAGGTGCGGTAGAGCAGCTACCACTCTGATGCATGGCCAGGGTACTGCAGCAGAGCCTAGAACTATGCCCCCTGTGAAACCTGAGCAGGTGCTTCTCATTAAGGATGGCTGTGAGCCACCATGTGGGTGCTGGGAATTGAACTCAGGACCTCTGGAAGAGCAACCAGTGCTTTTAACCTCTGAGCCAGCTCTCTAGCCCAAGTGCTTCTCACTGCCATGGTGACATCTGGTAGAAACAGTTTAAAGGGAGGAATGATTTATTGTGGCTCATGTGTTCTCTTGACTGAGTTTTTCTTGGCCTATAACTAGGTCACATACCATGACTGAAAAGTGTGCAGAGAAAAATGGCTTACTTCAAGATAAGCAGGGAGATTTAAATAATACCCTCCAAGGACATTCCCCTGTGACATACCTCTTCCACCGAGGTCCAGTGGTTAGCTGGAATGAGGCAGACCTCAGGATGAGATGCTTGAGTTTGTGGTGGGTCCGTTGCTGACCTTGTCTGGGACAGTCTTGCTGGGCTCCATTGCCCATAGAGTAACAGTAACTGGTCATAGGGTTGACTCCAGTTTCATTCATTCTCTGATAGTTCATACAACAGGGATAGTCTCTTCCTAACAAGAACTAGCAAGGGTTTTAGTTCATGTTATCTAAAAAAATTTAGTAGGTACATAATCTGTCTCCCTTCTGGGCCTCAGTGTTCTAGAATGCATATGAATTCTCCATTGTCAGTATTTCTTTCTATAGCTCTTTTATACTTACAGAAGCAAATACAATTTTTATACACTCAGTTGAATACAACACATACGTCCTTTCTTGTATTTCTTTGATTGTTCAGCTTAGTACATATGAAAGACTTGGATTCTTTCTTTTCCATTTGCCCCATCATTTGGATGTATCACTTGTTTAACTGAGTGTAAATTATGGGTATTATAATGTTTCCATCACTGATGCAGTAAGTAATGTCATTTATCATGTGCAAGGGTCCATCTGATGATAAAAGAATTGTTGGCTAAGGAAATACAGATTTGTGAATTTGAGGGATAGTGCCAAAACATCCTCCTGCAGGTGATACCAGCATGCCCTGTCACCAGTGACTTGTGAGCATGGCTGGTGTCCAAGGCACCAAAGTGGTGCTGAGTTAGCCAGAGTTTTGCACTGATGACCAGACACCTGAGAAAGTATCGTAAAGGAAGAAAGGGTCATTTTTCTTTATGGTGCAGCCAGAAAACAAGGGGAAAAGCTGGAGATAGACTAGATCCTACTTTCTAAAACTCCCCCAAAGTAGACCCTCCAGCTAAGCATTAAGCACTAAGCTTTTTATTATTATAAGCCTTGTTTTTTTTAAAAAAAAAAAAAGTATGTATGTGTGTGTGTGTGTGAGAGAGAGAGAGAGAAAAAAAAAGAGTGAATGTGTGTATATGTATGAGTGTGTGTGTGTGAGAAAGAGAGTGTGTGTGTATATGTATGAGTGTGTGTGTGAGAGAGAGAGAGAGAGAGAGAGACAGACAGACAGACAGACAGACAGACAGACAGACAGACAGACAGACAGACATATGTGCTGGTGCCCATGGAGGTCAGGAGAAGACACCAGAGTCCCTGGAGCTAGAGTTGCGACATGGATGCTGGGAACCAAACTCAGGACTTTGGTGACTGGCAAGGAAGGACTAGATGAAAGTGAGTCAGAAACTCATCAGAGGGACCATTGAACTGTAGCCCTGTGTTTAGAATAGGGAGTATGGTGTTTTGAGGTGAACTCCAGTGGCTTGGGAGCCCTGCCCTCTGACCTTGTCATTGTAATCTTCCTGGCATCTCTCCTAGACAGACTCCAAACATTGCCTGCAGCTCCCTTCTGTAGTTGCTGTAGATACATCCGGGGGTCTCCATCACAGCTTGGGTTCATGCATCACCCTCCTCTAGACCTTCCTTTGAAATCTCAATGAAAGCCTTGGTGATTCCATGACTCTTGCATGCTGTGTGTCTGCAAAACCAGCATCACATGAGCTTGGCATAGAGTTGTACATCTAGGAGAAGGCATGAGCCAGTCTGGGCTATAGCAAGACACTGTCATAAAAGCAAAGCAAAATCTAATATCCTGTGAGTAGACCAAGGTGTGCTATTATCTCAGGTAATAGCTAGGTTCCCTTGGACCACTACAGTGGTCTTTGAGTATCTGGCAAGCTGAACGAACCTGGGAGAGTGCTTGTCCCTGGTCCCCTCCCTGTCTTTTTCTCTGCCTCTTTGTTGTCACAACAGGGGCCATTTTGTTATACCACTCATCTCTCCATAAGATACCTCTAAATCAGGGAACTGAAACAAATCTTTCTCCTTCAGACTGTCTTTCATAGTGACAGAGAAACCTAATAAAGAAAATGAGATTCTAATGGGTGCTCAGAAGACCGGAGTACCACAGAAAAGCAGACCATAGAGACTGTTCACAAAGCTGGGTGTGGTGAAACACGCTTGTTAGCCAACACTAGGTACACAGAGGCAGGAGAATCTGTGAGTTTGAGGCCAGCCTGGACTACAAAGCAAGTTCGAGGACAGAGAAACCCTGTCTTGAAAAACCAAAAAATAAAACATTTTTTTTTTTCTAAGCCAAAAAGATGGCTCATTCTTCATAGTAAGTTGCAGGCCAGCCTGTAACTGCATCTGCAGAGCATCTGATGCCCATTCTAGGTTCTGAGGGCACCAGCACAGAAGTACACATACTCACATAAGCACACACTACAGAAATTTTAAGGATGTTTTTCTGTGCAGTGAGGGTAGAGGCTGTGTGGGTGCAGTCTTTAAGTGGCAGCACTCCATTCTGGCAATTGCTTTCTTCATCCTGAAGATGGCTGTATATACTGAGGAGAGGTCTTGCTGATCTGGTCTCACTGTTTCTCCCTTCCCACCCACACAGGTCCACAGGATGATTGCCGAGTTCAAGTTGATCCCAGGACTCAATAATTTGTTTGACAAACTGATTTGGAGGAAGCATTCAGCATCTGCCCTTGTCCTCCATGGTCACAACCAGAACTGTGACTGTAGCCCAGTAAGTAAGAGAGCCTGGGAACATTCGGGATATTAACTGCTAAGGGTTGGCTGTTTTAAGAGCCACTGCTGACCCTGAAGGTCTCGTTCTTGAAGACGAGAGCAGGAGGTCATTTTTGTCTCTGAGTACCCAGATAGAGTGTTAAACTGAGGAACAGAAGTCCTTTGCCACTCAGCTTTGTCACAGAATCTCTTTGACAAGACAGGTCGCAAGCCTTCCCACACTGTTGGCAGAAAAGTGCTCCTGAAGCTCTGTAAAGGTAGCGGAAGCTGGTGCCCTGGGTCCCTGAGCCTGCACTTCCTCAGTGCCCTGCCTCCTGCTGTGTCCTTCTCTTTGGCCTTGTCAGATTGCCTTTCATTTTGTCCATTTGAGTAAATAATTTAAAAGGAGTGTAGTTTACATGTCTAGATAACATGTCTGACTTATTCAGAGACCAGTTGGTCTTTATTTGTTATGTAAACACACTACATCTGTTTTTCCTTTTGTAATTTATCTCTTCAGTGGTTGTCAGTCACTTTTCCTTTGGTCCTTTGAAGATGCTCCTATGGTGCCATTAGCTTGTCTTTGGGCCTTTACACCCTCAGGGTGACATGTCCTCATTTTGTGATATTTGGGAGGAGGCCATCTTGGGGACCTGTGCAGCTTCTGCCTGACACTCTTGAGCTAGTGCTTTGGAAGGAGCCCATTTTTACGTTTAATTTCTTGGCCCTGTCACTCAATTAGGATTGCTTATTTCTCCTGGGAAGCTGCTACCAGCCAAGCCTAAGCGGGCAGGGTTCTTGCCCAGCTCTCTGACTCACAGGTTGGATCTGCCTGGTCACTGCAGGGCACTGAAGCCATAGCCTTGTTGTGACTCGGCCCCTCTCTCATCCACACACCTCCTTCAGCTCCTGAGCATCCCTTCCCCGGGCTCTCTGGGCCAGGCCTTTCTGATTCCTATAGGCTTCCCTTCCTAGCTTCTAAATGAGTCTCATATGTAAAAGGACTTGAGTGTTTTTTTTCTTTTTTTTTAAATCTAAATGCAAGGATGTTGTTAGCAGAAGAGGTTATAGTAGTTTACCTTGACACTGGTCAGCTATGAATGTCTGACTTTTCAACTAAAGAAAACCGCACTGTGCTTGAGGATGGGGACTGAAAAGAAGCAGTGAAGCAAGATGGATGACACCAGAGCCCGCCCTTGTTTTATGTAGAAGTATCATAACTATTGTAATTTGTGTTATAGGACATTACCTTGAAGATCCAGTTTTTGAGGCTTCTGCAGAGTTTCAGTGACCACCATGAGTAAGTGTTTGTGCCCTGGAGGTGACATCTACAGGCATGTCCCCGAATCTTCTCTCTGACCTCAGACTCGGGAGGGCTGGTGGGAGCTGCATGGTGTCCTGACATAGCTGTCCTTCCTTCATCTAGTACTGGGTTTTTCCTGTACCTCCACAGTTTCCTGAAAGGGTAGAACTGGCTGCCCCTCATTCTCATTGCCCTTGGAGCAAGACATTTCTCCAGTGACTGACCTCTGAGCCTCAGAGTCCTTGACTGGAAACATGGGAGCTGTCACCTCCACAGTGAAATGTGTTCACACACACACACACACACACACACACACACACACACACACACACACACACCACACACCACACACCACACATACACATCACACACCACACACACCATACACACACACACAAACACACACACCACATACCACACACATCACACATACACACACATCACACACACACCACACACACACACCACACACATACACCCACACACACCACATACATACACACACACCACACACACACACACCACACACACACACATCACACACACACCACACACACACATCACACATACACCCCCACACACCACATACATACACACACACATCACACACACACCACACACACCATACACACACACACAAACACACACACACACCACATACCACACACATCACACATACACACACATCACACACACACCACACACATACACCCACACACACCACATACATACACACACACCACACACACACATCACACACACACCACACACACACACACCACACATCACACACCACACACACCACCATACACACACACACACACACACACACACACACACCACACATCACACACCACACACACTATACACACACACACACACCACACATCACACACCATACACACTACCATACACACACACACCACACACACACACACACACACACACACACACACACACACACATGCACGCGCGCACGTGCGCTTTTTGAGATGTTCTTCTCTTTGATTTTTGATGTTTAAGCTTTTAGTGGAGAATGTACATGAAAATGATTGTCCGCTATAAGGAAAACTGCAGGGAAGCGAGGGGAGACCCACAATCTTGGCCTTAACTTTACAGTAAGGACTTTGGTGCTGACAGCAGTGTGCTCACAAGGAAGTGGACACACTGGTACATAGCTTCTGATTTTATTTTATTTTTATTTTAGTCTCCCAAAGAAAGCCATACATTAAAGCATCCATGAATGGCCTAGAGGAGTTAACTGTGGGGAATTTGTCCTGTTGGCTTTCTCCCAGTGCCAGGGGTTAACCTGATTTTTAAATGTTGATTTAAAATGTTGGAACATTGTACAAGCTAATAGAGCATGCTCAAGGACAGTGTGGCCTGGGACCCTCTATCTCTTTTGTGATTCTCTCTTGTGAGGGCGGCTGTGGCTGAGGCACCCATAGGTTACAGAATTACACTTGTTTTCCTTTTGTCTTTGGGTTTTTTTTAGGTGGTTGTGTTTGTGTGTCTGTCTGTGTCTGTTCCTAGCTTTTATCAGACTCTCAAATCAGCATTTCTGTGTGCCTGGCTCAGAGGATGCAGTGAGGAATGGAAACTTTGTCCCATGCTATCAAGGGCACATCTGGGAAGGAAGTATAATATTAGAGAAGGTTGCCAGTAAAAAATGCATGATGACAAATGGGCCTAGTATTTGGGGACAGAAGAACACAATTCTGTGAAAGGACGGTGGGCAGGTTTCCTGACAGGCTGGCTGGCACTCAGTGCCTCTTCACTGCAGAAGCAATTTGTGAGCCCAGGCCTGGCTGGGGTGAAGAGCAGCCTGGGAGTGTGCTAGCCAGAAGGCCCGCATGTGGAGAAGCCACTGCAGGAAGGACTTGGCATGCTTCTGAAAACCAGAGTGGCCAGATGGTGTGGCGGGTGTAAGCTGCTCGGTTTGGAGTGTGGCTGCAGAGCTGGCCTGGCCGCACATGGCCTGAGTCGTGTTCAGTCCCTGGGCGTTACACAGCTGAAGTGGGGGAATGATGGGAAGCATTCCCAATATTGACAGGGTCCAAGCCCTGTTCTGAAAATCCCTCAAGGAGCTGTGTGAGGGTTCCCTTCCTGTGGGAGACAGCTGAGATGCTGTCTCAGCACAGACCCATAATGACAAGCCTGGATGAAGAGGACAGATCTGTCACAGTTGGTCAGGCCTCTGCTTATGTGGGGCTGTGACCACTGAGAATGCGGCAGCAGGGCTAGGCTCCAGGAGTAAGATGGCAGACGGGATTGGCCATGCTGAGGTGCAGGTGATTTTGAGGAGTCATAGAAATGTTCAGTGGAGATCTGGAGATGCCAAAGGAAGGGCGTTGGTAGTGAGTGACAAGCAGGTGTGGAAGTCCCCACAGGAAGGGGGCAGAACTTCCTGCCCCACAGCAATGCTGCACAGCAGCCCGGGTCGTGCCCTTTACCCTTTGAACCCATTTGTTTCAGGAACAAGTACCTGCTGCTCAACAATCAGGAGCTAAATGAACTCAGTGCCATCTCTCTGAAAGCCAACATCCCTGAGGTGGAAGCTGTCCTCAACACTGACAGGTGATCCTGGTGGGGGACAGCTGTAGCTACAGGGCTTGCAGGAGGGCACGCAGGTGTGCATACTTGCCCTTTCTCACAAGTAGCTACCATGCCCACCGGCTTCATGTGCTAGACCCCACATCTGCATTTCCTACCTGAACATCACAGCAGCCCTCAGAAGGAAGTGCAGCACCCTCCTCCTCTCTGTATGTAGAGGACAGAGGTTTCAAGCGGCCCACTGACAAAGGTCAGCTGTACTCTGCCCTTCCTCCTAGTCCCATGCAAATGGCCCCTATGCCGCTATCCTCATCCCCTGCCCAGCGACAGCTGTGCCAAGCAGGGTAAGCAGATCTTTGCCCCTGCCAAGAATCAAGTCCCGTGTGCTGGCTATGTCTGCCTCATCTTTGGGAACAGCACAGTGACATGCCAGGCTCACAGGAGCTTATGAAGTGTGGATCTTATCCAGCAACCAGAGCCATAACTCCCCAGCATCCTGATAAGATGAACACAGCGCTGCCCTGGTGAAGAGAGAAATTAAGGCCCAGACACCTGACACCATGACAGGCCTAGTCATTTTCTTTCCCACTGCCTTTGCCTCATAGACAAGAAGCTGAGGCCTGGAAGCCTACAGCTCATCTGGAACCAACCTTGGGGCAGGAAAACGAACTTTGGGCCCCGCCCAATTGGCACAGACTTTGTTCCATCTGGCATACTCTGCTGTGGCCTGGATTAAACCCACTTGTGATATAAATGGCCTTTCCTCTGGCTGTTCTGAGCCACGTCTGGCCCTGGATGTGCCTTTGCCTCTTGCCAGCCAGCCTGAGGAGGGAAAACTGGCCTAAGATGCAATAGAAATGCACTCGGCTGTTGACTTGACAGCTGCAGTCTCTGAGGTCCTGGCACAAGGTGGACCAAGAGCATCCTTGCCTCACCTACTCTGTCGTCCATCTACACCAGCACAGGAATCTAGCTCAGTGGTCCCCAACAGCCATTCAGGTCTGTCACCGGTGCTCTATCCCTTTGATTTTAGGAGTTTGGTGTGTGATGGCAAGAGGGGCTTACTAACTCGGCTGCTGCAGGTCATGAAGAAGGAGCCAGCAGAGTCTTCCTTCAGGTGAGCCTATGGACAGGTGCAGCACCTCAGGGCCTAGGAGCCAGAGCTTCCCCAGTTGGTTAGTCGCTAGTACCCACTCCTTAAGAGTGGTCACCAAAGGGGGAAGTTGCCCTCACTGCCACTGGCTCCATGTGACTCAGACGGTAAGTGTGTGTACCCCTGTCAGCATGCCAGCATGCCAGGAGGGGACTGAGCATTCATCAAGCTGGCATAGAGAGATGGGGCAAAAATGGGATCCAGGCCCTGCCTGTGTGACATTACCTGGGGTCATAGCATGAGAAGAAAGACACCTGCTTCAATGCAACATGGGAAAAACAGAGCCAGGAACTGCCCCAGGAGCCATCTGCTAGGTGACCAAGCAGCAAGGAGGAGGCTGCAGAGTTCCTAGTCACCTCAGGAAAGTTGTGAAGGCTGCAGACGAGGAATCCCAGCAGCCCTGTGCCACAGAGTCCCTGTCACCGCAGCCTTGCCTAGTCAGACCTTCCCTCATGGATCCCAGCTCAGTGTGTATGTGCTCAGGGTTTGCTCACACAAGTCCTGCTGCTGCCCACACAGCTCCCTGGCTCCCAAGTCCATGTCCTTCCAGTCTTCTGAGAGTGCAAAGCCTAGGGAGCTCTCACATGGAACTTACCTAGCGGCCACTTTGTGAGCCTGGATGCCGCTACCTCTGCCATACAAAAAGCCTCTCTGGTACAGCCACACGGAAGACCGGTCCCTGCTGAGTTGTGAGCAGCATGATAGAAGGACAGCCATTCCCTTGCTCATTGCTCTGGTCCCCAGGCCTAGGGATGAGGCCCAGGACTGGAAAATGTTCAGTAAATGTCAGATGCTTAGCTGCAAACAGCTCCAACCCTGGGGGATTGAACCTTGACCAGGAGAGGGCAGCCATAGCCACCTGGGTCAGAGGTCAACATTTGGGTCACAGGTTTTGGCAAGCCCGGGCTGTGGAAAGTTTCCTCCGAGGGACCACCTCCTATGCAGACCAGATGTTCCTGCTGAAGCGAGGCCTTCTGGAGGTATGACTGACAAACCAGGGTGTCAGGTGGCCGCCCTCCCAGCCCCTTGCATTGATGTCTCATCCTGAGCCTTAAGTGGTTTGGTCAGGGACAGCAGGTCTAGTTCTTCCAAGTGCATGTTACTCTAGACTTTGCTCTGGGTTGCCAGCTGTGGGCCCCTATGGGTACTGATGCATTACTGAGGGCCCCAGGGGTAATCGTGCAGGAATGTAGACTGTAGAGTTACCCAGTAAAGCCTTGGACCCTGAGGATGATTTGGCATCGACTAAAATTTAATATTCCCTTATTGAATAAGTAAATTCAGAAAAAGCAAATTCATAAGGGAGCAAATGGCCAAGTTACATTTGGTCTTATTTAAAAGTTACTGACCTGTGAATTCTAAAGGAAAATAACTGCCAAATCTGTAAGTTTGAGAAAATGAGTTGAGCTTGTTAGAAACCATAGCACCTCAGAAGCAAAACCAGGAGTTTTCCAAGTTCAAGGCCAGACCCTGTCTCAAAAAACAAACAAACAAACAAACAAACAAACAAACAAAAAACCCAAAACAGTAAGAAGGAGGGGGGAAAAACAACCAGAAAACAAAAATGGGAAATATTGGAAACAGGAGTTTAATCGACTTATTTGTGATACTTACTGATTTTTATGTTTTAAACAGTTTCATTGATAAACACAAAGACAGCCCTAGGGTCAAAATGTGTGTGCTGCCCTTAAATTCTGTCCTTCATTTACTTAAGTGGCCCTAGTGTTTGAACAGCAGTGCTTGTTAGATCTGGAGACAGAGCACTGTGGCTGCCCAGGCTTCCTCTGTGAGCTCTGGCAGAGTACTACATGCCTACCCAGCGCCCCCTGCTGACAGTACTCACCTGGTTCTTTCTTTGCTTGAGCTACCAAGTATCCTCAAGAGAGAGCATAGACAAAGTTGCAGCTCCCTTCCACCTGGATGGTTGCTTGAAGCAAGTGAGTGGTCTGAGCTCCAGGCCAGGCCTGAGTGGCAAACAGGTAGGGGCAACCCCATCCACACCCTCACCCTGTCCCCTGCTCACCCCAGCACATCTTATACTGCATTGTGGACAGCGAGTGCAAGTCCAGGGATGTGCTCCAGAGCTACTTTGACCTTCTGGGAGAGCTGATGAAGTTCAATGTCGATGCATTCAAGAGATTCAATAAATATATCAACACTGATGCAAAGGTAAGGCTCACCCAGGGGCCCCATGGTGTTTGCTGCAGCTCAGTTGTCTTGAGCCTTGGCCTGCAAATCTTCAGGTGTGGTCACACATTTGGAAGAGTCTGGGATCCAAAGGGCAGTCAGCAAATGTTGACTACACCTACTCTGTGTCAGGTTTCGAGCCAGCCCCTGGGAATGTTGGGATGAGAACTTTGGCTGGGCTACAGCATCCCAGCAGTGAGAGCAGGCCACTAGGCGTGTCTTGTTGGCAGAGTAGTGGAGCTGGGGTAGATCAGTGGTCCCGGCCAGCAGCCCCTGCTCTGAGCACCTTCTCTGCTCTAGTTCCAGGTGTTCCTGAAGCAGATCAACAGCTCGCTGGTGGACTCCAACATGCTGGTGCGCTGTGTTACTTTGTCACTGGACCGATTTGAAAACCAGGTGGACATGAAAGGTGAGGCAGCCAAGGTACCACAGCAGTATGCCTGCCAGACACCTGGCCTCCAGCCAGGCATTGCTGAATTACTTCCCAGATATGTGTGCCTGGGGTCAAGAGGTGGTCTTGGCTGTATTGCTCAGCTGTGTTGACTTCTCCTCTGATCCTGCTTCCTTTAATGAAGAAGTAAAACATCTTAGTGAAGGAAAAATCCACCTTCCTCTGGAATGACTGCTAGCAATGTGTCAGGTCCCCTCATTCTGTTTTCCTGTGCAGGACTATAATGTGTAGTTGTGGTGGTGGGGTGTCAGATGTCACCCAGGATTGTGTGTAGCTACACATGTGGACATATGTGCTTCCTCTGTAGGAGGTCTGTGGCACTAAGCAGTTTCTCACAAATGTATGAACACTTCCAGAAATGGACAGTGTCCCTCATTGTGTCTTTGGTAGTGAAAAACATCCTGGTCATGGTTAATTAGACATTTACCTCCTGTTTCTTCTCTGAAGGATCTGTTTTAGGAGGTTTGTCACAGACTTGTGTAAGCAGGTGTCTATCACCTTCCCAGTAGTACGGGAAGTCATTTGCTCAGTGCTTTTTACATGCAGGCTGCAGCGGTGTACATAGACATGTAAACCAGCCAGGCACATTAGGAGCTCTGTGAAGCAGTTTGAATTTGACTGTTTCTCTCTCTCTCTCTCTCTCTGTGTGTGTGTGTGTGTGTGTGTGTGTGTGTGTGTGTGTGTGTGTGTGTGTGTGTGAGTGTGTGTGTGATTTATATATGTGTAGCTATATGCACATGTGTGTACACACATGTGGAAGTCAGAGTTTGACATCAGTTCTGTTTCCTCAAACAGTCTCCCACTACACCTAGAGCTCATGAATTTGGCTAGGCTGGCCAGCCAGTGAGCTTCAGGGTTCTGCCTCTGTCAGTGTCCCCAGCTCTGGGCTTTTTGATGTATGCTGCCACACTGGGTTTTTAATGGTTGTGGGAATCCACGCTCTGAACCTCATGTTTGTGTAGCAGCACTTACCCAGAGGGCCATCTCCCCACACTTGCTGTTTCTTAATGATCATTGTCATCCAGTCTTCTTGAGAAGGAACATATATACGTAAGAGCTGGAGCTGGTGCCGAGCTGGGAGAGAACTGCAGGAGGGCCACGTTTCAGCGTGGTTCTGAAGCACCGTTGGGATCCCTGAGATTTGGTTTACACTGGAAAACAAACAGTTGGAGATTGATACTGTTGTTGCAGCTTTTAATAGTTGGTTTATTTTTAATTATGTGTGTGTAGCAAGCTTTCTTATCAGACTGTCTTTGGACTGCCATCCCACAAATAATGATCTGGAGGCTTATTAATTATGAAAGCTTGGCCTTAGCTTAGGCTTTTTCCCAACTAGCTATTATAACTTAATTAAACCATCTTTTTAAAATTTATGTCCTGCCACATGGCTCGGTTACCTCTTTCTTAATACAGCATATGCAATTTGCTCTGAGTCTGCTGACAAAATTGCGTGCCTAGATTCTTCCTTCCAGTCTCTCTCTCTTTCTCTCTCTCTCTCTCCAGCTCTCTCTCTCTCCCTCTCTCTCTAGCTATTGGCCATTTAGCTCTTTATTAAACTAATCAGAAGACACCTTAGGCAGAGACACATCTTTACACAGGTAATGAATATTCTCAACATTTCCCCCTTTTTGTCTAATTAAAAAGGAAAGGTTTTAACTCTAACATAGTAAAAACTATATATACTAAGAACAATTATCAGGTAAGAATTATAGTCACAATGTCCAGGATATTTGCATTTCGCAAATTTAGGAGAAAGTACTGTATTATCTATCCTATCTTAGTCTGAAATTTATACCTAAAAATGTCTTTTTAGACTATAAACAACTTAAGCTTTTATGTCTCTCTTTTGTGAATGTCTTTTCAGAATTTGGTAACAAGGAAAACTGTAACTATAACTATCTAGGCATCAAACTCATCAAAGACCCGAGAAGTATATAATATTACCTGAGTAAAGAGAGAGTTCAGAACAAGCAACTTCCAAAGCTATAGAAATGACAGAGACAGCTGGCTGCCTGGACAGTCATCCAAGGTTCCTCTGCAACATTGGAAAATTCATCTTTGGCCTACAGGCCTAGCATATCTGACAGACTTTTTGGTGAAGCAGGAATTTTGAAGGACTGTCCTACCTTGTCTTAACAAAGTTTGTCAATTGTCTTGTTGTGCGTCCAGTTTGGAAAGCATACTGTCAGTAGTTGAGGCAGGGGCAATTTCTTGTTCAAATGACACAGAGAGCAAACTGCATATGAAGGTTTTTCAATGCCCGTCATCCTTTTATGAAATAAATTGGAGCTACCAAGAGCAGATGTGTCTCACTGTTATGAAAAGCCTTAGGTTATTAAAACATCATAAATGCCATATTTATTCTGTAGGTCTCTCTGAAGTGTTTAAAGATCACCTATCTATTTAAAATGTTTATTTGTTTAACCTTGAAAATATTTTAATTATTATAGTTTATTATAAATGACTATTAACCTACATTTCCTAATTGTTATTTTTAGAGTTAAATAGGTATACTACCTTAAACAAGAGTAGAAACATATAAAAAGTATAATAAAAATAACCTTAAATTTGTATCAACATACAAAAATATCTTAAACAAGAGTAGAAATATATAGAGTATGTTCTCACAAAAATAACCTTAAATTTGTATCAATATAAAAAATCCATACTGGTGTAAAATATTTGAGATTAGCTGGACATTGGTGGCACATGCCTTTAGTCCCAGCACTCAGGAGGCAGAGGCAGGCTCACAACCATCTGTAACGATATCTGGTGCCCTCTTCTGGTATGTAGGCATACATGCTGGCAGAACACTGTATACATAATTAATAAATAAGTCTTTTTTTTTTAAGATATTCTTAAAATAATATGTTGCTTTAATATAGTGTTTCCATAATCCAGTGTCCCTCAGCAGCTATTGTTTTTTGTTCATTAGCATTTAAACAATTTAAAGTCAACAAAACACCATACAAGATCAAGACACCCTGTATATTAACCATCTTTTTCCTTTTATATTTACTCTCTCTTTAAGAACTTTGTTTTAAAGCTATTTTGTTGTGAAATATTTAACTATGTAAAGATGTTTTACATTTGTTTATGCTGCAGAATATTACCGTAACTGTGTAAAGGTGTGTTACATTTGTCTTTGCTGCATTTGTTTAATGATGTAAAGATGTGTTGCGTTTGTCTCACCTTGCCTGCCTACATTTCATCTACTAAAAAGCTGAATGGCCAGTAGGTAGGTAGTAAAGGGATAGCCGGGACAGGTGGGCAGAGGAGAAATCTAGGCAAAGGAGGGGAGAGGAAGGAGAAGAAAATGAGGGAGAAAGAGGAAACATGCCAGGGGCCAGAAGCCAGGCAGCCATCAGACAGACATGAGAAGCAGGAAAGTAAGATATAAAGGGGGGTGCGCATAAAAGTCCCCAAGGTAAAATGTAGACGAAGAGAACCAGGATAGTTTAAGTTATAAGAGCTAAGATAAAGCCGAGCATTTATAACTAATAAGTCTCTGTGTCTTTATTTGGGAGCTGGTTGGTGGCCAAAAGGAAGCCTACTACACTTTTTTTCTATGACTGTCTATACCCATTTTCTTTCTTCAGCATCTAAAAGCACATTTTTTTAAGTGTATTTTATCTGTTTAGACGTATTCTCAGTCTGAACCTGACTTTTTGCATGTCTGCAGCCTTTTCTGACTGTGTTAGCCAAACTTTAAACTTTGGCTAGGTCCCATACTGTGTGGCTCGGCTTAGCACATGGTGAGAGGAAGGCTCATGCCTATGGGCCCAGCCCGGGGCGGGGTCTGCCTGGCCCAGCTCCTCTAGGCGCTTCTACCTAGTCTCCCGCCACTCACAAACCCATTCTTTCCGGTGCTGGTAGCAGGGCCTCTGTAAGCCTCAAGCACCGAGCCTACTGGGAACTTTTTTTTTTTTTCCAGCTTTCTCAGGCCCTGTGTGGATTTACATGCCTGTGTTGGGCACCAAACGTAAAAGGCTTTCTTGTCAGACAATCTTTGGTCTGCCACCCCACAAATAAGGATCCAGACTTCTTATTATGAAATCTTAGCTTTAGCTTAGTCTCCCCCCATCCCCAGCTAGCTCTTTCAACTTAATTAACCCATACTTTTTAATCTGCATTCTGCCAGATATCTCAGTTACCTCTGCTTAGTACAATACATCCAGCTTGTTCTGGTTCTGCTGCCAAAATCGTGTGCCTAGATTCCTCCTCCCAGTTGTGTTCTCTCTGCCCAGAAGTCCCCACCTTCTCTCCTGTTTAGCTATTGGCCATTTAGCTCTTTATTAAACCAATCAGAAGGCACCTTAGGCAGAGAAACATTTAAGTATAAATAGATATTCTGCAACATGTGTGAGTGTGTCTATGTATGGGTCTGTGCATGTCACTGCAGGGGTAAGTGGGGACAGAAGAAGGTGTTGGATGCCCTGGAGCTGGAGTTACAGATAGTTGTGAGCCACCATTATAGAGCCTGTGCAAGAGCAGCAAATGCTCTTAACTGCTAAGCCATCTCCCGGTGACCCACCACCAGATGCACCTGCTTCTACACCTCTGCTTCCCTCCATAGTGGCTGAGGTCCTGTCCGAATGCCGCCTGCTTGCCTACATATCCCAGGTGCCCACTCAGATGTCCTTCCTCTTCCGCCTCATCAACATCATCCACGTGCAGACACTAACCCAGGTGAGATGTCCCAGCCAGAGAGCAACCAGGGAGGGTAGATTGAAGATCGTCTCCCTTATCTGTGCTCCCTGTTTCTCTGTAGAAATGTAGTTCTTCCTGGGGTGTTGCCCAGTGCCCCAGTTTACAGGAGAACTAAGACCAGATATCAAGTCTCCTGGGGTCACAGAGTCAGTTGGGGCACAGAGGAGATTGATGCTGTATTCTTCTGCCTCCAAGCCAACGTTCATCCCCATGTACCTACACCCGACCTTCTGGCTAAGATAGGATGTAGAAATGGACCCAAGATTGCCCCAACTCCTTCACTAACTGACAGCCCCTCCTCTCCCAGCCTCACACCCACTTTTCTAAGATGAGAGTCATAGTAGGACCCTGAGCAGTGGTTCTTTCATTGCTGTCTGCCAAACATGTTGGGAGGCCCAGCCTGGGGCTAGGGGTGCTTGGTGAGCAAGGTGAACTGAGACTCTGCTTCTAAAACACACATTCTAGTGCACTAACCCATGTATCCAGCCCCAGCAAGGGATGGAAGCTTCTGGAAGAAGTCATCAAGATGTAGACAAGGACCAGTGCTGATATCAGTGTGGATGGTAGTAGTTGGGCATTGGGAACATGAAGGAGCCCATGAATTATGCCAGGCTCCTGTGTAGGCCTAAGACACCTCCTCCCTGCCCAGTGGCTGTCCAGTTCATTGGCACCCCGAGGCTGCTGACATATGCACCCAGTCCGGCTGCTTTTGGCCTTGCAGGAGAACGTCAGCTGCCTCAACACCAGCCTAGTGATTCTGATGCTGGCCCGGCGGAAAGAGCGGCTGCCCCTCTATCTGCGGCTGCTACAGCGAATGGAGCACAGCAAGAAATACCCTGGCTTCCTGCTCAACAACTTCCACAACCTGCTACGCTTTTGGCAGCAGCATTACCTGCACAAGGACAAGGACAGCACCTGCCTGGAGAATGTGAGTACCCCAGCCCTGAGTGATGGGACGACAGTGGCATGTGAACCCAAGACCACTCAGAGGGGCATTCAGGCTGTCCCTCTGTGGACAGGCTGCTCACTGCTGCCCTGCCAAGTCCCTCATGTGTGACTAGACTTGGCCCAAGTCCTCTGTGCACTCTCCAACCCCTGTCTCTCCACCCAGAGCTCCTGCATCAGCTTCTCATACTGGAAAGAGACAGTGTCCATCTTGTTGAACCCAGACCGTCAGTCGCCTTCTGCCCTGGTCAGCTACATTGAAGAGCCCTACATGGACATAGACAGAGACTTCACTGAGGAGTGACCTTGTACCAGGCTTCGAGAAGCTGCTGGGCCAGGGCAAGCGTGGGTGAGCATGAGTGTACATGTCGTGCACTCTGCCCGTCCCTGTCCCTCTCTTGCCTCCCCACTGCTCTGTCTACCCCAGGTCTTCAGGTATAGGCTCAGTGGAAGGAACATCCTAGAAGCTCTCATCTCCTGGGTCTGAGGGCCTGGGTCATTGGGGAGCCTGTTTCCTCACTGTCCCCAGGGTAAGGACAATGGCACCATGCCCACCCTTCCCCTAGTAATCCTGGAGCTCCAGCCTGACAGAGAAAGGGAACATGGAACTATCTCTGTCTGAGCTTCTCCCATCAGCTCCATGATGGAGAGGAAGATTCGGACCTGTGAGCCAAGCCTCCCTGGCCTCAGGGCCTAGGCAGAGGCTCCTGAGCCCTAGGCAGGGGTGGGTACCGGAGAATGCTGCCTTCCCCCAGGGTCTGCCCATCTCCTCCCTCCTCACCTCCCTTGTCTTCCTTTAACTACTCTGGTTCTTTGCTCATTGGCCACTGTGTTCATCCCGAAGGTTCCCCAGAAGTTGGGGGCCTTCTCTCTCCATCCCTTGGGGCATGGAGTGCCTGTGCCTGCCTGAGCCCAGACACAGGAGCCTGGCTGAGAGCTTACCCTTGGCTCCTCCTGTGTTGCCAATTAACAGCAAATAAACCAATTAAATGGAGACTATTAAAGAACTTTATTTTAAAGACTGATGTGGAGCTGACTTTGTCCATGAGATTCTGTTCCCAGCTCCCCTAACCAAGAAATCAGGACAGTGGCTGTTGTGCAGATGTGGTGTTTATTCAGGGTCCCAGGGAGGGTGGAGTAGCCAAAGATGGGAAGAGACGGCTGTGGGTATCCCTGGGTACCCCTCTTCAGAGCCTGGGGTGTCAGTCCTTGTGCTGAAAGACGAGACAGATACTGAGCTACACCTGTGTCTGCCCAACTTAAAGACACCCAACACAGAGAAAGGCCTTCTCACCTTGGGGCCCAGGGCATCCCTGCTCCTTGCCCGCAGCTTGTTAGCCTGGGTCTCTGCCATGTCCGCTCGCTCCTCGGCATCATCCAGCTCATGCTGGGCCTTGCGGTACTTAGCCAGGTTGGTGCTGGCCTGCTGCTCCTAGAGGCATAGGCAGGGCCTTGGTTCCCATTGGTAACAAATGCCCAACTTGCTCCCAGCCCAGAAAGAAGCTGGCTTCTGGTCCTCCCTCCACTCTGTCTCCAGCCTTCCTTCCCCTGTACCTGGACCCAAAGTGGAGGCTGCCCTTTAAGAGTTACCTATGTGTCACTCTCCCATTAGGCCATCCCCAGGCCTGGGCAGAAGAAGGAAGCAGTTCACTTTGGCCCCTTCTAAAGCTGAAAGTGATCATGCCATAGAAAGTCCCTGGGTTGAGCAGACATGGTTGCCACCCTTCAATGCAGCCTGCTACCGATGCCTCCGGGGCTGCAAGGCCTGCAGTTGAAATGAGCTCACCACCGGCATCATGAACAATCCCAGTGTGCTCACCGCCTCCTCAAACTGGCGCTTGTAGCTCTTGACCTTGCTCTGCAGCTTGTCCACCAGGTCCTGCATGCGAGCCAGGTTCTTCCTGTCCTCCTCCGTCTGTGCAAACAAAGGCGTCTCAGAGTTTGCGTGGACTGGGTTAGCACCAGTGCCACCTCCTGGGAGGGACCCCATCACCCACTTGGTACGCAAGCTCCTTGACCCTGCGCTCGTGTTTGCGCACGCCCTTGAGGGCCTCAGCGTGTTTCTTCTGCTCCGCATCAAGCTCTGCCTCCAGCTCGCGCACCTGTGGGACAGTCGCTGCAGGATAGTCTGCCTGAGGGGCCGACCCCAGCCTCAGCCCTACAGGGGAGGGAGGGTTGGTAGGGCTGAGCATACCTTGGCCTCCAGCTTCTGGACTTGCTTCTTTCCACCCCTGAGGGCAGCCTGCTCTGCCTCCTCCAGGCGAGCCTGCAGCTCCCGCACTGTCTGCTCCAGGGTCTTCTTCATCCGTTCCAGATGTGCACTCGTGTCCTGCTCCTTCTTCAGTTCCTCGGCCATCATAGCTGCCTGTTGTGGGGGAGGAAGTCAGGGTGGGAGGGGGGCAAAAGAAGCCCTTTGGGCTCTTCCCAGTTGTCCCCAACCCTGACGCAGCCTCACATCGGTGATGGCCTTTTTGGCCTTCTCCTCAGCTTCCCGCCGCTCCTGCGCTGCCTCCTCCACCTCCCCGCTCAGCTGGGCCAAGTCCACCTCCAGCTTCTTTTTCTGATTCAGGAGGCCTGTATTCTGAGGGGAGCAGAGCCTCAGCTGGCCAGCAGGGCTCTGCCCACCCCCATCCTTGAGGACATCTTGGGCCCATCCCCACCTGTGAATGCAGTAGATTGAGGCGCTCTGTGGCCTCCAGCAGCTCCTGCTCAGCCAGCCTCCGGCTGCGCTCACCCTGTTCCAGGGCAGCCCGAAGCTCCTCCAGCTCAGCAGCCAGCAGGGCAGCCCTGCGCTCCAGGGCCTGACCCTGCTCGCTGAGCTCAGCAGCCAGCCGCTGCTCCTCATCATGCCCTGCTTGTTCCTCCTTGAGTTGGGCCTGCAGCAGCCTAGTGGCTGCCTGTGCCTCCGTGGCCTGGCGGGTGGCGTGGCCCAGCTGCAGTTCCAAGTCATTGAGGTCCCCCTCCATCTTCTTCTTGAGCCTCAGAGCTTCGTTGCGGGCCCTCGTCTCTGCGTCCAGGGAGGCCTGTAGGGATTCCACTGCTCGCTGGTGGTTGCGCCTGAGAGGGGGCATGAAGGGCAGGCTCAGCCTGCAGGAATGAAGTAGGCCAGGAAACTACCTGTGGCACGTGCCCAAGGATGCATGGAGATGAAAACCTTGGGGACAAGTGAATTGTAAAATCACTAGAAGCCGGGGGATGTGAACTGCACTCTGACTTGTGGAGGATCACATCTGGAATGGGAGCACCGTAACCCTGTGGCAGGGGCAGACTAGCTGTTCCCCGCCAATGTGCCACCATGGGCACAGCAAGACCGCTCTCCAGAGACCTCAGGTTGGTGCACTCCTCATCCTTCTCTGCCAGCTTCCGGTCCACTTCTGCCTTGACCTGGGACAGCTCCAGCTGGATCCTCAGAGTCTTCGTCTCTTCCAGCTCCAGTGCGCCCTAGGGATGTGGATCAGGCAGTATTGGGTGAGACCAACGAGGCCAGGGGGCTATGGCCCCAGTCCACCCACCCCTGTGGCCAGCCCTGACCTCAGCCTCCTCCAGTGCAGCTTGCAACTCGCTCTTCTCCCCCTCCAGCGCCTTCTTGGCTTTCTCCAGCTCCTGGATGCTTTTCCCGCTGAGGCTGACCTGGTCACTGAGGTCACTGATCTCCTCTACAGGGGGAGCAGAGCACGGAGGGGGACTCACCCTCACATCTGCCCTGCTCCAGGTTGCTTTCCTGTCCCCAACTCCACCGTGGCCCTGCGTGCTCTGGACCTACCCTGCAGGTTCTTGTTCTCCCGCCTGAGTGTCTCCAGGGCCTCGAGCGCCTCCTCGTGGCTGTGCCGCAGACGGAAGAGCTCCGTGCCCAGACCTCGAGCCTCCCTCTGTGCCGCCTCAAGCTCCCTCTGCATCTCCTCCTCCTGCCGTCTCCGCTCCTCCAGCGCCCGCTCCAAGTGTCGCTGCTTCTTATCGAGTGCAGCAGCTGCGGAGGTGGCCCGCTCCAGCTCCAGAGTCACATCCTCTGACTCGGTCTGCAGCCGTAGCTTGGCCTTCTCCAGGGAGGAGCATTTGGCATTAGCGGCCTCTACGCCTTCTTCTGCCTCCTGCAGTCGCAGGGCCAGCTTCTTCCTGGACCACACACCGGGCAGGGTGGACTAGGGAGCCTGGGGGAAAGACCCCAGACCACACCACCACACGCAGGACAGACAGGCGCGGGCCTGGACCTCTCACTGGTACGGTCCAGATGCCAGCTACTCACTTGGCCTCCTCCAGCTCCTCAGTTCTCTGGATGGCGTCTGCCTCATACTTGCTCCTCCACTGGGCCACCTCGGCATTGGCTTTGGACAGCAGCCGCTGCAGCTCGGCCTGAGCCTCCGACTCTTCCTCATGCTGCTCTCGGAGGAGGTCACAGTCATGCCGCAGAGCCTGCACTGCATGAGCCAGTGCGCCCTTGGCCTGCAGGAACACCAGTGGCCTCAGCATCAATCCATGCTAGCCACCCTAGGGCCCACCTGACTGCCCTGCAGTGGCCAGGCCAGTCCACCTTGCTCTCCTCTTCCAACTGCCGCCGAAGTTCCTCCAGACTCTGAGCTGCTGAGGTCTTCCCACGGCTCAGCTGGCTGATCATAGACTCCTTCTCTTCTAGCAGGCGGCCCAGCTCCCCTGCAGGCGAAGGGGCCAGCAGGCCAGTCAGTCAGTTGAGGGGGCACCACTTAAACCCAACTGGCATGGCCCAGCTAAAGCCAGGCCTCACCATTCTCTGTCTGTAACCGCCCCCGCTGGGTGCTGGCATCTGCCAGCTGCCGCTGCAGCTCCTCCACTTTGATCTTGGCCTCACTTAGTTGATCCTCGTAGGTCCGGCACAGCTTTTCTGCACTGGCCTGGAACACAGAATCTGCCATAAGACAAGTTTGTGCATCCAAGGGCAGGACCCAGGGGCTGCCAGCCAGAGATGGGGACCCGGGTTAGAGGAGGGGAGCAGGGGGTCAGATGCCGGGTTAAGTAAGCAGCCAGGAGTCAAGAGGTCAGTGCTACTGTGGAGTATTGACATCAAGTGGCAGCGGACGGAGGTTGGTCAGGCGTGGCTCAGGCATGGCGTCAGAAGTGGTTGGGCGGCAGGAAGGAGGCTGACCTTGCCGCGGGCCAGAGTCTCCACGCTGGCCCCCAGATCGTCCACCTCCATGCGTAGCTCACTCTTTTCCTTTTCCAGTTTCTGCCGGATCCGCTGCAGGCTGTCCACCTGCTCGCTCAGCTCCGCAGCACCCTCTGCCTGCTTGCGCCGCAGGGTGGCCACGGTGGCTTCGTGTCTCAGAACTGCCTCCTCCAGCTCCCTCCGCAGCCGGCCCAGCTCAGCCTCACGCTTGCGGCAGCCCTCACGCTGCCCGGCTGAGGCCCCACCAGCCTCTTCTAGCCTCTCACTGAGCTCCTCCAGCTCTCGCGCTGCCTCTGCTCGCTGCTTTTCCACTCGGGCCCGGGCTGCTCTCTCAGCCTCCAGCTCCTCCTCCAGCTCCTCTGCCCGCGCCTGGGTAAATGGTACCAACGTGTGAGCCACTGACCCAGGCCTGGTCTACGCAGCACACACACACCCCGCCCCTGCCGCCGCTACCACGCACACCTGTAGCTCCTTGATCTTCTTCTGCAGCTGGACCCCCAGGAGCTGCTCATCTTCTACCCGCAGGTTCAGCTGACTCAGCTCTGAATCCTTCCTGGGAGAACATGGTGGGATGAGCCAGCCCTGGCCCTAACTGCTATCCCTCTGTCCACCTCTGTCCCTGAGGCCTTAAGGAGCCTCAGTCCTGTGCATCTGCCGTCCTCAGCCCTGGTTCAGAGAGGGCAGGACATGCCACCTGCCCTGGTATCCTCCCCCACAATCGGGCTGGGAGAATTCAGAAGGGAGGGAGAGCCCATCAGGCTCAGAGACCCAAACCCACACCTACTTCTTCAACTTCTCCTCCAGCTGGTGCTTGTCCTGGGTGGTGTCTGTCACCGTCTCCTGTGTCAGCTTCAGGTCTCCTTCGAGTTTGCGCTTGGCACGTTCCGTGTCCATGCGTAGCTTCTTCTCTTGCTCCAAGGAACACTCCAGCTGTGGGGTAGAGTGGGGCTCAGCTTCGAGCAGGCCAGTGACTTCGCCACGCTGATAGCCCCCATGTACCCCCAACTCACATCTTCTACTTGCTGCTCCAGCCGGATCTTGGCCTTGGCCAGTGCGCTCACACGGTCCTCCTCGGCCTGCAGGTCACCAAGAGCCTGCTGGTGAGCCTCCTGCAATGCCTTCTTCTCTTTGGTTAGTCGGACCACCGATTCATCCAATGCAGCCATTTCCTCTGCCAGGTTCTTTACCTGTGCCAAAGCCAGACTCACTATAGGGACATTCCTCCCCACAGCCTGGTCTGAGCAGCCGCCCCTACCAGCTTGCAGGATTCAGGCAGGCCACTGCGCTGAACCCCCGCCATTCCTGCCCATGCATATCTCCTTGAGCGATGTAGAAGGATTCACAGGTAGAGGCTCATAGCCAAGCACTGTGTCTGGCCCTGAGTAAGAGACTAGTGGGTAGCCGCCATTTATGGTATCAACAGGTATTCAGTGAGCTGTGTCCTAGTCCTGGCTTTATCTTTAGCCCCCATGAAAACCGAACAGCCTTACTTCCCTCTCCCGTATGACAGAGTCAATACAACATTGGCAACCGTAGGCACTGAGGTCTCTACGATAGAGGGGTTTGTAGTTCGGACAGATGATAATTGTTACATTTACTAAGCACCTACTGTATGCAAGGCCCTGTAGCATAGACTTAGCAAAGGCCAGTTACACACCAAATCCTCAGCCACCCTAATGAGGCAAAGTGCTGGACCCCAACTTGACACATGATAGCACTGAGGCTCACAGGAGGGAACCTGTTTCAGGCCACACAGCAGGAGCCCAGGGGACCCTGCAGCTGACGAACACCTAAACTGGCCCCCGGCTCAGCCTTCTCACACCTTATTCTCAGTGGCTTGTTTCTCCTTCTCAGCCTTGGCCAATGTCAGCTCCAGGTCATCAATGTCTTTCTTGAGCTCCGTGCATTCATCCTCCAGCTTGCGCCTGCGGGCCGCGAGGTCAGCGTTCACTTCCTCCTCATCTTCCAGACGCTCATTCAACTCCTTCACCTTCGCCTCAAGCTGCACCTTGGACTTGATCAGCAAGTGGCAGCGCTCCTCAGCATCCGCTAGGTTGTCCTGCTCCTGAGGAGATGGGGCGTGGGGGGAGCCAGGTTACAGAGGAGCCATCTGAGGGACACCAGCCCTGAGAAAGAAAGGCCATTTGTCCTTGCAAAGGCAACTCCAGGGAGGCAGATGTTGGCAATTCAATTTGATAGGTGATGAATTGAAGCACCCACACTCTGCTGGGTCCTGGAGACCACAGGGGCTCTGTAGATTGTAGGGGCCTCTCCAGGGCCTCGGACATGGGACAGAAATGACACTGTTAAGAATTAATATTAGCCACAGTGCAGGCAACCCAAAGGGCCCAAGAGCTCTCAGAGGGACGCTCCACTGTGCCCTTGGGTGCTCCGAGCGCCACCCGCTGAGGGCAGCGTGGGTGGGTACCAAAGCCCACGGAGCAGTACCAAAGCCCATCCCAGGAGGAGGCAGTGTTCCTTCTTCCTCCCACACTGCCTGTTGCATACCCTCCCATATTACAAGGGAGTTTTATAACCATCGTGGCCGAGCCTTCCCCAGCATCAGCCTGGGGTGGTATCCAAGTGACACTCAAAACCTATGCTGGGGAGTTTCCAGACTTTGACCCCTGCCCTCTGGGTAGAACCCTGTTGTCTGCCTCAGAGATTCCTGTGTCCCTCAACCAGAGAGGGGAGCAAGGGTCTATTTCAGGGACATTGGGAATGGTGGGGCTGGGGCTCCCCCACAGCTTAGCTTTAGGACATGTGGGGAGTCCAGGCCTACGGGGAATGGTGGGCAGACATTGAGTCTACAGGCCTCACCTCCTGCTATCTCCAGACTAGGAAGACAATGCAGAAGGCCAAAGTACCCAGACCCCTCCAGGGCTAGAGGTTGTCATCAGAGCCACCTGGATTCTCCTGCCCTTGTCTCACTCACTGCCTGCAGCTGCAGGGCCAGGTCATTCTTCTCCTGAGTGACACTGACATGCGTCTCCTCCAGCTCCTGCTGCTTGGCCTCAGCAGCAGCCAGGGCCCCGCGCAGCCCCCTCAGCTCTGCCCGCAGTGCCGCCAGCTCCTCTTCCGCCTGTGCTGAGCGCAGCAGAGGCTTCATCTTGAAGAAGAGCTTCATCCAGGACCAGTTCTTGACAGCATTGAAGGCCCGGATGTTCCACTGGATGGTAAACAGGGCATCCCTAGGGAAGGATGGCTCCTGTGAGGCAGCTGGTTCTGCCCCTTCAAGCTGCTGTGTCCTCTCTAGTCCACAGATGACTTGCAAGGCACAGGTGGCCTCTACAGGTGTCTGAAGACAGCTAAGCTGCCAGGCCCTGTGATCAGACTGCTTAGCTCAGTGGTACCCACCGGAGAGGGCTACCTCTACTCTAACCATAAATAAGATAAACAAGATACACCGTTCAAAGTCTGGGAAACACTGGATGTTGTTACCCTCCAGGCTTCATTCCAATACACAAAAGGCCAGAGGCTGCTCTTACCCCAAATTTTAAAAACATGTTATTTTTAGTGTGTGTGTGTGTGTGTGCATGTGTATACCATGTGGAAGTCAGTCCTCTCTTTCCACCATGTGGGTCCTGGGGATTGAACTTAAGTTATCAGGCATGGCAGTGGGTGCCTTTACCTACTCAGCCATCACTCTGGCTCGCACCCTGGGGGATAACCTAGGCAGCATGGCAGGGTGAGAGAGTCTTGTAGCCCCATGAGCCTTGGGACACCTGCACCCTGTGCCTTCCCATCTCCATCTTCCTGCCCATCCCTCACGCCATGGTTACCTTCCTCCCAGCATGCGCTGGTACTCCAGGCGCATGAGGCGGCCTCGGCTCCGCGCCTGCAGCAGCGTCAGCACCTTAGCCAGGCGCTGGTCCCGGAGCTCTTCCAAGATGCCTAGAAGCCCAGCCTTGAAGAACACCTGAGGGCAGGGTGCGGGCAAGTGGGACCCTGTCCAACGAGAGGGAATGCACCCAGGTTCAGCCCAACCCTAACTCCTTGCACCCTGACCTTGGTGTGGCCAAACTGATACTGGGTGTGGTCGATGTCCAGGGAGCCCAACAGCTTCTCTGTGGCCTTCCTGCTGTCCACAAAGGTGTCATCTGGGATGGCACTGGGGTTCAGGATTCGGTACCTAGAAGATCAGGGACAAGCTAGTATGGACAAGATAGAGCAGAGTCCATTGACAATAGACGGGAAGCCACGGAGCTGTAGCAAGAGAATTATATTTGCCTGACCTCTCAGAGGTGGGGCTCCAAAGGGACATATGCTACACAGGATATGTACTCACACAGTAAGCATTGCCATGCTGGGGAGTACAGCACACTCTATACAGACCTCAGCACAGGCCCAACAGTGTAATGCATCCAAAATCCTAGCACTTGGGAGGCAGAGGTAGGGCGATCCTTGGGGCCGGGCTGTTACCTGGCCTGACCCTGTCTCAAAAGTGGGTTTGGTGGCTTTAGTACACTTTAGGGGGGGTTGTAAATGGATGTTTAACTTTTATAATTTCTTAAGGCAAAACCAAAATAAAATATAGAAGTGGCATGCTATACCATATAACAAGTTTAAGAAAAAGTTAAGAGAGTTATTCAAAAGGAGCAAGGATTCCTAACATGTCCACTTACATGGACACACACACACACACACACACACACACACACACACACACGTGTACAGGTGGGCTGTGGCCATGCTATGAAGGGAAATTCCCAGAGACAGGCCAGGCCCCTTCACTAGGGTGAACTCAGTAAATAAGATGTGTGGGTTATTGGGCTACTTTATGTTTTACAGGCAATAAAAAATAAAAACAATAGTGCTGTACTGAGGGTGATAACACATGCCTGCACTGTCAGCATTCAGCGAGGCTGAGACAGAAGGATTCAGAGTTGTCATTTAACTGTGTCTAAAAGTTTCGCCCACGTGTACCAGAGGAGGGCGCCAAAGCCCCTGGAGCTGGAGTCAACACACAGCTGGATGTACGGTTTTAAGTCACCAGCAACCCAATCAGGTCCTCTGTAAGAGCAGCGAATGCTCTTAACCCTTGAGTCCTCTCTTCAGCACAGGTTCAGTTTTAAATTTATGTGCACAGACACATGTACACATGCATATGAGGCCAGACCACAGGCTCAGGGCTCTCCTCATGAATGCAATCTGCCTCCTTGAGATAGGATCTCTCATTGCCTGGATCTCATCAGTTAGACTATGCTGGGGTCTCAGAACTCCTGCCTCCTTGGCACTGGGATAATGAGTGTGCACCACCCTCCCAGCATTTTCTATGTGGGGTCTAGGTTCTCAGGTCCTTGTACTTCAAGGCATGCCTTTTAGCAAGCCATCTGCCAAGACCCAAGAGTTTGTTTTGGTTTTGTGTTTGAAAAATCTCATTCTGTAGCCTAGGCTGCCCAGGAACTCACAATGTAGACCAGGCTGGCCTCAAACCCTTGGTGATTCTCCTACCTCAGCTGCCCTGTTGCTGGGATTATAGGTGTGAGACACCATGCCCAGGAGTATTGAAAGTTTGATGCTAGCCTGGGCCACACAGCAATACCCTGCTTTAAAACAACCAATGAGTGATGATACAGACTCGTCCTTGGAGTCTTGGAGATAGGGAGCCATGTCCAAGACTGTTAATGACATGAAAACCAAACTCACAGACTGTGTACAGTATTTGCGTAGACATCTAATTTATACAGGGCAGGGTAAATGGCCCCTGTTACTTGTAAAGGGGGAAGAAACTGAGGACACTTCTTGTTGCTAAATAAAAAAAAAAAAACCTCCCAAGGTAAGTGGGAAGGGAGCGGATGACATTGACAGAGCACTTGCTACCTATGAGGCATTAGCTTAGGTCCAGTCCATACAAGCCTATAGTCAGTTCCCAAGTCTACATCCCCTCTGGCTACTCGCTTGAGCTCCAGAATAAATCCAACCCCAGCCTCACCTCTTTCAGGACATCTGCCGGAGAAATTTCTAACTGGGCATGCTCAAACCCTGAATGCACCCAATCTAAACACCCTGCCATATTGCTCAGTAGATTACTATCCAGTAGTTCAGGCCTAAAACCCAGGAATCACAGTAGGCTTATCCTTTCTTACTCTGTATCCAGGTAATTGGCAAGCCTGCAGCCTCCGCCTCCCACAAATGCCACAGTGAATCCACTTTTCTCCTTAACCCTGCCTGCTCAGGGACTAGAACCTCTCTTTGTCCCTTGGGCTCTAACTTGTCCCTCCCACCGCTGGCTGAAGCAGTACCCACCGCTGCCTGAAGTCAGCATACAGCAGCCTGTTGGGGAATCCTTGGCGACAGATCCGGATCCCCTCCAGGACCCCATTGCAGCGGAGCTGGTGTAGCACCAAGAAGGAATCCATGACCCCTGGATTGTGGTGGAGTGAAAGAAGGAGGTTAGAAATCTAAGGACAGGCCTTTAGGTCCCTGCCCAGGCCTTACTTTGAGACTGAGCAGCCCTTGCAAGGTGAGAGCATTTGCAGCTCCCCAATCCCGACCAGCCCAGGGACACCACCTGGAGTCTTGTTCTCGTTGGGGACAATGCAACGGACGAAGTGGGGCTGCGTGGCCCGCAGGTTTGTCATGAGCTTGTTGAGGTTCTCCTGGGAGTGGAGAGAGCGGGGAGAAGGCACAGGAGGGGCAGAGAACCAGAATTGGATGCTGCAGTGGATGGGGACCAGCGGGGACTGAGCAGGGGGTCCCAGATGCACCTGCACCTGCTTTTTCTCTTGCTCCCTATGATGACACTCCATCTGCCACCAAAGTCTTCACCCCCATCCCCAGGCCCACCCCCTGGCCTCCCCTCCCCAGCCCTGCCCAGGCAGCATGGGGGCAGGCAACAGCACAGACTTGCTGTGATGTTCACGTAGAGAGGAGCTAAACATCACTGCAAGTCTTAACAGCTGCCCACCCAGGACACAGGCACACGGCAGGGAGCAGAGGGCATTGCGGGCTGCAGAGGGCCGGGGCTTCTGGAGCCCTGTCTGGACCTCACCTTGTGAAGCTGAGACACTGTCTGAAATGATGCTGCCTTCTTACGCTTCTCTTTCACCCCAGACTTGGGAGGTTCAGCTAGTAGAGATATGAGAACTGATCATGCCAGGGAACGTCATTCTGTGGATCCACGGGAATGACCAGCTTGTCCCTCAGTACTCACTGGAGCAAGAGCCTGCATAGTTCTCATAGAGGGTAGCCAAGAGCCTGTTCTGTGACTTTTGGAAGACGGGGACCACCGTCTCATTGAGGGGGTCCTTGTTTTTTTCTAGCCAGCCCACGATGCTATAAGGTACCTACAGAGACAAGTGTTGACCCAAGGTGGTGGCCCAAGAAGGGAGACAGGACAGTGGTTGAGGGTAGAGTTCCAGGGGGCACCTACCACGCCCGCATAGTGGACCACCTCGAAGTGAGCCTGGTACTTGCGTTTCTTGTCTGGACGAGGCTGCTGGAAGTTAGGTGACTTCCCAGAGTGATTGTCATAGAGCTTGGCCCTGAAGCTTGCATCGGAAGCTTTGGGGAACATGCACTCCTCCTCCAAGATGGACAGAATGCCCAGAGGCTGGGGAGAGGGATCAAGATTGAAGGGTCAGATCATGCTGACCAGCCTCTTAGACTCTCATTCTCCAGACTCACTCCCTCTGGGAACTGTTTCAGATCCACAACCCAGCCATGTGCAGGAGGGCCAGGGACAAGCCCCATACCCAGGAGCCCACCTTCTAGGAGAGAAGAGTTTTAGGTTGGACTTTCAGTCCCTTTCTTTGCCTATTCCTGCAGACCAGCCTGACATCTCTGTGCTCTATTAACTAATGCCATGGCTCACGTGTACTCGCTAGGTTTTGGTTTTTGTTCTTTTACGACCAACTAACTGCATTTTGGTCCCCACACTCACTAGAAATAGGGATCCTGCATTTTACTAAACCTGTGTTTTTAAAAATAAGCATCTGTTCATTTGTGTGTATATGTGTGTGCCTGCATGAGTTTGTGTGCCCGTGGAGGCCAGAAAGAACTGGACCCCTTGGGAGTGGAGTTACACGCAGCTGTGAATTGCCTTATGTGGGTGCTGGGAACTGACCAGGTCCTCTGCAAGAGCAGCAAGCGTCTTAACCATTGAGCCATCTCTCCATCCCCAAACCTTCATTTCTTAGCCAAATGGGGAAATGATTTCACTTCAATACTTATTTAATAGACACAAAAAGCCAACTACCTAAATGCCTAGCAGCCAGAGACTATCTCAGGGTCACCTGCTACAAGGCCTATTCTGGCCTCTTTACAGCAGTGAAAATGCATGTTTAGAGGGAAAACATACTATACACTGGGACTGTGTCCATAAAGAACATACATGCAGAGCTGGCAAGATGCTTCCATGGGTAGAAGACACATGTCACCAAGCTTGATAACCTGAGTTTGATCCCCAGGACCCATGTGGTAGGAGAAAAATGACTCCCGAGCTGTCCTTTGACCCCCACCCCACCCCACCCCACGGCACGACCTTACCAACACAAAACCAGGAAGCAAATAAATACATGTAATGATAGAAAAGTAATATATATGTGCTGTGCAAAGCATCTGGAGGGACTAGATCAAGGCTACGGCCCAGGCTGTGGGAGGCTCAAAGGGAATCCCTACCCCTTTATTTCCAACATTGTCAATTTACTTTTCCATTCTTTGTGCCGTGGGGAAGCATATACAATGTGTTCCAGTCCGATAAACGTAAGAGTCTGTTCAGGTCAGTTCTGCCCCAGGCCTCGTGAATGGCAGAGCTGCCCACATCACTTATGACACTATTTACCTATACCCACACGTTCCCACTTACACCTGTGTGCACAGCCGTGCAGCCACATTCACACTCAAGCACACACTTCGACCACAACCACACATTGACACACACTGACATGCACCATGCCTTCAGGCACACGCATACTCGAGTGCTTCTGACCCCCCCCCCCGCCCCCCGCCCAGGCCTGACCTTCTCGATGAGGTCGATACAAGGCTGCAGGTCAAGGCCGAAATCGATGAAGACCCAGTCGATGCCCTCCCGCTTGTACTCCTCCTGCTCCAGCACAAACATGTGCTGGTTGAAGAACTGCTGCAGCTTCTCATTGGTGAAGTTGATACACAGCTGCTCGAAGCTGTTGAACTACCAGGGGCGAGGCCACAGTCAGCAGGTTCCCTGTGGATGGGGACCGGGGCCCAAGGGGAGGCAGGGATGTGGTCCCCATACCCAGCCCATCAGCCCCTGCCTCAACAATGTCTGTGCTTGAGAGCTGTTCTCACCTCGAAGATCTCAAAGCCAGCAATGTCTAGGACCCCAATGAAAAACTGTCGGGGCAGCTTTGTGTCCAGGGTCTGATTGATTCGAGACACCAGCCACCGGAACAGCCGGTCATACGTAGCCTTGGCCAGAGCCCCCACAGCGAATACCACCTGTGGGTGCAAGAAGGCAGGATTGGGACCTGGCAAGAAAGGGACCCTGCCTCAGCTGTCCCTGGGTGGACCTTAGTCTGCTGGCATCTCACCTGCTCCACACTCTGGCCCTTGGTTACATATTCATTTCCTACACGAACCCGGGGGTGCAGGAGACCTTTGAGGAGGTCTCCGCTGCTGACCCCCATCAGGTAGGCAGCCTTGTCAGCACCTGGCAGGGAGCATGGCTTGGATAAGGAAGAGGAAGGTCGACAATGTGGACATTTGGGGGCAGGGATCTGTTCTCACTGTGTGGGATTAGAAGAGGAAGGATGGGAGGAGTCAGGGCCCGCATAAAAAAACTGTCACCCTCAGGAGGGTCTAGAGCAGACGGGAACAGAGGACAGGGCTATGGATAAGGACTGATCATGTACAGGATAAGGTGTCCAGGGAAAAGGCCAGGTCAGCCTGGGGCTAGAGGTCCTCACTCTCAGTGCCGTCCGCCTCAGCCTGTTCTTCTCTCTGCTTCTGTTTGAACTTCATGTTGCCAAAGTGCAGGAGGGCACCCACGATCTTATAGCAGGCACACTTCTCATCCACACCGAAACCCAGGATATCCATCGCATGCTGAGGTGGGGCAAACAAAGCAGGATCAGAGAAGTACGGGTCCTTGAGAGTCTAGCCAAGCACCACCACACCAGCCATATTTCCTGCTCTCTACCCAGTGAGCATTTCACACACACACACACACACACACACACACACAAAACACACGCACTCACACCACAACACACACACTCATACCACAACACACACACTCATACCACAACACACACACTCACACACACACACCCCCACACACACTCACACACACTCACACAAAACACACACACACACCACAACACACACACTCACACACCACAACACACACAGACAAACACACTCACACACACACAAAACACACACACACTCACACCACAACACACACACACACACCACAACACACACACTCACACACACCACAACACACACACACACTCACACCACAACACACCACAACACACACACTCACACACCACAACACACACACAAAACACACACACACTCATACCACAACACACACACACACCACACACACCACAACACACACACACACCACACACACCACACATCACACACCACAACACACACACACCACAACACACACACACACACACCACAACACACACACACACACCACAACACACACACACACACACACCACAACACACACACTCATACCACAACACACACACTCATACCACAACACACACACTCACACACACACACCCCCACACACACTCACACACACTCACACAAAACACACACACACACCACAACACACACACTCACACACCACAACACACACAGACAAACACACTCACACACACACAAAACACACACACACTCACACCACAACACACACACACACCACAACACACACACTCACACACACCACAACACACACACACACTCACACCACAACACACCACAACACACACACTCACACACCACAACACACACACAAAACACACACACACTCATACCACAACACACACACACACCACACACACCACAACACACACACACACCACACACACCACACATCACACACCACAACACACACACACCACAACACACACACACACACACCACAACACACACACACACACCACACACACACACACACACACACCACAACACACACACACACACCACAACACACACACTCACACACACCACAACACACACACACACACTCACACACACACCACAACACACACACTCACACATACCACAACACACACACACACTCACACACACCACAACACACACACACTCACACACACCACAACACACACACACACTCACACACACCACAACACACACACACACACTCACACACACCACAACACACACACACACACACACTCACACACACCACAATACACCACAACACACACACACACCACACATACATACACATGCTATGGAGACCCAGCTTGGCACCACCTCCCACTCCCCACCGAGCATACATCAGTGGCGATAAGTTCCTCCCCGTCATCCATGTTATCCACGGTGGTGACCCCCTGGCTGCAGAAGTGGTAGTCATAGGGGTTCATAGACAGAAGCAGCATGTCTGTGGACAAGGTACCCCAAAGGGGAGTCAGGCTGAGTTCACAGGCTGCCTTACCTCTCTGTGCCATCTGGAGGCCCTGGGGTTCTCCGTCAGCAAGTCTAGCTTCCCTCCCAGGGCCCCTCAGTAACCTGAGTTTCTGTTCCTGTTATCCATATATATGACTTTCCATTTATTTTATTTATTTAGTCTTTTGAGATAGGGTCTATGTAGCCCAAGCTGGCCATGAACTTAAGATCCTCCTATCAGCTTCTAAGTACAGGAATACGGGCATGGCTGGCTGCTGCTTTTTCACGTGTATGGGGGGAGGTGGGCAGGAGTGGGGCAGGATGAGGCTGGGGATGGAACTCTGTGCCTCCTGGATAAGTGCTTTCTACCACTGAGTTGTACTCAGTTCTTTCAGCTTCCTATTTTACGCCAGCAGTGGTGCACACATTTAAGCCAGAGGCAGGTGGATCTCAGTGAGTTCCAGGCCAGCCTGGTCTACAGAGTGAGTTCTAGGACAGGCTCCAAAGCTACCCAGAGAGATCCTGTCTCTGGGGAAAAAAAAAACTTATTTTATTGATTTACATATTTATTTTATTTTGTTGAGACAAGGTCTCTCCATATATCTCTGGCTAGACTAGAATTTACTATGTAGCTTCAAACTCACAGAGATCCGCCTGCCTCTGCCTCCCGAGTGCTGGGATTAAAGGCATGTGTCATCAAAGTGCATGCGCATGTCTGGCGTGTGTCTCTTTACGGTCCTCTGGATGGACCTCAGTCCATAAGTCTCACCCATCCTATCACCGCTGCTCCCACTCCTGAGTTGGACACCAGGACAAAGGGAGGACCAGACTGCCTTCAAAAGGCTCACAAAAGTGAGAGTGGACATAGTACCACAGCATCCCTTGGTGCTGGGTGGGGGTTCTAGTCTCAGGATGGCAGGAGCAGCTGCAATCTTGGCAGGACAGTGGCATTAAGAGGCCTGTTTCCTTCCAAGGGAACACTCACCCACCCACATGCCACCACTACCACTACCACTACCCCTCAATAACAACTACCACCAAAAGTATTTTCACAAAGAGGGCTCAGTGGTAATGAGCGCAGCAGGAAGCAGTGAGGAGGCTGTGAGCCTCCAGGAGAGTGGAGGTATCCCACATCTCTGCAGAGAGGGTGCACGGCCCCAGGGCCTGGCCTGATGGGGGTCAAGCAGTCTCTGAGTTTTATTCCCTATGCTGACCCTCACCTTGCAGTTCTGGCTTCTTCCCAGAGAGGATCTGGTAGTAGACATGGTAACCACGCTCACCGGGCAGCTGGAAGATCACTCGGGACTTTTCCAAGAGATCTGGGGAAAACGAGTGTCAGCCTGCTGTCTCCTGTCCTGGAGCAAAGATGCTACAGGGATGAGAGGCAGCAGCCACAAGGGGCAGGCGATGCGTGGAGGGGCCTGTGTCTGTGCACAGGCCAGCATGCCCTGGGAAAGTGTCCCCAGTATCTGTGTCACTGTATGGGACTTGTGTCTGCCTCTGTGTGTGTTTCTGGTGTCTTCTTCCACCACTTTCAACCTCATACACTGAAGCAGGTCTCTCAGTTGAACCCAGAGCTCACTGATGAAGCCCTTATGATCCAGCTTGCTCGATTAAGACTTCCTGTCCCTGCCTCCCAAGGACTGGGGTTTCAAGTGAGCTACCACACCCACTCAGCACTTACATGGGTGCTGGAATCTGAACTCTGGTCCTTGTACTTGCACAGCAAATACTTTAGCCACGAGTTCTCCCCCTAGCTCCCTAGAGAAGGTTTTGAAGCAGGGGCGGGTCATGACCAACTGCAGACCAAAGATTGACCAGCAGACAAAGCAGGAGAGCAGAGACTGGTAGCTGATACAACAGGTGAGGACACAAGGAAGAACTGGCTGGGGTGGAGAGAAATGGCCAGAGCAGACGGAAGCCAAAAGACTTGTTCAGTTCAGCCTCTATCCCTCCTCCCACTCCTGTGCTGCCCTTTCCCGGACTCACAGCTGTCGATGTCCGCAGAGGCCAGCTTCCCAGAGGGCCCGAAGTGGATACGAATGAACTTGCCCTGCAGCAGAAGGACCACACCACCCTCAGTCCTGTTGGCTCCCACCCCCAGGGCCCTCCTAGCTACTGACCCTTCTCCACCCCAGCCACATAATCCCCCACTGTGCCCACTCACAAAACGGGAAGAGTTGTCATTCCTCAGAGTCTTGGCATTGCCAAAAGCCTCCATGGCAGGGTTAGCCTCAATGATTTGATCCTCGAGGGTCCCCTGGTGGCAGCAGAGATGAGGGGACAGGGCAGCTCATGGAATCTTTGGTAAGGAGAAGTCGGCATCCCCAGGGCCCCACAGATGTCTGCCCCACAGCTGGCCCTATACTTACCCCAGTCTTTGTTGCCAGAAACTGCTGGAGGGAGAAGACAATGTCAGAGGATGTGAGGTCTCTCCAGAAGAGGTGGGGCATGGGGACAGTAGTCAGTGGGACAGTGTTGTTAGTCTCCCAAACACTTAGTAATGTTAAATGTAATGTTCTGCCTTCCCCTATTTGTACACCTAGCTCTCCTGTGGCCATTAGCTGAGAGATGCTAGATGGAGAAGCAAGCATAGTCACAGGGCTTGAGACCCTGACACGGGTCTCAAGTCCTCCTGTGTACTAAGGTCAAACCTGTCTCTGGAGTCTCCAGAATCTCTTCTTGGCCATATCCACACAGGGGCCTGACTAGAGTCTTCTCTCCTTTGGAGGCCTGCCAAAGCCCCTCCTCCTCTGAAAAGACCTCCCTGATCTGGGAGCTATCAGAGACTTCTTGCGACTCCAAGCCTTGCTATCGTAACCTCCCTGGCAGCCTTTCTACGTATTTTCTGTACTATGCTGTCTGTGTCGTCAGCATTGTGTAGACTCATATTCCACATGGCCCTGCCAGCTGTGACTGATGAGCTCCATCAGAGCAAGGAGCTGATCTACTCCAGGCCACACAGCAGGTCCATGTCCTGGGGTCACCTCAAGCATCCTGCCTCCTGTGATGCCCTTTTATGGCTCACCCAGAGGGACACAGAGCCTGAGTCTATACCCCTCCTCCCCGTCCCAGCTTCATTCTTCCCTCCATTTTCATGGGTTTGACTGCCATCCCCTCCCCCACCCTAGTGCCAAGAGCCTGAGAAGACAAAGAGGACCCGTTGTGGGGATAGTAGACATGTCACCAGGGACTTTGTGATCACTCATTCATTTATGTCACCAGGGACTTTGTGATCACTCATTCATTTATTGATCTCCAGGGAGCCCAAGATTTAAAAATGCCCCAGACACATCCCTGGAATGACGGAAGAAAGAGCCCATGCTCTCTTCCCAGTTCATACCGCCACTTTTGTTCAGGGTTCTTTCTGGGCAGCTTAGCTAAATCTAACTCAAGGGGAAGGGTTAGTACGGGTCTTAAGTCACGAAATCTCATGGGTGGCTTCTGCACCTCTCTGAGCCGCCTCTCTGCCCCAGCCCTTCCAGCTGCGTTCCTGTCAGCTTTAGCCTCTGTCATCTTTTCCTGTTATGGGGTCACCCCACTTTTCTGCAGTATCCTCAAAGGCCTTTTAGAGTTGGGAAAACATGGTGGGAAAGGAAGGGAAGAATATCAAAAAGCCAACAACAAAAACAAAACAACAGTGGCTGCAACCAAAAACCAAAAACCAAAACAAAATCTAAAAACCAAGACAATCAAATGAGGAAAGGGGGGAGAGGGGGCGGGAGATAAAAAACAAAAGAAGAAAGAAAACACAGCAAGAAGAAAAAGAAAAGAAAAAGAAAACTGCCCCAGAATGAAGCAAGGCTCAACAGGATCAGGAGTGCGGGTTGTGCAGAGGAAACCTGGGGTCCACAAAGAAAAGACAGCTCAGTGTAGTTGCGTGGGGTCCACGGAAGCCACAGAGCTCTCAGCAGCTGGCCTGTGGGCCTGAGATAGGCTAGTTCACTTAAAACCAACAGAACCGCCACGTCTCCACTGTTTAAGACGTTTCAGGACATCTTAATCAAACCACAGGCAGCTATTGTCAAGAGCTCCCAGTGCCCCAGCTCTGGGTAGCTGACATCTGTGGATAAGCCTGCTCCTCTCCTTGGCAGCAGGTAAGTGTCTTTGATACATACGACCCCAAAAAACAGTCACTTCAAGGTAAAGCAGCCTACTTGGCCAACTCTTCAAAATCATGAAGGCCACATGGAAAAGTCTCTCTCTCTCACACACAACATCTGGGGCAGCCAGGTGGCTCCCATCTGTGTGGTGGAGGGAGGGTGAGGCTGCAGCAGGCCTGGCCCAGGCCTATTATAGTGACAGAGGTGGCCACAGGTTTTCTGGTCAAGCCTTGCTCAGGCCAGAGTCTCTTACCAAAGTAGGAGGTTCAGGCAGGGCTGGGGACTCTGGGAGGTTGCAATTTTAAAAAGAAAGGAAGAAAAAAAGAAAGAAAGAAAACAAAACCAGCGAGAAGCAGTGGGGATTGGTGCCCAAGTGGGCAAGTCTTACTGCCTTCTTGCCTGGCCCGTCTCCCAGGGCTGCGACGATGGCAAAGTACTGAATGACCCGCTTGGTGTTAACCGTCTTACCGGCCCCCGACTCTCCGCTTGGACAACACAAACATGAGTCACCAATGCCCATTGGTCTAATTCCCCCAGTCCCCAAGCCTCAACCCTCCTCCCCCATCTCTGTTCCCAACTCAGTATCCCCAGATGCAAACTCCCCGGTGCAGACCACTCCTCGAGATGATGGTGGCAACGCACCACTGCCTGCAGAGCACTAACTTAACTCCTGGTGCCAATTGGTACCCACCTCCCTCCATCAGAAGACCCATAGGGTGGACTGTGATCATTTTACAAATAAGGAAATGAACCTCAGAAATTCTGGGCCTGCCTCTGCTCTGTGCAAGGTTCACATTTAAACACACTGACTGCTGGTAATTTTGTGTGGCAGCTTAGGTTGTACTGTTCTTATCGGTGAGGTTCAGGGTCCCAAAGGCACACACAGCAAGAAATGGGAGTGTGAGTTCCTAAATCCAGCTCTGCCTGGTTTCAGAGTGATTGTAACAACCAGGCTAAAGGTTTTGCATGTGTGCACATGTGTATGTGCACGTGTGTGTGTGCGCGCACGCATGTATTGGCCTGATGGGATATGAACCAGATGCATCAGAAATGGATCACTTTCTCATGAAGGCAAAGGAAGGATGAAGGCTGAGGTAGAGATGAGAAGATGCTGAGGACAGGGAAGAGACCTACACAGACCCTCCAGAGAATCCAGGTGGCAGATTCTAGCTCCGGGGAGACAGCAATGAGCTCAAGGCCACTCCCATGTTTAATTATCTGCTTTCTGCCCACCACCCATAAATGGGAAGCGGAGAATGTTGGCTCCAGGAAGTAAAGGCCCTGTCCTAAGAACTTTGAATCTAATCCTGAGAAAGAGCATTGGTTCACTTCCTCTTCCTCCTCCTCCTCCTCCTCCTCCTCCTCCTCCTCCTCCTCCTCCTCCTCCTCCTCCTCCTCCTCCTCCTCCTCCTCCACCTCCTCATGCATCACCACCACCACCACCACTAAATGGCCAGCATTTGCCACTCCATGCCCAGAGCCCCACTCACGTGATCAACATGGACTGGTTCTCTCGGTCTGGGGGACAGAGGAGAGAGTACACATGTCAGCCAGGGAGAGGGACTAAACCATAAGGTGGACCTTCTGGGTCAGCTATGGCAGGGACAGTTGCTACGACCCAAAATCCCAATGGGAAAGACCAAGTAGGACTTCCAGACTGAAAAGGCCAAACAGCCAAAGGAGGGAGGGCAGTGCTGGAGGGAAGGGAAGGGAGTCCTAACCAGAGGCCGGCCTGGAGCTGAGCGGGGTGAGGGAGAGGCTCTTACTCCGCAGCATGTCGTTGTAGGCATTATCCGCCACTGCATATATGTGAGGCGGGGCCTCCGAGCGCCGCTTGCCCTTGTAGGCAGCCACCACAGAAGCTGTGTAGACTGGGAGCCATTTGTATGGGTTAATGGTGACACAGAAGAGGCCCGAGTATGTCTAAGGAGAACGAGTTCACAGATGGGGTTTTAGGGGGAGGGAAGTAAGATGTCCAAGTTCCCATTCCCAGGCCCACCATGACCCCTGCAATATTCAAGAAGCCTCCTGAGAAGCCACGCACAGCCCTTCCTCCTGCTCTAGTTACACACACACACACACACACACACACACACACACACACACACACCCCGTAATGACTGACCTCACACCCCTTTGCTGAACCTTCAATGGTGCCAGGTAGGCAGCCATATCTCAGGCCCTACCCACGGTTTTGGCTCTGACTCCAAGACCCTAGACATCATTGCTCTAGGTCGTCCTCTCATTCACCTACGGTTGTTCCCTCTAGCCTTTTCCTCTGCCACTACACAGCTCTGCTCCTTCAGCCCCAGAGTCCCCTTCCAGCTCTGCTCTAACCCAGCTTGCCTGACCCTATTCCTTGGGAGCCCTAGTTCTCCCCTTAGCCCCGCCCCATTATCGGGCCGCCCCACCAGTGGCTCCTACCCACGGCTGCCCAGAACTCACATAGATCATCCAGCGAGCATATCGCTGGCGAAGGTTGTGTAGCACCGCAGCCTCGTTGAGGTGTGTCATCATGGCCATGTCCTCCAGTAAATCGAAGCGGGGTGGGTTCATGGGTTGCATCTCGGTTTCGCGCACCGTCAGCACCTTCCAAGGAGATGCGTCATATAGTGAGGGCTAGAGATGGGCCAAACTGACCTTTCTTCTCTCTCCTACCCACACTCCCATGCTCCACCCAGCTTCATTCACTGTGGGATCCAGCAGGTCAGGGGAAGACTCTGGGTTAAGTGGGCTAATCTCAAGGGAGGGGGTGCTCAACCTTCTGGTCTTTGGTCTCCACGGTGACTTTGCCTCCAGTAGCCTCCGTCTTGACCTCAGCCTCAACATAGGCATCCTGTTCATCAGGCACCCAGACCCGTTTCTTGCCTGGGTTGCAGAAAGATCAGACTCTGAGTGGGGCTCCAAGTGTCCATTGGAGTTCCCACACTGTGGACATGAAGCAGTGTCCTCCCCACAATTCCCCACCTAGCCCTTCTGCCAGGGCCAGTGAGGACTCTTCCAAACCCTGGACAGATCTGGGAGGGGCCCTAAAAATCTCAAATGAGCTGATTGGGAAAGCAGTCTACACTGCAAGTCTGGGTCCAGCTCCCTGCCACCTGGGAAGCCTCATTCTCTCTGGGCCGGTTTAAATGCAAAAGCCATGGGGTCTTCTGACGCCCCAGGTGCAGGACCCCATCAATAACAGGCTCCTAACTGTCAGGTGTCTGTACCTTCCCCATTTCACTGAACACCTAGGGATCTCCTGCATCCTGTGCTCTTTCCTGACTGGTCAGCTCACCCTAGAGCTTCTGAGAGTCCAGATTATTATGATGGTAAAAAATGTGGACTCATACAGATAGCAAGCTCTGGTCCCTGCCTTTCAGCTACTAGCCTCGTGCCTTGGTCAGAACTATTCATTCAAGTCTCCCTTGTGGGTTTTTTTTTTTTTTTAATGCATTTAAAATTTAAACACCTTAAGGAAATCCTCAGTTCTGCATGCTGAAATCTTAAAGGAAAACAATTAAGATGACAAGAGAAGAATGTCAAATCAAGCACACGACACCTCTCCTTTCTTTTGAGGCAAGTTGTCACTATGCAGCTCTGGCCGACCTCTGCCTCCTGAGTGCTGATACTAAAGATGTGTGCCACCACGCCCAGCCAAGCCCTCTTGAACACAGTGCTCTGCACAGCCCCAGGTGTTGCACACCACTCATCTGGCTGCACTTCGGTTCCCATCTGCCCAGATTCTTGAGAAGATGCACAGAAATCCATCAGCTCTGGGCCTGGCACACAGTAAGTCCTAGACACACACTGCCTATGTTATTATTGTACTATGAGCCAATCAAGTCATAAATAGTAGTCTTTATTCTTGTCCTAATAAACAGAGGCTTTGGCTCCATGGAAAACACTAAAAATAAGTCCAGCACAGGTTGTGTGGACACGGAGGCCACCTGCACACGTCAGTCTCTTTTCAGAGGCCCCAGTTCAGCTGGAGTCTTCGTGGAGACTTCAAGTGCAAGGTGACATTACCCCATTTTACAGAGTGACAAACCAAGCCTTGCTTGCAACCACACAATCATATTTGCACGGTTCCTGCAATTTTTAGCCTCTGGCACCCAGAAACTGAGGGAAAGTCCCAGGTATCAAGCCATAGTGCCCTTGTAGTGTCAAGCAGAATGGCAGCCCTCTTCACTCCTAGCCCGAGTCCACCACTGGGCTTCTCCACGGCTCTGCCCCTCTCTGCTCTCACTTACCATCCCATGGGACAGTGTGCACCTTCATCAGTTCCTGGTAGCCCTGGCGAAGATAGCAGGCTGATTCTCCAAGCTCACTCACATCCATCATGGTGATGAGAGGCGGCGATTCAAGGTGGTTGTAGGCAGCAGGCACTGGAAGATAGCAATGACAGGAAACTCTGGGACTGGTTCCACACTGGACTATGGCCCTCTAACTCACAAGGTTTGATAGTAGGTCTCCTTTGGTGAGCCTGCAAACACACACCTCAAACTAAGAGCATCCTTTGTTATAGGTACTGAGGACCTGGGTCTGCCAATGGGCTCTCTCCTGCCTTCCCTCTAACCATGATCACCCACCCCAGCCCTGATCATCCACCCCAGCCCTGATCACCCACCCCAGCCCTGATCACCCACCCCAGCCCTGATCACCCACCCCAGCCCTGATCACCCACCCCAGCCCTGATCACCTACCCCAGCCCTGATCACCTACCCCAGCCCTGATCACACCCCAGCTCTGATCACCCACCTTGGCACCACAGTGAGGGCAGGGAGCTGTGCTACCCCTTTTATTGCCACTGTCAAGGTCAGCAAAGGAGAGCTATGTCAGCAATCTCCACGTGTCACAGCACCCCCCCCCCCAGCCTGGCCACAGGACACAAAAGGCAAATTCCCTTTTATCTCCTGTAGCTCAGCCCCTGGGCTATTTTTACCTCCCATTGTCAGGGGATCACAAAGGCAGAGAGAGACAGTCTACTCAGTCAGGGAATCTGGGATTCAGAGAGTCACAGGGACAGGGACAAGGCAGTAAGGCACTCAGGAGTAGAAACTGAGTCACAGGAAGTCTCATACATGCAGAAAAAAGACCTGCACTTCCAGAGACAGAGTAAGAAAAATGGGAAAGGGAGCCATATAATGTTCACTGAAACCCACCTATTTCAGTCTCTTTCTGCACTAAGAAGTCTGGAGAAAAACAGAAAACATTAACAGCTCTCAAAGGTCAGCTGTGGCAGAGACAGCTCCCGGACGCTCCTCCTCCTCGGCCTCCATCCTGGCCTCTGTCTCCAAAAGGAAATCCAACATGGAGAAAACCCAAAGAAACCCGGGCCTGGCGGACACCTGTAGCTCCTGGAACTCAGTGTTAGGTCTCAAAGAAACTCAAGACAAATGACTAAGATGAGCACCTCAGTTTGCCATTTGTCCTGAGTTTGAGACCCAACACTCAGGAGGCTGAGACAGGAAGAAGCCAAGTTCAAAGCTAGTCTAGGTAATTTAGCAAAACCCCATCTCAAACTGGAAATTAATAAGGTAGAATGGGGACTGGGGATGTGGTTAAGTGATAGAATGCTTACCTGACAAGCTTGAAACATTAGGTGTGACCCCTAGAAGAAAGAGATGAGGAGGGAGGGAGGGAGGGAGGGAGGGAGGGAGGGAGGGAGGGAGGCAGAATCAGAGCTGGGACCTCACAGTAAATAGGAGGAAGAAAATGAGACTTGTTAGGAGTGCCTCCATATTCTGACATTCATGATTACACAAAGCCAATTTCTTGAACCCTCCTCTCATGACAAGTGGGGTGCTCACAACTCAGTCCATCTGCTACAACTCTAGAATATGTCAGGAAACTTCCAAACTCTTCAGTCGTTCCAGATATGTAGCTGTACCAAACAAAACATACAAAGGTAACTTTATACACTGGCACCGCACATGCTTTCAGGGCAGGTAAAACTAAACTATGGGGACAGAAGTGGAAGCCTGGTCTTCTGAGGCTGGAGGGCACAGGAGAGACTTCTAGAATGTAAGAAACGCTCCAGACACCGAGCTAAGTGGTAGTCACACAGGTGTGTCTCCCTTGTGAATTCAATCAAGCTGAACATTTTAAATGTACGTGCACACACACACATATAATGAAATACACTCACACACACATACACAAAACATGAAAGCTCCTGCCCACCCTGTAAAACAGAAAGCCTTAAAAAGAAAAGTTTTGCTGCCACATTTGGTAATAACCTGAAAAAAGTATAAACTCCTCTCTGAGGTAATCCAATCCTGACTCTCATATCACTGCTTAGTTTTACCTATTTTCAGCATTTTTGTCTTTGGTTTTGGTTTATTTTGGTTTCTCAAGACAGGGTTTCTCTGTGTAGCTCTGCTGTCCTGAAACTCACTCTGAAGATCAGGCTGGCCTCAAACTCAGAGATCCACCTACCTCTGTCTCCTAAGTGCTGGGATTAAAGGCTTGTACCATCACTGGGCCTATTTTCAAAATTTTTATGTCAGGGATAGTATATCACTAGGCTTTCATCCTCTTGACGTGTTTGTGAGAACAAGGTCATTTTCAGTTTGTGGAGGTAGGTTGTCTCCCACCACTAAACACGCTGGGAACAGGGGTCTTGTCTGCATTCCCAGCACCTTTCACCTTTCAGAACACATGCCCAGGGCACAATTCAGTAGACAGCTACCAGGCGAATGAATCAAATGTGATAGTTTAGATGATAGTGCTTTCATATCTCCACAAGGGCAGGAGCCGGGAGCCGAGGCAAAGCAGTTTGTAGAAGTGTGGAGAGTGGGGAATGGACAGATAGCTCAGTGGGTAAGTAAGAGCATTTGCTGCACAAATCTGAGGATCTGAGTTTAGGTCCCAGCACCCCTGTAAAGGGGTGGACCCAAAGCTGGGCATGGCCAGGTGCACATCTCTCACTCTGGCACTGTGGGGAGGAAACAGATGGCTGGGGCTTGCTGGCCATCTGCAGGTGCTGTGAGAGACCCTGCTTCAAGGAGTAAGGTCATGAGTGATGCAGCAGGAGACCTGATGTCCTCCTCAGGCCTCCGCACATGCACAGGTGGGTGAATCCACACACACTCACACACACTGACACACACTCACACCCCCCCACACACACACAGTATAGAGAGTAGACACAACTATTCACAGCTCAAAGGTACTCAGCATGCAGGGCCTTTTGCCCTAGGAGTGATAGAATTAACCTAAAAAAATCAGAACTTACGATAACTGTAGTCTGTGCCAAAGGTACAATGTGGGTAAAATTCTAGACTTACCAGCCCAATGTACATCCAAATGCTTAGAAACAAACTCAGAATACAGGCCTAGAAGTGTCCTGCTAAGATCGCTTCCACCACCTGAGGCACATCTTCCTGCTAGGTTGAGTATCCAGGTCAGAATAGCAAAGCAATAAAGAACCCATGTTCTGAGAGATCCAAGGAAGCCTGCAGTTTGCAAGGGCTTGAGGTGACAATTTCCAACATACCTATGCTGTCAGGAGCAAAGGGAGTTTTGGGGATTTGGGCAACCTCAAAGGTGAATGTGCAGTGACTTGGAGACATGACTTCATGGTAGAACATTTGTCTGGAAAGTCTGGGATGGGATGGAAAAAGTAGACCTACAGGCAGGACAATGACAAGGAAGCAACATTGTATACACAGGTGGGTTCTGAAGCTCAAAGCCCAGGGCTGGAGAGATGGTTCCATGCTTAAGAGGACTGCCTTCCAGACAACCTGGGTTCAATTCCCCATCACCCACATGGCAGCTCACAACTGTCTGTAGTTCCAGTTCCAGGGGACTTGGCATCTTCACATAGAAATACATAAAGGCAAAACAACAATGAGCACAAAATAAAATAAAAAAGCTTAGAGTCAGAGTCAGCCTGTGACTGAAGACCTTGGAAGAAAGTGTGCCTGTAGTAGCTGCAGAGGGTTCAATGCTTTAGAGTAGGCAATGGCTAAAGTCTGGTCCAGCTTCCAAGGTTTTAGAACCCAGCTCCAAATTGTCTCTGCCACCAGTATACCTAACATTGAGTGTGTGTGTGTGTGTGTGTGTGTGTGTGTGTGTGTGTGTGTGTGTGTGTGTGTTTTAACATATGTTTTGGGAGAAGAGTTTTACTAGGGAATAACAGGGGCTAGAAAAAAGGCAAGATAGTTCAGAATCTCAAAACACTTGGGACACACACTTGATTGCAAGAACAATGGAACCTTTTAGGGCAAGGATGGCCTAAAGTTTAAGAGTGGCCATTCCGGCTGCCATGTTGAGAATAGACTGGGAGGAAACAGTTGAGTTTGCTGAGATCGCCCATGTAGAAGCAGATGGGTCCAGGGTGCTAAAGGCAGGGAAGAGACTATGAGACAGGTGTCCTGAGCCCACAGTGCCAGGGGGAAGAGAATGAAGATCCGGCCTGACAACTGTGTGGCTGAGGCTAGGCCCCAGGGCATAAAGCAGGGCGAGGCTGGACCTGGTCATTGGGATAGGTCTGTGGAGAACTTCAAAAGCAAGAGCGGGATTTAGAGCTTTCCCCTGGGTGAGCTGGGGCACCATCAAAGGCATTTTTATTTATTTCTCCATCAAAGAGCCCTGAGCAAGGAGATCTGACAGTGCAGCCAGATTTATGTGTTCATCAGATCCCTGTGGCAGCTGGTGTGGAGGATGGATTGAAGGGGCGAGACCCACCGGTGGCAGGAAGGCAGGAGGAGGCTGCCATAATGGTCCACAGGCAAGGTGGTGAGGCCCAAGAGGGACCCGCCACCCTGGCACTCTGGGGGTGGCTTGCCCCTGTCTGTCCCAGGTTTGTCCTCCTCATGGGGCCCTGGGCAGGTGCAGAGGGCTCGAGTGGGCCCCAGCTCTGATGCTCCAAGCAGAAAATAGGATGAGGGCAGCCAAAAGGCATCAAGGCTATTTATCCAGAGAGAGATGCCTCAGCGTAGATTTATGTCTGGAAGGTTCCTGGGGGGAGGAAGTGGGCAACCAGCTGTCCCCCATCCCCATAAAGAACTAAGTACAGGACTGCGGCCTCATCTGCAACATGAGGAATAATGTCCTGCCAGCACCAGAGAATGAAGAGGCCCTTTTCTAATGGTTATACAAATGAACTCATTGAAGTCAGGGAAACTGAGGCATAGAGGGGTATGCAGGTCTTTGTGAAGCTATCACCCAGCAGTATAACCTCAAGCTTCTAAAGACCCTGAGGACTCTCAAAGCATTCATGAAGATCCTTCAAATTGTCCCATAAAGAATTCTGGGATGTGGTCACCCCAGTATAAAAGAGAAAAGGGATATAAAGATTTTTTTTTTAAAGTGCATGTGCAGGCATCCCGGAAGATCTGTGTGGTCCCAAGGGTCTATAGCTCCCATCACTAGCTCTGCTCGGGTTCTGATCTCCATAGTGCACTCTCTCTCTGTCTCTCTCTCTCTCTGTCTCTCTCTGGCCCCAACACTACCAACCCCACTGTTTTGGACACTGGGTGGGAATCCTTAAAATCTTTCAAGCGATCTGGTCTTTCTGTGTTACCTGTCCCTCTCTGTCCTCTGAGACTTAGCATTCCTCCCTCCTGGCCTTTGGCTCTTGTCTCTAAGGCTCAGCTGGGCCTGTTCCATCACCCACCCCCAGAGGCCCTCACTGGTAGAGTGGCTCAATGTAGACAATGCCTGGGCCTTAGGCCCAGGCTGGGACAGGTGACAGCAGCTGTGGATCTATCTATAGCTCTCTTGCCCTTCAATTGTCCCTAACTTCAAACAATGGCTGGTCCCTGGATTATAGACACCACCACCAGGCCTGCTGAAGTGGATCCCAGAGGAATGAGGTGAGGCTCACCAGGGTTCCACGGTGACCTCATAGGCAGCTACCTCTGTCTGGACCCCATCTTCCATTTTTCACCTTTTACTTAAGCTGCAAGGGTTCCCAGCTCTGAGTCTGGAGAGCTGGAGGACTCGTGGGTAAAGGAACAAGGATGTGTCTGAACAGCAGACTTGAACATGATGGAGGACATGAGAGGTCCCCCTTCTGCAGCCTTAGCTGACAGGCACTTGTGAGTGCTGGGGTGCCAGTTCCTTTTTATGCTCTATTGTATCCCGCTTTAGCCTGGTGCCTGGTAAATGTTCATTACACATTTCTTACCTTGGTCCTTGGAAAGAGAGAAGGCTTTTAGCAGAGGGTTATGACTCAAACTTAAGAGGAACGACACCTTAGGTTTGAATCCTGTCTCTGTCAATTACCAGCCATGGCATCTGGAGAAGTCACATAAGCAGCCTGTAACAGTGAGCAGAACAGCTATGACACAGATCCTGAACCTGACGGTGGAATTGAAACATCTGAAGCACTAAGAGTTAGTACTGGTGGAGGCTCAATATAGGACTGTCTAAGACAGTCATTGGGAAAAGTACATGAGGAGCTGTGGGTATGCTCACTGGTAGATCACTTGCTTAGAAGGCACAGGCCCCCAGTTCCATTCCCAGTACTAGAAAAGAGAGTGTACAGAAATGGGCTGTGTGTGTCCATGAGTTTACCTGGGGATAGAATAGTTCCTCAGGATACTGATGGAAGCAGTGGGTGGGGACAGGGAAAATGATTGCCTTTTTACTAACCTTTGAATTTTTAATCATATGTATATAAAGCCCATTTTTGAGGGCCAGCCCCTGCACTGTGTGTTCACGATCTCTAGCCACAGTCTGGGTCTGAGATCTGGGAGCCCAGAGATGGATGAGTATGTCCATTCAAAACCTCCCCAGAACAAAGAGTGAGCCAGAGGGAGGACTCCAGCCTCCATGCCAAGCAGCAGGATGGACGGGGAGACAGAGGCCCCTGTCCTTTTCCCTGGCCCCGGCCTCTGATCTTTATCTCGAGCTATTCTTAGAGGCCAGATAATGCCAGCAGTTGGTGTTGCTCATATCAGCTTCCAGCTTGAGAGGCCAACCCTGGGAACCACCCATCCTGAGTGGTCAGGAGAAGACAATCCTGACCCCACTCTTTGAGCATCTAACCTCCCTGCCAGGTATGGACATCCTTCTGGCTCTACCCTCTAAACTGCTCTACTCACAAATCTCAGAGGGCCTGGGTGATGTGCCTCTCTGTCACTCCCCTTGCCCAGCAGCAGGAAGTGATAAGGATGCCCAAAGGTGAAATTATCCCCAGGGTTCACTAATCCATACAGCTTGGCCCAACACCAGGCTCCAAACCATGGTAAGAATATGAATGAAGGGCTATGGACATGGGTTATCCAGGGGACCTGGGATGAAGGATGACCAGCACAGCAATAGCATTAGGGTGAGGCTGGGGAGACAGTGTAGGGAGGAAGGAGGAAACCAATGACAGGAGGTTTGGTGAAGAAATGGCAGAAGGGAGTCACTGTCCACCTTTCCATGTGGCCTTGCACAGGTCTCTTCTTAGAGCCCCAATTTCCATTATGAAGAGGGCACAACTTTATATGTATTGAGCTGTTATGTGTATTCAATTAAATAATCTATGCAAAGGGCTGAGCCTGTATCTGTTCTACAGTACACAGTATGCTGACAGCAGCAGCATCTCCTGCAGAGAAGGCGATGTTGCTTTTTATTTTATTTATTTATTTATTTTTTTTATTTTTTAAAGACAGGGTTTCTCTGTGTAGCTCTGCTGTCCTAGAACTTGTCCTGTAGACCAGGCTGGCCTGTAACCCACAGAGATCCTGCCTCTGCCTCCCCAGTGCTGGGATTAAAGGTGTGCTCTACCAACGCTGGCATGAATTCTTCTTTTTAATCTGAGTGTCTGCAAAGGTTACTCTGCAACAAGTTAGCCCTCCTTCAAATCTTTGCTCTGTCACTTACAAGCAAATCGCTTCACCTCCGAGCCTTATGTTCCTTCTCCACAAAATAAATATACACAGAGAAAACAAGTTGTTGAGAGAAATGGCCAAACACAATGCTTCACCTGGGGCAGGAATGAGTGAGACCGTGACTCCAGCTGTGGATTAATTGGTGTTCTGTGGTAGGGAGATCTTGAGTCTGCCACTCTGGGGATGGAATTTAAGATGGTGCCCAGGTCAGTCAGTTTTGCAAGAGTGATCCTAAGGGGCCCAGCACATGAAAGAGAAGTCTTTAGATCTTATAGGGCCACAGCAGCCCAAATCCTGTGCCAGAGTCCAGCCCTGCCTTTTGTCATGGGATCATGATGATAGGTCCAGACTGGGTCAGCTGCCCACTTAATTCAAGACATCAGATGCTGGCTGACACCTGCAGCCTGGGACTTGGCTCACTCCTAAGGGTCATCAGACTGACAAGGGAGACATGTCCAAGATAGAGGGTTAAGGTTAATAACAAACAACTGGGGGCCTCCCGGGAACGGAGACTTAGCCCCATCTGGTGGAGTGAGGATGGAAAAAGAACCCTTTTACCATCCTCAGTAAAGGGCCCAGCCGGAGTGGAAGAGGTGGACAAGGCTTGGCTCTGCACTTCCTCTGTGGTCATGGTCAGCAGGTTTGGGAGCTGAGAGCAGAAACTCTCTCAGAAGATTAAATGGGGAAACCTGGCTGATGGCAGGCACCATGGCCCTATCCTGAGTACCCAGACAGTGACCCTACCTCAGCCCCACATCTCTGGAGCTGGATTTCATCAACTCTAGGACAGGAGGTCTCAAGCATAGCCTTTAGAGTTTTTATTACTTACACTTCCTTTTCTATTTTTTTAAAATGTTATAGTGCTGAGGATTGAACTAGGGCCGTGTGTATGGTAGCCATTTACCCCTAAACTACACTTCCTGATAGATTATATTTAATTAATTTTTATTTTATTTTTGTATATTTACATTCAATTGTTAAAAAAAATACAGAATTCTAATTGTGGTTGCTCATGCCTGTAATCCTAGCACTTAGGAAACTGAGGCAAGAGTTTTGAGGCCATCATGTGCAACATTGTAAAATGCAGGCCAGCCTGGGCTGCAGTGTGAGACCCTATCTCGAACTATCCCCCCCAAATAAAACCATGGAAGGATTGCCCTGTAACAATATTGGCATGAGATATGATCAGCTTATTTAGGTTTTCCTAGTGACTTTTTATTTATGGTCTCACTATTAATCTTAGGCTGGCCTGGGATTCAAATTTGCTTCTAATGCTGGAATTAAAGGTGCACACTGCCACACTGGGCATGTACCTAAAATTTTAAAGTATTGCACTTGTTGCCAGGCTTGCTTATCTTCCTTTGTTCTTTTGAGCCAGGCTAACAATACAGCACTGGAGTCGGGCTGTCTGTGTGTAAAGCCCAATTACCCTGTCTCTGAGACAGCAGCTGTTCCCTGAGGAGTTAGATAACACACCTTTAAAAAGAACAAACAGCACCAACTCATCACTTATAGTAAGTATCCATTAATGACTCCTTATTGCTACCATCTCCACTTCAGGAGAACAAGCAAGGAAAGTCCACAACTCACCGTCACAGAGGTCATGAGAAGGTAAAGGTCATGCTGGCGACTGTGGGTGCCATAGGCATCTCCTTTGTCTCATGGTCTCTGTGGCCACTTCTCTCGGTGCAAGGTCACAGAGATCCACCTGGCTCTGCCTCCCCAGTGCTGGGGGTGTTGCCATGCCCAATTTGAGGATAGTTTTTGTTGTGTGGCCCAAAATGACCTCACAGTTACAGTCCTCCTGTGCCACCCTGGGTGTTGTGATTATTGGTGTGTGTCTCCATGGTCCACTTGACTATTGTACCTAAGAAAGCATCAGTGAACCTAAGATCCCCATGAGGTCAATGGGTTTTCTTCTAAGAGTTTCATTGTTTCAGGCCTTCAGATCAAGTCTGTGACTCATTCGCTGGGTTTAACTTTTTAATGCCATTGGGTAGAAGGAGATGGAACTTTAGCTTCCTTCCACCACAGGTTTAAAGGTGACAACACCTAGTCATCACCCTACTTAACATTCCCTATTCCACAGTTTCCCTCTGCACAGCCATCTAAACACACAGGTATAATGAAAAGATTACCCGTTAATCTGGGAAGCCACGTCGAGCTGTCACTTCTCAAACAGTAGATTAGAAAAAATAATAATAATCAACAATGGACATTCTGAGTCCTGGTGTTCTGATTTGCTTCTCCGTTGCTGGGGTAAACACTGACCAAAAGCAACTTGGAAGGAAAGGGTTGATTTGACTTATATTTGACAGTGCATTGAAGGAAGCCAAGGCAGGAACTCAGAGCAGGAACTTGGAGGCAGGACTGATGCAGAGGCCATGGCTTGCTTCCTACGGCTTGCTCCTCCTGTTTCTTATAGTACCTAGGACAACCGCCCCAGGGACAGCGCCACACAGAACAGCTGGTCCCTCCTTCATTAATTACTGATTGAGAAAATGCCCCACAGGTTTGCCTACAGCCTGATCTTATGGAGGCAATTTCTTAATTGTGGTTCCCTCCTTTCAGATGATCCTGGCTTGCATCAAGTTGATATAAGACTAACCGGCACATAGCCCACCAACAAGGGACTAGGCAGGAAAAGAAAGAGAGACCACAGCGTTGGAGGCCAGCCTGAGCTGCATGACTCCAAAAACAAAACAAAAGGTCCACAATGAGATTCTTCACCCTGCTTAAAAGGACTACAATCAGACAGACAAATACTAAAGAAGATGGAAATGAAAAACCAGAACTCATATGCTACTGCCATTTTGGAAAACAGTTGGCAATTCCTTAAAGGATTTAACTTATAGGTAACATGAGTTAGCAATTTCATACCTAGGTATCTCAATTGTAATGTTCACACACACACACACACACACACACACACACACACACACACACACACACACACACACGTATGTTAACTGAAAACAGGCCAAGCAGGGTGATGGCACATGCCTTTAATCCCACAACCTAGGAGGCAGAGGCAGAGAGGCAGGCAGAGGGGCAGGCAGAGGGGCAGAGAGGGGCAGAGAGGGGCAGAGAGGGGCAGAGAGAGAGGGGGGCAGGGAGGGGGCAGAGAGAGAGGGGGCGAGAGAGAGGGGACAGAGAGAGAGGAGGGCAGAGAGAGAGGGGGCAGAGAGAGAGGGGGCAGAGAGAGAGGGGGCAGAGAGAGAGGGGGCAGAGAGAGAGGGGACAGAGAGAGAGGAGGGCAGAGAGAGAGGGGGGCAGAGAGAGAGGGGGGCAGAGAGAGAGGGGGGCAGAGAGAGAGGGGGCAGAGAGAGAGGGGGGCAGAGAGAGAGGGGGGCAGAGAGAGAAGGGGGCAGAGAGGGGCAGAGGCAGAGGCAGAGGCAGGCTGATTTCTGGGAGTTTGAGGCCAGCTTAATCTACATAGTGAATTCCAGGCTAGCCAAGGCTACATAATGAGACTGTTTAAGAGGGAATAAAATGTTTACAAGAAAAGGTATCTCAAGTGCCTTAAGCTAATGAACAAAATGGCATAAGCACAAATGTGAGTATTCAACCTAAACGGTTTCGTGTTGCCTGCACATATTGAATGTGCACTGTATACTTACCCGGTGCTGGATAAAGCCAGAAGCTGGAAGTGGAATTAGCTGCCTTGTGAGTTCTGGGAACTGAACAGTGGTCTTCTGCAAGAACAGCCAGTGCTCTTAACCCTTGAGTCATCTCTCCAGTCCTAGGAACAAAACTCTGATCCAGATTACATCATGCGGGCCAAGAGAAAGTCACAAAGGTCACACGGGATATGATTCCATTTGTATGAAATATTCAGATTAGTCATAAAGTTTGTTCTTTTACATTTATTTAATTGTATTTGTGCACATGCATGAGTTACAGCTCACTTATGGAGGCAGAAAAACTTGTACAATTCAGTTTTTCCGTGCACCTTGTGGATCCTGGGTCTTGAACTCAGATCTGCAGTCTTATCCTGAGGAGCCTTCTCACTAGCCTAGCCTAGCCTCTTTTTTGGCCAGGATTTTTCTTTGCTTGTAAATGAAATTAGAGCTGGACCAGAATTTGTGATAGGTCTCCGAGGATCCTGGTGCTTAGAAGTAGCAGCCTCCCCAGATCATGATGAATGAGAGAGTGTCCTAGAGCAGTGGGTCTCAACTTTCCTGATACTGCACGCCTTTGACACAGTTCCTCATGCTGTGGTGACCCCCAACCATAAAACGATTTTCATTGTTACTTCCTAACTGTTGTTTTGCTACTGTTATAAATGGTAATGTAAATATCCGTGTTTTCTGATGGTCTTAGGTGGCTCCTGTAAAAGTAAAGTGTCATTTGACCCCCAGAGGGTCACAGCCCACAGGTTGAGAACCATTGTCTAGAGCCAGTTTTGGTCCTACCAGCAATGACAAGCAATGACAGCAGAGTCCAGCTTCTCTATTTCTTCTTAGTAGAATAAGGGCAATAATGTCTCCCTCCTAGGATTACCGCAGGAGTGTAAATGAGACAGCACAATATAAAGTGTCAGGACAGGCCCGACACATAGTAAATCCTTAACACATGTAAGAGTCCCACTTTGATTCCACAGGCATTTCCTGAGTAGCAAGTCTGGGCCAGGCACATGCTAGAGGCTGGAAGGCAAAGGAATTCCACGCTGAATAGCTGAAGCTCCAGCCAGGTGGAGAGAAAGATAGCCTCATAAACTGTAGCTCCAGAAGGGGTGATGTCATGGTTAAAGAGAGACATCAGCCATGTGTGATGCAAACGCTGGGACAGTGGGAGTGTCCCAATCAAGAGGCCAGGCCAAAGCTCAGTGTGGTGTGATGATGGTACAAGCCTGTAACCCCAACACTTGGGAAGTAGAGGCAGGAGTTTCAGAAGTTCAAGGTACATGAGACCTTGTCCCAACTTCATTCTCCATAAAGCCAACGGAGACTTGGAGAGGCCCTCACGGGGCAAGTTAAAGGCAGCCTTGCTTGTCTTCTGTCTAATTCATATTCAAACGTTCCCACAAGCCCTTCAACATAGACTTCATTGGACTCAATTGTCAGCCCTGGGAAGCCTGACCTCATCCCAAAGCATGGCTAAGTGTGCAGAGCTATGTGACCTCTGGCAAACCAGCACACCTCTTCATGCTTCTACTTCCCCAGCTGTACACATGGAGACCACAGCACTACTGGACCCTGGGGTAAGGATGAACTAGCCAAGTTCCTAGCACTTGTGACCAGTGCGATAAAGAGCAGTCAGGCAAGGAAAAATGACACCACTTTAGAAGTCAGGCTGTGCGAGTTAAGAGGCCAGAGGCTTGCTGTAGTCGAGGTGCTTGGTGTGGAGTTAGGATTTGGACTCAGATCTTAGATACCAAGGCTCATTTCATCGTCATTGCCCTCTGCAGAACTTTCAGCTAGGTTCTCTGGTGTCTACTATATGCAATAGCAAAGGCATGGGGCCAGGAAGACCCTGGGAAAACTACCTCATCCTGGGTTTTTGTTTGGACATGCAATCTATATACAGCCCAGGATGAACTCATGATCTACCGCTTCAGCCTCCCAAGTTGCTGGAGTTATAACACTACTGTGGCTAGCTTTTAAAGACATGCTCATGATGGAGCAAAGTGGGGGCCTTGTAAATCCTTTTTGAGGGAATGCTGTGGATCAAACCCTCACACATGCTAAGCAACCACGTAACCACCACAGTACATCCCAATCCTCCATACTGGATTTACTGATCTTAGATCTTTTAATTTCTCCAAATGGTGTACACAAACTTCTTTGTCCAATGAATATGAATAGGTTTCTTGTTGTTATTTTTGAGACAGTGTCTCTAGACATGTAGTCTAGGGTAGTCTTGAACTTTCAATCCTCCTGTCCCCACTTGCCAAATGATAGGATTACAAGTGCCCACCATGTCTGGTTTATGTGGAGCTGGTTATCAAACCCAGGGCTTCAGCAAATATTTTAGCAGCTGAACTCAGCCTCAAACTGAAACAAACCAATTAATGGAGATAATGTTTACCTTGGAAGGCTGTGGGAGGATTAAACAGGGGAGCCTGTGAGAAGCACCTGAGATATCTTAGTTTTCACTAATCTCAGTTTCCACCTCCCTCTCTCCCATCCTATCAGATCAACCTTTCAGGCACCACACTGGGGTCTAGGGCAGCAGTTCTCAACCTTCCAAATGCTCCCACCCTTTGCAGCTCATGTTGTGGTGACTGTTGTTCTTTTGCTGCAGCTATTGCCTAAGAAACACAAACACGAGACTCAGTGCCCACGTGGAGTTTATTGAGAGAGGGGAGAGAAAGGGGGGTATGGTGGCCAACCGAAAGCAGGGGAGAGAAAGAGAGAGAGGGAGAGGAGTCAAAGAGAGAAGGGGTCCCAGAGAGAGAGAGAGAGAGAGGTGCACTTGGTGCGCTTGCTTTAAAAGGGGGGTTTGTGCATGCGTAACTGGGTCCCCTGCGCAGCCAGGTAAAAGCTTGAACAGCCAGGTAAAGCCTGATGTAGTGATGACATGGCCATGAGCATCCTGCCCATCGTCAGGGGCAAGGTCAGGAGACTGCAGGTTCCCAACAGTAACCCCCAACCATAAAATTATTTTTGTTGCTACTTCATGACTAACTTTGGCTACTGTTATGAATCATAATCTGATATGCAGATGGTCTTAGGCAACCCTGTGAAAGAGTCATTCCATGCCCAAAGGTCTCCATTCACAGGTTGAGAATCACTGCTGTAAGAGATTCTTGATCTAGAGATCTCCCTTTGGAAGGTTTTCATATTTTCTCAGGCTAAACCCTCTTTATTGTTAGAGTTGCTTCTTTCCTGGGCCTTTAGGGAGTAGTGAACAAGACAGAGACAATGGCCATGCTGATGGAATTCACACCACGAGATGTAAACAAAGAAACAAGTAGTTTCAGGTACTAATAACCGCTCTGTGATAGACTGACAAAGTGGGGTGGCATTTTAGGGGCAAACATCTGAATGACAAGGCGCCAGTCATGCCAGGATTTAGAAGTAAATCCTAAGAGGAGTGGGAAGGGCAAAGCCTTGCTGGGACAACCTTCGGCCCTTCATTCCACTCTCACTATACACCACGCCACTTTGAACAGTTAGGTAACTTCTCAGGCTCAGCTGCCACATCTACAAAATGGAAACAAAGCCACAATGTGAGGAGACTCAACCAAAGGGCTCTTAAGATCTGGGGATCCTACCCATATTTCACCCATAATGAACACAAATATCATTGCTGGTCCATCTTAGAGGCGAGACACCTGTAAAGTGAGCTGTGGGTCATGGTGCTTTTGTATTTATTATAATTTCATTTTTGTTTGTTTTGGTTTGGAGACAAGGCACATCATCTAACTCTAGCTGACCTGGTTATGTAAACCAGGTTGGGCTAAAACTCATTGAGAGTCTCCTGCCTCCGCCTCCCCAGAGCTGGGATCAAAGGCTGAAGCCCAAGACTCCCTGCTTATTGTAATTTCATTATGCATTAGGAATGGTTTCCCTAGCCTCTCACTGGGGCTGCTGCTTTCTACCTGGTCAGGCACAGCAGTGACAAGGAAAAGGTCTCAGACAACAAACATTCTTTTGGCAATTACCAGGCCACCTATCTGGCAGTTCTCTCCCGATTATACAAAGGTCTGGAGGGCTGTTTGTCCTAGGGAGACATGTGCCTGCTTTATCTAGGAAGCTGGAAGGGATCTGGCCTCTGGGTTGGGCCACTGATGTACAGTCAGTAACAATTCTCCTCCTAAACCTCTCTTCAGTTTAACATGCCCTTTCTCTAGTTCCACACCCATCACTTGCCTCAGCCTCATCGCCTGGCCTGACACGGGGGCCCAAACCTGCCAGAACCTAACAAAGAAAAATGTCTCTTTTCTCTGCTAAAACCCCAGTCCCGAGGTTTCTTCCTTGGTGGCTCTTCACAGCCTGCCCCACACTCTAGAGCTCATCTTTTATTTACACCAAACCAGTTAGGAGTTTAGTATCTTACTTATAATTAATTCCATAGGGTTTGGTCAGATACATTTACTTAAATTTTTATCAGGTGCCTCAGTTTTTAACAAGCATCTCACAATCTAGGAATAAAGGTGCCTCAGATTTTAACAAGCATCTCACAATCTAGGAATAAGAAAGTTAAATGGTCTGTGTAGGGGTAAGAGGATCATAAAGTTGCATGTTTAAAAACAGCCCCACGGGGCTGGAGAGAGGACGGTTAAGGGTACTTGTTGCTTCTGCTGGGGACCCGGTTCGGTGCCCAGAAGCCCCGACACCCTATTCCTCACTGAGTGTCCCCATCTCACAGGAGGCCACTGGCTCGGACTCTCCGGGATGTAAGCCTACAGGCAGTATCCCGCCGATGTAGTCACACCCCTTCCCTACTTCCCAAACCCTGTCCTCCAGGTTCCCGACGTATCCCTAAAGCCCAGGTCGCTTCTCACAGAGTGCCCCTTCCCGGCCGCCGTCCAGCTTCACAGACGCGAGGTTCCTTCCCTATTCTCTTCTTTAAGCCCAGCGGACTGCGCAGGCGCGCTGGGTCGTGTTAAGGCCCCGCCCCCCTGAGCCTGGTAACGGCGTGAGGAGTTTGAGCTTGGCGAGCAGCTGGACGACGAACGAGTAGGTCGGGGCTCGGCGACGGCGGCTGGCGAGGGTCAAGTTTCCTCGGGAGGAGAGCTGTGAGGGAGGGGTCTGAGAGTGATTGGAACGCGGCGGGCGGGCGGGCGGGCAGACGCGGTGGCTGGGACGGCGGCCGGCACCGGGGAAACTTGTGTCCAGTGAGGGGGTTGGGCTGGCGCGTGCCGCACCTAGATTTCTAGCTCGCCTGCTTCCAGTTCGGACGCGGTCAGCGAGGCTAGAGCCAGAGTTCTAGGAAAATTTTAGAAAGCCACCATCAAAAACTGGGAGAGATCAGGACCAAAGTTTGTTCAGGGATGGGGAATGAACGGGGTCCATCGTGGGACAAGCCAAGGCCGGCGACCCTGTAGTAGCTCGAGGCCCTGAGCCCGCACTGGCCTCGCCCATGGGGATTAAAGTCCGGCCGGATTTCTATGTGGGCGTTTTAAAGTTTTTGGTGATTCATTCATCGCTGCTTATTTAACCGTCACTGGCTGCTATGATCTAGTACTAGCAGAGAAGTATCAAGACAGATGCTTTTTTTTTTTTTTTTGTAGGTATGAACCTGGCTGGACAGAGAAGTCCAGGGATGGCTTCCAAAACTAAATCGGGAGTTGGGGGGAGTGTTCCAGAAGGAACACAGTGACTGGGGATGTAACTCAATGGGAGAGCCTTTAAGCCACAAGGAAATCAGCATCAGCCAAGACCTGGAAGTGGGAGAGAGGATGGTCAATCTCAGTCACTTAAGATGCTTTTACAACTCTGAATGTACTTAGTGCCCAGGGAAAAGGAGGGGGTTGTCCAGTGCTGGGCTGGATCAGTAGAGGCAGATGAAGAGGAATTCAGAGTGCTGCATTTAGTCAGCAGAATCCACAGGACTGGAAGAGATGGGATGTAGGAGAAAAGTGCATGGGAGGCTTGGGTGCCAGGGTGAGATTCAAAAGAGGAGCATCCCAGGCAGCAGCCAAATGTTCTGTTTAAAAATCAGGGAAGTACTTGCTGTGAAAATATACACTTAAGTGTCATCAGCCAAACCAGTCACAGGTTACAGAAGGATTAAATCTCTAGAAAGAAAAACAAGAGGTCCAATTAGCCGTTTTCTAGGTGTTGTTACTATTGAAGTGTTTGTATGCACGTGTATTCGTAGATATCCAAAGTCAGCACTCTGTTTTCAAAGTCAGCACTCTGTTTTCATCAGGTGTGTGTGTGTGTGTGTATACAGATGTGCCTCTCCGTGTTTGCATGTGAAGGTGCATTTGTATGTGCATGTACACGTGGAATCCTAACATCAGATGTCTGCCTTGATCCCTCTCCACTGTATCTCATTTTCTGGGATTATAGACCACCCCCCACCTGCCCAGCATTTATGTGGTTCTCAAGCTTTTTACCTGCTGAGCCTATCTCCCTAGCCTCTACCTTACTTTTTAAAAACCTGAAGCTCACGTTCACTGACCAGCAAGCTTCAGAGGTCCAGCCGTCACAACCTCCCTGGCAATGGGATTTCAGAAGAGTACCATGCTACTGTGGCCATCTTTTATGGTTGCTGGGGAGCAAGTCCTCTTGTGTGGCCAGCATTTTATACCAACTGAGCCGTTGCCTCAGCTCTGTTATTACTGACACAGGGTCTTGCTGTGTAGGCTAGGCCTCAAACTCATGGTCCTCCTGCCTCTGCCTTCTGAGTGCTGGAATTACAGGCCCGTGCCACCATCTCATCCAAAGTAATTTTTGTTAGTGTCCCTAGCACCTAGCCAAGAGCCTGGCATTCACAGGGTTGTCAGCTAAGCAAGTCCAGCAACAGACAGCTTTGGAATTCTGAGTGTAGAGATGGGGACTAACAGAGGTCCAGTTGACTAATGTTGGAGCCATGAGTTCCTATCCTGGTTCCATCACTAGGTTGCTGTATGACTTCTAACAAATCTCCCATTGCTTGTGAAGTGGGCACAGCTGATACATGTTCCTGAGTATAGCAGTCTGCTGTGGGTTCACGTGTTGGGCCTGGTCCCCAACACTTTGGGAGGTGGTGGGACCCTTAAGAGATGAGGCCTGGTAGTATGTCCCAAGATCATTCTGAAGCTGCCCCTGGAAAGAGTGGGAGAGGAATGAGTTGTTATGAGTGAACCTGAGTCGTACTATTGGTTCCTTCCTGCTCGAATGCCCAACATTGAAAGGCTGTCAGCCAGGCAGTCCTTACCAAAGCCAGCACCATGCCCTGCAGCGTTGGAAACAGGGAGCTTACTCAGTGAACTCCAGGTGGGTGTGGTGGCTCATGCTTGAGATGCCGTTGCTTGGGAGAGCAGAGGATTGCTGAGTTGGAGGCCAGCCTCAGTGACACAGCAAAATCCTGACCAGAAAAAAAAAAGTAATAAAACTTACTTGAAATATATATATTTTTTAAACCTGGCCGTGGTGGTGCACACCTTTAATTTCAGCAATCTAGAAGCAAGTGCAGGTAAATCTCTGTGTGTTCAAGGCCAGCCTAGTCTGTAGTCTCCAAAACAGAACAAACAAAATGAAGAAAGAAAGATTTTTTGAGGCAGTACCTTGCTATAGAGCCCTGTCTGGGCACTTATATGTAGCTTCGAACTTTGAGAAATGCCCATACTTCCACTGGGACCATAGACAATGTACAAGCATGCTCAAATAATAAACTTCTTTATAAGTTGTCCAGATTCAGGCCTTTCCCTATAGGAACAGAAGACTAACTACTACAAGCTTGAACATGCTGGAAACATCGCTCGCTAATTTTTCTCATTTAGTCCACGGTGTCCTTACTCATGCGGGAAGTCGGGTTATAGGCTCACACCCCCATCTGTCTGCCTCAGTCTTGTTCTTTACTGTCACTGTTGTCTCCCATTGTTTGGACCATCTTGAGATCACATGCTCTTTCTGTCACATAATTGTGCTGAGGTTGGCAAAGTTAGATGGATTATCTAACACCATCTCATCCCTGAGGAGAAGGAGACAGGGGCTGAAAATGATGGAAGTTATTTATCATTGTCTAACTCTCTTCCTGACAACCACTGAGTTGGGCAGTCATGTTTGTTTTTTAGAATTAAGTGACAGCAGGGTAGAACAAAAATAATGACCAGATGATTCCAGATTTTTAACCAGGTCCTCTGAACCCCATACCTGCTCCCATACCTGCTGCAAAATGAGTTTTGCACCCCTGGCAGTCAGAGAGAGGACTTCTCCCTCACTGGGCTGGCAGCTGGGCTGTGGGTATTTCTACCCTGATAATGTGATTTATTTCTTTCTTCCTTCCCTCCCCCTTCCTTCCTTTCTTCCTTCCTTGTTTTGTTTTGTTTTGTTTTGTTTTGTTTTGTTTTGTTTTTCAAGACAGGGTTTCTCTGTAGACCAAGCTGGCCTGGGACTCACAGAGTCCCACCTGCCTCTTGTCTCCCAAGTGCTGGGATTAACAATAATGTGATTCCTTAAAAATAATTTCTATTCCTTTTTATGGTGTGGTGATAAATGCCCACTTAAAGATGTAATTGTTTTGTAATAAATTGGCTCTTGGCTAGGGGCTGGAGAGATGGAGCACTGACAGCATCCAGAGGTTCTGAGTTCAATTCCTGGTAACCACATGGTGGCTCACAACCATCTGTAATGAGTTCTGGTGCCCTCTTCTGGCCTGCAGGCAGAACACTGCAAAGACCATGCTGGGGGAAACCCATAGAAACAGTTGACCTGAGCAAGTGGGAGCTCACAGAACCCAGTCTGACAGCTGGGGAACCAGCATAAGACCGAACCCTGAACATGGGTGTCAGTTGGGGGGCCTGGGCAGTCTATGGGGCCTCTAGCAGTGGAACCAGTATTTATCCCTAGTGCATGAATGGGCTTTGGGAGCCCATTCCCTGTGGAGGGATACTATTTCAGCCTAGATACATGGGGAATGGCCTAGGTCCTGCCCCAGACTTTGATGATTCCCCATGGGAGGCCTCACCCTCTCTAAAGAGTGGATGGGGGATGAGATGGGAGGGTTGGTGGGGGGAAATAGGAGGATGAAAGGGAACTGGGATTGGTGTGTAAGATAAGATTGTTTTTAATTTAAATAAAAATTCAATTTTTAAAAATGGCTCCTGGTTAGTATAAGGGAGAAATTGACTGTGGATGCATTTTTCTTTGGGCTGACAGCTCACAAATAATGATACAGAGACTTATTATTAATTATGAAAGCTTGGCCTTAGCTTAGGCATGTCCCAGTAGCTCTTACAGCTTAAGTTAACCCATGTTTTAAAATCTACATTTTTTTTATGTGTCTCAGTTTCCTTTAACTCTGTACTGCTCATCCTGGTTCTTCTACAGCTGGCTGGTGATTCTGCCTTTCTTCTTCCCCAAGACCTCTCTGTCCCCAGAAGTCCTGGCTAGGCTAACCGCTTCCTGCCCAGCTATTGGTCATTCAGCTCTTTATTAAACCATTCAGGGTGCTACATCTTCATGCAGTGTAAAGTAAGAGGCTACAACAATTGACCTTATCTGCATTTCAGAATATTCCTGTTTCCTCCCTATCTGCTATGTAATTTGAGATCTACTGATGCAGGTTGTCGGAATAAGAAAGGAAATCAGTGCCAAGAGAGATGACTCATTAGGTAAAGGTGTTTGCCACCGAGGCTGATGACCTCAGTTTGATCCTGGAGACTCACATGATGGAAAACAAGAACTGACTTGCAGATTGTTGTCTGACCTCCCCCAAGCATTCCCTGGCAACACACACACACACACACACACACACACACACACACACACACACACACACACACACACACACACACACTAATAAATACATGTAATAAAACATTTAAAGAAGCGAGATTAATGATTTACTACAATGGTTTCCACCCCTTCCTCTCACAGAGCCCCTTCAATCATACTCTCTGGGGTTGGGCAGTAGTAAGTATTTTTCCCCAAACAACCCGGAATGTTAAGCCAGGCTTGGAAAGCACTCATCTGCCCCTCCCCACTTATTCACAGCCAGGGAATCTGTAGTTCTGGGAGGGGAGCTTACTTGTTCCAGTCACAAATGGCATAAGTGCCTCTTTCTCCATTGAAGGGTTTTGGACCAGAAGTCCAGAGACCAGGACTTGAACACCGGCTAGACCTGCCATTGTCTAGAGCAAGTCATTTCAGGTCTCTGAACCTTTGCCTCCTCGCTGTGAGAGTAATGCCATTGTTACCAAGACTCCAAGGAGAGAGTGACCAGCCATGGAGATACTGTGTCAGCTCATCTCATGCACACAGAGGAAGTGGAAGCGGTTTGTTCCCCTCCACAGTCGCCCCTCCATGGGGACCGGTCAAGTCTTACAGTATTGGATATAGCCTCATTTCAGTGGATGTAGCTACATTTCAGTGGATGCTGGGCCTTAGGCCTTCTGTCACCAAGCCCTCTTGTCTTCACAGGTTAGGATGGCCACCAGCTGGGGGAGCATCTTGCAGGACGAGAAGCAGCTTGAGGAGTTGGCACAGCAGGCCATAGACCGGGCCTTGGCTGAGGGCGTGGTGCTGAGGTCTGCAGAGAGTCCCAGCTCCTCACACGTAAGCTTCATCATGCCGCTTAGAGCCCACCCTCCCAGGGTGGGGGCGGCCCCTTTGAGCCAAAGAGCACGTCTCTCTTTTATTCAATAACTAAAATTGATTTCTAAAAGTATGTAAAGTAAAACGCAGCATGCTGGAGTAATCAAACTTAAATCTGGGGTTTGAAGTGTGATTGAGGCAGCCACTTCATTTCTGTTAGCTGTACTTTCTTCTAATAGGTGAACACAATATTACTATATAATTGACCACCTAAGATAATCAGGAGGTAATTTCCAGGAAGCACTTTGTCAGGGGAACTACTATACATCAAGCATCCCCAGTCACTTGTCTTCCGCAATTGCTTTTTTTGTTTTGTTTTGTCTTTGAAACAGAATCTCAGCGTGGAGCCATAAGTTGCCTAAAACTCACTGTGTAGAGCAGGAGGGCTTTGAACTCACGGCAGCCCTCCTGTTTCTCCCTGCTAAGTACTGAGATCCTAGGTATGCATCATCATGCCTAGCTGAGTTTTTTATATGCTCTTTCAGCTTTTTAGCATATATATGTGCGCATGTGTGTAATTTATATATGTAATTTGAAATATAAAATATACATATACATGTAATTTAAAATCCAAGTTGAACTATATATATATTATTCTATGATATATTTTTAACTTTTGTTTAGCAATCTGTCTTAAATCTCTTTCTAAGAAATTAGCCTTCTGTGAGGGTTAGCTGCATGTTTTTGATAAAACAGCCTCAGTTTATTTTTATTGCCAAGAGTTATAAGAAATTACATGTTTAAAAGTATAGGCCAAATTTCAGTTCTCACTTAGTTGCTTATTCTATTTGCTCCTAGTCAAACTTTTCCCTAACGTCATAATTATGTCACATTTATAAATATGTAGTAACACTTAATAGTATTTGAATATATCTGTTCTTCGATGCAAAGATTAAATACTCATTGGTACATTAAATATGTCATTTTGTCAAGCAGCAATTTGGCTTTATTTTTACAGGTCTTGCCTCAAGTTTATTTTTAAAAACAGCATACGGCACAGGTCATCTGCAGAGTGTGTAGATGTGTCACACCAGCCCATCTGTCTTCACAGTGGCAGAAACCTTTTCTATGGGGCCTTCACAGGGGCCTGGGCGCCTTTGGGAGCCTGAGCTGGAGCTGCAGCCTGGGCCTTAGCTGGAGCCGAGGACTTTGCCTTGGTTTGAACCTTGGGCTTTGGTTGGCAGAGCCTACGACTCTTGGCCATGTGGCTTCTAATCCTCTTCCCAAGCTTGGGGTGAGCCATGAAAGCAAGACTGCTGAGTTGCAGCCGTGAGGGACCCTTTGGCATCTTGGGTTTTGCCACCTTGGGTGCACAGGGGCCTTGGTGGCCTCTGCGCGTGCACTCATGGCCTTCGCGTTGTTTGCCGCATCTTCTTCAGGCCTTGCTTGTGTTTCTTGGCAAAGCGCATGTCCCTCAGGAACTTGGGGTCAGCACCATTAAGAGATTCCTATCTTTGCGATCGGGTTTCTTGATGCCATTTCTGTGCCATTTCCAGGACTTGTTGTGTGTGGTGTGGTTCTTGGACTTGGCCATGTCCGAACGGTATCCGGCGGGGACCGGAAGAGCAGCAATTTGGCCTTTTTTGTTTTTTGTTTTTTTTTTTTTTTTTTTTTTTTCCTTTTTTGAGATGGGTGTCTCTGTGTAGCCCTGGCTGTCCTGGAACTCACTCTGTACAGCAGGCTGGCCTCAACCTCAGAGATCTGCCTGCCTCTGCCCCCTGAGTGCTAGGATTACAGGCATGCACCACCACCACTGACTCTAGCATATTTTATTTTATAATTAAAAATGGTCTATTAAATAAACTGATGAAGGCAGTCAAACGGCAAATTCAGGGGTGGCTCTTACCTTAGAGCCTTCATTCTATAAATACTTTCAAAGAAATTTACTGATTTATTTTTTGTTGTTTTGTTTTTGGTTTGTTTTTGAAGATAGGGTTTTTCTGTGTATCCCTGGCTGCCCTGGAACTTGCTCTATAGATGAGGCTGGCCTGAAACTCAGAGATTCACCCATCTCTGCCTCTGAGTAGTGGTGTTAAGGTGTGCACCCCCCCCCCAGCTTAGTGTATCATTTTTTTGAGAAATCCTTCATTAGAGATACCTACTATTGCCCATACATTATCATCTGCTATTACACTTATCATAATTATGAAGGTAGCCAAATTTCCTGTTATTATTAACATGTTATGTGGTCAAAAGAAGTTAATCAGATTTTCAGTTCACTTACTTGTATATTAGCCAACTGTGGTTGTTGTTAACTCCACACTTTCCCAGTTTCTGAAGCAATGATATATTGATTTGGGTCTGTCCTGAATATACAGCTTTTCTGTGACACTTGCAGTTAGCCTTACAACTATAAACTGCTGACACTTTCAGTGCAGAGCAGAACTCCACACAGTTCCACCCATGTCCTCAACATTACTGCTTGTCATCAGGTCTGGCTGCACACTGACACATTTTCGTTTATATGTATGAAGTTAACTACTCAGGGACAATTTCATTCTGCTGTAGTGCTCCAGCATGGAAGAATCACATTTAACTTCTCTCTACCGATTAGGGAACTTTCTGTTTGCAGATAGCACAACAAAGAATCATGCATGCGTGCTTGGGCAGCTGTGTGTGTTTCTCTAGGACTGATTTGTAAATGTAGACCCACTGTATCCCAACTTGAAACATCTCCTTCAGCTGGGCCCAGTCACAAGCAGGAGGATCACTTGAAAGCAGTTTGATTACATACTGTGATGTTATCTCAAAGCAGTAGCAACCGAACAAAAAACCACTATCCTTAAATCAAAACAAAGCTGGGGCTTGAGACACAGCTCAGAGGTTAAGCGCACTGGTTGCTCTTCCCAAAGGACCTGGGTTCAATTCCCAGCACCCACATAGCAGCTCACCACAGTCTATAATTGCAGCTCCTACAGAAACACATGCAGGCAAAACACCAATGCACATTAAAAAAAAAATTAAAAACAAAGAAAAAAGAAATCTGCCTATTTTGAAACTAATTAATTTAACATTCAAGAACATTTTCCTGTGTCAAAATTCAAAAGTTGAAAGGGTTGGTTAACCCTCTGTTCCAAATCCCCTGTCTACCCAACTCCCCTCTCCTAAAGGCAGCCTATGCTTAGTGTCTTACTTATCCTTTCAGGTAGTTCATGGATAACAGCTTATTATTACTTCAAATTTTTGTTTGTTTTGAGGCAATGTCTCACTGTATAGTCTATGCCAGCTTCAAACCCTCTACTCTCCGGCCTTAGCCTCTGAGTGGCTGTGCTTACTGTCATATGCCACCGTACCCAGCCTTCTCTCCCTCTTCGTATGTAATGGCATGTACTAGATCAGCTTCTCTGTCTTTAGCTTCTTTTCTTTTCTGTCCTTCCTTTCTTTCTTGCTTCCTTCCTTTCTCTCTTTGTCCCTGCCATTTACTTTAACACCACCCACACTGGTTACAAAAGTGGTGCTAGCATTGTTTTCTTTAACCTAGCCACATTCTTTGGTTGTTTTGTCTCTGTGGTTCAGATATGGGCCTGGTGGATTGTCCAGACTCAGGAAGTACTTGCTGAAGCTCAAGTACATGAGAATGGCCGTTACTGAGGGCTCCCTGATACTGTGGAAGGTCAGCCTCTGGTTTAGAGACAGGGTTTCTCTGTGTAACAGCCCTAACTGTCCTGGAACTTACTCTGTAGACCAGGCAGGCCTCAAACTCACAGAGATTGGCCTGCCTCTACCTCCCAAGTGCTGGGATTAAAGGCATGCACCACCACCACCTGGCTGGCCTCTGATTTTGGAAATAGTATTGCATGGTCTAGAAACTTCAGGTTTATGAATTGTCAGAACCAAGATGGAATGTTTTCTTGTTCAAGTTTTTATTTCTTCCATTAATAAATGGGTATTGTATAAACATTTAATATTTAATCTTTCTGGGATTTAATGGGGCCTACAAAAGGCATAGTCCTCAATGAGGCTTCTTTCTTTGGGGAAATGGGGATGGTTTTGAGATGGGGCCTGGAACTTATGGCAGTGCTCCTGCCTCAGCCTCCAAGTCCTGCGATTTTAGATGTGTATCACCTTCCCTGACTCTCAGTGAGATTTTGCTCTCCATGGATTGAGTTTCTTTCCCACCTGGTCCCACAGCCAATTATCCCCAAGTAAGCACACAGTGACATATTAATTATAAACTGTTGGGCCAATGGTTCAGGCTTCTTATTGGCTAGCTCTGTCTTATTAACTCATTTCTACTAAACTGTGTGTTGCCACGAGGCTGTGGTTTGCCAGTAATCCAGCATGTTACTCCTTCAGCAGCTACATGGCTTCTCCCTCGAAACCTTTCTCCGTCCTCTTCCCAGAATCTCTCTTGGTCTGGTAGCCCAGCCCATACTTCCTGTCTGGCTACTGGCCAATCTGTTTTATTCATCGACCAATAAGAGAAACATATATACAGAAGGACATTCCCCATGAGCTCTATTTAAAATGTATTATTGTGTGTTTGAGCTTGTGTATGTATGAATGTGTGAATGCAGGCACGCATTGCCATGGTATGCATGTGTGGGTCAGAGGACAGTTTTTGGAGTCTGTCCTTACCTCTGCCTGTCTGCTGCTGTACTGTGTGGTCCAGGCTGGCCGCCTCTGCCTGTCTGCTGCTGTACTGTGTGGTCCAGGCTGGCCGCCTCTGCCTGTCTGCTGCTGTACTGTGTGTGGTCCAGGCTGGCCTGGGGTTCCAGATAGTTCCGGCTTTGCTCGCCATCTTGTTCTAGGAGCACTAGGATAACACATGTGCAGTACTCAATCCAGTTTTATTGTGGTTGGTTTTGTTTTTATTCACTACGCTGTCTCCCTGGCCCTCATCAGTGAGATTCTTAATCAAGAGAAAAACGCCAGGCTGGAGAGACAGCTCAGCAGTTAAGATCACCAGCTGGGGTTCAGGTCCCAGCACCCACATGACAGCTTACAATCTCTGTAACTCCAGGCACAGGTGATTGGACACCCTCACACAGACACACAAGCAGGCAAAACACCAATGCACATGAAATAAAAATAAACCATTTAAAACAAAATGTGGATTTTTAGAGACAGAGAAAGAGAACTCTTCCTCCTCCCCCTCTCTCTCTCTCTCTCTCTCTGTGTGCGTGTGTGTGCGTGTGTGCGTGCATGATTCTGTTCTAACTCATTCCCTGCTCTATACCAGACAGCCTTGACATGGAAGACTAGGTGAGTCAGCCAGAGGCTCTCACCTTTGGAGTGCAGGGTTTAGTTGGAGAATGTACCAGAGAATAAAATTAAGGAATGTCATTGGAGGAGGGGATGTGGCCAGTGTGCAGAGCACACTGTCATTTGTTGACCGCTCACCGTGTTAGGCACTCTTCTCAACTCTTCGGGATTGCTGACTCATTCAACCTGCACCACAACAGAGATGAAGGAAGTCACAGCTCAGAGAAGTGAAGTAACTTGACTGAGGTCACTGAAACCATGGGAGGACTGGCAGATTCTGGCTGCTGAGGCCATGCTCTGCATATCCCTGCTGCGCTGTCTCCCTCAGGATGCCTGGCAGAAGTACTAATTCATTTTGATTAGAGGCAAAATGGAGAGTGATAGTTACATTGGAGCTTAATAGACAGATGGGGAAAGTAATATCATATATAACAGGGGCCCCAAAGTAGGGAGAGGCCAAAATGTTCCAGGCAGGGCTTGCCAGTGAGTGAAGTCAGGCAAAGCCAGAAAGCCAAAAGGCTTTTGATACTGGGCAGAGAGAACTGTGACCTTCACCCTGTAGATCAGCATAGCAGACCAGCCCCATGCGGGTACCGGAGTGAGTCAGTTTTGAATAGGTAACACATGCGCTAGCTGTAATGTTCAAAAGCAGTCAGTGTAGAGAAAGGCTCTGTTCTCCAGACACTGTTTCCTTCAGAGGCAAGCCATCCTTACATTTTTGTGACTGTGGCCTTCCTCCTTCTTCTTCTTCTTCTTCTTCTTCTTCTTCTTCTTCTTCTTCTTCTTCTTCTTCTTCTTCTTCTTCTCCTCCTCCTCCTCCTCCTCCTCCTCCTCCTCCTCTTCCTCCTCCTCCTCCTCCTCCTCCTCCTCCTTCTTCTTCTTCTCCTTCTCCTTCTCCTTTTAATTTACCAGCATTTTTATTTAAAAATACTTATTTTTATTTTATGTGTGTGTGCCCAAGTGACTGCACGTGCACTACCTACAGAGGGCAGAAGAGGCCTCAGGTCCCTGGAACTGTAGTCCCTGATGGCTGTGAGCTGCATGCCGGTGTTGGGAGTTGAACTGAGGTCCTCTGCGAGGTCAGCTGGTGCTCTTAACCACTGAGCCATTTCTCCAGCTCCACACTAGCATTTCTTTCTTTTTTTTAAAGTCAGAGCCACCACTGAAACATAGGGTCTGGGGAGATAGGTTGTTTTGTGAAATACCTGCTGAGCAAGCATGAGAATCTGAGTTCAGATCCCAGAGTCCACACCTTAAACAGTAGCAGGCACCTGGAACCCCAGGGCTGGAAGACAGGCAGATCTCTGAAGCTTGTTTGCTAGCCAGTTCTGTGAGATCTGAGTTGTAAGTTTAGTGAGAGACCTTATCTTTAAAAATAAAGGTGGAGATCAGTCAAGGAAGAGACACCCAACTCTCAGTACACATGAACTCACCCACACTAACAAGTATATACACCACACACACACATGTAAATAACATAATAATTAATCATAATAATAATGGTAAGTTACCCAGCTTAACTATCCAAATCAAACTGGCAGGATGTTGTAGCACATGCCTGTAATCTCAACATTGGGGAAGTGGAATCAGGAGGGATAGAAATTCAAGACTGGGCCACTAGATGGCTCAGTGGGTAAAGACATTTGCCACTAGGCTTTAGGACCTGAATTTGATTCCATAACTAGTGGTAGAAGGAAAGACTCAATTCCCAGAAATTGTCCTCTTATCTCCACATAGCATGCCATAGGAAAAAAAAAAACACAAATAAATAGAAATATAATTTTTAAAAAGAGGTTTAAGCTCACCCTAGCCTAGAGCGAAGCCAGCCTGTGGGCTAAGATGCAATTGCTTGTCCTCACCATCTCACCATTCCTGTTGTTTCCCTGGCAACAAAGCAGAGTGCCATTGTCATATGTGTGCTATTGTTTTCTCTAAAAAGGGAGAGACTGTGTGTTTCAACCTTTGGCCTGTGGATGCAGAGAACAACCTGCATTTAGCTGTTCATTCTAAATTCAAGAAAGTACAATGAGTTCTGGGGTTGGGACAGAGAGAAGGCTTGGCAGAAAACCTCTGGGAAAGTTTTGGATTGGATGGGATTGTTGAGAGAGGCAGTTTCCCGAGTCCTGAGTCTTAAAACCTGTTGGTGTCTTACATGAACTTTAGGTATTAGGTTACCCTTTACATGACCTGCAATAACCTGTTAATGTGTTTTTGAGGTCAGATCTTTCTACTTGTATAAAAAGGAGATGATGTATTTGGAAACATAATATCAGCATAAAGATATCTGACACAAGTATACATTATGTCTTGAGAAGAGAATTAGGTGACTCAGGCCAAAGTGGGACTGAGACATATTTATCACTTGTACACTTAGCTCTCTTATTATTAGTTTGTTTGTTTTTTGTTTGTTTGAGACAGGGTCTGTCTACATATCCCTGACTGTCCTGGATCTCACTGTGCAGACCAAGCTGGCCTTGAACTCACAGAGATCTGCCTGCCTCTGCCTCCTGAGTTCTAGGATTAAAAGCATGCACCACCACTGCCCAGCTATTTAGAACTCTTTTAAATTGTGTGTGATTTGTTTGTATTATCTAGTTCAAGGCAGTTTTTAAAGTAAGTATATTAATGAAACTTCTGCCACCATAAACCCTTTCTACTACAATGGCAAGTTGATATTAACTCAAAGGGTAAATAATTCCAATCCCAGGATCTATTTCTTATCTCCCAAGTTCCAGTTTATTTGTTGTTAGGAATCTCAGAAGGCATTTCTCCCTTTTAGAGTAACTGTCCTAAATCATACTTTTGATTTCATGACCATGTAAAGTCCAAAGAACCTGAGTGTAACTAAAGGCCAACCTGTTAATCTGAGGTGTCATTTCTGGGACAAGGACATGGACATGGACATGGCACTACTAGCTTCTATTCAGGGAGCCACAGTTCACCTCAGAAGCCTTACCAGCAGGCTTTTCCCTCTACCCCAGCCAGAAGGCCAGGAGCCTGGGGTGTGAGTTCCCAATGTAGGGATAGACTTGGCTTAAATAACGGTCAGGAGCATAGGAGGGAAGAACGGGTATGGATGAGCATGCAGTTTGAGTGTGTTAGAGTGGTTTAGTAATAATCCTGGTTCAAATCCAAACACCAGCAGCTGATTTTTTTTTAGACCTATTCCATAATTTCTATCTCAACTCCTTCATCTTCTAAGTATGGATAACAGTAGTACGTTCCACACAGAATTACATGGTGAACCCATTGTACGTGTTCAGCACAATGATTTGCATGTAGTAGTACTTAATTTTTGTGGGAGTTTTTATTTTGTTGTTTGCCTCCCATTTAAAGACAATCCTGTAGAATTGTCACAGAACCTGAAAACTGTCATTGTACCCTTTCTTGCTGTTTTCTCACCCCTTCCCTTCCTGAAATAACTGCTGTTCTGCATAGGTCTGACTTTACAAGGAGATCGTCCATTCACAGTGCTCTCTGTCTCTACCCCGCTTTCTCATTGATCAGGTGGTGACCTATGCCCCGTTCACGCTCTTCCCCTCACTGGTCCCTAGTGCTCTGCTGGAGCAGGCCTATGCTGTGCAAATGGATTTCAACATGCTGGTGGATGCTGTCAGCCAGAACCCCACCTTCCTGGAACAAACTCTGTCTAGGTACTAAGTGCTAAGGCCTCTGGCTGGGGTCAGGGAAACTAAAAGCTTGGGGTGTGAAGGTTGTGGAGTTGTTGCTGTGTTAGCTAACTTGATGGAGTGGGGAGCAGGTACCCCTGAGAGGGAAAAAATGTAGAAAAGGAGTGAGGAGAGCTGCCTTCTAATCCTGGCTCCACTGCTCTTTGATGACAGGCAAGAGGAAAGTCCTCAAAGCCCCAGCTTCTTAGTCTACAAAATGAGGTGGGCTGAGACCTAAGGTTACTGTGATTCTGTGATCAGTGGACCCTGCTTCCCATGACAAAAATCTCCACTGGGGAGGGAGGGCTGGAGATGGCGGGCACAGTGGTTAAGAGCACTTGCTTCTGCAGCAGACGATCAGGGTTCAGTTCCCAGCACCCTCATGGTGGCTCACAGCCTTCCAGAAGTTTAGTTCCAGGGATCCAGCACCCACTTCTGGCCTTCTTGGCACTAGATGAAGTGTAGTTATACACACATGGGTGAAACACTCATACACATAAAATGAAATAAATTTTAAAAAGGTCTCCATTTGGAATTATGGAAATGACTTGGTTCAGGGAGAAAAGAGAGTTTAAGTTTTTAAAGTCAGATGTCCAACTTATAAGCAAAAGCTCTTCTTTCCTCTATCCCTCCATTAGAAGGATGCATTTAATGTTTTCAATGACCTTTTCTTGTCAGCTATAGTCTCACATCTTTGGATAGGACAAAATGCAGACTAAGCCATACTCAAGATACGGCGCAGTAAACCAGGGCAGGTGCCTTGGGCCTGAAAAACCTGCAGGCACATAGCATACTGCCCTGGGGACTGTCATGGAGGAAGAGAGACTTATCTGGGAGGTGACAGAGTGAAGAGGAAGCAATGGAGGCAGGTGTCAGATGTCAGCCAGAAAACTCATCAGCCTTCAGTTATTCAAGATGTTGAATCTTTAAAAGCTCTACTATGTCATTTACTTTTCCCCGCAAGCCTGTTCTATAAGCAGTTATTTTCCTCTTCACTTCATAGTTGAACAAACTAAGAACCAGAAAGGGGATGGGATTCCCTGAGCTTGCCTCACAATGGCTGGTAGAGCTTGGATTTGAACCCAGGTCATCTGGATCTGGGCACTGTTTCCTGCTTGATTGGAATGGGTATTGAAGATCTAGAAAGTATTTAGAAGTAGGTGGGCGGGGGTGGGACTTGGGGCCTTAAGGGTCTCTTTTAGCCTGGAAAATGTTCTTTCTTCTCTAGCACCATCAAAAAGGACGACTACACTGCCCGTCTCTTTGATATCTACAAGCAAGTGCTGAAAGAGGGCATTGCCCAGGTAACCATCCCTAGCCCTTCCTTTGTCTGGACCTTGTCTCTCTTATCTCTGTATTTTGTTTTTACTAGAAGGGGCCTCAGCCCGATCTCATAGGACTCTACCCCTGACTGGTCTCTACTGGGCCTACATACCAGAGACCAGTCCACGGCTGACAGAGCAGTGCTTCTGGGTTTGGGAGTATTTGTTGGTCCTCCTTAGCTCTGCAGGGTGCAATGTGGCTAGACCTCCAGAGTCAGCTCCTGGGCCCGTGTCCTCAGCCTTCAGTTTTCTCCACAGACCGTGTTCCTGGGCCTGAATCGCTCAGATTACATGTTCCAGTGCAGCGCAGATGGCTCCAAAGCCCTGAAACAGATTGAAATCAACACTATCTCTGCCAGCTTTGGGGGCCTGGCCTCCCGGACTCCTGCTGTGCACCGGTGGGTTCCCACAGGGCAGCTGTGGAGCACTTTCTGGGGAAGAGCTCAATGGACCTATAGTCACTGATTAAGCCAAGGATTTCCTTCTGTGACTGTACCTTCCTGGGCCCTGAGTCATGGTTTCTCCACACCTCCATCTTCTCCCCATAGCATTTTCTACTTGAAATCAGGTCTTCTATATGCCAGAGAAAGAAGAGACCTCATGGCATATTGGTCCCGCCCCTCACTGTGCAGAGTAACACTCCAGGCTCAGAGTGATGCCTTCCAGGGGTCTGTGATAGGACTTGTCTGAGTCCTGAGAGCAGTTCTGAACCCAAAGGAGAGGGCATTCAGAACCTTCTGTCTGAGAGCTGGGCCATAGTAGTGGTTTCCTAGCCATCAGGATGCTTCAGGTCATTACAATTCCATGTGGTCTGCAGCAGGAGTCCATATAACACCTGAGGGGCTTCTGCTCCCTTAGAAACTGAATTGGGGTGGAGTGGCCACACGGGGGCTCAGGACTCCTCTAGGCAAGACATCTAGTTAAGGATGTCTCAGTGCATCCCAGCTATGATGGATGCTTCAGGAATGGAGGTAAGGAGCCTTTAGGCACTGGGCTGTTCCTGTATCTGTGAGGTCACAGCAGAAGGGTATCCATCCAATTACTGAGCAGCTGTCTCTGTCCCACCAGACATGTTCTCAACGTCCTGAAAAAGACCAAAGAAGCTGCCAAGATCCTCTCCAATAATCCCAGCAAGGGACTGGCCATGGGGATCGCCAAAGCCTGGGAGCTCTACGGCTCAGCTAAGTAAGAACATGGAAAGGTGGCAGTAGTATCCTGCTTTAGTGTTAGCATTCATGGGGCAGCTTCTCCTTTGCTAGACATCAGTAGGGGTCAAAGGGGTGTTTCTAGGAATAGAAACTTACACATTTAAGCGCCAAAAATATTTTAGTGGAGTTGTGGGTTTCCTTCTAAAGAAGAGATGCTAACTGTAACTTACTGTTTCCTTGTGGCGTGAGGGTCATTGTGAGGACGGACAGTGATTACGTCTTGCTGTAAGGCACTGATACCACCTAGAGTTAGAAAGTGCTTGTACCTTTATGTTCCCTTCCATTATCTGTAATGTTGGCTTCTTCAAAATCCACTTTTACATTTACTGCCATCAGTGTGCTTGCAATAGGAATCCTCTGCTGCTCTCCCTCTGTCTCCCAACTTGCTGTGGTTTGGGGGGGAAACAGGGATTCTGGTTCTTCTAATCATGTGTAAAAAGCACGAGGACCTCTTTGTAATGTCAGTTTTGATCTGGGAGATTTATGGTGTCCATTTTAACTGCTTAGAAGTGTTTTCTTTGCTTTCTTCCTCTTTCTCAACCATGTTCCAGAGGTGTGAAGATGCTAGGTAAGTGACTTTCAGATGGTTGAGAGGTCACCCTAGCAGCTGCTCAGTGTGAGCACGGTTCACCTGTGCCGAGCATCCATATGCAGGGCTTCACTGAGCTCAGAATGCGTGCTCTGAGGTGGTGCTGTTCCTCCTGTCTCACAGATCAAAAAACCCAGGTTCAGAGAGGTACAGTGACTTGCTTGAGTTTAGATGATAGTTGAACCCAGTGCTAAGCTCCTGGAACCTACATGTGTAATAACACTGTTGCTCCAAGCGAGCCTTTCTAGGCTTGCTAAACCTCACTAAGTTCCAAGAAGCCTCAAGTTCTGGACATTTACAAGTTGGACAAACAGTATGTCCAGTAGAATCCTCCGCCAGTTCCGTTTTAAGAAAGTGATGTCGGGATAGGTCACTTGAGAAGCGCCAATGACAAGCACTGCAGAAGGAGTCTCCTGCCAGGCCAGGAGTGATACGGGGAGAAAACACTGATATGGCCAGAGTTAGGCACTGGCGGGTAAGGGTGCTGTGGCCCTGAGCAGGTACTGGCTTTACCCTGTGAGAGTGCATGAGGCTCATCTGCTGAGCAAGCCCATGACCTTGACACGTCTTTTCTTTTCGCTGAGGTTTTCTTTCTTCTTGAGCTCAGGATGGTGATATATTCCTTTAATCTCAGCACTCAGAAGGCAGAGGCAGGTGGGTCTCTGAGTTCAAGGCCAGCTTGTTCTACATAGCAAGTTGCAGGCTGGCCAAGCATATGTATCAAGATCCTGTATCAAAAAACAAAAGAACAACTCACACACACCTGTAAGTCCAGTACTCAGGAAGCTGGGATAGGAGGCTGGCTTTTTAGTTCAAAGCCAGTCTAAATTATATAGTCAGTGTCATACCAGGAATATATACCAAGACTCTGCCTCAAAAAAAATTTTTAGGAAAAAAAAATCTGAGAATTAAATTATAATTTTGTTTGATTTTTAAAAAACTGTTTTTGTCATGCTGAGAATCAAATCTAGGGCCCGTGTGTGGCAGGAGAGCACTCCACCACTCAGCAACCTCCCCAGCCTTGTTTGCTTTCTTGAGACAGGTCTCGTTACATAGTCTATATTTATGTGCATCACAGTCCTGATTACAAAATTATGATTTCAGTGGGGCTGGAGAGTTGGTTCAGAAGTTAAGAACATTTATTGCTCTTGCAAAGGACCTGAGTTCTATTCCCATATGGGTGGTTCACAACCATCTGTAAAATTATGATTTCAATTAAACAGATACTTTCAAAACATAGGGCCTAGGGCTGGAGAGATGCCCAGAGGCTAAGAGTGATTCTTGATCTTCCATAGGACTTGAGTTTAACTCTCAGCATCCCCATAGGGTCACTTACAACCATCTGTATCTCTAGCTCTTCTGGCCTCGTAAGACACCTGTATGTACATAGCATACAACCACAGAGTCATGCATGCATAAATAAAACTAAATCTTTAAGACAACAACAACAGTAAAATACAGGGCCTATAGTTAAATAGAACGATATTATTGATATTAAAGGATGGGGACATATGATCTGATTAACACATCTACTTCATAGATGAGACAGTTAAGGCTCAGGGAAAGAAGCTGACTGACCTGCTCAAGGACACCACAAGTCACTGGCAGAGCTACGACTAAGATTGATGGGTCCTTTCTCCCAGCCAGCATGCTATTTCCAGTTCACCTTCCTCAAGTCCTACAAAGTCCAGATTTCTCAGAGCTGAAGGCAATAGGAGTTAGAATGTGTTTTCTGAGTCTGGCCCCCATTGTTTGGAAAGGCTGACTTAATTAGCCAGAGTATGAAATTCTGTTTTAACCCCCAGCCTCCAGGCTTTCTCCTTTGCCTCTTCTTGGATGTGAGCCATCCTGGGCCAGATGCCATCCTGCCCAACCACCCCAAACACCCATGAGCCAAGTGGTTCAGGGTACAAAATGAAGAGCAAGCCCTTGGGCCTCTCAAGGCAAGATGGCTTCTGAAAAACCCCTTCCACTTTGTCTTGCAGGCCCCAGCGTAAAGTCAGCTTTCAGTTTAAATGTTCCGTCTGTCCTCTTGACTTGAGACAGGCTGGAAAAGAATTCAGCCAAGTAGAAAGAAGTCAGGTGAACACAGTTTAGAGTAAGAGGCTCAGCTAAGGTTGAAAAAAGCCCAGGTAGATTAAGAGGCCGGTCAATGCAGGATGTCAGAATGTTTGTTTAGAATACTAAGTCAGAGTGCAAGCTCCTGCTTCTTTAAGGAAGGTGTGGGTAAACAGAGAGGAGCACTCAGTAAGCCTTAGTGATGCCGTTAACAGTGTGAGACCAAATGTGGCCCTATGGACATCACAGCCTGGCTGAGTGGTCCCCAGAGATGATGGCTTGTTTGTAGTTGACTCTGGAGAGTTCCATTTAGCTCTTCTGGTTTTTCATGTAAGAACTCCCCTCTTGGATCAGATTCTTTACTCTCTGCTAATGCAGTCATTAGCATCTGACGCCAGCATTGTTGTTGATGTACAAAACATTCTTCAGTGTTTATTCTCCCAGACAGATTTTTTAATCACTGTGCTAGGGCTGCTGTTGTTTAAGATAAGATTTTGTATAGCCCAGGCCAGTCTTGTTTTGTTTTTCAAAATAGGTTTTTGTTTTTTTTTTTTTTTCTGTGTTGTCATAGCTGTCCTGGAACTCACTTTGAACTCAAGAGATCTGCCTGCCTTTGCCTCCCAAGTGCTGGAATTAAAGTCATGTGCTGCCACTGACCCAGACCAGTTTTAAACTCCTAATTCTCTTGCCTTCACTACCTGAGTGTGCCATCATACATGGCTCAGAATGTGTTCTAGGGAAAAAATAATGGGTGAGGTTAGATGGGTTTAAATCTAAATTTTAAGTTGTACAGATATTAGACATCATTACAATAGTTCATCTTCCATAAACAACAGACAAGAGATGCCTCCTCCCTTCCCCCCCAAAATCTTCTGTTTTAAAGAAATATGCTGTTGCCTCAGGCAATCCTAACTTGAGGCATCATCTGTTCTTGCAGAGAAGCTATGTTCTGTCTTTGCCTGTCAATCTGCTGTCTTGTGTGTACATGCATGTAGAGGCCAAGTCAACACCTAGTGTGTTCTTCAGTCTCTCTCCATCTTAGTTTTGAGGCAGAGTCTCTCATTAAACTTGGAGCTCACCAATTTGCCTAGGCTAGCTTGCCAGCATCACCTCCTCAGTCCCTCCTTTCTGTTTTGACACAGGGTCTTGCTGTGTAGCCCAGACTGGCCTCAAATTCACGGTCTTTTTGCCCCCACCCCACCCCACCCCAAGTGCTAGGATTGCAGCCTACATCAGCAGGACTCCTGACAAGCTGTGCTCCTACCTCACTCTAAGGGAGCGTCAGGAAGGACTAGCTCTGTAGTGGCCCCTGCTCACTTGTGCTCTTCCTCCAGTGCTGTGGTGTTGCTGATCGCTCAAGAGAAAGAAAGGAACATATTTGACCAGCGTGCCATAGAGAATGAGCTACTGGACAGGCAAGTAGAGGAAGAGACCTTCAGGTGTGGCCCCAAGTGGGAGGGCCATTCAGAACACCACACCTCTGATTCTCACCTCTTTGCCAGGAATATCCACGTGATCCGGCGAAGATTTGAAGACGTCTCTGAGAGGGGTTCTCTAGACCAAAACCGAAGGTTGTTTATGTAAGCATCCCCAAGAAGCCACTAGACAGCTGGGTTAAGAACCTCTCTTGATATCTCCTGTCACTAAAGAGCTTTTCTTCTGGGAAATATGATAGCTTGTTTTCTTTTCTCCTAATTTCTGAAATAATTCATTTTTCCAGGAAATTTTAGAAATGCCTAGCCATGCTGTGGTTCTAAAGGTGTATATATATATATATATATATATATATATCAATCAGAGCTATTGACCTTCTGGACAAGTTCATCATCATCCTTCAATATAACCTTAGGTTTCCTTATAGAACCCTGAGAACTAAAAGTCTTCTTGCCTCTCTTTGTGGCTGGTCGACAGGCCTAAGCAATTGGGCTGGGAGGGTAAGGTCCCAGGCTCATTCTAATCCATCTGGTTACCACACTCTGGTCTGTAGTCTTCTAAGCCGGACCATAATTTTCCCACGGGCCACCACACTGTAGCTTTAGTACAACATTTTGGGGTGGCACTGTAACTTACACAGTTAGACCTACCCAGGGCTTGTCATAGCGGCACATGCCTTTAGTTTCAACACTCTGGAGACTGAGGCAGGCAGATCTCTGAATTCTAGGCCTGCCTGGTTTACATAGAAAGTTCCAGGTACATAGAACACTACATAGTGAAAAGCAGTGAAAAAAACGAAAGAATGTAGCCAGGTGTGATGGCACACATTAATAATTCTAGCATATGAGAAGTGGAAGCAGGAACACCAGGGTTCTGGGTCATTCTCAGGTATAAAGTGAGACCAAGGTTAACCTGGGATATAAGAGGCCCTGTCTCAAAAAACATAGTTAAAAAAAAAAAAAAAAGGTTAAGAGCCTCCATAGACTTTCACAATCCCACTTCAGATATTTCAACATGTGCTGTTATCATAACAAAACAAGTAGCTAGTTTCCTTTTTAGATAAGCTAGATAATATGAAATAGGCCAAGGGAAAGGGGAAGAATGTATTTTAATTAGAGTAAAGTTTTTGCACATCCCCGCCACCATTTTAAGAACTCTTAGGCTGTCAGGTTTCTGCTACTTCAGGCAACAGAAATACAAAATTCAGTTCTGTTTTGCTGATCATGGCAATATGATTCTTTCACCCCAAAATTTGAATATGTGTGTTTTTAATTTTACCTATGCTAACCTTCTTGTTTCCCTCTAGAATATTCTAAAGCACTGTGTGCTGCACACCTGTTTTTCATAGAAGTACAGTTTCTGCTCTCACTAATTCTAGTGAACCCCTCCCTGCCCAGGCTTACCTTATGGACTGTCACATGTACTCTGATGTACCCTGAAATAGACTGAACCCCCAAACACATCAGTAATAATTTCGTACAGAAGCTTTTGTTCATCCTGTGTTTCAGGGATGGCCAGGAAGTTGCTGTGGTTTACTTCCGAGATGGCTACATGCCCAGTCAGTATAATCCACAGGTTGGTATTTTTCTATTAGACCATTCTCTCCCTCCAGGGACCTTCCAGAGCTCCACAGAAACCCAGCTCAGGCACCACAACCATGCTTCACTCTTTCTCGGGGGACCGCTGCTGGAAACGCCTTTCTTCTTGCAGGCTTTGTGTTACCTTTCACTCTACAAGGTCTTTAGGCTCTGAATCCTCAAGAATCTATCTGTAATGTTTTAGCCATTCACACATTTCCTGGAGATATGTTGGCCAACAAACTGCTGACTCTCACAGTGTAATTTTGAGCTACCCAATTTAAGAACTCTGAACAAAGATCTGGGAAGAGTTGTGTACAGTCAGCCCTCACTAGCTGAGTTCCAGGCCACCCACCTTAATTTGTTCTTTTCTGTGGCTTTTTCTTCCAGTAGGGAGGAGCAAGCCCTTCCTTTGTAGCGCAGGCTGATCTGAAACTCTCTGCAGCCTCAAATGAGTGGCAGTCTCCTCCCTCAGCCCCTAGATGCTCACAGTACAGGTTACATCATGCCCAGCTTCCCCGACCATGCTTATTTTCCTTAGCTCTCATTTATCTGAATCAGAAAGCTTTTTAAAAGTAGATTTAAAAATTTTTTTATTTCGTGTGTGTTGGTGTTTTGCCTTCATGTGAATCTATATGAAGATGCTATGTCCTCTAGAACTGGAGTTATGGCCACGTGGTTGCTGGGAATTGAACCTGGGTCCTCTGGAAGAGCAGCCAGTGCTCTTAACCACTGAGCCATCTCTCCAGCCCTCAGAAAGATTTTTCTGTTTGTTGTTTGTTTTATCATGGTCTCATTTATGTTCATGGCAATCCTCATCTGCTAACTACCATGTAGTTTCAAAAATTACTTTCTATACATTTTATATAACTCTTACAACCATCCTATGAGACTTATAATTATCCCCATTACACAGATGAGAAAACTAAGGTTTGGAGCCAAGCAGAGGCTTGTTTAACATCCCACAAAAATTTCCTGGGATTTCTGACTCAGACCATTGCATTCTGAATGTGCTATTCTTCTCTCCCACTGTTAGCATCTGTATCATGGAGGAAAGGCTGAGCAGCCCTGCTTTCCTGGATTTAAAAAAAGAAACAAGGGCTGGGAAGAGATTCAGCAGTTAGCAGCACTGGCTGCTCTTGTAGACGACTCGGGTTTGGTTCTCAACCACATGGCAGTTTATTACCATTTGTAACTCCAATTCCAGGAGATCCAGTGCCCTTTTCTGGCCTCCACAGGTACCAGGGACACACAGTACACATACACGCATACAGAAAACACTCACATACATAAGGTAAAAATAAATCTTTTTAAAAAGACTTAACAAAAGAAGCTATAAAATACTCTGGGTGGTAATCTGAGAGTCATGATTGTAACTTTCCCATGCCCTCCTGGCTCTCAGCTTCTGCAAGTCACATCTCAAGCTACACTAGAAAATGAAGGGACACCTATGAGATTTATAGTTCACTTAGGGTTCCTGGGGACTGAGCTCTATGGGAGACAGCTCTGCGGAAGGACAGATTTAAGGAAAGTCCTTTTGACCAGAGACGTGGTTAGAGTACTGAAAACTTGCTGACTAGAGAAGGGAAATGGATTCAAGATTCAGATGAGGGAGGCAGAAGAGGAGAGGGTGCACTAATGAAGGAAAGGAAGTCCTGTGTGCAGAGAAGCTTGTCTACGCTTAGAACATGGACATAGAGCTTCAAGGTTTTATGACTTGTTAAATGACGCTTGGGTTTGACTTTTGCTTTCTCTGCTTCTATGAGATGTTTTTCGAGTCTTATCTTATATTCTGGGCTTCTATGACTCTGCCCAGAACAGCAGGCCAGGAGTTAGATGATGGTGAGGATAAGGCTGTCTACTCCCGTGGACAGCCGTGGGTGGGTGGGTGGGTGGGACAGCCTTGATCTAGCAGTGGACAGGTGTCTATAATCTGGACAAGGGCAATTTTCTACCCAGTGCCTGAGCTCAGAGGCATAATCCTTTGATGTTTCTCTGTGTCTTGTATTCTAAGCTCCTAATACAACAAGACTACTCAACCTGTGATTAGCCAGCTGCAGGCCTTTGTTCACATGATCCTGTTTGCCTGAGGACCCGCTGTCCAGTGGGTTTCACCTGTCAGACTGCCCATTATCAGGGAATTTCTCAAATTGCACCTCGCTGAGAAACAATAACACATACTGAGTACTGTGAAGTGTCAGAAACTGCCTTGCTATAGGGACAACAGAAAACAAGGTAGACACCAAAGGTCTCTGGTAAATACACAGCTGGGTCACAGAGATGGGCACCAGAAAGAAAAACAACAGACAAATGATTCTTTGAGTTTTGGTTTTGCTATGTTTATTGAGACAGAATCATATTCTATAGCCTAGGCTGCCCTGGAACTCATTATTGTAACTGACCCACATTGTGCTCAAGACCCTACTGAACCACCTGAGTGTTAGCATTACAAATATGTAATACTATACACTGAGTGTTAGCATTACAAATCAAATATGTAATACTATACCTAGCTTGAGCGGGGGGGGGGGTGGGGGGGTCCCCTAGCTGAGAGGTAATTGGCTTTGACTGACAGAACAGGATGAAAAGATAATGTGGGAAACCCCACATTAAGTATAATGGTCAGGGGAAAAGTAACTAAACCGAGGCTTGAGGATGAGAAGGGTGTAACTGTCTATGGAAAAAGCTGAAAGGCAGAGAATTTTGGGCAAAAGAAAAGGGTACATAAAAGGCCCTGAAGGAGGAATGAAATTTGATAATTGCAGACTTGTTTGGCTGGAATGTGGGAGTCGGTAGTTAGGGGGAGTAGCTTGAAGCAGCAGCATGAGATGAAAAACCATGGGGAACTCAATCTCACAGGATCTGGCAGGTCATGGTGAGGAATGGACTTTGATAAAAGGCCACAGACTGTATGGTTAACAGATTGTTAAGTTTTTGTTTTTATTTGGAGCACAATAAGAAGCTAAGCTTAGAATCAGGTGTCCCATGCCCTTCAAACCTTATCCAACCAGGTGTGGCTGTGCGTGTTTATAATCCCAGCACGCAGGGAGTCCCCGGCCAGCCTGGGTTCCATAACCACCCTGAAGGTAGGAGGGCAGCTCAGGCTCTCTAGGGAGTTACAGGTCAGCCTGGCTATCAAGTAAGACTCTCTCAAGTCTTACTTGGCTGAAAGAGACAGGCGTGTGGGAAGAAAAACTCACCAATTTTCCTATGCTCTTACAAAATGTCTTTTCTGCTGTATGTGGTGGCTGGTGCCTTTAAACCCAAGACTCAGGCAGAGGCAAATGGATCTCTGTGAATCTGAGGCCAGCCTATTCTATGTAGCAAGAAGTTTCAGGCCAGACAAGGCTACACAGTGAGACCTTGTCCCTCCTCCCAAAAGCCATTTCCTTGTTAGTAATTCCCATTTAATTGTGAACTCGTATTAGTTTGCCTTCACAAACTCTCTAAAGGCAAGACTCCTGCAGACTGGGGGGGGGGGCGTCATGCCTGCCTCACAAGGGCGTTGTAATGATAGCGTGAAGATTAAAAGGCACAGTGCCTGGCATCTGTTCAGTAAAGGCCCTTTGGTTTTATTACTTCTGCAGAACTGGGAAGCGCGCCTACTGCTAGAGAGATCATGCGCTGCCAAGTGTCCAGACATTGCCACACAGCTGGCTGGGACTAAGAAGGTGCAACAGGAACTGAGCAGGGTGGGCCTGCTGGAAGTGCTGCTCCCAGGCCAGCCTGAGGCTGTGGCCCGCCTCCGTGCCACCTTTGCTGGCCTCTATTCATTGGACATGGTATGTAGTGGGGTTTTTTTGTTTTTTTGTTTTGTTTTGTTTTGTTTTTTCCTACCATAGGCCCCAATGCAGAGACCTGGACCTAAATGTGTTGGGAAAGGTACAGTGCAGCCAGCTTTAGAGTTGACATTATGACTCACATCTTGGTGCTCTGGTGCCCTTGAGCCTTGAGGCCAAAATTTGGGAGTTAAAATCCAGTCCCTCAGCAATGCTTGTGATAACGGTGGAAACCCAGAGAGCAGGAGAGTTAGGGAACATCTGTACCCACTCTCCAGGCTCTCTGCAGGGTCTTGAAGAGACTGTTCTATGTTTAGTGCTTTAAAGGAGTTAATGGTCACATCCAGATTGGAGTGTCTAGCCTAAAGGAACAGTCATTTTCCCCACTGTCCCTCTCCCTGATGCCACTCTGTATGACCAGCAGGACCTCAGCTGCCTCATTAGCCTGAATTCTAGTGACTACTTTCTGCCTCCTGTCAGGGTGAAGAAGGGGACCAGGCCATTGCTGAAGCCCTTGCTGCTCCTAGCCACTTTGTGCTGAAGCCCCAGAGAGAGGGTGGAGGTAGGTGAATCTCCTTTGTAGAGCTGCCCAGTGAAGGCTCTGTTGCCAGTGCTTACTGGCACTTGATGTGGATACAGTCTCAGGCCTAGAGGTTACAAGAGAAAGCAACACAGATCCCAGCATGGAGCATATCTCCCAGCACCCTGGAAGCAAGCCCTGTGGAATACAAAGGGATTAGGTGAACACTGGAGGATTTGGACAACCTTAGTTCGTAAGATTATGGAGAAACAGAATGGGGCACACTGGAAGATCTAAGGGGATACCTGGCTGTATTCCTGTTTACTGTGAAACTCCTTGAGAGCAGGGATCATGTTTACCCTACAGACTTGATTCTCTACTTGGGTCTTAAGGGACAGGTAGGAGTTTTCCAGGTAGAAAAGGGGGAAAATCATTCCAAACTGAAGACTATTTAAGCAAAAAGCAGTGGACCATGAAAACATGGACTGGACTAAAGGTTGATGAGGCTAGAGTTGGAGATGGCAGGAATGTGGGCTGGGAGTGACTGTTGGGGACCTTATTATAAAGAGCACTGACAATATTTCAGGAAATTTGGGGTAGGAGAGATGTCTCAGCCAATAAAAGTGTGTACTATTCAAGCACTGGATCCATACCCCCACATTAAAGTCAAGTGTGATGTCAGGCATCTCTCCCTCTAGGACTTGGGGGTAGAGGGCAGAGGAAGGCAAATGCTGGAGGCCCACTGGCTAGCCAGTCTAGCTGAAACTGGGCTCCAGGCTCAGTGAGAGGCCCTGTCTCAGAAAGTAAAGCTGAGAGCAATTGAAGATGATGCCTCAATATTGGCATCTGCCTCTACATGTATGTGCATATGAGAACACACACATAAACAAATATGTGCTATAAACTGTATTTTATCATAACTAAGGTAGGAAGCCATTAAAGTTTCAAGTGGGAAGGGACACATGAACTATCCAGGATCCAAGTAGGTTTAGCAATGATGAAAACTTGTGAAGCTTAGTGCATCAGCCTTTATAGATCCATTGGAATGAGAGTAGATATTTGTGTCGGAGACCATGGAAGAACGCTCATACCATTGTCAAGAGGACCCATGGAGAGGCCCAAGATAGCTAGAGCTATGACAATAAAGAGCGTAGATGGAGACATTTCTGAGTTGGTAACAAAGGTAACAGGGAGAGTAAACTTAAATCAGACTCAGGGATGCCTTTCGTTGTATTAGGAGTAGGAAGATTCAGGAGAAGCAAGTTCTAGCAGAAACAGATTTCCATTTAGATGTGCTGAGTTTTCAGTAGAGACCTGTGATATATGCTTCTAATTTCTAGAACCAAGAGCATGAATTAAAAGATTTGAGAGTGATACAGTGTAGATGATACCTTAGGAATAGAAGTACATAGAGGACAGAGCAAGGGTAGAGAATTCCTAGACAACCTCAGCATCGTGTGTGTGTGTGTGTGTGTGTGTGTGTGTGTGTGTGTGTGTGTGTGTGTGTGTGTGTGTGTGTGTGTTCACATAGACGCATACAATACATGTGGATGCCAGAAGTTGATATCTTCCTCTATTGCTCTCCATCTTTTTTTTTTTTTTTATTTTTTGGTAGTCTATCACTGAACTTGGAACTCATCAACTAACTAGACTAGCGGCTAGCCAGCAAGCTCTGGATATCCACCTGTCTCCACCTTCTACTTCCCTGGCATAGGAGAGTGTTACAGATGTACACGCCCATACCTAGCTTTATGTGGGTGCTGGGGATCAGAACTCTTTGTGCTTGCACAATTTAACACTTTACAGACTAAGCCATTTCCCCAGGCCCAGAGAACCCTAACATTTAAGAAGAGAAGGAATCAGTAATGGTGGCCAAGAAGAAATATCCGTAGATGGGGCAAACCAGGCAGAACAATGAGGTGACAGGTGTGTTCATGTGTATAAGAGCTTTCGTCTTAAGATGACCTTTCCTTCTCAGAAGCCAAATATTCTCTGTGTGGCTGGCCCTTTTAATTCAGGTAATAACCTGTATGGGGAGGAAATGGTGCAAGCTCTGGAGCAGCTGAAGGACAGTGAGGAGAGGGCCTCCTATATCCTCATGGAGAAGATTGAACCTGAGCCTTTTGGGAATTGCCTGATACGGCCTGGCAGCCCTGCCCGAGTGGTCCAGTGCATCTCAGAACTGGGTATTTTTGGAATATATGTCAGGTAAGTCAGTTAAGAGCAGCTCCTTCTACTACTTCCCTACAAGCATGTCAGCCAAGAAAGCTTAGAATCTTGAATAGAGCTATGAGTCCTGGACTTCAGTTTCAGCTCTGCTAGTTCCTGGTTTTATACCTGTTTCTTTTGTCTGTTAAGTAAGGCCAAGGACTCAAGACTTACCCATCCCACAGAAGTAACAAGTAAATCCTGGAAGAGACATGCTTTATAACTGTAAAGGACATTCCATTTTGTATCAAGAGGACAGAGAAAAGATGATTGGCAAGAAGGAATGAATAGGAGTATGAAAGTTTGGGTTCAGCTCTAAGACTAGTGGGGGTTCAGGGAAAGGTGGGAGAGAGGAGGGTATTCAGCGGCTTTGAAATACTGAGGGGCTTCTGAATTTGGATTTGAATACTGAATAAGAATTTGAATAAGAATCAAGAAGAAAGCAGGCATGGTAGTGTACACCTTTTGTCTCAGAACTCAAGAGGCAGAGATAGGCAGATATCTATGAGTTAGAGGCCAGTGAGTTCCTGAACTACCAAGGCTACATAGTAAGACCCTATTTCAATTAAAGATGAAAGAGGGAAAGGAAGAAAAGAAAAGAGGAGGACTTTGGACATGGTAAGGAACAAGGCCCTAATGCAACTTCCTGCAAAATACTTCAAGGTCAGGGCAAGGTAAAGACATCAGATGCTATCATGCCCTCTACCAAGGCCTTCCCCTTATAGCAAACGTCCCATCTAACCACTTGCAGCATCTTGCCTGTTGTTCTCCTTACTGCTGCTATTCCTTCTGTCATCAGGCAACTCGAGTTATAGAAGTGTTTAGCCCAGGACATAAATGTATACCTGAATCATAATCATGCTATATGCTTTTTTCTTGCTTTATTTAATCCATATGATCATCTTGTAATATAAGAGGTATTTCTCAATTTTAAATTAAGGACATTTTTAGGAAGCTTTAGGGCAAATAATTTCCAAGCTAGGATGCAACTCCAAATCTGATTCTAAAGTCCTAGCATTTCTTAATGTGGCTCCTTCCAATCTGCCAGTCAGCTGGAAACAGAGAAGGGCCTAGTTTCCTAATGTATGTCCCCCGACCCCATTTTTACAGACAGGGAACAACACTTGTGATGAACAAGCATGTGGGGCATCTGCTTCGAACCAAAGCCATTGAGCATGCAGACGGAGGTGTGGCAGCAGGAGTAGCAGTCCTGGACAACCCCTACCCTGTGTGAGGGCACATCCTGGACTTCACTCAAGAGACCTTCTTCTATCCCCTGTGCTTGGCATTCCTCTCCTAGTTCCTGAGGGGCCACCCCTGTCCCTACCTTAGGGGAACTTGTATTTTCCATAGAGCTCCAGGGTCTTCAGGGAAGGGAAAATCCTGAGTACCTTCTCTCAGCCTTCCATCTGAGGACCAGAAGAGCTATGCTTCCATTAGACGAGTTCTGGAGATCCCCAGACCTTGCAGTTTGGGGAAGGAAACAGTTTTGAGGTAAAGGCCATAAGCCCTACAGATGAGCCTTTGCAGCAGGTTCCAGGGCCTGACTTGGGGTAGGACTGAGTGATAGGAAGAAGGGGGTAGAAGGGCATAGACTTTCCCCAGCTCTGCCCTAAATAAAACAAAAATGCTGATTCAACAATTCATTGTTTCATGTATCAAGGGGAGGAGGGCAGCCCATGGGAGGTGGATATGCAGGAAAGGTGACTTGGTTGCTCTGGGGCTCTCGCTGGTTTCAGACCCTGAAGTCCTAATCCTTAGTTACTTGCTAATGTTTCCAGACGAGTATAAGGTCAAGACAGGGTCCCAGGAAGGAATACCCCTGATGTGACATCATAGTTGAGTTAGCTTCAATCGCTCTTGCTTAAGGGCTTGTCAGAGGGCTTGAAAGCCAACCTTTGCCTGGTTCGGCCCAAATGAAAGTTTCTGGGGCAATCTGGGGAATATCGGTCCTCTTCCCATCTGCTACACACATCAGAGCAGCCAATGAACACACAGATACCTTAAAAAGCTGATTCTCTCTTGAGCTCATGAACTTTATTCCTACACCAGTGAGTCTTGAGCACAAAAAGTACAAGGAAAGAAAGTTTCACTCAAGTGCCCCTGTGGGCAGGGTTCTGTTCATGGGGCAGGACTAGGAACGTTGACTCCCTTGGTTCTAAGAAGAGAGCATATCTTATTCTTTCAATGAAACAGATGATATGCGAACCCTCTGGAGACTAAACCCACCCACAGTCTCTAGAGCAAATGGACAGACAGTGCTACCATCTGGCAAGGAATTCAGACTCAGAACAGAAACAACAAAGAATTTTAAAAAAATAATTATTCATAGCCTCACCATCTGTCATTTCTAAAGGCTTGGGCTTGCCCAAGATAAAAACTGGTGCTCTCCAGAAAGCTGAAAGGATTGTCTCTTGAGGCCCTCACGTACACTCTGACTAGCTAACTGTGGTTGAGGACATGGTGGGAAGTATCTATTCTGGGCTTGGAGACCTCTCTGTAGTCTAGGAGCATATCGGCCTGAGGTTGACCTGTGCCCTGTCTCTTCTACCTGGCAGTCTAGGAAACTGTCTCCCTAGTTTCAAACAAAGTGTAAACCAGCGTTGGCCCCTGTACTCCTGGGCAGCGTGCAGGGTAGATGGGCAGAAGTTTGGAGAGCCAAGCACAGGGAAATCCTGGACAAGAGTCATGATCACTGGGTGGTCAGGCAGCGGTGACTGAAGAGATGATTGATGACAGATGGGTCAGCTACTGTAGACGTATCCCCCAGGTCATGGTCATTCTGAGCAATCTTCCGGAGTACTCGCCTCATGATTTTGCCTGGTAACCCACAAACCTCTTATTACTTTGTAACAATGCTGACTGATCCACGTTCTTTTAAGGACTTCCATCTACACACCTGCCACCACTGGGCTTTAGCCCATCCCAATCCCTGGAAGACTCCGACTTACCTGAGCGTGTTTTAGGCAAGCCAGGTGCATTCTGGATGTAGTCTGGTGTGGCAATGGGGCCAATCTTTTCTCTAACTGTAACCAACAAATTATCAAACGTGTCTTCAGTGCCTTTAGCAAAACTTCCTAAAGCCATGAGTTTGTTTCCTGACCTGGTTAAAGTTCTGCCTAGAGTCATTCAAAGTTTACTGTTCCCTAATCTCTTTTAACATGGTGTCTTTTTGCTCCTTTGTTTCATTTTAATCCATGTCCACGGAACTCTGTCTCTAGAATCAGCCTGCTAGAGTTTAAGTCAGACCTCTGGCAGCATGGCCTTGAGCAAGCAGTTTCACTTCTCTAGAGTAACAACAGGATCTGTTTCGTGAAGGTAATTATAGGAATTAAATGGGATAAAGCATTTAAAACACTGATCCCAGTGGTGACACCGAGAAGGTTTTCTAAAGCTCTTGGCTATTAGCATCCCAGGGTGGAGACTAGTGAAGACTAAGGAAGACACCAGTGGCCCCACAGGGCCCCTGTAGTTTGCTGCAGCCTCTCCCCAGGAACTTGCAGACCCTTCAGTCCCTGCCCCAGGAAGCTCCTTACTCTGCTTCTTGAGTTCCTCCGTGAGGGTGGGGCTGAAGGTGTGGCCATCACACAGAGTGACAAAGCAGTAGAGGCATTCTCCCTTCACAGGATGAGGGTGGCCCACCACAGCTGCCTCTGCAACAGCCTCGTGTTCTACAAGTGCTGACTCCACCTCTGCTGTACTCAGAAGATGTCCTTGTCAAGAGAAGGCAAATGCATGAGAGGGATCTCAACCCTTCATCGCCCCAGCTCTTGCTCCATCTGCACAGGGCTGACCTAATCCAGTCAAATAGGGAAGGTTTTCATTCATTCTTCACATGCACACCTCAAAGCATGTCTTGGCTATCCTAGAACCTCGCCTGTCATATCCTAGCGTGCATTATACATTTCCTCCAAAACCTAGGCCTAGGACTGAATGCCATACTCTACACCACAGTCTCAAAATAGGACAGTCCTTGCTCTCTCTCTTTGAAGTTTTTGCTAGGATTTGCAAGGGGGAAAGAGCTAATGAAATGAGAGGGGATTCAGGACTCTCACCAGATACATTGAGCATGTCATCAATTCTTCCAGTAATCCAGTAATAGCCATCCTGATCCCGCCGGCAGCCTGGGAATAAATATTCAACATAGTAAAGATCCTATAGCAGGACACATGATTTATATTATAAAAACTGCCATACCTACTACAATAGCTTGAGGTAATCTTTTAACGAGTTTTCCTTCTTCCACTTATGTTCACCTTGGCAACCAGCCTCCAAGAGGGCCCTACGGATTTCCATCTCCTAGTATTTATAACCCTACAACCTTCTTTCTCATTATATAGCATTCATTAGTCTATGTGATCAACAGAGTTTGGCAGAAATGATAGATGTCACATCTGAGACTAGCTTACTGAAGACATTTTAGCTTCCATCTTGATCATATTCTCTCAGATCATTTGTGGGTGTATCCAGTTGCCATGTGAATAACCCTATGGAGAGATCTTGCCTAAACTAGCTGTTCTTCCAGAGAACTAAGAACCCATGCACCCATGTTCCCAGCACCCATGTTAAATGGCTTACAACTGCTTAAAGATTCCTGCCTAAATCCATGTGAGCCAGCATGTAAACAGACCCTCTAGGCTCAGCCAAGCTTCTTCAGTGACTACAGCCCCCACTAACAGCTTGATTCTAACCCATGAGACACCCTGATTGAGAACCACCCATCCAAGACACTCCCTGATCCTGCTCCTGAAGAAACTATGTGAAATGTGTTATTTGAAGCTGCCAACTTTGGGCATAGTCTGTTCCATGGCAATAAATAATATACTTAATCTCAAGTATATTTTTAGAACATTCAGAATTATTTTCCAGATACTAATTAGCTGCCCTCGTGTGTGTGTGTGTGTGTGTGTGTGTGTGTGTGTGTGTGTGTGTGTGTGTGTGTGTGTGTGTGTAGGACTAAGCCTAAGACTTCAGGTATGCTAGGCAAACATGCTACTACTGAGCTATATCTCCATCCTCCCATCCCTATTCAGGCAGGGTCTTATGTACCCCAGGCAGGCCTCAAATTCACTATGTATTCCTGAATTCCTAATTCTGCTTCTCCCTCCAAAGTGCTGAGATTGCATTGTGCCCAGTTTAATGTGGTGCTGGGAACAGAAACCAAAAGTTGGTAGGCAAGCACTCTACCAACTGAGCCATTTCCCAGCCCTACCACTGTACTTTAAATGAAATCTAGGATGCTTACCCTGTCTGCATTATCTATTACCTAACCTATCTTCAACTTAATGAGACATTCTTCCCTAAGTATTTCACTCCAGCTCCACAGGCTTCAATCCATTCCTTGTGAATTTCAAGCTGGTATCCACTCTTTTGGTTTTTCAACACAGGGTTTCTCTGTGTAGCACTGTGTAGACCAAGCTGGCCTTGAATTCACAGAGATCCACCTGCCTCTGCCTCCCGAGTGCTGGGATTAAAGGCATGCTCTGCCACTACCCACCTAGTATTCACTCTTTACAGCACTCTTACTGTAGATTTCTTCAAGCTAGATCACCTTTCATCCTTCAGGCCTCTGCTCAGGTATCACAAGGATAAGCTTTCTTTGACCACCCTTGGAAGCATTATCTCATTTTTTTTCTTCATGGCATTTATCTCTACCTATGACTAACCTGTAACCAATAAAATTGGTTTATTGTCTATCCTGTCCTTACTAAAATGTGAGCCCTGTAAGATTAAAGAGAATTTGACAATGGTATTCACAGTAATATACCACATACTCATTAGATCAGTGCCTGGTCATTGTAGGCACTCAATAAATACTGATGAATGGATGGATGAACTGGTAGACAGACAATGAACAAATAGGCTCCAGACATGAGGCCAAACATGACATAGTAATACCCATTTCTACATGCCCCACTCTGTCAACAAATAAGAGCCTGTTTTCCCTAGAATCTAATCTCAGCTGTCACCATGCTGAGATTTCCTGCAGCACTCATTCTTACATTTTTGAAAAAAATTATTCTTTATTATTTCTATATGTGTGTATTTATATTATTTATATATGTGCATATTCAAGTGTGTCCACTTGTGTGTGGGCGTCTACCAAGGACAGAAGAAGGCATTGGATCCTCTGGAGCTGGAGTTACAGGTGATTTTAAACCTCCTGTCATGGTTGCTGGAAACCAAACTCTTCCTCTGGAAGAGCAGCAAGTGCTCCTAACCACTCAACGAGAGCTCTGAGCCCTCATTCCTGCTCTTACAGCCTGACTATAGCTCTCCTGGACGCCAGGGATGGACAACAGGACATATCCCTTTCTCTACTCTTCACGGCTGGTCGTCCTTTCTGAAAATGGAAAGTGAAGGTGCATGTTTTGGAGAGAGGAGTGGGGGCAGGACAGCCAAGGCTCACCATCTCCTGTCACATAGTAGCCAGGGAACTTCTTAAAGTAGGTGGTCTCAAAACGTGTGTGGTTCCCATATACTGTGCGCATGATCCCTGGCCAGGGCTGCTTGAACACCTGAGGGGTGCAGAAGGTACAGTGTTCACATCCTCTAGGCTGTCTCACAGGAAGACAACCATAGCATTGCTAAACCTGAAGGAAAATACCCTAAATGCCATCCCTGAGAAGTAGTGCAAAACATAGGGTTTGGGGAGAATGAGCTTGGCTTGGAATCCCAATATGGCCTCAGGTAAGTAATGTTGTTTCTCTGAACTTCAGGACCCTCAACTGTAAATAAAAGTAAATAAATTCTAAAGTTATTACAAAGCTTAAGTTAGTAGTATATGAAAATTGCCTAGCATAGTGTTGTGTGAGTAATAAACATCTGGAAAATTGGGGTTTCTTTTGGCTAATTCCTCAGGAAAGCATGTCCTATTAAAGGCAAAAAAGTCATATAAAAATGGAGCCTATATGAGTGAATAAGTAATTTCTAATCAGTATTCTGTGTCAGCAGAATTCTAGGTTGAGTAAGAAAGCTTAGATTCAAGTCCTGACTCTGTTCCTCACTTCATCTTGGAAAAATGAAATGGGATGGAATGGGATCTGACAGGTACTCCACAAAATCTGCATCCACTAACATCTGTGAGCACTGACTGGCTAACCCTTTTGTGTAGATTATCTAATTCAATAAAACATAGGAGATAATGTACCATTATTCATACATATTATAACCCAATTTTGCAAATGAGAAAATTACATTCAAAGGTATTAGGTAACAATTTGTCTGAGGTCATAGAAGAGGCAGAGTTGAACACAGAAGAGGCTGACTCCAGAGCCTGCATGTTTGTTCTTTATGCTACCAAGACTCCTTTCTCTAGAAAGAGATATCTAAGGAAGAGCTGGGACTAAACCTTCCTGACTCCAAAGCATTATCATGAGCCTGGGAAAATATTCTAAAAAGGCTTTAAAAACCTATGTGCCAAAGAGTAAGGATGCAGGCAAAGTATTTGGAAGGATTGCCGCAGGTGTCTTTCAGGAGAGGACAAACTCAACTGTATTTGTCCCTAGAAGCTACCAGGGATAATAAGAAGTAAATTCTAAAACAAAAAAGCATTAACAGACCCTTTCCTTTCCCCCAAAATCCCAGATTCTCACCAGATAGCCTTCAGCTTCACCTTCCAGCTCTTCCCCAGACTCATTCAGAATTGCAGGTGCTACACCAAAGAATGGGAAAGACTAAAAGCAAATGGGAGACACAATCTAAGAAGAGGAATGAGGCAACTCTGACTCAGCTTCCAAAGGGCCCCAGAGACCCAAGTCCCTCATAGCTCTCAGCCCAGCACCTTACTTTCTAATATCCCATAGCCTCAACTTCATCCCTTGCCAAGCCTAGGACTGGCAGAAGCACTTTACTCACAGCGGAACCAGGTTTCATGGGTGTGGCACCAGGGAGAGGGGTCAGCATATGGCCACCCTGTGGAAGTCAGAGATCAGGGGTTTGAACCCATTTTCCTACACTGTCCCTAAGCTGTAGCCTCTGATTCCCATACTCACTGTTTCTGTTTGCCAGAAGGTGTCTACAATGGGGCAACGCTGGGAACCTACTACTCGGTGGTACCATAGCCAGGCTTCAGGGTTGATGGGTTCACCTACTGTGCCCAGCACCTGCAAGGATGCCCGGCTATGCCTTGGACAGGAAAGGGGAAGAGAGGAAAGTTCTGAGTACCACAGGAGCAAAGTACACATGCATTCAGCATTCCCTTGCCCCTCCCTTATTCCAGGTCAGGGAGTTGAGACAACAGAAAGAAACTGCACAAAGGACTGTGCTCAGCTCTGAAGGATACCTATGGGAGAGCAGATGGGGAGGGGGCTCACTTGGTGACAGGCTCATCTCCAAACTTCATGAGCATCCGGATTGCTGTTGGTGCTGTGTAGAACTTGGTCACCTTGTATTTGTCCACAATGCTCCACAAGCGGCTCTCATCTGGGTATGTAGGGATACCTTCGAACTGACCCCAATGAAATTTAGTTATTTTTGGCCCTTCCCAATGGTCCTTCCATTCCCCCACCATTTCCTTGGGTTCAGTATTCGCCCTTTCTGACCAGTTATGTCTTTACCCTCTGATCACACAAGCCAAGAAACTTTCTAGTAGGATATACAACCCCTCAGGATTCCTCTTTCTCCAGGAAGTAGGTCCCCGTATAAGTCTCTTCTTTATACTAAGAAGCCTTGGGAGGTAGTCACCCAGAAGAATCTTGTCCATATCCCAGCTCCCATCTCACCAAAACACTGGTAGCACCATTGGCCAGTGGCCCATAGGTGACATAGGAATGACCAGTGATCCAGCCAATGTCTGCTGTACACCAGAACACATCCTCCGGGTGGAAATCAAACACATACTTGAAAGTTGTAGCCACATAGAGCATGTAGCCTCCAATTGTGTGTACCACACCCTGTGGGAAGAATGGGTCCTCAGGTTGGGGTTTTGTGTCCACCTCTACTGACCAACAGGTGGAGCCTGCACAGAGCTAGAAGATCCTTCTTAAAGATTTTAACTCTGCTCATGCTCTTTCATAGCATTTGTCTCTCTTCAATCTCCTTCATCACACCCTGATGTCACATAAATACATTGACCACTTACATGCTCAGGAATCTGAGTCACACGCACCACTCACATTCCTAATACTGCATCTAATAGTTTCTGTTGGTCATTCCAAGCTTCCTCAGAAACTCACTTCTCATCCTTATACAATACACACACTTGCCTTGGGTTTGCCTGTGGAGCCACTGGTATACAAGATGAAGAGTGGGTCCTCAGCATCACACCATTCAGGCTCAAACTCATCCCCTGCCTCTTGCATGAGTTCATGCCACCACAAGTCAACCCCTTCATTCCAGGAGATCTGAAGAGGAAAACAGGAATAGGCAGGGAAGAACTGTAAAAAGTTCAAGACAGAGGCAGGAGACATCCCTACCTGGCACCTGGAGGAGCAAGAGGAAAAGGAGGCCCTTCGAGGGTACAATGGAGCAAAGCTAACAGACTTACTCTGTCATTCTTGCTCGACCTCTACTCCAGAACTCCCCTTACTAGGCATTATTTAAGGGAATCCTATTGTACTTGCTCCTTCAATTTTGCAGTACTCAACTGAAGTACCACCTTCTTAGAAAGACTTCCCCTGAGCAGTATCTGACAGACTCCCATCCCACCTGTTATTATTATTCACCACAATACCTGGTTTCTTTCAACAACTATTTCCAGGTACTTTGCTTTCTTGATTATTGTCTCCCCCAACTAGAAAGGGACCTCTAGGAGGGCAGTGGTGTATTTTTATTTTCTTCCATAGCCTTAGCACCTATTAATATATCTGACATTCAAAAAACTAGCTATGCATACACAGCCTGAATACACACATATGTAGTGTAGGACTGGTGGCACACTGGCAGGGATGTAGACAACCACACAACTCAGAAAAACAAAATTAGTTACTGCCTACAGGAGAGCACTTAACTCTGTTAGTTAATAGCAAGAGAACCCAACAGATTTGGGTTCAGGAATTCTTTCCTACGTGTTTGGATCCCATCCCATTCTAGAGGTCTTCTCTGGTATCTTTATAGAAGTAGAACCAATAAGGTTTCCCATGGCAGCCCCTAATTCAGGAGACAGGTTCCATTCATCAGGAAGGCTTGGCTCAAGTTGACAGAGAAGCACCAAGGTGAATGCCTCTCAGGGAAGGGGTGTTCTACTATGTTTGGTTGCCCTTGATAATGTCTCCAGTGTCTGCTATCCTGAAGTTTCTCTCACCTCTCCTTTGAAACCATTTTCCTTTCCTGGCCATCACCTCTTTGAAAACTAGTTTTTCCATTCTAAGTTCTCTTGGGTGAAGTTGGATTCTCTGGATGTCTCAAAAACTATGCTGGGGTTCTATCTTCTTGCTGTATGACCATGGGGAGTTACTTCATTTTTCTTTCTTCTTATTTATGTGTATGTATGTGGGCATGAGTGTGTGTATGTGTGCCATGTAAATGCAGGTGCCTGTGGAGGCCAGAGAAGGGTTTTGGTTCCCCTGGAAGTGGAGTTACAGGTGCTTGTGAGCCATTTGATGTGAGTGATGGGAGTTCCTTCCCCTCAAAAGCAGCAAATGCTCCTAATGCTAAGCCATTTCTCTAGCCCCGTAAGGGGTTTTAAACAAGGAAAGTGCCTTTTGCCATAACGGTCTGACAGGATTTTATAAATGCCAATAGAGAAAGATGTTGTCTAATAACATCAGGCCTTCCTTGCAGGTAGAAAGAGACTAAGTAATGTCAGCAAAGTTAGGGGTAAGTTTAATGGCCACTGGGGAAAAGATTAAGATGGTGAGGAATGTTTGGGGTTTGCTTTGGCTATCTAAAAGCCCTTTCATAGTCAGTAAATTATTTTTGTTTTATTTTTGAGACAAGATTTTAGGCTTGCCTCCAACTATAATTCTGCAGTCTCAGCTTCCATACGGCAAGTATATACCATTACATCTGTTTCCATTCTTGAATGTTCAATGGCTATGGTTGACTGGTAAATAAAGCATTGATAAATAAATTTATTTCTTAATATACAGACATACACTAATTTGTTATATGAATTTTAAAAAATTCTATGTCAGATATATATAGATATACATGAATATGTATGTATGTATATATATATACATATATATATATATTTTTTTTTTTTTGGAAAATGACTCTCTAACCACTCTTGTTATTTTGTATTACCTGCCCTTTACTTAAGAGAACATGAGCATTATAAAAGTGATCTAAGTTCAGGTGTCATTAAAAATAAGAGGCTAGGTAGGGGTGGCATATGCCTTGAAACTCAACACTCAGGAGCCAGAGGCATATTGAATTCAAGGCCAACCTGGTCTTCATAGGGAGTTCTAGGTGAGTTGAGGTTATAAAGTGAAACCCTGTCTTAGGGGTCAGGGGGAGGAAAACAGACAAGCTATCCTGGAAAGAAAACATAAAGAACCTTCTCTTTTAGTGGAAGATCTACATGAGTTTATGTGTACACTGTCACATGGATACTTTTTTCCTGGCAAATTATTACTTGAGCTGAGGGCATTAACACTTTTAAGTGAAATTATGTCAATATTCTTTATAAATGGTGCTGGTCTGTGGAACTTTGAATTGTCATAAGGTACAGTTAAACTGTGGTTTGGCAATGAGGGAATTTTTACAACCTTATAACACTGTTTCCTTTGTAGGTGTTGTGTGTGTAGGGAGGGGTAGAGTAGGTGTGGTACTTACTCCAGCTGTGGGGCTGATAGTGAGCACTAGGAAGCAGAATGAGCTGTTAGTGGAGCAAACACTGCTTGTGGGTTTTCATGTGTACCTGTGAGGCCCATGGCCTTGAAACAGGAAAAGGGTTGTGTCTTCTAAAATAAAAACTAAGGACTTGCCCCTTGTCCTTGGGCCAGGACAATCTTAGAGATTACCAGGTGTGTAAGGGAATATGGGGTATGTTAAGTGGTGTGGTTGAGAAGCACACACCAGGCCCTGCTTTAAAGACTGCATAATAAGACAGGGGCCTAGAGGCCTGCCATGGTTTCTTCAGCTTTATAGTTTTCACACAAACAAACCTCAACTTTGTGAGACTAATTTAATTTTCTTTGTTTGCTTCTTGCTTGTTTGTTTTTTGTTTGTTTGTTTTTGTTTTTGTACTTTACTTTCATTTCCAAAAAAAATATGAGTTTGCTGCTTGAGGCTGAATTACAAGAAATATTATTTCATTCATTGGTTGATTGATTGATTGATTGTTGATTGATTGATTATTCCCAGTCTTCCTACTGGAAATTGCCAGTCTGTCTGATGTTTTAAGGGCAGTGACAACATCTAATATATTTTGAATAGTTATTTCATGCCAAATGAAATATATATATAAATATATATATATACATATATATATATATATAAAATCCTATTAGTGCAGTCACTATCTTTACCTAATATAGAGAGAAACTGAAGCAAGAAAGCTAAGTTACCCAAGCAGATGAGATAGATAGGGCTTGAACCCAGGTTGTCTAGCTCCAGAGCCTACGTTCCAAACCACCAAGTTTGTTATGTCTTTCAAAAGAAGTATCATTTAGTTTTTGTTTCCTTCCTTCCTTTTTTTTTTTTTTTTTTTTTTTTGGAGGGGGGACAGGGTCTCACTATGCAGTCCTGGCTGGTCTGGAAATCACTATGTAGATTAGGCTGGTCTTGAACTCACATGGATCTTTGACTCTACCTCCCCAGTGTAGGGATAAAGGTGTGCATTCCCATGCCCAGTACTGACTGTTTTAGAAGAAAAACAGTCCCAGAAATTAGGTCTGTGTCCACATACTCATATAAGGACTTATATGTATCACTAGCACAAGAGGTCAGCCTCTTCAAAGTTACCTGCGAAGATGCTGAAGCTCATAGGACAGTGACCTTTATATTTTGTTTTAGGGATGGAACCACTTTTGTTTACCCATATATCATGTATTTATTGTTGAATTTTTTAAAGTGAAGTGTAGAGAGGAGACATGACTTATTTGAAGTCATACAACTAAATATTGGCCTCTGGACTCCAAACCACTATTCTAAGTTGCATATAAATATATTTAGGAATTTCTTCTCTGCTGTCCCATAGGAAACTTTTTTCCTTTTACAATATAGGTTCAACTTCCTAACTTGATGGTAAAATCCCAAGATCAAGAGTTTGTACCTCCTCTATGTGTTTCCTGTCTTTCCTGGCTCTACTCGCCAGCTAAATGCACAGGTTACCCAGGCCCTTCACTCACAAAGGATCTGTGCAGCAGGAATGAACTGGGATGTCTGTTGCTAACTATGATGCCCTTGTTATATGTGAGTTGACAGGAAGAAACAGATATTTGATTTTAGAACCCTTCTGAGTAACATGGATATCAGGGGCCCAGGAACAAAGGGAACAGACACAGCTCCATCAGTAGCTTCACTGGAGCAAACAGACAGAGAGCAGATGAACATACAGACAAGCACACAGGGAAGCAGTGATCAAGGGCAGTGAAGAAGTGGATACCTGGGGTCGGATGCACTTGGATTTCTCTTTCAGGTTACCCTGTTAAGAGCCCATGGAATGGAAAGGCTGATGAGCAGGGTCCAAAGACAGGGGTGAAAGAGGAAAAGGTGAGCATTCCCTCAACCCCTAGATGCCTTCTTTCTCCCCAGGCTGCCCTCTCACTAGCCCCCTCAGCCTCTATTTTCCTAACCCTATTATGCACAGAATTTCTAATATCAATTGGCCTCCCAATCTCCCTAGTCCCATACTAGCCTCTCTAGTCCCAACACTACTCAGGGTACTTCAAATCAAAGAATCTAAGTAATATTCTATCCTTTTGGACCCCAGAATTTACACACCAATGCCCCACCAAACTATAGGCTGTTAATGGAACTTTCCTAGGGCTTTCAGCAGAAGTAATGAATCCAAAGCCACAAATGTAGCTCATTCAAGTCTCAGTCCAATCAAAATGAGTATATACAGTCACCCAAGTCAGCACATTTCCAACCCATAACCAAGCCTGAGCTCTAAGGGTCTCCTCTGCCAATCAACCTTCACAGTTTCTCATGGTAAGTTCCTTCTTTACTTATATTCAAGGTCAAAACCCTTCTCTCCTTCCAGATCTATTAGAGGAAGCTTTCCTGGAATTGTTCCCAGATTTCAGTATTATGATGAAGAAGCCAAGGGAAAAAAAAGAAATCCTTGGGAAGGAAGAGAGAGGGAATTAGAGCCCAAAAAAGAGTACAGTAGTGTCAGACTCACCTGGACATCTGGACACTGCCTCTTAATTGGGGGAGACTGTCTGGGAGAGCCATTCATGCCCAGCTCCGCCCGCCCCAGATGTTTGACCACAATGCAGCGTCTCACTGGGAAACCCCTAGAGAAAAGAAAAGGCTGAAGTATTGGTCCAGTTGGCAAAGTGCACCCATGCCCCTCTAGGAGTATATAGCAAGGACAAAAGGAAGCTGGCAATGGAGAAAAATCCTGTCAACCCAAACTGACCATTAGGACAACATACTTACTTCTCTCGACATTTCTCCAAGGACTCATCAGCCAGCTCCTTCAGGTTCACAAGTTTCTCCCCCCTGTAGAAGGCATCTTTGGGGAGCAATAAACATTCCAGGCCTTAGTACACACCATGCTCCCGGTGGGCCTAATGTCCACAGGGCCCTTCCTGAATAGACTTCTTGACTGATTCTTCCAGATGATTTGGGCTGACAAGAGTCAGCTAAGGTAGGATGAAAAGAAGGCAGGCATGCAGTCCCTACCCTCTGTCCCAAGTAGCCCCAAATCAACAAGCAAGGTGTATATCAACAAGGTGTAGGAGAATCTGGAGAAGGATGAAAGAATTAGTCACCTGTGGTGATGAGAAGGCTGCAACTGGAATCCAAGATTCTTTCACAGAGAGACTCTGCAGAGAAACCTGCAAACTAGGGAAGGGAAAAAAAAAAAAACAAAACAAAACAAAAAACAAAAACCAAAAAAAAAAAAAAAAAAAAAAAAAAAAACCCTGAGGCGAAGGCAAGGGCTAGAAGGGCTAGGGATTGAGTGATGGAGGAAGGGAGGTGCTCATGAAGTTCATCATCTCCAAAACAGGGTTCCAGAAGATACTGAATATCTGATTTGGATCTATATTTATGTTCCCTCATTATCCAGGTCCAATTTCCTTCTCCAAAACCCTGTCCCTCACCCTTGGTTCCTGTCACCAGCCCAAGCTCTTACCACAATGGAGTGCAAAGCTCCAAGGCGAGCACATGCCAGCATAGCCACCACAAGTTCCAAGATCATAGGCATATAGATGGCCACTCGGTCACCCTTCCGAATGCCTATCGGAAAACAAAACAAATACAACATAAAACAGGAACTATGATGGGCCTTTCTTGCTATTCCTTGCTCCTTCCCACTTAGATGGCCCCACTCCCAGCTAACTTTTCTGTTCCTGTCACCAGTTTCCTTCCATTTCTTTTCCTTCCTTCCTTTCTTTCTATTTTTATTTATTTTTTATTTTTGGTTTTGTGAGACAGGGTTTCTCTGTGGCTTTGGAGTCTGTCCTGAAACTCACTCTGTAGACCAGGCTGGCCTCAAACTCACAGAAATCTGCCTTCCTCTGCCTCCCAAGTGCTGAGATTAAAGGCATGTGCCACCACCACCTGGCCCTTCCATTTGTTGTCCTCTTTCTCTCCAGCCCCCCAGGTTAGGTCCTGGAGTTCCTCTCCCTCACCAGTACTCACCCTGTTTACGGAGAGCATTGCTGAACTGACACACTTGGGCCAGAAGTTCACGGTATGTGATCTTGGTGGTCTCCCCTGGCTCATTGCCCTCCCTGAGACACATCAGAAAGAATCAGTAATTAGGGACACAGCTCTGTTCTCTTATAAACAAGATAGGAGCAGTCACAAAATTCCATCTGCTCAGATCAATGTATGACACTCTCCTGTCAGTGAATCTCATGCTACGTTTTTTCTAAAAAATGTTTTAATTAACTAAATTAAAATTTTTATGTGTATGAGTATTTTCCCTTAATGTGTGTCTGTGTGCCACTTGCAAGCCTATTGCACCAGAGGCCAGAAGAAGGCATTGGATCCCCTAGAACTGGAGTTATAGTAGATGCTAGGAATCGAACCCAGATCCTCTAGAAAAGTAGCCAGTTCTCCTAACTGCTGAGCCATCATTCCAATATCCTGATACCACAGCTTTAGCTGACTGAACAAATACTTTGGCCTCTCAAGGTACTTTGTGTACATGTTTTATGAGATTAGAAAGTGTACTGTCTACCTTTGATTCTTATTTTTCACGTTGACAAAATGGAGTGGTAAGCCCTTCTCTTTAATCCTACCATTGTATTAAGGAGAAATGACATACCAGATGTGCCCTGTAGTTGTTATTGCCAATGTTGAGACAGGGTCTCATGCCTATAACTCACTATGTAGACCGAGGTAGCCTAGAACTCACTGCCTGTCTCTGAATCCAGAATACTGGGATTAAAGATGTGTGCCACCAGATCCAGCAATATATGGCTTTTATAAAGTATAAGACTGAATTAAAGCCTAACGTAGTGACCCACTCCTGTAACAGCACTACCCAGGAGATGATGATAGGAAGTTCTCAAGTTGAACTGTGTAAAATTCAGGGCCAACCTGGGTTTCATAGTAAGTTCCAGGCCAGCCATGACTACAATGAGTCTCTGTTTAAAACAAAAACAAACAACAACAAAAAAATTTTTTAAAAATCCAGCCATCTGCAATCTTAGCACTTGGGGAGGTAAAGACAGAAGGATTAAGGATTCAAAGTCATCTCTAGCTAGTTAGAGTGTTGGGGGACAGTTTAGGTAGGCTACATGAGACCTTTCTTCAAAAAAAAAAAGAGAAGGAGGAGGAGGAGGAGGAGGAGGAAGAGGAGGAGGAGGAGGAGGAGGAGGAGGAGGAGGAGAAGGAGGAGGAGGAGGAGGAGGAGGAGAAGAAGAAGAAGAAGAAGAAGAAGAAGAAGAAGAAGAAGAAGAAGAAGAAGAAGAAGAAGAAGAAGAAGAAGGAAGAAGATGAAGAAGCAGAAGAAACATGCATCTGGGTATAGTGATGCATGCCTGTAATCCCAGCACTAAATAGGCTAAAGCAGGATCACAAACTTAACACCAGATTGAGCTACTATAAGGAAAAAAAAGTGGGGGTGGGGGAAGAAATGATATTGTTACTTAGAATAGGGTCTTTATATTGCTTGTGCCCCACTTATCTAAGGAATCTGTTTGAATATAGATTTCTGGACTTCAACTCAGATCTGTGGAGTCAGAATACAAAATCCAAGAGTAATCTTTTCATTTTTTACACGTATTTATTTGTACACACACACACCAGCACATATATGGAGGTAAGAGTTCTCTCCTTTCACCATGTGGGTATAGGGGATTGAGCTCCGTAGATTAGGCCAGGAAGAAAACACCTTTACCTATTGAGCCATCTTGTCAGCTTTAAGAAATGTACGTGTGTGAGTGTTTCCCCTGCATCTATGTATGTAAACTATGTGTCTGGTGGCCCCAGTGGTCAGAAGAGGGCATTTGATTCCCTGGAAATGGGGTTATAGAGAACTTTGAGCAGCCATGTGAGTGCCAGGAGTTGAACCCTGGTTCTATGGAAGAGCAGCTATTGCTCTTACCCACTGAGTAATGTTACCAGCTTTAGATGCTACTTTAAACACACACACACACACACACACACACACACACACTTGTTCTTTGACAATTTGATACAGGTACAAATATATTCTGACCACTCTCCCCCCACTGTCAGCACCTTACTTCTGTATCAATTCCCTTCCCACTTGTGTATCAATTTGTGTGTGTGTGTGTGAGTGTGTGTGTGTGTGTGACCCACAGAGTTTAACTAGGGTCATCTGCATGAGCATGGGTGTGAAGTTACCCACTGAAGCATAGCACTATCAATCTGCTTCTTTATTAAAACGGGCACAGAGAACATTAGGTAATTATGACATACATATAAAATTCGAAAATCACTATCTTTGGACTTGAGGATATGGCTTTCTGGTACAAACTGACTTGGCATATGAGAGGCCCTCAACTACCCAAGCATCTGGAAATGTGGGATGGGGAATTGGGGCAGTGGGGAACAAAGATAGTGATTAAAAAAATAATAAGAGAACAAATGTAACCAGTACTCAGGAGATAAGGCAAGATGTTAAAGTCAAGACTAATCATGGGCTACCCATAAGTCCTTATGAATACAGTTTGATTATTTTGCCCCTTAAAAAAAACAAAAGCACAAACCCATTTTTATATATTTACATCTGTGATGGGTACAGTATCACACGGAGTCTGTGTCCAGTGGCCTTTGTAGGACAGTTGCTTCAGACTTTGGCACAAACCATGCCATTGTTTCCATGGGCCAGAGTTACATTTCTCCAGATTACTGTGGTTTTACTCAGTTTATCTACAAGGATCACTCTATTGTTTTGCTTTTACACATAAGTACAAATCTTGCCTAGCTACAACTCAGTTTCTTCTCAAGCATAAATATCTTTGATTTTAAGGAGAGCGATGTGCACTCTTTGGTTCTAGAGACCTTGATTACAGTTAGCAAAAATGCCCTTGCCCTAAAACCTTTCAGACATAATTTGCTTTTAGAAGTCCTGTTTCTGTAAGATGGGCAGTGGTGGTATATGCCTTTACTCCCAGCACTCAGCAGGCAGAGGCAGGTGGATCTCTGAGTTCAAAGGCCAGCCTTGGTCTGCAGAGTTTCAGGATAGCCAGGGTTGTTACACGAAGAAACCCTGTCTTGAACTGCCTCACCACCACCACCACCACCACCACCACCACCACCACCACCACCACCACCACCACCACCACCACCACCCACACACACACACACACACACACACACACACACACACACACACACACACACACACACACAAGAGGAAGAAGAAAAAGAAAGGAAGAAAGAAAGAAAGGAAGAAGAAATCTGTTTCCATCAGGCTTCAATATGCACCAAGAAGACAGAAAGAGCTTTTTGCTCTGCTTTTCATTGCTGTTTTTTCTTTTCTTTTTAAAAACACATATTAACTTGAGTGTGGGTGGATGCACATGAGGTCAAAGCTGGTTCTCACTTTTCATCTTGTTGAATCAGAATTTATTTTCTGCTGTGCCTTTTACTCTAGGCTAGCTGGTTCAGAAGCTTCCAGGCAATTTTTCTGTCTTTGCCTCCTATCTCACTGAAGAAGTTCTGGGATTACCAGTCCACTACCACATCTGGCTTTTTATGTGAGACCAGCGATTGAACCCAGGTCTTCAGGCTAGCACTGCTAGCACTTTTAGCCACTCAGCTATCTCACTGGTTCTTTCCTTTTCCCTGCTCCCCTCCCTCCCTCTTCCCTTCATTTGTCTTTTGGTGCAGAGTCTCACAAAGCAGACCAGGCTGGCTTCAAATATCCAATTCTGTTGGCCTCTGACTCCAAAGTAATGGGATTACAGGTATAAACCTCCACACCTGGCTCACGTGCTGAGTTGTTTTGTTTTTGTTTTTGTTTTTTTCTTTTTCAACTTTTCTTTTTCTTGGACAGGACAACCCTAAGATGAAATACTTTCAGGCATTTTTTTTTCACAGAACATGATTGATTTTTATAAACCTTTCTTTTCTGATGACTGAACAAAAAGTGATAATCAGAGATCTCCCTCTACCCTATGTGGGTTCTGGGATCAAGCTCAGGTTATCAATCTTAGTGACAGGCACTTTTAGATGATAAGCCATCTTACTAAAATCCCTTTAGGCAAAAGTTTTAAAATTACCTTTTATATAAAAATAAGACACTTTATAAAATGAATGTACTTATTTTTAATTCTAGAAGGAACATCTTTAAAAATAATACATTTTGGGGGCTAGGAATTACCATCAGTTGGTAGTATGCTTGCCTAATATGCATCAAGCCCTGGGTTCAGTCTCCAGCACTGTATAAAATTGGCATGGTTGCATATACTTATAATTCTAATATTCAAGAGGTAAAGACTTAAGGATCAAAAGTTCAAGATCATCATCATCCTTGGCTACATAGTGGGTTTCAGGACAACCTGGGCTAAATGAGACTTTACCTATGACTAAACAAACAAACAAACAAACAAATAAATAAATAAACCAATGAATAAAATAATTTTCTTTTCTTTTTGAGACAGGGTCTCACTATATAGCCTTAACTGGCCTAGAACTCACTATGTAGACCAGGCTGGCATTGAACTCACATAGATCCACCTGACTCTGCCTCTCAAGTTCTGGGATCAAAGTTGAGTACATAATTTTCAACTCAATAACAACAGCAATGAAAATGTCACCTACTTACTATAGCATAATTTCTATCTCTTGACTAGTTTGGCCCCATTTCTTTTAGTTCTTCTTCCTTTGCTTATTTAACAGCTACTACATGCTTTATGCATGTGTAGAACAAGACACTGATGTACAAGATACCTGACATCATAGAGCTTGTATACTAATGATATTGTAACTAATATATAAGCAACAATTAAACCAAGATAATTGCAAGTTATGATAAACACTATGAATAAATAAAATACAGTGATATAAAACTGAGTGACTGGGAAAAATACCTTTAAAAATATATAATTTTAGCTGGGTATGGTAGCATATTCTTGTAATCCTAGAACTCAGAAGGTTGAGGTAGGAGGATTACCAAAAGTTTGAGGTCTAGTTTGAGGCCTAGACTACACACTGAGTTCCAGACCAGCCTGGGCTAAAAGAGTGAGATGCTGTTTCAACAATAATAAACACATACAAAGGAAGTACTTTGATTGCATATGAAAATTTACATATAAGAATGTTTTCCTCATTCCCCTCTACTGATGTTTCATGAGGTTTAATAAGTAATATAAATGATGCTACATAAAAAAGATATGTACTGATAATTGTACCTCTTAATCATATCTCCTAATCACCCCACCTGCTGACAACCACTGTTACTGATATTTTGAATAACTTTCTAAAGACAATTTGCAGACAAGGCCACTCTCAGTAGTATGGAGAGCTTTTGTGGTGACCAAAATAATGTCTTTGAAAGAAGTCTATACTTTTAGTATTATTCATAAGATCCTTCGGATACCAATTGAGGCAGAAATTTAAAAATGGAACTTAAAATATTAGACAAATTTTAAGGGATAAGCTCCTTACAGTCTAGCTCAGCATGGGATAGTAATATTTAGGAAAAGGTGCTGTACTTGGGGAACACGCTTGTTAGACAAAGTTGTCTATGTACATGTATTCTTACACAAATGATGGCATTTTAATTATTGCTTCTTTATGAGACCAAGTATAGCTATGTAGCCCATGCTCACCTCAGGATCACAATCCTGTCTGAGCTTCCCGAGGGCTCATTCTATAGGCATATACCGCCATACCCAAGCAGTTATGTAGTTGTGTGTGTGTATGTGGTGATAGGGATATAAACTAGAACCTCAGGGAAGTGTTCTACCACTGAGGTACAGTTTTAGCCTTAGGTACTATATACAAGCAATAAACTGAACAAATTTTATATGTACAACTCAATAAGCTTGCTCTTTTAAAAATTTAAACATATGCCTTGGTACCATTCTCTATCAAGAATGATTATATTCTCTTTATCTACTATTTGTATGTCATAATTGATTTAACAAGCAATAATTCAATGGTCATCCTTATTCATATGTCACTTGCAAATATATCCATAATGTGAATTAATAGAAATACAACTTTGGAGCCAAGTTATACATATTGATAACTATTAGGAGATGACCACTTTAGGTAAGAGTGTCAGGGAAAGCCTGGGGAAGTGCTATTTCAGCTAAGAACTTGATAAGAAATAGGTAACCATATCAGTTCTTGGGAAGAATATTCCAGGCAGAGAAAGCATCAAACGGAAAGGTTTTGAGGCCTATTCAGAGAACACAAAGGAACTCAATGTGGTTGGAGTACAGTGAGCAAGAGATTAGATGAAAACAAGAGGTAGGCATCAGTTAAATCAGGTAGGTCCTTGTAGGATTGGTAAGTTTAAATTTTATTCCAAGTGTCTTCTTTTTGGCTTCCTTTACATACAAAGTTCATGCCTACCTCCACATTTAAAATTCTATTTTATATTCTTTGTTTGTTTGTTTTGAAGAGTGCATACTATGTAATATGTGTGGAGGTTAGAGGACAACCAGGAGGAATTGGTTTCACACCTCATCCATGTGGGTTCCAGGTCATCAGGCTTGGTGGTGCCATCTGCCCAGCCTCTTCCACACTTTTCAGCATGCCATTGCTTCTGCTCTCCTTTTCTAGATGCAATACTATATAATATCCCCCAACAAGCTGTCTGTGCTCCTCTTTTCCTTTCTATCCAGAGTACTTATGAGGGAGAAAACTGAAACCTAGAGGAAACTAGCCAGCCAAGGTCACACAATAATAAGTGACAGAGCCGGGAATAGATCCTCAGATCTTCTGATTTCAAGTCAGGACTATTTCCTCACAGCGTAAGGGACTGGAATTGGCAAAGATGTCAGGCCTTTCTTACTGAGAGAAGTTACACAGAAATGATCAGCTTCTTTCCAGCTTCTGGCTTGATGAGTCAGTTACTATCTTCTCCTTGGCTGAGAGAAGCCAAGCATAGCAAGCTCACTAAAACGGGACAGAGCAAGGAGAGAGGGAGCTGGCAAATGTCCCTGAGTGCCAGAAGCAAAAGAGCTGCCTACTGACAAATGCTACAGAAACTTCAAAACATCTCCAGCTACAGCTGAATGCTAGCATGTGTGTCTGCATGCATGCACCCCCAATGTGTGTATCCCATACCCACTCACTTCTGTATATACACTTGGATAAAACCATATATACTAATAAAGAAACATTCTACTACTAAAGCTGCTGAGTTACACACACAAACACAAATAAGCATAAGTATAGGTACCCAGAATTCAAACACAAGTCTGCCTGAAAGTACATTTACATACCCACCTACATGCACAGCTTGCCTTTTTAGAAACTGTTGGTCAAATGGTTCTGCTTTTATTTTTTTTCACAACACTTTCCATTATTTGAAATAATCTCATCTATTTTACCTGCTCGTTATTATTCATGTCCCTTACAGGAATACAAGCTCCATTATAGCAGAGACTTGTCCTGTCCTGTTCACTGTTGTATCTCTAGCACTGAAAATAAAGTTTGATGTATGGATGATGAATGGGAGCAGATGTGCAAAGCTCATATGTGCACAGCTTACTTGACCCCCCCTCCCTCCACACACATAGTGTGCGTTCCTCTCTTTGGCTATGTGCGCAAGCTATACATTATTGATTCCAGTGTCTTCTTTCTTTGTCACAGACACCAGGCTGGGGACCCTGGCTGGCTAGAAGGGAGAAGGGAACAAAAATTGACCTTTTCAAGATCCAAAGCCTCCTAGGGTCCTTGAACTTTTAACAGAACAATTAATTTGGTCTAACTCTGAAATTCAAAGAGACTGTTAGTTGTGGTTAGGATAAAAGGGTGATTTCCAGAAGAAAGGTACAAGGACGCAGAGTCCAGCTCTCTTTCTTCCACAAGGAGAATGGCAAGATCAAAAATTAACAGGGACTGGGCTTGACATGCAGTTCGGTGGCAGAGCACTTTCCAAGCACGTGCAAGGTCCTGGGTTCAATTTTCAGCACAATGGGAAAAAATTAACCATGTCCAGGTAAATGAGTGAGGTAGATCACATAACTAAAATTTGACAGAGATAGGAAATTGTTTTCCTTTCTCTTAGCTTTTCTATATGAAAGTAACAATATATGTAGAACTATATTTAGCCTCAGTTTGGGGGCAACAATAGAGGAATCAACTAGAAAACACAATACATGCTTTGACTAAAGGAGGCATCCAGTGCCTAACTTAGCTCCTGTTAAATTTCATTCAATGGCTCAATGTTGCCCCTTTTAAAGGTCTGGGATATATTTCCATCAAATTTTTAAATACTGATAACTAATCTTCAAAAGTTTAAAACACCATAAACCAAACGGAACTATTAATGAGAGATTTAACTGATAGATTTCTGATTGAGAACGTCTGCCATAAACCTATTTGCTCTTCACTTGGAAGCCATGCGGTTACAGGATACACCATCACTAGGCCCTTCTCATGTTCCCCCTTTGGGGAATCTTCTACAGAGTCTTTTCAAACTAGCCCTTCTGTATAGCTTCCAACTTTCCTCTAATCCACTATTAGTTTAAAATATAGTTAGGGGCTGGAGAAATGGCTCAATAGTTAAGAGCATATATTGTTCTTGCAAAGGAACTGAGTTTGATTCTAAACACCTCCATCAAGTGGCTCACAACTGCCTGGATCTTCATCTTCAGGGAGACAAAACCTCTCTGACCTCTTAGTGCACATGCACAGTTACACACAAATTCTAGAATTTTAAATATATATGTACATGTGTGTGTTTTCACAATTATTTCTCTTGTCCTTGTCAAAATCACCACTGGGTAATGTGGTGTTGTCTTGTCTGAAGCTCAGAGGATGGAGCTTGCCACTAGCTAACCACAGAGGTCTGGAGGTCTGTACAAACAGACAGGAAGTGAGATGGCTGGGCAGAGGCAGGAAATGAAATGGCTGAACAGCAAGAGGATATAAGCAGGAAGAAACAGGAACTCACTCTACTTCCCGCAGGGAAGCTAATAAGATAAAGGAGGCTCTGGCTTGCTCCTTCTTCTCTGATATATCAGCATTTTCTTCTGTATCTGACTCTGGATTTTTATTACGTAGAACAATTAGAACTCCGTCTACAGGGTAAGTCAGGGTGTTATTCTTTTGCTCAAAACACTCAGGTTGCTTCTCACACTGTTTTGAGTCAAAGTCCAAGTCCTTCCAATAGTCTCCTAATTCTTACATGATCTAGTTCCTTTCTATTCTCTCATGTTTTTATTCTGCCTTCCTTTCCTGCTCCCTCTGCTCCATACACTTGACTGCTTTAGTGCTTGGCAAACACACTGGACCCCAGATTCCTTGGCCTCTATTTGTACTTTAAAATGAACATCCTCCATGAAATTGTTCCTAGTTTCTTTTTCCCCCATCTACCCCCAAAACTGCAAATTCTTTCACCTTTTCAGTGCCTTTTCATGTCATTTTCCTATGACACCCTGACACAGTACAACCTTGTACTGCATTTATATGGGTCTTATTTTTCCTATTACACTCAGAAGGCAAGGGTCATGTTTTTTCTCTGCCTCTTCCAACTAAGGCCAGCACAATAGGGTACTCAAGGTCATAGTCAAATCATCAGAAGACTGTTAGGTGATTATCAACAGAGAAGACTAGACTATGAGAAAACTATGAGAAGAGAGGCATCCAATAAAATTGGATATTTTAATTCCTTGCAACTACAAGTAAAGCATAAAATAGGACCAAAGGACTGGGAGAAAGATGGGTGGTAGGCCTGGGTACTTGCCTAGCATACACTAAGATCCTCCAATACCTTGCTTCCCAATAAAAGATAAATGGAAAGACTGGTTTATTCATAGAGCCATTTGGGGGAAGCTCTACTCTAGTTGGCCAGGCTGTGCAAAGAACAAACACTCCAATAAGAAGTCAAACCTATTATGAGAATAGCATTAACCAGATGTTTATCTAGGGGGAAAAAAAGAAGCTATCGAGGGGTGCTCTAGCCATTTTCAGATAGCTCTATCTATCTCTGTTGCTTTCACCTAGTTATGGTCATTTTCATTTGTTGCTTGGATGACCACAGTGGCCTCCAAACAGTTTTCCATTTCACTCTTGCCACTTCTTATCTACACATCATCTAGAATGCTCAATTAAAAACATAAATCAGACCACATAGCCTCCTGCCTAAAACTCATCAATCAATTCCATTGCATAAGGAAGAAAAACCAAACTCCTATGCCTTATATATTCCTCTACTTCATATTGTACCTATTCTGCTTTCTAAGGCTCCAAACATACTAGCCTTCTTATAAACAGAATACCCCATGTTCATTTACCATCTTTCCTTTGTTCTTTGAATTGTTCTATCTTGTGCTTCAGATCTCAATTTAAATATCAACTACCTAGTGAGATTTTCTCTAATCTTAAATAGCATTATCCCTTCTTGTTTTTCTTCAACACATTCTCTTATTTTCTTTGTATTTTTCTCAAGCTAACTTATGTGATTTACTTTTAAAATTGACTGTTTTGGGGCTAGGGATCTGGTTCAATCAGTAAAGTGTTTGTTGCACAAGCATGAGGATCTCCAGCCCCCACTAAAATGTTTGGGTACAGCAGCATGTACCTGAAATACCAGTACTGGTGAGTCAAAGAAATGAAAATCTCCATGGCTTGTAGGCCAGCTAGTTTTACTGAGTTGGTGAGCTCCAGATTCAGTGAGTGACTCTGTCTCAAAAAATAAGATAGCAACAGAGGAAAAAGACACCCAATGCCAACTTCCTGCCTCCTTATATACCTGCACATTTATGAACATGTACATATGTACACACCATAGAAACATGTGCACCAAAACTAATAACAAATCAATGAAAGATAATTGGCTGTTTCCCCTAGTTCCTGAAGGCAGAGGCCAACATGGTCTGTTCACTGCTGAATTCCCAATGCTTTTCACAGAACTTTGTTTATAGTAAGTACTTAATACATTTTTCTGAATGAACTAATAATTCTGAAAGATTATTATGGGAACGAAGAAGGTAAGCATTATAAGTATAAGTAGAGTAGTTAGATGTAGATGTCTTTGGAGAGCTAGATATACAGAAAGCCTTTCTAACTGTCAGAGGTATCCAAAGATAGGATGTACTCTTTTGGAAACTCTCTGACTCTGGAGGTTACAAGTAGGATCTGAGATTTTCAGAGATACTAAAAGTCAAATTCTGTCATGAGAACCAAGCAAAATCAGTCTTTCTCAAATTATGCTCCAAAAATGCTCATAATGCAGATGCTAAGACATCCTCTGTCATACACCATAGAGTTGAAGAGTAGGATTGTTCAGTTTGTTCAGGAAAACTCTAGTACCTATTTGTACTAGATGATTCTCCAGAGAATGTGGCATTGGTGTTTTTTGTTAGGGTTTTGGTATTTGAGACAGAATCTTGCTATGTAGCTCATTTAGCCTCAAACTTTGGGTAATCCTCCAATGAATGCTGGGATTACAGATGTGTGCTATCACATCAATCTTGCACTCTCATTTTACAAATTCTCCCCCATATAACTTATGTACATGAATATTATTAAAATTAACTGTAAGGACCTCCAACTTCTTTTTTATTTTATTTTAGTAGTATTGGTGATCAAACTCAGGACCTTGTACACACGTTAGGCAAACGCTCTAGAACTAAGTTATATCTCCAAAGTTTGTTCTTTTGAAACCAAGTCTCACTAACTCAAACTGGCCTCAACCTCTGGGATTATGGGATTAGAGACAAAACATTACATGCCTGGCAGAATAAGAATACTTTGAGCCAGGTGTGGTGGTGCACACCTTTAATCCTAGCACAGATGCAGGCCAATCTCTGAGTTTGAGATCAGCCCTGTATACAAAGTGAGTTCCAGGACAGCCAGGGCTCTTAAACAGTGAAACCCTGTCTTGAAAAACAAAACAGGAAAAGAAAAAGAAAACTTTGAAACTATAAAAATGAAGAAATAATATGAAAGAGTTCTATGACCCATAAAGTGTTGCACAAATGTAAGGAACTCTGATGTAAGCATACCCTCAGGTAATTTTTCTCCTTCCACCAAGGGAGTAGGAAGTGGAAACAACATAATTTGACAAATTAACAACAAAATGCTCCCCTTGGGTACTTCTTCTCTTGCTGCAGCAGAAGCTGAAAGAAAGGTGGAGGGGGGCATACCTCCAAAATTGAATCACAAATCACCAGGAAGGTTAAAGAAGAATAGAGCTTTTGAGATCTACCATTCTTACTTGCTCTAAAGCACAGGAATAGTAACTGATGGCCTTGGGGTTCCTTAGCACATTACTTTATTCTAAAGTGGTGCTGTCCAACATAGTAGCCAGTAGCCATATATGATTAGTAAACACTTAAAATGTGAGTGAAAAACAGAGAGTGATCTTTTACTTAATCTTACTTTAAATACAAAATAACATGTGGTTAGTAGCCATCACCTTGGACCATGCAGCTTGATATTCTAAATGTCTAATCAAGACATTTTCCTCCTAAATATCATGGCCTTTTCCAAAGGGAAATGTCTCCAAAACCAGGGATAAGGGTAAGGAGTAAAATCAATGTGTTAAAGCCCTGAACTGTGTGGTTGAAGGGATTCAAACTCACAGATCTGCTTGCTTCTGTCTCCTTGGTGCAACACCAATGGCCAGCCAAGAAATTTTAAAAGACTAAAAATCCAGTTCCTCAGTTTCTGTATGTAATCTTTCCTAGCACTGATCTATTAGGAAATCTGGAGAGGATTTTCTTTTTCCACTCTTTCACAATTACCCTTTCTCTGATGCTTTAAAAAATGTCAGAGTTTCCTATTCTAAACATTTTATGGAGGTAGATGAACCCTCACATATCTTAGGTATGTGCTTTCAACTGATCTATAACCCCAGGGCTGAAAGAATTTTCAGGGGTACTCTATTCCTACATAACAACTATTTGAGAAGCTTATAAAATAGATTCAGAAGTTTCATTTTCTGGAATTCTGATTAGGCTGGCAGGGCTGGAGAGATGGCTTAGCAGTTAAGAGCACTTTCTGCTCTTCCTGAGGACCCCAGTTCTGTTCACAGTATTTACATGGCAGCTCACAACCATCTGTAAGTCTAGTTCCAGGGTATCTGAACCCTCTTCTGGCCTCCACAGCTACTGCACACATGAGGTTCACATACATACATGCAGGCAAAACACCCATACATATAAAATAAAAAACAAACAGAAAAGCTGGGATGGGGTCCTAGACTTCTAACAAGATTTTCAAGTGCTTACTTTTGCATGCAATAATCCCTTAGGTCTGAATATGGAGTTACTGAACATATATTTACTGTTTACCCCTAATTCAATATATGAATTCACACAAACTCAGACTATTTTTTCTCTGTGAAATATAAGATGGGAAAAGAGAGTTGGAAGAGGGGAAAGGCTGGTGTTAGACAGGATAATCTCTAGTGTATCTTAAATTTGTTGATTCCCTTTTCCTTCCCAGAGGTAGGAGGGCAATTCTCTAAACCAGTTTCAACAAAAATATGTAGCCCCAGAAAGGAAGAGGATGGAAACCAGAAGAATTTGGAGTCATGTCAACAAATGTTCTGGAGTTTCTACAGTGGATCAGTGGACTCATTCATGAAAAATTCAGAGTATAAAACTTATACAGAAATTAAATACTTGTCTACATGGGGTAGAGGGAAAACTTAGCTGATATAAATATCAAAGAAAAGTAATGTCATACCTGATCACATGTTTAGTAAATCAATACAGGTGCAGATTATTCCTCACATGATTTTAAAGGTCATCCTTAACCTGATCCTCACAACTACCCCAGCAGTGGGTAGAACAAGGATTACTATTCTCATTTTAAAGTTACAAGTCCAGAGGAAGAGGCTTGCCAAGGTCACACAGGGGATTAAATATAAACCTGTAACTAGGGTCAGGTTTTGAATTCCAGACTATTTACTCCACTGTGCCAAAAGAACATGGAAAAATCACTCTCCTGAAAACCTCTTGAAGCACTGTAGAAAGTTCAGGACACTTCCATCTGCTTTGAACTTCAAACTGTGGCCAAGACCACTTTTTCAACCACTTGACAATTTCCTGAAAGACCCACAACCTCAGTCAAACAAGGAAGGTCTCACATGTCAACTTTAATAGTCCTTGGTGGCTGGTGAGATAGCTCAATGGGTAAGAGTGCTTGCTACCAAGTCTGCCAACCTGAGTACAATTCTCAGAACCCACATGGTGGAAAATAAAGAACTGCCTTTGACAAATTGTCTTTTAGCCTTCACACACACACACACACACACACACACACATACACACACACACACACACACACACACACACACACACACACACACACACACACACACCAAACAAATAAGTAAAAAAATATAAAAGAAAACTAGTCCTTGGCATTGTCAAGAGTCATGGGAACACATGTATAGCCATTTGCTCCTAGAGACACACCCTCTATAACGCCACACTCTCTTTTGAAATAATTTCCTGTTCTATATTTGTTTCCTTATTTCACTTTGATCCTAACAATTCATTCCTAAAGAAGATTGCAGCTGACATTCATGTGAGCTCCATGAGGACAAAGACCAGATTTTCTCATTTATCACCTAAATACTTACTGAAGTATCTGAAACTTACTTATAAATAGCAAAAAGTTTAAAACCTGCTGCTAGAGGTTAGTAGAGCATTTATAGATACATGTTCACAAAATCTAGATATCATATTTAAGATTCTCTAACTTAATATACACTGGTATAAAATAAATAACAACCAATTTAGTTTGTACCTAAGTTACATTTTGGTGGCCTTTAAGACTGAAAAGATAGCCTTTTAAAACTGTGAGAGTCAGCTGGGCATTGGTGGTACATGCCTTCGATCCCAGCACTCGGATCTCTGTGAGTTGGAGGCCACCCTGGTCTACAGAGCTAGTTCCAGGACAGGTTCCAAAGCAATACAGAGAAACCCTGTCTTGAAAAACAAACAAACAAACAAACAAAACAAAACAATAACAACAAAGTGAGAGTCAAGACTGAAGGACTAGTCTAGATTGAAGGAGACTAAAAAGACATAGTAGCCATATATAATATATTAATATTATGTTACATGTTAATTTTATTTAGCTCAGCCCTCTTGCAATAAAGAACATTACTGGAGCAATTTCAACAAAACAGTAATGGAGTCCAAGGGTTAGATGGCAAGTGATAGATGAATTTTGTTTGCCTTGTTTTGAGAGTGATATTACAGTTATAAAGGAGAAAGTTCTTGTTTGTCTTACCCTCAAATTGTTCAGAGAAAGGTTATTTGTGTTGTATCTTCAACTTTTCTATAAATTTGATAATTTTCTAATTGTCATAGTATATTTATTCATTTTAAACTTCAGCTAACTCTTGTGGCAGTTCTTTTGGTTTGGTCTGGTTTGGTTTGGTTTGGTTTGGTTTGGTTGATGATACTGAGGACTGAACCTAGGGTCCACATAAAAGCACATTACCACTGACCATCTTACTTATTTATTTTTTAATTTTGAGACTGTATCTCATTAAATCACCTAGACTGGACTGAAACTTAATTCTATAGCACAAGCAGGCCTTGAACTCTTAATCCTACTGCTTAAGTCTCATGAGTCGTTAGACTGCTGGTCTGTGTGACCAGACATGGCTCTCTCATAATCTTTTAAGACAAACAAGATGTGCTATCCCTTTTGAAAGGTGAGAAAACTAAACCTCAAAAGGGATGTCATTATTTGTTTAAAATCCCAAAGCAACTAAGGCCTCTACCTATAAATCCTCAGGCTGGGTTTCTTATCTTTTCAAATGTACCAATGAACCAAAAGATTTTTTTTTTCAAAATATAAATCTGACATGTCATATCCATACTTAAACCGGTCAATGACTTGCTAGCACTTGTCACAATTACAACTTTCTATGTTTGTGTATGAAACAAAAAGTCCTGGTCTTTTTCTCAGAACTTCTCCCTCAAGTATCTTATCCATCTAGAATAATGGAAATTCTATTTTTCCAGTTGATAAGGCAGGTGGGGAAAACCTTGTATCTTTTTGTTGTTTATTTTTATTGAATCATAGTTTCTCTACGTAGCCTAGCCTCATATTCCTGCTTCAGCCTACTGAGTGCTGGGGTTATACATATGACACCATGCTTGGCTCCTTGGAGATATTATTTTTAATGTTTTTATATTTACTTATTTATTCAATGTGGGTACATGTATGCATGCCACAGCATATTGTGGAAGTCAGAAGACAAGTTATAGGTTCAAGGGGTCTAATTCAGGTAATCAGTCTTGGTAGCATGCACCACTACCTGATGAGTCATATTGCTGGTCCTCCTGGAGATGATTCTTTTTTACTTCATTCTCTTAGATCATATATCAAGCCCATCTGCAAAGTTTGTGACTTTGCCATTATAATGCACAAAATCTGACCATTCCCCTGACTTCTGCCATTATCACTATTGTCAACTCTTTCCTGAACTACAAAAGTGCCTCTCTGATGATTGTTCTCAAGTTAATATGTAGACTATATGTTGCACATATTCAGTAGCAAATTAAAGAGTGATCATATCTTAGTTAAGGAAAATATAATACTTTATTAAACTTTCATTTGAATATCTTTAGCTTTATAAATAGGAGTTGACATTTCCAAAAGCAGCCCTATACCCTCTTAATAAACTACTGACTAGACAAATGACCAAGTGCCAAAAAAAGCAAAGGTTGTGAAAGTAGAAGCATGGTGTCTGGAAGAAGAAATATAAATTGTCCTCCTATCTGAAGTAAGTTATAATTACTTGAAGACCCTGGCCAAGTCATTTGTACTGTCTGAGCCACAAGTTCTTCTTCATCTGTCAAATGTATGAACCATACCCAGGTTGAAAAAAAAAAAAGGGAACAAATACATAAGTGCAGCAAAGGGGAGATACAGTTTGTTAAAAAGTAAAGAGATTTATAGCTGGGAGTGGTGGCACATATCTGTACTCTTGGCACTTAGGTGACTGAGACAGGAGGATTTCTACTCAGACTACACAACAATGACCCTATTTATAAGGAAAAGAAGAAAGAAATCAATCTCTCAATCAACCTTAGGTAGTATAGGAAGCTGTAAGAAGCTGAGTGGTGAAGCACAGCCACTGTACAGCTAATATCATCATAGACATGAAAAGTCAAAGCATGGAAGCAGCGTGATGTGTGAGGAAGACCTTAGCTGGGATATGAGAAACTGAGACAACTAGGGTGTCTGAAGTTGACGAGCTAAAGACAAAAGGGTTATTTAGGAAACTGTATCATGTGAGGAACCAGAGAATGAGGACTCAGTATTAACTCATCCATAAAACAACAAGAATATTTCAATAGATCAGATGTTTCACATGAACTCAGCAAGTTCCCACACACATATATCAGCGTCTACAGGCACATGGGAAAGGAAACAATGTAATGTGGCTATGGGCTCCTAGCTGTGCTCCTACCAAAATTATCCCAGTGACTTCTCACAACAACCTGTGATAGAAACTATTATTTCCATTCCACAAATGGTAAAACTAACACTTAAAGGGCTACGATATGTTGATGTCTCTGCTGATGGGCCTCCATTAGCCAAATATATTGGAAACGCCTTACAGCATAATTCAGTGGTTTTAATTTATTTACATAATTATTTCTAGGCTTGTCAGAAGAAACTACAAGGCAGTTAACAAAAGTATGAAAGACCTAATAACTTTTTTAACCTTCCATATAGTATATCCTACAGAGCTCTATGTTTCTTGAATATGATAACTTAAGGAATGAATCTGATTTGAACTCATAAATGTTTAGGGACAGTGTTAGAATTTGAGAAGCAAGGAGAATTTATGGACTCTAAAAGTGATCCTAAAGTAAAATGTTCAAAGAAATTAGAATTCAAAAACCCTAGATGTAGAATTTTGAAGTTGTAATCAGTATGTTTATTATTCAAGTGGAAGTAAAAGAAATCCAAATAAAAACTAGTATAACTAGATTGATCATTAGTTCTTTTTAAAAGGGCCATCTTGTGCCAGCAAGATGGCTCGTTGGATAAGAACACTTGCCACCAAGCCTGACAACTTGAGTTTGATCTCCAGAACACACATGGTAGGAGAGAACAGACGGTTGATGGGAGTGGAATGGGAAGATAAGATTTTAATTATTTAGAGGAAGGAACTATTATAGGTAAGTATGAATGGAATAGAAGTAGCGGAAGAATGAGGAAAGCACCAAGAATTCTATTGTTTAATATAACATTTTTCAAAGGCACATGCTCATTTTGACAAGTGTTAAATTTGTTCTCCAAAATAAGACTTTACCTATAACCACTCTGTCACTATAGTTGTCTTAGTACAGTAGGTAGGAATGTTAATGATTTACATCATCACTATTTCATATGCCACACATATGCTGTGCCATGCGTACATGTATACATATACTGAATAAATTAGCAAATGTAAAAAATACATTAAAAATAATGTCTCCAAGAAGCCAAGCATGGTGTCATAGCGGAACGAGTGAGAACTGGTAGCTTGAAAGGACACTGAGAGATAGTAAGTGATTTGGTTTATGCAGCCTACAGTGGTTCAAGATCATCCTTGGATACATAGCAAGTTAGAGACCAGCATTGGCTAAATAAGGTTTATGAGATGAAAGAATGAAGAATGCTTGATGGTTGATATTTTCATTATATGTACTAGAATTCCATTTCTAGGTGACTCTAGAAAGGTCCCCAGTCATCAAAGCCCAACAGCTTTGGTGTTGTCTATCTATCAACAGCATCCAGTACAGCTATCTCTCCATACCCATTTTGGTTTGTTTGTTTGTTTGTTTGTTTTTGTTTGTTTGTTTGTTTTTACTTTTGAGAAAGATCCTCAAATAGCTAGGCTTGGTTCAAACTTGCAGTGTAGCTGAGGCTGGCCTTGAACTTTTGATGCTCCTTCTTCTGCCTCTCAAATGTGAGGGTATGTGCCACCTTGCCCAACTCCAGATTTAACTTTAAGTCTAGCTGTGGTCACACCATTCTTCTTTATAAGAATCACTTAACACATTTCAAGAATAGTGATCTCCCATTCCTGGACTTTATCTGCTATCACAGAAGTGTTGAGATCAGCAGGCAGCAAGATCATTTAGAACCTTCCATGATGACAAGTGCCATGGACTTTTGATTCAAAATAGGTCCAGATTTTGAGCACTTTTAACCACCTTCACAACTGCCACTATTATCTAAGTCATCATGGCCCACCTGTATTTCTACCTTGTAATTGGTCTCACAGCTTCTACTTTTTATTTTCAATTTAAAATACAGGTCCTAAGTATAATCTAAGTCATTGTCATGTCATTGCTCAAGACTGTCTAGTGCATTCCCATTTACCCATGCACAAAAAGCCACAATCTACGTTGGCTTTCATGGATCTAAATGATCTAGCAGCCTGCCAACCCCAGTACTTCCCCTGCCCCTCGTCTTACAGGACTTGAGCTATCCTAACTTACCCATCTTCAAACACACCAAGCATCAGCACATGCTTGCTCATCTATCTGGAATATTTCTCTTCCCTACCCCAATAATCTGCATGGCATACTGCATCATTTCTTTCAAATCTCTGCCCAAACGATGTCACCCTATCAAAGGATGGATCTTCCCTTATCAATCCCACTCCGTACTGTCATTCCCTTTCCCAGCGATCTGCATTATTATATAACACTTATCACTGTCTGTTATATTTGTTCATGTGTCTGCATGTTTTTGTGTGTGTGTTATGAGGACTGGACTCAAGCCCTTGTAAGGAAAGCCCTTTACTAATTGAGCTATCTCCTCAACCCCTATCTGTTTTATTTTGTTTGCTTATTGTCTGTCTCTTTATATGGCATTTTAAAAAAAATTTGTGTTTTGTTCAGAACAGTGCCTGGTATACAGTAAGTTCTCAACAAGTATTTGTTGAATAAATAAATTGTTCCTTGCATAAAACTTTTGTTTTAAAGAGACCTGGTGGGTTTTTATTTTTAGTTTTTGCCATTTTTAAAAATTAAAGTAATAATTATGTCATTCCTTCCTCCCATATTCCCTCTTTACTCCCTCTCAAATTCAGTCTCTTTTAAAAGAGGATTATTACTTTATGTGTGTGAATAAATACATAAATACAACCTGCTTAGTCTGTTTCATGTTGCTTGTATGTATATGGTTTCAGTGTTGACCATTTGACGAGACTTGGTGTTTTTACTGTCCAAAATTATAGTAATAGTGATTAATATCTATGAAGCCCTTTCATTATTCTAGGATATTGGACACATGAGTTTGTTATCCTATTTAATTTTATTCAGTTGTCAAATCCATAATATAAAAGCTATTTTATGTATATTTTGTTTTTTGCTCTGGGTTTTGGGGTCTCATGCAGACTGGCTTAAACTCTCTATGTAGCTATGTATGGCCTTGAACTCCTGATCTTTCTGCCTCTACCTCCTGAGTTACTGCTGTTTAATTTTTTTTTGTTTGCTTTTTGGTGACAGCAGTTTTAAATACCATTTGGTCTTCCCAAATAGAATGTAAACCCCATAATACTGGATTTAACAAACTTTATCTGGTTATTAAATTACAATTTGAAAATAAATTAATTTGACTAACATGGTCAATTTCTGTTTTTACCTGTCAAGCCTAGTGTTGGACTCCTTGAATGTGTCAGTATCTTATTAAACAAAAGAACAGTTGACTAGGAGTAAAACTCTTGGAGATTAGTCTCCATTTTATCTTCAAACGAGTAAATAACCCTGATACAAATCACTTTCCCTCTCTAGCTTATCTTAGATCCACTAATCTATAAAGAAAGTTGACCTATGTGGACTCTAACAGTCACTAGACTTCTAAAAATAATATAATTCCATAAACATTTGTTATGTGCCAAGCCAAAGTAAAAGGCCAAATTCTTCCTTGTGATTGTTTTGTTTCAGTTAACCAGAGTATGCTCTTAAGAGTGCTATTTTCCTTGTGGTATGCTAATAATACTGCATTCATCTAAATGATGCCATTTAAGCTGAGAAGAAAGCAATAACAAAAGAAAGCTTGCCAGGTATGATGACTCATGCCAGTAATCTCAGTATCTGGGCTGAGGCAGGAGGATTGGTATGAGTTACTGCATTACATAATGAGTTCCACAATAGCCTAGGCTATCTAGTAAAGACCCTCTTGCAAAAAAAAAAAAAAAAATAGCAAAAGGCCCTGGGTTCAAATCCCAGCACTTCCAGAAAAATATCACTAAAATTTTTATTTTTTAAAGCATCGATAAAAAACATAAAGGACATATTCTAACAGAGAAGACTTGGAGGGAAAGAAAGAAGATCTTAGAATATACATGTAAAAAAGTCTCAGAAATTCTGAATATATGATAAAGGCAAATAGTACAAGAAAAAAGATAGTAAGTAATTGATGACTCCAGAGAAGACAAAAAATTTTTACATGAAAGGAAATGCAAAGGCTGGGATATGGCTCCATTGGTAGCATGCTTTCCTGCCATGCACAAGTCCCCGGCATAAACTGGGCATGGTAGTACAGGTCTGTAATCCTAGTACCCAGTAGAGGAAGGTAGAGGCAGAGGATGAGAATTCCATGGTCACTCTCAGCTACATAGTTATTGAGGCTAGCCTGAGATATGTGAGACCCTAGCTCAAAAACAAAACAAAACAACAACAAACAAAAGAGGGAAAAGCCATTTTAACACACTTACTACACTGTCTGATAAAGAATGTGGTTTGAAGTTAATTTAAAAATTGTTTAGTGAAAGGAGATGTTAGAGGTGTTTCAGATTTAAATTCTCATCTATGATAACAGGAAGCCAGTCTCTTCTTTAAAGATAGTTAAGAGGGGACTGGGAGTGTAGCTCAGTGGTAAAACAGTTGCTTAGCATGTGCAAAAGTTCTCAGTTTAATCCTCAGTATCACAAAAAGCAGCAGCAATAGCAGCAGCAGTAGAGGGAGAGGAGGAAGAAAAGAAAGAGAAAGAGGAGGAAGCAGTTTGAATACATTTACAAAGGAAAGCGGTTGGTTATATATCTAGTATATTTTATTATAACAAATGAAGACCATCCATAGTTTACTATAAACATAAAAAGAATTGAGAATTAATTGTCCATTTGATACTTTGTCTCATTTCTCTACCCCTGTATTTATAACACCGAATACAAGGCTGAGTATCCAATATCTTTTGACAGTTTTTTTATTATTGTGTATGTCTCTCTTTCTGGGGTGTGTGTGTGTGTGTGTGTGTGTGTGTGTGATTGGGGGGGGCTGTGTATGTGTTCAGGTGCCTGTGGCATCTAGAAGAAGGCATCAGATTCCCTGGAACTAGAATTATAAACAAATTTAAGCTGCCCAGTGTAGGTTCCGGGAACTGAACTTTAGTCTTCTGCAAGAGCAGTATGTTTTCTTAACCCTGAGCCATCTCTCCCTGGTACTCAGTATCTTTAAAAATTCTTGTGGAACAGATAGGTGATCATGTAAAAGTCAAGTAATACTATATTACCACAGAGTTACAGAATTTAGCATTGGAAGTAACCCTTTGGATTACTTAATGCAGTACTTCCCAGATCGATGTTCCATTGAACACGGTTTCTTAGAGAGAGTCTGAACATACATTGGGGACCCGACACAGACAAGTTTGAGGGGGTAGGCATGTGAGGGTAGATCTGAGATGAATTGGGAGGAGGAGCTGGAATTGAATAAGATCAAATATAGTTTAAGAAGTGCTCAAAGAATTGATTATATATATCTTTAAAAAGGAAGCTTTCCAGGTTACCAAGTAGTGGTGGCACACATCTTTGATCCCTGCATTCAGGAAGCAGAGGTAGGCAGATCTCTGAGTTCCAAACCAGCCCGGTCTACATAGTGAGTTCTAGGACAGCCAGAGCTATGCAGAGAAACTCTCTTGAAAAACCAATAAGAAAAAGAAAGAAAGAGGGAGAGGGAGGGAGAGAGGAAGAAAAGTATTTCAAGGTATAGTGGCTTTTGTAGTTACCGTTAGCATCAAATAAGATATTTCTTAAACTCCTAAACATAGTATCTAACGTTTTTAACTCAATAAAATTAATGATAACAATGACAGAGCTGGTGAAAAACCTAACACTCATTTTTTGTCCCAGAGTAAGAATTAAAAAACAAAACAACAACAAACAACTAGTTCTCTTCTCTTGTATATACCCATTCTCTTCGACTCTGTTACCTGAAATCTGAAGAATTAATTTCGCTTCCTTGATTATTTTCCATAGTGAAATATTAAATTAACAATACTTTGCTTACTCATCTTGGTTGGTGTAAGGATCAAGTAAATGTATGGAATTTGAAGTACTTTGTCACAGTCCAGTGTGAATGGCATACAACTATAATTCCACCTGTTAGGAGGCTGAGGCAGGAGGGTGTGACAAGTTCAAAACCAATCTTCATTACATAGCAAATACCAGACCAACCAGGATTTCACAGTTAGACTCTGTCTCAAAATATCTGGAGGTGGTGGGGGTAGCAAGATAGATTAGCAGGTAAAAGGTGTTTGTCCCCAAGCCTGATGATCTGAGTTCAATCCCTAGGACCCCCAGATTGTAAGATAGATTAGCAGGTAAGAGGCATTTGTCCTCAAGCCTGATGACCTGAATTCAATCCCTAGCCCCCCAGGCTGTATGAGAGAATCAACTCCTGAAGTTGTCCTCCAACCTTCACACTCACACGCCACCCACACACAATTAATTAATCGATTAATTTTAATAATTTTCAATATAAAAATAAAGCACATTTTGAATTATGAAACACTATATAGGTATGAAATTTTTATCTGTCACAGACTATAACTATTTTTACCAGTAAAAAGCAACTTTATCGCCAAGTTTTTTCTCGTAGACATTGCGATCAAGCACATTGTAGCAGATGTTTGTAGTTGCTCCTTTCATCCACTCAGTGAATATTTTCCCTTTAGTCACATCAAAATTGTACTGGAGGAATGGGCCAGGGCATGGGGTTTTCCAATAAAATTCCTTGGCAATGTTTCCCCAAAACTCTGCAACAAAAAGAGATGGCCACACATCACTAAGTATCTCAAACATCAGATGGATTACTAGCATATGCATAGGACCAAGTTACAATCACTCTGTCCCAGGATTCAATATCTATCTAGTCTAATCACTTGTTACTCCTACAGTCTATTCCTGAATCTCAATTCAGATTGATCCTTCTGTACACAAAGCTGTCTGAGTGTAGTGGCACACATTTATAATGATCCAGGTACTTGGGAGGTAGAAGCAGAATTATCAGGAGTTCAAGACCAGCCTTTACACAGGGAGTTCAAAACCAGCCTTCGATATTAAGGCCTTATCTCTAGTATACACACACACACACACACACACACACACACACACACACACACATGCATGCACACAAAAAGTTGCACAATGACCAGAACTGGTAGATAATCAATAAATAAGAAATTCTTTACCCATATAGTCTTCCATGATTCATCTCTTAGTTTTCTCATTCTCATAGCTATTATTTATTGAACATTTTCTCTACAACTACTTGAACAAGTTCTCCTGTGTGTCAGATGTTACTTAAAGCTATTTATATGTATTATTTAATTTAGTCCTTACTACATCCCTAAGAGGTATGCATTATTTTGTTTATTATTGTGTAGATTTGAAAATCAAGGCTTGGAGACATTAAATAATTTGCCTAAGACTTCACAGGTTAGTAAGTCAAGATTTTAATTTCCTTGAGAAGACATGTTTGTTAATTTTCAAAAGATAGGTATATATTTTACTCTCAGACCAAAAGAAAATGACTACTATGGTATGAGAGAAAACCAAATAAAAACTATTTGATAATGAAAACAAACTATCAGCAGGAACTAATTCATAATTTGGCATGTTAGGACAAGACAATATAATTGATATACTACCTTTCAATCTATTAAGGAAACAAAAATGAAATCAACCCAAGATGCTACTGTATGCCTATAAAACTAGCAAAGATTTTTAAAGTTTAATTCTATGCTTTCACTACATGAGATCTGTCTAGAAAATCAGATACTTTTATACAGTAACAGCACTGTAAGAAATATTTGGCAAGAGTTATAAAACCTTTTAGAACCTGTATTTTCTAACTCAATTTTAGAAATATATTCCAAGAAAATAATCCAAAAGAATGAAATAAGGCATTACTAAAAAGATTTTTATAGCAATACTACAAAAGTGAAACTAGAGAAGGGTACAATGATATGGACTTGTAATCCTAGCACTTGGAAGGTAGAGGCAGAGAATCAAGCGTTCAAGACCAGCCTCAGCTAATAAGAAATTTGAGGCCAGTCTGAGCTACTTGAAACTCTTGACTATTAAAAAAAATTCATAAATAATAAAACCAGAGCTGGAGAAATATCTCAATTCATAAAGTGCTTGCCACATAAGCAAGGGTATCTGGCATAGTGTCACTCATTTGTCATTCCAGTGCTTTGAGGACAGAGACAGGTGGATTTCTGGGACTTGCTGTGACTCCCAAAGTTTTCCTCTAGTACACACACACACACACACACACACACACACACACACACACACACACACACACCTTAAAACAAACTCAAAAACCCAACAATTAAAAACTAGTGAAAACTAGCCAGGCATTGGTGGCACATGCCTTTAATCCCAGCACTTGGGAGGCAGAGGCAGGCCAATCTCTGTGAGTTCTAGGCCAGCCTGGTCTACAGAGGTAGTTCCAGGACAGGCTCCAAAGCTACAGAGAAATCCAGTTTCAAAAAAACAAACAAACAAAAAAAGCTGGTGAAAACTAGCAATATAAATTATAATATAATAAAATACTGAATGGCCATTTTTTTTCAAAAATCAAATGGAAACTGACATTTAATGAACATAAAAGTGCAAAGATGAAAGATGGGACTAATTAAGACTGAACTAATTTAATCTTTATGGCGTAAGCTTATGAAGTATATATAGAATCTTGATGTTGTAGATGAGAAAACTGAGGCTCAGGTGGGGTTTAGGTAAGTGAATAGGCACAGAAGGGACTAGGCAAAACCAAACATGAAAGGGACTTTTGGGTATCCAGGATATCAAGAAGATCTATATAGAATGAAGAATGTAATAGAGAATAGTGAGATAAGATTGAAGAGGTCAGGCTCGGTTACCCGAGGCTCCTAAAGAAAAGCAGAATCTTAATTTAGGGGAAATGTTTTTAAAAGGCAGGTCTATAATTGTAGCACTCAGGAGGCAAAGCCTGGTCCATATCTACATAGTGAATTGCAGGCCAGCCAAGAACATATATCTATATCCTGTCATAGAGAGGAAAAAGATTTTTTTTTTTTACAAAGGCATATGAAAGCAGTATTCAGAGAATATCAGCCTAATGGTGTTTAGATAAGTCTGCTGGAGCAGCTGAAGGTGGTAAGACTAGGGAGGAGGAACAAATTAGGAAACTGCTTTCTGTTGTCCTGACTTACAGTGTCTGTGGAAATGGAAGGGTCAGTCTGAGAGATATTTTAAAGTAGTATTTGACAGAATTTGGCGAAAAGCAAACTGCAGAGTTAGAGAAGAATAGCATAATAATCAGAGTATGGGTTCTCTTGTAAAGATCATGTTGGTTTAAATCCCAACTCTGTCAACCCTTTGCTTTATGACCTTGTATAAGTGAGTTGGTCTCTAAGTTCCTGTTTCTTCCTCTATAAAATGTGGGTGGTACTCAGATCAAACTGAAATACTGCTTAGTAAACAGTAAGTGTCTATAAATTCATAAGGTGTAGAAAAGATATCAGAGACAATGATGGAAGAGCTTTATAGTTGGGGTACTGCCATTTGACACTAGCCGAAAATAGACAGTTAGGGCAAAAGAGAAAGAAAGAAAAAGATAATTGTGGAAGAAAGAAAGTTTGGGAGAGAAAACTGGTAAACCTAACTCAGTCTTGTTTTATTCGGTGTAACTTCATCAGGGTGTGTGAAATACAAGTGGCCTATAGTTCTATGAAATTTGGGGACCAAAATATAAGTGAAATACAAGGTAGAAGGCCAGATACATAGATAGGAATTACTATGGTACAAGTTCACCCAAGGGAGACAGATGTAACTCGTGATGGGAGAACATACAGAAAAAGAAGGAAAAGGCACCTGAGGAATCAAACCTGGACACTACTTGTGGCGAGGTACAACTTCACACTTGATTCAATACTATTTTGCATTGCTTAGTGTCTGCCTCATACACATTGTTGCTGTTAAACAAATCATTACTTATTTAATGGCTGACTGGGCATCAAACCTTTGATAATGGATCCTTTATTACCCACTTTAGTCCTCATAACCTATGAAGCTAGTACTATTATTTCTGTCTTGGAGATGAATGAATTTTAGGTAGGTTTTTAAATCTGCCAAGACTATAAGAAAAGCTTTTTATGCATTTTTCTGAGTGTGGCTCGTGGCTTGTGTTTATTACTACCAAATATCATGCTGCCTCTCAAGGGGATGTGGTAATGAGGTTTTATTGTTGTTTTCTTTTTTTGGTAGGGTTTTGCTATATAGCCCTGGTTGTTCTAAAATTACCTATGCATACCAGGTTGGTCTTGAATTTACAAAGACCTGCCCCTTCCTCTCCAGTGCTTGCGCTTAAAGGTGTGTGCCACCAGGCCTGACCAGGACGTGGTTTTGCCCCCTACACTGTCCTGACACGTTTTTAAAGGCATAGAATTATCTCTTAGAATCTGAGTCACTACAACTTAGGTCCAAATTTATTTTTATCTTTTTTTAAACTTGGTGGCGCACGCCTTTAATTCCAGCACTCGGGAGGCAGAGACAGGTGGATCTCTGTGAGTTTGAGACCAGCCTGGTCTACAGAGGCAGTTCCAGGACAGACTCCAAAGCAATACAGAGAAACCCTACCCCAAAAAAACAAAAACAAAAACAAAAAAACTTGACGTATTAACAACTTTTTCAGTCGTATATTGGGATTGTTGCTATATTAAATAGATGCCAAGATGGGAACCATGCTTAGAACTGCCGCTGAGCAAAATGAGGGAGGCAATTGTTGAAATGGAGGCAAAGAAGATTCTGTCGCTTCTGGGCTCTCCTTCCCTCAGGGCGCACCCTTGCACTTCGGAGCTTTTCTTTTGCCTCAGGGACACTCTCACTCTCTCTCTCTCTCTCTCTCTCTCTCTCTCTCTCTCTCTCTCTCTCTCTCTCTCTCTCTGTCTCTGTCTCTCTGTGTCTGTCTGTCTGTCTCTCTCTGTCTCTCTCTGTCTCTCTCTGTGTGTCTCTGTCTCTGTGTCTGTCTGTCTCTCTCTCTCTCTGTCTCTCTCTCTGTCTCTCTCTGTCTCTCTCTGTGTCTCTGTCTCTCTGTGTCTGTCTGTCTGTCTTTCTCTCTCTCTCTCTCTCTCTCTCTCTCTCTCTCTCTCTCTCTCACACACACACACACACACACACACACACACACACACACACGCAACTCTGTCTTCGCGGAAATCCCTTTTCCAGTCTCCCCAAGGGGTTCTTCCCTCACCGAACCCACTTCTCACAGAGCCCGCATCTCCTTGTGAAAGCACATATCTCACAAAACTGCCAAATCGCCAGAGTCCCCCAACTTCTAGGAGCCTTCACTTCACAGATCCCCCCTTCTTCTCATGGAACGTCATCTCTTTCGGATCCCCTTCCCATCTCCCTCGGTGACCCTCCATCTCCCCCCTAAGCTAGCGCGTACATTCCCTCGGAGCCCTGCTCCTCCGCTCACTGGCGCCCCCAAGAGTCGCCCGGGCCCAGCCTCACCCCCTGGCTCCTCCACAGAACGCCGGTGCAGCTCGCGGTAGCGCTGCAGAGAGGAGACGTGTGCCGAGCGTCTGACCTCCGGCGGCGGGGACCAACCCCGCGCCCGGCCCTCGGCGCCGGTCTCCTCCCGAGCCCGGCTCCCGCCGTCGCTCTTGCGCTGCTCCTCGGGAAGCCCCATCGCGCCAAGTTCTGAGCACCTTGACCGCCGGCCGCTGCGGCTGCACGGGTGCCGGGGCGGGGAAAGCAGGTCGGCCCTGGAGGCGGGGCCTCGGGCGAGGGCGGAGCCTGAGGCTAGAGGCCGTGCTTTAAGCACCCAATAGTGGGTAAGGCCGTGCGTGAGGGGGCGGGGCCAACAAAAACCGCGGAGGCGAAGTCGGGGTAGGGGCGGAGCTGACTTGCCGGAAGAGGTGTAGCCATAGAGTGAAAATCGAAGGAATGGTCTAAGAATGACAGGAGAGGGGTGGAGCGTTGGAATGACAGATGAGGGGCGGGGCCAGAAGTGACAGGCGAGGAGGCGGGTCGTGGAGTGATGGGGTGTAGCCGGGCTGGAAGTGACAGGAGAGGAGGCAGGGCTGTGGAGTGACCAAGTTAGGGTCTTGGAGTGACAGATGGGGGTTGGGTTATGGCGCCGCGCAGCTCGCGACTGAAATGGCTGACTAATGAGAAGCGTTGGGTCATCCGTTGTGCGTGCACCGTGGTCTGATTGCACAATTCTGTCACTCCATCGAGTTGGACAGCCCCGTGGAGTACAGTTCCTTCTGGGTGACACTCCCGCCAAGCAACACCCCTATTCCGGTCTCATGGAAAAATTCCTCCGCGACCTTGAGGGCACAGTTCCCGGATATGACCCTTCCTGTCAATTGGGAGCCTTCTGATTCTCTCCCACCTCTAAGGGCATTTTGCCATTTTCTTTGCTTCCATAAATCTCCACCCTGATCTAAAGTACAAGCCTCTAAATGAGGACTAGGAGGATCCTCCAGATCTTTGCCAAAAAGCACAAGTTCTCTTTGCACAAACGGTAAATTCAGGAAAGGAAAGGAGCTGCACGTGGTGCACGCCTGAGAGAGAGGCAGGAGGGATCTCTGAATTAGAGGCCAGCCTGGTCTACAGAGTGAATTCCAGGACAGCTAGGGCTACACAGAGAAACCGTGTCTAGAAAAACCACAAAGAGGGAGAGAGAGAAAAAGAGAGAGGGGGGAGAAAGAGGGAGGGAGGAAGGAAGAAAGGAGAAAAGAAAAGGAGGAAAGGAAATTTCATAAAGCTAAGGAGCAAACAGAAGCTAGATCTTGTAAAGTACCAAGGTCTGTGCAAAATAAAATAATAAACGTATAAAGAGCAATCATTTGCACACTTTAATTCATCTAAGTATACTCCCATCTGCCACAAATGGAGTTTATTTACCCCTGGATTTCCCTCATCCTCTTAACCCAGAGGGAAGCCTAGTAGGACACCCTCCATCTCCTGTCTACAGTTATCACCAAGAAGGGGACATCTCACCTAACAATTCACAGACTGGCCATCCAGACAAGGATCTTTAAATATCTAACTACAAGAATGAGTCTGAGGTCTGAAGCAGGCAGCTCTCCTGACCCATTTACCCACCTGCTACCCTGATCTTCGTCTAACTGACCATAAGCTTAGCACACCCTAAGCTGAAGAAAGAATCTCCTCTTGCTCAGATATATGACCCAGAGCCTACCTGCTCCTGAGGGGGAGGATCTTGGGGCCCACTAAGCACATACAGATCTTATATAATAGGCATAGGTCTCAGAGAGGGAACAGATACTTTGTCAAGGAGACATACACTCCTCTGAGTAGATACACACTCATTGAAATTGCATGAACTGTTTTAGGATGTACAGATTTTTCTGGAGGTCTCAGATCTTATGGAAGATCTCTGCCCCTGCTCATAGGACATGGATGGCATTGACGGGCTAGGAAATAGATATCCCTCTAGGAGATACAGACTTCTCTAACCCCGACCAAAGGCTCAATTCCCACTGAGGAGCATTCACATACACGGAAAGAGTGGACAACACTCGGGAGACACAGATCTCATTTAGTGGGAAGGAAACTCACTGGTGGGGGTAGGAGATGATGGAAACAGTGGTCCCTACAGTCCTCACTAATAAGGTGAGAACCTCCCTGGGGGGAAGAAGGCACATGCAATTTTGCCTATAGGTATGACCTTCGTCATCCCTTAATCCCACCTCCACTGCACAGCTCTGACTCGCCCTCCTTCCTGAGATGTTCGCTATCTACTACTGCCCCCTGCTGTATACACGTAGCACTGCAGCTCCTTGTGTCCAAAGTAAATGCTAAAACAGTTCAAGTCACATTGAGCCTGGAGCCAGGGGTTGGGAAAGAAAGAGACATCCACGGCGTCACCAGCCCTATACTTCTGCCTGTGTACTGAACGGCAGAAGTTTGGGCTCATAACTTTTATTCTTGGAGCTAGGATAGCGATTCCAGAGACGGGTTTGACAGGCACCTAGATTGCAGGAATGTGTTCTCATTCTTACATTTTCTTTCTTTTTCTTTCTCTCCCCCCCCCCGCCCCCATGCTGGAGGTCAAACCTTCACACAGTCAAGCATTCGATCAAAGATCTACTTCCTAAGCTCCAGTTCCTACACGTTTATCCTTCCCACCCCTCTCCTGTTTCTACCACACTGCCATGACTTCTTAGTCATCAAGAATTCTTAAAAATGCAGACGAATATTAAGAATCCAAAGATCGTGTTCTGACCTACTGGATTAGTTTCCTAGAGTGGAATCTGAGGGTTTGCTTCTAAAGATCCTAAAGTTGGGGTGGGATTCAGTAAGGGACATTGTGCCATGCTGACACATCAGGGTGGTTCCAGAAGGAGTTGGAGGTTAAATAGAAGTGTGAGAAGTGTTAGGGTGCAGAAAAGGATGTGAGGTTGAAAGAGGGGCTCAAGAGAGGTAGGTCTGAAGATGAAAAAGCAGTCTGGATGAAGTAGGATTGGAGACTTAAAGGAATCTGGGGTGAGGTGAAGTCAGAGTTGTGAGTCTGAGGTGAGTAGTGTGAGATGGGTCTGAGGGGTAGTCTGAGATCGGAGGAAGATCTTGATTCCCACAGAGAGGTTTGGATCCAAGAAGAGAGTGGCTCTGAAAAATAAGTCTGGAGTCAAAGTGGAATTTGCGATCAGAAGTCAGTCTCTGGTTCTAGGAGTGTATGGGATCTGAGCAGGATTCAGACTGGAAGGAGGAAGGACCAAGGATTGCATGAACCCAGAGTAGCGTCCTCTTTCAGGCAACCTTCCACTGCCCTCCGGGCTTCCATTCTCCTGCACCAGTGCCGACTGCTAGCAGTAGACTTTAAACAGGCGGGGGCGAGTCAGACCAGGACACTGCTGAGGGTGGGGGCGCCCCCTCCCGGCTGTCCAGGAGCTCAGACCCCGCCCTCCGCCCTCGCACCCCCCTCCACTGCCACTTCCGGCAGGCGCTGCGCTGCTGGGGGTTAGGGCGAGGATGGCGGCAGAGAACGAGGCTAGCCAGGAGAGTGCCCTAGGCGCCTACTCGCCAGTGGACTATATGAGCATCACCAGCTTCCCGCGGCTGCCCGAGGATGAGCCTGCACCTGCGGCCCCGCTGAGGGGCCGCAAGGACGAGGACGCCTTCCTGGGAGACCCGGATACCGGTGAGGCCCTCTGTCCCCATCCTGCCCTGCCTTGAGGGGTCCCGGTCCTCCTTCATCTGTTCTGGGTATCCACTTCCAGTCTCCCATCTCCTCCATTCATCCTTTCATCCTGGACTTCGTCCCTTCTCCCTCAGCTCTGTTAACTGTGTGGTGGGAAAGGGGGATTTTTTTCCTTAGAGGCGTAGGATGCGACACAGGAGAGGATGGATGCAAGGACTGCAGTAGGAGGGATTATGATTATCTTTTAGGAAGAACCTATTGAGAAGGAAGGAATACTCGAGGGGAGAGCCTTAAGAACGGCTGTGATTACCTAGTAAAGGCTTCTCTTTAGTTACAGAGGACAGAGTAGAAGAAACCAAGTCAGAAGCTGCAGCAGGAGAGATGTAGTCTAGATTTTAAGGAGAACTTCACCACACCCAGGGATTATGGGAAGTAGAGAATCTGGAGAAGAGCTGAGAATCTATCTCTTCATGTCTAGAGACGAGTAAAGAAAATATGATTCCCTTCTGTCTGAGAATTCTGGATATTGGGAGACAAGGGGATGGACTGCATGACCTCTCGAAGTCCTTGGGGACTAGAGTGCCTTTGATGTTCTGTGGATTACTCTTCCCCTTTCAGAGACGTGGGTCTGGCACAGATGTTAGCCGGGTTGGTAGGAGCTTCTGGTCAGTAACAAGATTTGTTCCCCAGGAATCAGTCTCCACATTTTACTGTGTTCTCAACCTCTGCAGAAACTGAAGGAAATGGGGTGTGGGGAGGAAGCAGGACTTGAGAGAGACCTGGGGCCCAAGAGCTCTCTTAGCATCCCTTCTCTAGTGCTTTCTCTCCTATCCATGTGGTCCAGCTCTATACTCCCCTCCATTCTTATCCTGCATCCCTCTGACCTCTTTCCCTCAACGTCACTTCCTGGCATTAGAGCATCCTTCTGCCTCCCTCTCTGTCTTCCTCGGGTGCCTACACTTGAGCATTACCCCTTTCTTTACTGAGGGATGCTGCTTGTCTGACCCAGCTCTTTCTAAACTGACTCTTCCATTTCACTCCTGGCCTGGCAACTGGCACTTCTCTCCCACTTTTTAGTCATATGGTTCTGACCAGCAGGTCCCACCAACCTGACTGGATCACATTGTACCTGTGATGGGGTATGGAGACTTTGAATCCTCAAATGTCAGAGTTGCTCATCAAAACTAATTTTCTTGGGGAATTAGCCTTAGTGATAGAAGGAAGAATGTGGGAAAGTGTGTGGTGATGGAACCAGCCATCTGGTCAACCCAATCTCTATTCAGAGATTGAGTAGTGTACTCCTGACTCACTATATTAAGTAGGTGTGCCTACCCTGTACTGTTCCTTAGTTTTCTTTTCTAACAAAGAATACCCATGTGTCCTAAATAACAGAATGGACTCTTTGATCTGTCTCCCGATCGCTTGTTAAAGACATTGCTTTATAAAAGCCTGAGGTTATTTAATTGGGCAGTGATGTGATTACTGCATACCTATGAGACCTCTAAGGGAAAGAATCATGGCTATGTTTATATTATTATTATTATTATTACTATTATTATTACTATTATTATTATCCTGTCTCCAGCATTCAGCAAAGCTTTGGGTTCTTAATAAATAATTATTGTTGAATGGATAGATGAAAGAGGGAAGATTTTAGGATGAAATAATGACAGGGAATGGAGTTCCCAAACCTCAAGAATGCCTTATGGGAGTTCAGTGTATGCTGTGCATGACAATTCAACCAAGAGGGGCTGGGAGTTTAACTCAGTGGTAGAACACTTGCCTAGAAATTCAGCCTAGACCCTGGTTAATTGAGCTCCTGGGAACTTATACCCTATCACAAGGGTGTACACCAATGTTCCCAGGGCCTTGCATTGGAGTGCCTTGCCATCATAAAAATATAAGCATTTAGATGCCGTGTCACTTAGGCCTGTTTCCAAGTCCCAAGAGTCTTTTGGTCCAGCTAGACCAGTTTGTTGGCTGATATGACCTTCTATATTCTCAACCTAGTAGTGCCACCTAGTGGCCCTGCCCCATCTTCTTAGCAAGACCTTTGTTGTGCTTGGCTAGCCTGTAGCCTAGCACTCTCCAAAATCAAGTGCCAGGCATCCTAAGCAGGCCTCAGAGAAAAGAGAGCTAGACAGTGACTACTCAAAGTTAGAAAATGCCTTTGTTCCCTTTCTTCCAAATGGAAGCCACGTGAGCCTTCTTCTCCTAGGCATTAGCCTCTACCTGTCAACGTCCTATGCAGAAATCAGCGTGTCTTCACCACGGGCTTCCTTTTTGTCCAGGGCCATTGTCAGTGAGTGACACCACCTTTCAGTCAGTGTCCAAAGTAGAAGCCCAGAAGCCACTTTCAAATCTTTCCCTCTTTTCTTCTCACTTTCAAAATGTGACCTGGTTTTCTATGTCCGCCCTCCTAAGAAGGTCTACCATGTCATCACCACTCTAGACTAAGCTACTAAGCTGTTATACCTGTGTGATCCCCAAGTTCCTAGCTGTTCTCTCTGCTGCACTCACACCAAATACATTCATCACTCTGCACTTCCAGTCATGTCACTCCCAAGTTCAGAAATCTCCCCTTCAGAGAGTTCAGAGTGCTGGCCCTACCTAGGGAGTTCAAGTCCAACCTGGTTTATGTATAACCTGTTTTTCTTAAACATGGGGGGGAGGAGAAAAAACATTAAATATTTTGACCAGCTACCTTCAGACAGCAGCTCCTTGTGCCTCACAAATTCAGGATAATCAAAATTAAACCCACCTTTCTTCTAAAACATACTGGGGTATTGTTTGTTTAATTGGTTGTTTTGTTTTGTTTATTTGTTTGGTGTTTGTTTGTTTTGAGAATTAGTCTTACTCTGTAGCTCAGGTTGGATTGGAACTCACTATGTAGATGAGGCTGTCCTGGGATTGTAATCCACACTAGCCCTAAACTTGTGGCAACTCTGATGCTTCAGCTTCCTGAGTGCTTGGATTGCACGTTTGAACCACAGTGCCTGTCTCTAATAAACCTCTTTTTCTCTTGGCCCCAAACCAATCTTTTCTCAGTATGTCACTCTTGCTTTTATTAGTGGGATTATTGTCCTATCATGTATACAGAGCACATATCATGTACTCAAGAAACAGTTTTTTCCTATTTTTGATATTTTTTCCTCAGTATGTAATTTTGCTGAATAAATGAGTAACTCGATATGCTGATTGAATAATCTTAAATAGGTCTAGCTGTGGTGAGGTCATATTATCTTCATCTTAAGTCATGTTATCTCATCGGAGAAGTTTGGATTTTTGCTTATTTGCATTTTTTTTTTTTTTTTTTTTTTTTTAGACAAGGCCTCATGTATCCCGGGCAAGTTATAATCTCCTAGATCTTTCTGCCTCTACTTCCCAAGTGTGGAGATCACAGATGTGTGCCGCCGCCACACTCACCTAATTCATTAGATTGGTTTTAGGCCCTGGAAATAGCTGTCAGTGCCACACAGAGCAATAGAAAGGCGACACAATCTCCATTCTCCTATTTATTTGTGTTATGGCCTTAGATAGATGGTCCCACTTAGCCTTGGTTTCTTCATCTGTAAATTGAGCAAAGTTGAGCCTAGCTTGTGAAGTCATGAAAATACTTGAATGAGGAACTATATGCGAAAACAAACAAACAAACAAACAAACAAACAAAAAACTAGTGATCATCAGCATCAAGAAATACAAGCTCTTACTGGGGGGATGGCTCAGTGGGTAAACCCCTTGCTGCTCACGTGTGTGGACCTTAGTTCAGATCTCCAGAACCCATCTAAAAAGCTAAGCATGACAGGGCACATTTGTAATTCCAGTGCTTCTACAGTGAGATGGGAGATGGAGACAGGAACCTGGAAGCAGATGGGCCAGCTAGCCTGTGTACATGGCTGCACGCAAGGGACTCTGTCTCAAGCAAGAGGGAAGACTAGGACCAATGGCCAAGACTGTCCTCTACTTCCACACATGCTCAAGTGCCTGAAGTTACATACAAGAACATGTATGTATGTATGTATCAGACACACACACACACACATCACACACACACAAACACATACCTCATACAATAGGAAATTAAAGTTCAAAGCTCCTGCTTCTGGTATTTCTATGGGGCTAGAAGGGCTTTGTGTCCACAGAGGGTGTTTACCAACTGTTTGTTTAAGGAACTCTGATTTACAGACTGCTGTCGATGATGTGGTTTAGTCACAAACATGATTAACTAAGGGAGACCCCAAGGAGACAAACTTTTTTTTACAAGTCTTTTGTTATTTTATGTATGGGGGTGCTTTGCCTGCTTATCTGTGCACTACATGCATGAAGTGCCTGAGGAGGCCAGAAAAGGGTGTCAGATTCCCTGGAACTGGAGTTACAGGTTCTTGTGAGTCTCTATGTGGGTGCTAGAAATGAAACCCAGGCCCCCTAGAAGAGCAGTCAGTGCTCTTAATCGCTGGGCCACCTCTTCAGCCTGACAGGCTTTTTTTAAAAAATAAAAAGTTAAAAACAGGGCATCAGGCACACATGTGGTAAAAAGATGTTATAAGCAGACAAACCATAAAATTACAATAAAATAATTTAAAAGCAAAAGAGTTAAAAAGCAAATAAAAAAGTATTTCCTTATTGAATAATTAAATAAATAAATAAGGAAGAAAAATACAAGTCCCTTTCTCTATTTCTTTTTTTTTTTTTTTTTCCCTTCTATACAGGGTTTCTCTGTGTAGCCCTGACTGTCCTAGAACTTGCTCTGTAAACCAGGCTGACCTCAAACTCACAGACATCCTCCTGCCTCTGCTTCCCACATGCTACGGTTAAAGGTGTGTGCCGCTATGCCTGGCCTATTCTTTCTTTTTTTTAATGATTTTATTTTTACCCTTTATTATGTATATATGTTGTTATCTGTATGTGGGTACAGTGCCTATAGAAGCCAGAGGTGTCTGATCCTCTGAAATTGGAGTTACAGACAGTTATAAATCGCCTAGCATAGGTACTTGGAACTGAACTCCAATGCTCAGGAAGAAAACACACACTCTTAGCTACAGAGCCAATTGTCTAGTCTCACCCTCCAATTATTTCTGTTGTTTTTGGAGACAGGGTCTTTCTATTAAAAAGCTCTGGCTGTCCTAGAACTCAGTATGTAGACCAGGTTAGCCTCCAAGTCACAGATCACCTGCTTCCTGAGTGCTAGAGCTAATGATGTGCACTGCTACACCCACCACCCTCCAGTTCTCTCCATCCCCACCCTCCTGAGTGCTAGAGCTAATGATGTGCACTGCTACACCCACCACCCTCCAGTTCTCCCCATCCTCACCCTCCTCTGTCTGTCTTTGATTTTTTGAGACAGGGTTACTTGGTGTAACAGCTCTGGCTGTCCTAGAACTCCCTCTGTAAACCAGGCTGGCATCGAACTCACAGAGATCCTCCTGCCTCTGCCTCCTGAATACTGGGATTAAAGGCATGCACCACCACTGCCTCCTAAATGTAATAAAAATCTTTTTTTTAAAGCTATATATGATGACATGCACATATAAGCTCAGTGCTAGGGAGGCAGGTACAGAAGGGTCCCTGGGTTTGATAGACAGCCAGACTAGCCTAATTGGAAAGCTCCAGACCAATGAGACATCTTGTCTCAAAAGGAAGTGAATGTTTCTGATGATGACACCTGAGGTTGTCCTCTGGCTTCCCCACACACTTGCATACATGTGCATTCTCATACATACTCTTACACATGTGCATGCACACAGAAAGATAAAAGTAAAAAGAATGGGACTGGTGAGATGGTACAGGCACTTGTCACAAAAGCCTGATGACTTGAACTTGATCCACCAAACCCAGAAAAAGCCAGATGTGGCACTTTGCATATTTAATCCCAAAACTCCTTCAGTAAAACAGGAGACAGAAGCAGGAGAATTGTTTGGAAGCTTACTGGTCTTCTAGCTTGGGGTGTGAAAAGCAGCAGTAACAAGAAGACAGGTTCTGCCTCAGCAAGATGAAAGGAGAGACATAAACCCAGAAAAGTTGTCCTCTGACCATCACACATGCTGTGGTGCATGCACTCCTCTGTGCCCTCTTTCTATGCCTGTGTCTAACTCTCTGTCTCTGTCTATGCGTCTCTCTTTCACTCATGTACACTGATAATTATCATAACAATGATAATAAAATTTTAGACTTTATTAGGAACATAAGTCAGACATAGTGACTTACACCTATACACAGTACTCAGGAGGCAAAGACAGGCACATTGCCTCAAGTTAGAAGCCAGCCTGGACTACTTAAAAAGTTCAAAGATGGCTAGAGCTGCCTCACACACACACACACACACACACACACACACACACACACACACACACGGAGTAAATAAGAATGTAAATAAGGGTCTTTTCCTAAAAGTTCCCATCCCTAATGCAATCTAATAATTCTGCACATATTATTTTATCTATGTATATGATTTCTTATTTACATTAAAAAATGGAGGTGTGAGTTATGAAGGTCCTTAAAACCAAATCAAAGACCTTGGATTTTTATCAAGTAAACATGAAAAATATGACAGATTTTAATGTTATCACTCCAACATTTAAAATCACAAAGAACTTATTGTGAGTACAGCAATAAGGTGTTAAAGCCATCCTATTTCCTTGTTTAAAAACATTTAGACCTTTCTGGCTGTTGGGGTATGGGCTCAATAGCACCTAGAGGAGAGGACCACGGGCTAAGAGAAGGTCTAGCACTGAACCAGTGGCTGGCCTTTCCCGCTAGTCTGTCTGGGGAGCTAGCTCTGAGGCTCCTCCTGGCTCTGTCTCACAATGCTGGACTTACAGGTGTATGTGGCCCTGCCCAGCATTTTACATGGGTGGAAAAGGAAATGACTTTCTTCACACATCATTTCATGGATTCCTGTACCTGGCCCATCTGTCAGGGATGAGCTGCATTATTAGAATGAAGAAGGTGAGGCTCGTGACTTGAAGTGACTCGTCTGAAAGCTGCTTTCAACTTTCCCTTGCCTCCATTCTTGTTTTCCTTCAATCTATCTTCACACAGCAGCCAGAGGATTCATTTGAAAACACAGAACAGATGGCGTCTTAGTCAGTGTTCTATTGCTGTGAAGAGACTCCATGACCATGGCAACATCCTCCCCACCTTCCCCTCCCTCCCCCCAAATCCAGGGCTTCTCTGTGTAACAGCTCTGGCTGTCCTGGAACTTGTCTTGTAGAGATCCGCTTGGACCATGGCAACTCTTACAAAAGAAAGCAAGTAATTGGGGCATGCTTATAGTTGTTCATTATCATCCTGGCAGAAAGTGTGGCATCACGCAGGCAGATGTGGTGTTGGTGATGTAGCTGAGAGTTCTACATCTGGATCCACAGGCAGCAGAGAGAGAGACACTAGGCCTGATATGACTTTTTGAAACCTCAAAACCCCACCCTCAGTGGCACACTTTCAATAAGGCCACTCCTCCTAATCCTTTCAATAGTGCCTTTCCCTGATGACTAAACATTCAAATATATGAGCCTGTGGGGGCCATTCTTATTCAAATCACCAGTCTGACAACTCTCTAGTGTCCTCTCATCACAGGTCAGGTCCAAGTTCTCAGTGTCCATAGGGCCAGTATACAGGACTAGCCTCCACCCAGATTGGTGCCCGCCCCTCCACTCCACTCCCATCCCCACCTTTTGCTGCCACACCAGACCTCAGCGATTTCTTTCAAATGTCAAACTCATGCCTACATTAGGGCCTTTGAGCCTGCTGCTCTCTCTTCCTAGAACATTCTATGCATAAACTCCTTGTTCTCATCTACCAGTGGCAGCTTTTTCTTATCCCTTCATTCTCTGTTCAAAAGTTATTTCCTCAGGTGGCCCTTCCCTGATTTCCCTGCTAAGCAGCTCTCCTTCCCTCTTATATTTCGTTTCACACTCGTGAGTGTGAGTGTGTGTGTGTGTGCGCGTGCGCAGGTGCGTGCACTGCTGCATGGGATCTTGTTCAGAGGGCAGAGTAGAACCTTGGATATTGTCCCTTATTGCCCTTGGCCGTATTACCTTGAGCAATCTCTCACTGAACAGGAAGCTGGCCTTTCGGTCTTTTCTGTCTCTGCCCCACAATGGTGTCAGGGGCTTTTTTTATGTGGGAGCTGGAGAGTTGAATTCGGGTCCCCATGCTTGCAGAGACTTATCACTGAGTGCTCTCGCAGCGCTCTTATCATTGAGCCAACTCCCCAGCCTCACATGCTTTATAAAACCTCCACCACAACTTGTTTTCTTTTCCTCCATTGGCTTGAGAACGTCTGTAATTATCTGCTCTAGTACAGGGCCAGCTATACAGCCGGCACTTCTATCTATTGAATGAATGGGTGAGTGGAGCCAGGCTAGAAGCCAAGGTAGTTGGCTAGCCTAGTTGCCTCCTTGTCCTGGAGGCTTTGATACCCGACTTGGGCAGGATAAGGTTTCCAGGAGAGGCTGAACGCCCTCAGACTCCTGGATATTCTCATCCCCGGGCACCAGTCTCATGGGTATTTGCCAGAAGCAGGAATCCCACCTTTCAGCTGGGCAGTTTGAGGTCTTTTCCCATATGGGGATTGGCTTCTCACGAGGGGGCGGGTGGTTAGTTGTGTTGGAATGAAGGAAAACTGAGCAGTGCAGGGCAATGGGGTTTGTGTAATGGGCGGGGCGGGGGGGGCATGGAATGCCCCGCCCTGAGGACTGCAAGTCCAAGTAGGAGGCTGCCAGACCAACACCCAGACACCCCACAGACCCGGACTCCTTCCTGAAGTCCGCCCGGCTACAGCGGCTGCCTTCGTCCTCATCTGAGATGGGCAGCCAGGACGGGTCACCACTACGGGAGACACGCAAGGACCCATTCTCAGCTGCAGCAGCCGAGTGCTCCTGCCGCCAGGATGGGCTCACGGTCATCGTCACTGCCTGCCTCACTTTTGCCACGGGTGTAACCGTGGCGCTGGTCATGCAGATCTACTTCGGGGACCCCCAGGTGAGGGGAGCAGAGGGGCAGAAGGGAACTTGGAAGAAGGGGGTGAGGAAGACCTTGAGAGGATGATGGGAATTGAATGGCTAGGTGATGGGAGCCTGCTAGGAAATGGAAAGGGAAGAGGTGACGACGTGAGAGACGATGTTCCCAAAGGAAATGGCCATGAGAATCAAGAAGACATGAAGACCGCGGTTGTAGAAAATGGCGGTACTTGAGGGTGGTGGAGGGCCCTACTAGTCCACTCTTCTCTTGCATCCTAGATCTTCCAGCAGGGTGCTGTGGTGACGGATGCCTCCCGTTGCACGGCATTGGGCATGGAGGTGCTCAGTAAACAAGGCTCTTCCGTGGATGCAGCTGTGGCAGCAGCCTTGTGTTTGGGGATCGTGGCTCCACACAGTTCTGGCCTGGGCGGGTAAGGAGCTGGGTAAGAGCCCCTGTGGAGGCCTGGGTCCCTCAGGCTCACTTCTTATCTCCTGGTCTAAGGCCCTGGCTGCAGGTTTCTCTTGGTTTGAGTTTAAGGTAGGCCCATACTCCTTGAACTTTCTCTGTCAATACCCAGTTTCACTCTTTTTCTCCCTGGATGGAGTCAGAATCGCAGTACCGTAAGGAAGAGATGGAGGCATGGGCAGGAGCTTTCACAGTTCTCCACTAGGAGAGAGATGTGATGTATAAAATGAGGTGCACAGGGAGCAAGGGGGGCATCGATTAAAGCAGTGATTCTCCAACTTTAGGTTCACAAATCCCGGTGACTCTGATGAAAGCTGTGGACTTTGTCCACAGAAAACCAAGCCTACAAATTGGGCACTCAAAAGCCAGACCCAGCACCTAGACTGCTTTGGTTTGCCCATTTACATTTTTAAAATGTTTTCTATTGTTAAAATGTCAATAGTTTTCATAAAAATTCGGATTGCTAACCTCCCCAGGACAGTCAGGAGATCGGTAGCATGGAGCCCAGAGTCCCATGTGGCTACAGTTATCTGGAGCTGAGCAGAGGGCTTCCCGTGATGGGCCAGGGTGCTGGCCACTTTGCTGTCGTCCTAGCCACTTTGTCTCCCCTGCCTTCCTTATTTTGCCACTTGGCTGCACATATTTAACTTTGCCACCCCCATCTCAGATGTAAATATGCCTCAGAAAAGGAACAAGCTGACAAATATCATTCTCTTTGTAGGACCAACCCTCTGTGCTCTACCAACCACGTTCCCCTTTTGGCTTCGAATGGTTTACCCTTACATAACCCAGTCCTAAGGGAAAGGGAGGGTATACCAAGTAGGCAGGTGCAGGAAGCTGGCAGGGGTCCAGCTCTGGTCCAGGGTGGGGACAGAACAGCCTGTTCCCCCAGTCTCTGCATTTTTCTTAGTCGGGGATTAAAGTCTCCGGTAACCTGGGTCCTTTACCCCCTTGATTTTACCCTTTGTAGGATAGCTGAGTTTCTGAATTCCTACTGGGGAGGGGGCTCCAACATCTGACCCAACATGGCAAACAGCCTACAGCCTCACTGCAGGGGATTAAGGGAGTGGTAGCGTAATCTTTCAGAAGGTTGACAAGTTCTCTTTGCTTTCCACTTTCTATGTGTTTCTCAGTGGGGGTGTGATGCTGGTACATGATATCCGACGAAATGAGAGCCACCTGATTGATTTCCGGGAGTCTGCACCAGGGGCTCTCAGGGAAGAGGCCCTGCAGAGGTCCTGGGATACCAAGGTGAGTACCATGGTGAAAGGGAGGGCTCCCTACCCTGCAGAGGTCCTGGGATACCAAGGTGAGTACCCTGGTGAAGGGGGGGGGCTCCCTACATTCCCTAACCTGAGCATTGATTTGCTGCATATTTACTATAGGGGTGGTAAAATGAGTTGAGCAAAATGCTCTTAAGCTATAAAACAACAGGCCACTTGCCCCCTCCTCCCCCATCTAAACTAACAAACAAGGACCAATTGAGACCAGTTAGTAATGGCATTTGTCACTAAGCCTGACAACCTAAATTTGATCTCCAGGACACACATAGTAAAATGAGAGGACCTATTCTTACAAGATGTCCTCTTCACACACACACACACACACACACACACACACACACATACACACCATGGTGTATGTACACACATACACACACACACACACACACACACACACACACTTAAAATTAAATGTAATTTTAAAATCAAAATAAAATGAACAAAAAAAATTGGATGACTAATAACAGATAACACTGGAACAACATCTTATTTCTCTAGCAGTTTTACCTGTCTGGAAGAAAGTATAAGGCCACCTTTGAGTACCCTGAGATATCACTCAGTTGATGCCTTAAAACTCACCTATCTCAGCCTGGTGGTGCACCTGGTGGTGGTGCATGCCTTTGATTCCAGCACTTGGGAGGCAGAGACAGGCAGAGTTCGAGGCCAACCTCGTCTACAGAGTGAGTTCCAGGATAGTCAGGGCTACACAGAGAAACTATCTTAAAAAACAAAAACAAACAAACAAAACCTTATCTATCTCTTTCTAAGCCTATGACTTTCTCAGGCTGTGTCATATTGGGAGAAAGAAACACTAGAAGCAAACTCACTATTTATTGAGAACAAAGGAGGAAACGTAGTAACTTGGGAAAGTAGGTGTTTAGTACCATGGCAAAAATCAAACACACCCCTGAGTTATCACAGCTCAAATGATGGTGTCATGACAATGATTTGGCTAAACTGAGGTCCTTTGTTAACTGTTTAAAAAGACGAGGGTACCCATTACCCAAATGTGAACAGAATTTTACCCAGATTGTTTGTGTCCTGCCTCTTGAAAGGGTTTGCTTAATTTATTAAATCCCTCAACTATGGGAAACAAAGACCATTCTACATTTGCGTATAAGAAGTCAGGGAAGAGGGGGAGGTTCCCCTTGGGGAAAGCTTGACCCTTTCCTGGGATACTTGGCCTATGTCTCTCCCCTGTGCCAGCCATTCCTGGCTTGGGGCTCTGCGGAGTTCAGCCCAGCACCCCCTTCCAGTGACCTGGTCTCCTCTCTCCCTCGCCTGCCCGCCTCGCCCAGCCTGGGCTCTTGGTGGGGGTCCCTGGAATGGTGAAAGGGCTACATGAAGCTCACCAGCTCTATGGCAGGTAAAGACCCCCGCCCTGGGGACCAGGGCCTCTACCTACATCCCTCCTTGGGTGGCCTTCTCCTGTCCTCCTGGATTATTCCCTTCCCAACTCCCCTTCCTAATATCCCCTTCCCTTGCCAGGATTCTCCTTCCCAGGAACCCCCCTCCCCCAGGACCCCTCCCCCTCCCCCCAGGACCTCCTCCACCCCCTGCTCTCCGGCCCCCTCAGGCTGCCCTGGTCCCAAGTCCTGGCCTTCGCAGCAGCCGTGGCCCAAGATGGCTTCAACGTGACCCATGATCTAGGTCAGTGGGACCTGGAGGTAGGGGGGAAGGTACAAGGTTAATGGGGAGGCCTTTGAGATTTGGGCCCCAAACAAAGGGGCTCTTTTCTCCAGTTTGCTCCTCAGACTTCTTCCCATCTCACCTGGAGACAACCTCCAGTGAGAGGATCTGGGAAGAACCTATATGTACCCCTGCCCCACTGTGACAGGCTTCTGGGGAGCCAGAGCTCTCAGGGCCAGTCACTTAGCCCTCATCCATCCCACCTATTACGCATCTCAGCCATCACGTCCAGTCTTGACCTTGCCCACCCAGCCTCTCAACCTTCCCCCAGCCCATGCCTTGGCTGAGCAGCTGCCTCCCAACACATCTGAACGCTTCCTGGAGACTTTCCTGCCATCGGGCCACCCACCTTTGCCTGGCGCCCTGCTGCGACGGCCTGATCTAGCTGAGGTACTGGATATACTTGGCATCTCTGGCCCTGCCGCCTTCTACAGTGGTGGCAACCTCACATTGGAGATGGTGGCGGAGGTGAGTGTGACAGTGGGAGGTGGAGTATGCCCAGTGACCCTACGGCAGGGTGCTTCCTCCCCTCTTTCTCCTCTACAGAGTTTCTGACTGTGCGTGCGCTTCATAAACAAAATTGACCACTGGTGATAGACATGAGACCAGTGGTTATTTAGGGCAAGAAGCATCTCCTACTATGTGATAAGAAAATCATGGGACAGAGATGCTCTGTCTTGAGAGGGAAGCTGGGCTTCTCAGGGCTGGTGCCAGCTCTACCAGAGTCCAGCCTATTCTTCCCAGGCCTGGTGGAAACACAGTCTCACTTCCCCAGGGCCCAAAATCTTCCCTGCTCTGTCTGGGATTTTCCAAGAACCAGTGCTAATATTTTCTTCCCTGGGAACTATCAGGACCGAGGATATTGACACAGGAGGACACCCCCCAACTCCAAAGAGGCTTTGTCTAGGGTAATCGTGGATTCTGAGAACATTGTCAGAGAACAGGGTGCAGAGGCAAATAGAGTGGTATTATGCATTGGGGACATTTGTCTAAGCCTTTGTTATATACTGTGGGGATGACATAGGTGTGTCACTCAGTCATGAAGTACATTCTCTACACCAGACACTGTGTTTTATTAATGTGCCAGATTTGACTATATATTAGCCAAGAAATCCAATGAGTAGTTTACTAAGGGCAGATAAATCAAGAGTTTTACATATTAGAAAGTGCAGAAAAAGATTGATAGTGGCAATACTAATTTAAAATTGGCATGGGGCTGGAGAAGTGGCTCAGTGGTTCAGATCACTGGCTGCTCTTCCAGAGGACCAGGTTTGCTTCTCAGCATCTGCAGGAGCTTGCAACCATCTGTAACTCCAATTCCAGGGGGAATCTGATGCCCTCTTCTGGCCTCCACGGGCACTGCATGTATGGGGTGCACAGACAACCATGCAGACAAAACACCTAAACACATAAAACAATTTTAAATTATTTTAAAAAGATTGGCAATGAATGTGCTGCTAGAATGGAATGAGAACATTGATTTGTACAAGATTGGGGCATTGGTCAGGAAAGAGTGCTCAATTATGTAATTATGTTCAGTGGGGTCGGTCCTACCAGGATCATTCAAAGTTCATAGTTTTGTAGTAGCTTTACTGTTTGCGGGGGCCATGCTAAGTCTCAAACCTAGGACCTTGAGCATACTAAACAAGCACTCTACCACTGAGCAAAACCCCAGCCCTGGAGTATATTTAATTGGTTATAGTGAAATGTCAAGTTCAGGTTTGATAATTCTTATACACATGTTATTTCCTCTGTCTCCTTTTTCCTTGGGCTGATGGGATCCCTATAAGACATGCTGGTGGCTATGGAAGGGACCAAGGTTGTAAACATCTTATCTGTCTGTGACTAAGACATATATCATGGACCATGCCCACATGCGCACAGTGATACGGACATTTTCTCCTTTCCAGGTTCAGCATGCAGGGGGTGTCATGACTGAAGAGGACTTTAGCAACTATAGCGCCCTCGTGGAGAAGCCTGTGTGTGGAGTATACAGAGGTGACCTCTCCCCCAGCTCCCAAGGGTCCCCACTCAGGAGAAGCTTTCCAGTCCATGGCCATATCTTTTTGGCCTGGAAACTCCTCTCCATGTCACAGGAGATAAAAGGAGACAATGAGCTCAGCTCCCTAGACAGCCAACTGTTGAAACAAGCCAGAGCCAGCCACCTTCTGAAATAACCATGGGGTCAGTTACCCTAAGGGATTAGGATGTAGTGGGGGGCTAAGACCTGGAAGTCGGGGGTTCTTCTGAACATGGCTTTTCCTTTTGTTTTGTGGGGATTTGTTATTTATATGCTTTTTTTATAGTGCTGGGAATCGGGCCTTTCACAGAGGACAAATTTCCCATTACTGAGTTACATCCCAAGATGCTTAGGTTTTCTTGGTTTGGGTTCTGTATTGCATCTTGGGATGTCCCCTAGCTCCCTTCTCACTGACCCATGCGTCCTAAGAATTTGTCAGACCAAAGTCCACCTAAGGGCAGATTAAACCCTTTAAAGATAATACAGATTCCCCCTCATTGACAGTAAAAGACAACTGAGGCCTAAGGAGGGAATGGAACAACACAACTGATTCAAGAAACAAATCAGACACTCAGAAAGTCAAGCCTGTGCATTAATGCAGTTTATATTTGTTGACCCCAAGATGTCAGTTCTAGGCCCCTCGAGAGTTTCTTCTCTCTAGGAAGGACAGGTCACCCCAAGCCTCAAGTGAGGCTTCCTCTGAGTTCCTATTTCCAGGTTCCTGTCTTCCTTATTCCTCAACCAGAGTTAGTAGTGTATGATGAAGAGGAAAGACTATAGCTGTGGAGTCAGGAGGGCCTAGGTGAGCATCAGCTGTATCATTTGCCTTGAACTTCCTACTCTGAGCCTTGGTTTCCTCCTTAAAATGGAGACAATAATGGTGTCCACATCTCAGGGTGCCTATGAGGACCTGATGAGATAATATAGGAAATTTCCTTGACCACAGTGGACCCTGATTACACATGGGGTCCTGTTTTCCTCCCCAGGCTGGGTTGTCTCAGCAGTCCAAGGCCTTCAGTGCTGTAGGCTCACCTGATCTCTATTCCTGGCCCAGTTGCTTCTTATGCCTCAGTTTCTGTCCCTGATTCGATGAGCGAGGTAGTCACTGTCAGTGTTCCATGCCGCCAGTGTTGTGATTACTCTTTTGATGTCCAACCACTGAATAACTGAGTAGAGAGGGGAGGCTGCTGCTCCCAAGACATTCAGGTTGAGAGAAGCCATCAGGGCCCTTGCGCAGTTCCTGGCCTGTGGGAGGGATTGAAGGACGTTCATGGCAAACCAGGATTCTGTAGACATTGCTCACCAACCCTGCTTTGCCAGTGACCTGTAATGTGACTCTGAGCAAGACAGACTTAGTATGTTTGCTGCCAACGTGGTACAACCCAGCTCTTCAGTCTTAGTTTCCTACTATGACAGAGAAAGCCAAAGGCCAGTACCTGATTTCAAGCCCAGCTCCACCTCTAGCCAGCACGTGAATTTCAATGGGTCCTTTTGCCTCTGAGTGGTTTCCTTTCCTCATCTGATAAAGGCTTATTGCTGTGTGTTTAATGGTGGAATGTGCATATAAGATGTGATATATGAAGATGACTTGATTCCTCTCCTGCCATCTGGTCATTTCCTATCCTTTCAGGCCACCTGGTTCTCAGTCCCCCACCCCCACACACAGGCCCTGCCCTCATCAGTGCTCTCAACATCCTAGAGGGCTTCAACATTACCAGCCTGGTGTCCCGTGAACAGGCGCTTCACTGGGTAGCAGAGGTAAGGCCCGCTCTTCCACCTCTCCTGGATTTGGGAACACTAGGAATGGGAAAGTGGAATACCTCCTTGGAGCAGGGCTAAGACACCTTTGAGTTTCCTTACACGTGAGGATCCCCCAAGTGGGGGTGCTGGGAGGAGCCTGGTAGCCTTTTCCACATCCCTGCTATGTTTTCAGAGCCTGAAGATTGCATTGGCCCTGGCTAGCAGACTGGGAGATCCTGTCTACGATTCTACCATCACTGAGAGCATGGATGACATGCTCAGGTTTGTCCCGGGACATGACCCTGGGTGCTGCAGAAATCGGGATAGATATGGGAGAAGGGATCAGGTAAAAAAGCTAGCGAAGTCTCAAGGCTCTTTCAGCTGAACCCTAACTCAGTGTGACACTAGGTGCCTCTGGCTGTATCACCTTCTCTGTCTGCACAGTGAGTTGGTGAACGGCTTATGAATTCTTTTTGACCTCTGCATGTACCTAATCTGTATGGACACAGCTGTTTTCCACTTTGAGTAGAAAAGGAAAGTTGTAAAGCAACAAAATCGTTTCCATGCAAATGCTGGAATTGATGGGGCTTTTGTGTGGTTATATCTTTGCCAGCAGCACAGAGATGAGACTAGGCTCTGTTAGACCTACACATTGACATTTGCTAGCTGTCACTCTGGGAGAGTAATTTAAACTCACTAAGTTTCCACAAGGAGCCTGGCAATACTGTAACCACTCTGTAAGGTTTTGATGACAACAACCTGTAAATAAATAAAAGAATAGCACATAAAGCATTTAACACATTAACTGGAACAGAGTAAATGTGCAATAAATGGAATTTATTATTGATAATTGGCCATAGAGGTAAGAATGGGTTGTTTGACTGCTACTGTACTTGATTTCCAGGGAAATCAGAAGTCAAAAATATGTTAATGTAAATTTGTACTGTTACTCAAACACCACTCTATATATTAAATTGTGAGCAACTTATAATTTAAAATAAAAAGGTGGGAATCCAGAGGTTTCAGAGAAAGGGATGCATAGTTGCAAATAGCAGGAACAAATTCAAGAGGTCTCTGGCATAGACAGCATGGTGATTATAGTTAATGACAAACTACTGTATTTTGAAGACTATAAAGTGTTTGGTATTTTCACTACAAAACAAAATGATAACTGTGTACTCTCACAGTTGTGAGATCTGACCATTCCTCCATGTGTATGTACTTCCTCCTCAAAACATCATGCTGGTGGCTTGTGTCTATAACTCCAGCATTCTGGACAACAAGGCAGGAGGACTGCCATAAATTCAAGGTCAGCTGGGTCTACATAGTAAGTCACTGAGCTAGGTCATATGTTAACCTGAGCTACAATGTGAGCTGCTTTGTAGGAAATACATCTAATTATAACTGTCAGTCTAAAACTATGAAGATTGGGGAGATAGCTCAGTGGGTAAAATCACTTTCAGCACAAACGTGGAGACCTGAGTTTGAATCCCCAGAATCCATATAAAAACCCAACATGGGTATCTGTAATTCTAATAACCTCTTGAGGTGGAATAGAATTCCAAGAAGCCAGCCTGTATACACAGTGGAAAAAAACAGCAGCAAGCCTGCTTTGAAGTAAACAGCAAGGACAGATGCCCATGATTGTTCTCTGACCTCCACATGTTCATCATGCCATGTGTGCACCATGGCAGACTTGTGCCCTCACACACACAAATGCACACAAAAGTTAATATCGTGCTGGGTATAGTGGTGTACACTTTTAACCCCAGTACTCTGGAGGTAGAGGCAGACAGATCTCTGGATGTAAGGCCAACCTAGTCTACCTAGTGAGTAACAGGCCAGCCAGGGCTAGAAAGAAAGATCCTGTGTCAAAAACAAAAGTTAGTAACATTTATCCAAACAAGGCAAAAATAAGAGCAATGAAAACTAATGAACATCAAAGCAGTGAGGATAAAGTGTGAAAACTAAGCATTTCCAGCCTCCCAAAGCTCTGTAGCTCACTCTGTGGTCATCAGCCCTTTGGGTTGAAAACCCGAATGAATGTCTTTGGTAGTCCTTGCTAACTTATCATTCCCTAATCACTTCAAATGTCCCAACACAGTTATTAGCAGTAATAATGGAGAACTCCTTGGTTGGTTTTTAAGCATGAAAACTACAGCTCTAAAACATGCTTGCATTTACATAGAACATACGTAACTGTTTCTGCTAGTAAATAGTTACTGGGGGCTTACTGTTTTTTCTTTGCCTTGAAAACAGAAAATCTAATAACAAAGATCGCCTCCTCCTCCTCTTAGGATAGAATCTTACTATATAGTCAATCCTAGCCTAGAATTCTTTTTCTTTTTCTTTTATTTTATGTGCAATGGTGTTCTGCCTGCATATATGTCTGTGAGGGTGTTAGATCCTCTGGAACTGGAGTTACAGACAGTTGGACAGTTGTGAGCTGCCATGTGGTTGCTGGGGATTGAACTCAGGACCTCTAGAAGAGCAATCAGTGCTCTTAACCACTGAGATATCTCTCCAGCCCCCTGGCCTAGAATTCTGTGTAGTCTAGTTCTGACCTAGCACTTCAAATTTTTTCATTTCTACCCCGTAAGTGCTGAGATTACAATTATTCACCAACACTTCTGGCTTCTAATTAAATGTTTTGTTTGTTTGTTTTGCTTTATTAATTTTTTAAATTTTATGTGCATTGGTGTTTGGCCTACATGTATATCCATGTGAAGGTGTCAGATCCCCTAGAACTGAAGTTACAGATAGCTATGAGCTGCCATGTGGGTGCTAGGAATTGAACCCAGGCCCTCTAGAAGAGCAGCCAGTGCTCTTAACTTCTGGGCCATCTATCCAGCCCGATAACCAAACAAGGTTTTTTTTTTGTTTTGTTTTTGGTGTTTTTGTTCCTTTGTTTTGGTTTTTTAAGCCCTGGCTGTCCTGGAACTCACTTTGTAGAACAGGCTAGCCTCAAACTCACAGAAATCCACCTGCCTCTGTCTCCCAAGTGCTGGGATCAAAGGTGTGTGCCACCACCAGCACCTGACTTAACTGAACATTTTTTAACTTTATTTATTTAATGATGACAATGATGTGTGGTATGTGCATGCATGTGGGACCATATACTTGCCATTGTGTGTGTGTAGAGGTCAGAGGACAACTTTATGGAGCCAGTTCTCCCATCTACCTTAATGTGAGTCCTGGGGATTGAACTGGGGTTGTCAGGCTTGTACAGAAAGCACCTTTACCCACTGAGCCATCTTATGGACCCCATCTAACTAAATTCTTAATGAACTTTAGTCCCAAACTACAAACATTAGACCAAATCAATCAAGCTTGTTCATTCCAAACAAATATCTCAACACATCCACTGGACCCCAAACATTTTCATAGAAAGGAATAGAGCCAAATAACTGACTCTTGATTGAAAAATTAAGTAAAATAAAAAGCTGGTTCTAGATTCTGAGTAAAAACCTAAATAAGTTGGTTCAGTTCCATAGTTATTTTCTGGGAATTTCCTATGTGTTAGCAGTGTGGTCTACCGTTGTAGGCTTAATAATCCAGTAAAGAGGTCAGATTTGACTAAGTATTCACACAAACATCACAGGCAGGTGGGAAGTAATAAAAGCTGCCGTGTGCTCATTCCTCTACTACCCCCTTTGCAGCAAGGTGGAGGCCGCCAACTTCCGGGGCCACATCAGTGACTCTCAGGCAGCCCCTGCCCCACTCCTGCCTGTCTATGAGCTGGATGGGGCTCCCACAGCTGCCCAGGTGCTGATCATGGGCCCTGATGACTTCATCGTGGCCATGGTCAGGTATGTCAGCTCAGGCTTAGAACCTGCGACAGAAATCATTCCAAGCAGGATGGGTGAACTCGAAGGCAGCCACAGGGCTCACTCATCCCACTTCTGCCCACCCAGCTCCCTGAACCGGCCTTTTGGTAGCGGCCTCATCACTCCCTCTGGGATCCTACTCAACAGCCAGATGCTGGACTTCTCCTGGCCCAACAGGACTGCTAACCACTCTGCACCCAGCCTGGTAGGCCCTTGCTTCTCTAATCTCCCAGGGAACTTGAGGCTTGGTAGGACATGCAGCAGCACCATGAGTCTTTCTTTTTCCCTGCTATTTCCTATAAGAACTAATATTTTAAGGAGACAAAATGTTCACTTCATCCCCGTCCCTGCTAAATCTGGAGCATGGAGGCTGGTGTGTCTAAGGAATCCTTGTGTCCTGTCATGATCTTAGTGTGACTAGAGAAAAAGTCTTGCCTTCTCTCTGGGTAATGAGACCATTGACCCCCTATTTAGTGCTTGGGCTCTTTCCAAGCACTAAACTGGACACTGGAGATATATGCTAGGCTAATGGTGCTCAAATCTGTGACTGCACACGAAAGACGGGCCAAGAGGAGGAATTTAGGCATATCCGTCCACTTGGAGACCAGAACTAATACTCTGGCAAGCGTCCTATAGGGCAAAAACACAGAGGTGGTCCAATGGGAATCCTTCTGTCCTTGTTACTACTTTTCTCCACTCAGTTTTTTCCCCTTCCATCCATACCAGCCTCATAGCTCAATGGTTCCAAGTCTCTTGCTCCTACCACACTAGTCTTCCAGGAACACTTCCTCTTTCACAGACAGCACACTGTTGCTAGGAAGGGACCCAAAAGCAGTGGGAATGGTGGCAAAATGGTCCCTTCCCTGTGTTGCTCCATTCTACATCTCTCTTCCCATCTCTGCTCTCTGGCAACAGGAGAACTCAGTACAGCCAGGGAAACGGCCCCTCTCTTTCCTGCTGCCCACTGTAGTCCGACCAGCAGAGGGGCTCTGCGGGACCTACCTCGCTCTGGGGGCCAATGGAGCTGCCCGAGGCCTCAGTGGCCTGACCCAGGTGAGATTTACTCCATTAGGAGTATTCTGTAGTCGGGAACCATGCTGTGACCCAGTCTACAGATGCCCCACATTATCTCTGGGTTGTTTTTCCATCTTTTCCCCAGCAATCACGAGCTGTATTACATTGTACCAGGCCTATGTTGGGCACAATGTACTGGGATGGGCTCCATAGTGAAAATGGGACCCTGAAAATCTGTCTCCACAAGTTTCAGGGGGAAATTTCAGGGCAAGTAGAATTCAGAAGTAATTTAACATCTGGGCTGCCTGTGTTCTGTAAGCCTCTGGTCCCATCATCCCCTGCTCTTATCTGAATAGACCACTCTGTGGGGTCTTATTTTGAAAGGATGGTCCTGCTACTCTCCAGAATACCTCAAGACAGTTCGATGAGTGCCTTGAGCAACTGGCACACACAAGGCTTGTATTTTTGACAGGTGATGCACTAACTCTGGAATTAGACTCCCCTGAGTTCCAACCCAAGTGCTGCCAATGTTTAGTTATATGGTGCTGAGGAAGTCACTTAACTTCTCCTGAACATTAGTACCCTCGCCTGTGAAGTAGAGATAACAATAGCTAACATCATAGAATCCTTACTAGGTGCTAGGCACTGTGATATATGTGTTGACCCTTTTAACTTCACCAACTCTGGGAGGAATGACTGTTTTGATTCTGCAGGTAAGGAAACTGAATTAACAGACAGGTTAAGAATTTGGCTCACGTTCATTTGACTAGTAGCACTGGGTAGGAAGTTCAGTTCTAGAGTCTATCCAACCCCTAACCATTAAGCTCAAACTACCTATATTGACCACTAAATCACCCTGCTAACCTGCCTTCTCCAGAGAGGAGGAAGCCCTTGGCTAGATTATAGAAGACTAATAGTACCTCTTCCTCAAACTCTAAAAAGGGGTCACATGGCTCTCAGGTGCCTCTTCTGTAAAATGGGGACAGTTATCATAGGTTTCCAGGACTGCTGCAAGATTTAGATGACATGCCAAGTGTGAGCTTTCTAAAAACTAAAGAGTCTGAACCGAGGATGAAGTCTTGAATCATTGTCCCCAGAACAGCTGATGTTTTTGCTCCGGTTTTCCCACAGGTTCTACTGAATGTCCTCACATTGAACCGGAACCTGAGTGACAGTCTGGCCCGAGGACGCCTCCACCCAGACCTGCAGTCCAACCTCCTGCAGGTGGACAGTGAGTGCAGAGCAAATTCCTAAGGATGGGCACAGGGATTGGTGGAGAAGGGCTCTCCCGAGGTTTCTCCTGCCTTGACCAGCACTAACTTCCTTTTTGTGAAGGTTTTGGGGGTTCCCCTGACAAATTCCTGTAGGGCCAATGTAAGGTCTGAAGACTGGAACCATCTTGGCATTTCCTGACTTTGTGACATTAGGAAATCCATGTCTCAACTCTTGAGACTTCCTTTTCTCCCTTATAAAATGAGGTAACAGTTTTTATGCAAACCTCCACTCAGTGGTGTATGATGAAGACTTACTATGTGCCAACAACAAGCATCATCCCAGCTTCAGGGATACTGCATTTACAGGCAGACAAAAACATAATAAGAGAAATGTGAGCTAGCAAGAGAAAAGCTTGAGCACAGAGTCAGAACAGGATGATGTAATTGGACCTATAGGGATCAGGGAAGGCTTCTCTTTGGTGACATCTAAGCTGAGATCTGAAGAGTGAGAAAGTCCCTACCATGCCAAAACTGGGGCAGAGCTTTGAAGCCTAAGAACAAATAGGGAGAACTCACAGCAAAATTGGGCTTCGTGTTTTTTTTTAAGAAATAAAAGAGACCAAGGTGAATGGATATATGCTTGCTAAGATCAGAGAAGAGAGCAGGGACCAGATCGTGAACCTCAGCGGTTTATGGTCAGGAGATAGAGTTGCCCCTAACAACAAACGCTTAATTTTGGGCACAGTTGAGTTTTATAAATAGGAAAACATTGCACTTTTGAGTAGTTCTTATTATAATCAATCTGCTAATTCAAAGAAGATCCAGAAATGATTGAGACAGTCCTTGCTTGTCAATACCATCACTATTTTGCAGAAAGAAGCTAATAGAGGTTATAAACTTGTTAGAAATCTACCAGCAGGTGGCTTTGGGAGACTTCACAGAGGAGGTGATGACTGACTGGGTTAGGAGTGGGAATTGGGCATGATGTGACAGATGACATTTTGGACAGGAGGAACAATCTGTGAAAAACCCAGAAAGAATGGTATATGTGGGAAAACATCAGTAAGAGCAGCTGTTTCCCAGGCTTCTGAGGTTACTTTGTTACTTCACAAATGCTGCGTAATCTCACAGATGCATTTATTCTTTATTTTCTGTGCATTTGTGTTTTGTCCGTATGAGGGTGTCGAATCCCCTGGAGTTGGAGTTGGAGTTACAGACAGTTGTGAGCTGCCATGTGGGTGCTGGGATTGAACCTGGATCCTTGGAAAGAGCAGCTCTTAACCACTGAGGCATCTCTCCAGCCCCAACCTTCCCTGTTTCTTATTTACTAAGTGTAGTTTGAACATGACTACACCATTTGCAACAGATGATGAATAGTTATTTAAAAGTCAAATATATTGAGGTTATCATTAGGTGGTGTTGTCTACAGATGGCCGAAGGACCACTCTTACTGTGTAAGAAAGAGCTCAAGAGGGCTGGTGAGGTGGCTCAGAGGTTAAAAGCACTGGCTGCTCTTCCAGAGGTCCTGAGTTCAATTCCCAGCAACTACATGGTGGCTCACAACCATCTATAATGAAGATCTGGTGCCCTCTTCTGGCCTTCAGGGATACATGCAGACAGAACACTGTATACATAATAAATAAATCTTGAAAGAAAGAAAGAGAGAGGGAGGGAGGAAGGAAGGAAGGAAATGTTAGAGACCAGCCTAAAACTTGATACTTGCCATAATCAAAAGGATAAAAAGTGAATCACAAAGGAAACAGATTTCTGATTTAATGTTATTCGGTAATATGAAGTCTTTAGTGACCGTGCATGGTGGTCCACACTTTTAATGCTAGCACTCAGGAAGCATAAATTGGTGGATCTCTGAGTTTGAGGCCAGACTGATTTACAGAGTGAGTTCCAAGACAGCCAGAACTATCCAATAAACAAACAGATAAAACAATAATGCTTCTTCTTAAGAACCACCTAAAATCATCCTGTTGGAGACATAAGACCAAATCTTTATAAAGGGGCAAGGGAAGTGACATGAACTAGGCTTTCACTGAGGTCTATGTTAAGAAGCACTCAGCTGGGGAGAGACTCATGGCCTGATTTGCTTTAGGTAGGGATTGAAGAAGGAACATAAGTCTAAAGAAGCACAGGGGATTTGACTCAGGGCAGGAGATGATGAAAACCTGAACTCAAACCAGAGGTTAAGCAACTACAATCTTGCAAATATAGACTTAAGTTTTACAATGTGCTGACCTTCTCTAAGCATTAGGAAGCAGTCACAAACAAGACAACCTGCTTTTTAAAAACTTTAAATTAAGGAGATACAGTTAATCAGTAGAAACAGTAGTAGAACAGGGAAAAGCAGGGAGTGTTAGGTGTGGTGATATATGCCTTTAATCCCAGTACGGGAGAGATAGAAGCAGGCAACTCTGTGAATTCAAGGCCAGCCTTGAATTCTGTTATTGTAACTTCCAGACTAGCAAAGGATACAGTGAGACTGTCTCAAACAAAACAAAATAGCAGGCTATGACTAGGGATGTAGCACCATTGATAAAATACTTGCCCAAAGTACATGAGACTCTAGGTTCTATATTAAACTGGACCTTGTAGTGCTTTCCCTGAATTCCAGCACTCAAGCAGTAGAGGCAGAAGGATCAGAAGTTCAAGGTCATCTCAGCTAGTAGGGACATAGGGAGTCTGAGGTCAACCAGGACTACGTGGGACACCTATTTCGAAAGGGGCGGGGAGGAAGGAAGGAAGCAGAATAAACCTGGCAGACACTGATATTCCAGATAATAGGGAAATTCTCGAAGAGGTGCCTTATGACCAAGGACAGGAATGAAGTAAAGGAGCCCACTTTGTGAGGCTCCAGGGTAAGCTTTCCAAGATGAAGCAGTACCAGGTAAAAGGCCTTGTACTTAAGAGGCAGCAAGGGTGCTGGTACGGCTGGAACGGAGTTAAGCAAAGTAGAGAATAGAAGGAACATGGGAGAAGACTTTAGAGAGGGCCTGGGATCCCAGCTGATGGTGGGCCCTAGAGGTGGACTTTGGATTTTATTTTAAGACCTGTCGTCAGAGCTGTTGGAGGGCTTTGAGTGGGAGGAGGACAGCTTTGGCTAGTGTGTGAAGCTGTAAAGATAGGACTGGGTGAACGAACAAACAGTGAGCAAAAGTTGACCGTGCAGTGGTGGCACCTGGAGATGCAGTTCAGGTCTTTAGCCATTATTAAGAATGACTGCTGTAGCTGCACAGTGGTGGTGCACACCTTTAGTCCCAGCACTCGGGAGGCAGAGACAGGCAAATCTCTGTGAGTTCGAGGCCAGCCTAGTCTACAAATCAAGTTCCAGGACAGCCAGGACTACACAGAGAAACCCTATCTTGAAAAACAAACAAACAAAAGAAGAATGACTGCTGAGGCTGGGCATTCAGGAGGCAGAGGCAGGTGGATCACTGTGAGTTTGAGGTCAACCTACTCCACATAGCAAATTCCCGACAGCCAGAACTACATAACAGAGAGACCCTGTCTGGGAAAAAAACAAAAATCCAAAACAAACAAAAGAACAACTGCTTATCATTGATCCCTGGCTGTATGCAAGGCTCAGAGCTCAGTCCTTTCTAAGCATTATCTCCTTTAATCCCTGCAAGAACTTTATGTAGTAGGTTCTCTACAGTCCCCCATTTTGTTCGTGAGGATGCAAATTCACACAGTTCCTGCTGTTGAAGTAATCACAACCAGAAGTCAAATCTGATGGTGAGGTTCCTGAGTCAATGCTTTAAGTATGTTGCTATGGGGATGATTTTCAGGTGAGTTCACGGAGGAAGAGATTGAGTTCCTGGAAGCCAGGGGTCACCATGTGGAGAAGGTAGATGTCTTATCCTGGGTCCATGGCAGTCGAAGAACCAACAACTTCATCATCGGTGTGAAGGACCCTCGGAGCCCAGATGCAGCCGGAGCCTCCATCCTGTAGAGCATTGGGGTGGGCGGGATCTATGCTCCCCGCCTTTGCATGTTCCCAGAGTCCCTCTTTCTCCCAGGTTTGGTCTCAGGGGGACCCCATAGATGCCTCAGATCAGGGGCCAGAGGGGATGCTTAGCAAACCCTATCCCAGAGTAACTGGAAAATTCTCCAACTGGAGGCCTTTGGTGGTAATGGTGACGCTAGTGTCCATGAAAGGCAAGCAGGACCTTGAGGAGTCAGATTGTCTGTCTGTCTCTTCTCCTATCTCAGCCATGCTGCCCTTGAGCTTAGGGATGTGCTTGCAAACCCTTCTCAAGGGTCTCACAACCCCAACACCTTCAGACTGGTCTGACCTAGGCCTTGTCTTCCAGCTCCCTTTTCCTGTACCTGGCCCCATTTCTTAAGTGACTAGGGTTTTTTTTTTAAATAGGCCATCATAGGGAGGGGTAATCCTCCCTTCCACCAGGTTGAGGTAGGGGCCTTGCATTTGAAGGTCCCCAGGCAGTCAGGTAGGGGTGGGGGTGGGTATCAGCTCAGGGGCTTCCATTTGCAATGGGGAATTAAAGAAAGAACATTGCTTAACCATGACTCTGGCTTGATCTCTGTCTAACTGACTTAATTGCTTTTTCAATGCTTTGATAAAACACCTGACAAGATACAACTTAAGGGGAGAAAAGATTTAACTTGGCTTGCAGTTTGAAGGGATCTGGTCCCTCAAGCAGAGAGACCGTGGCCACAGAACAGCTCTGAGCTATGGCAGGGGAGCTTTACTCACACCTGGGAAGGTCAAGAAGTCGAGATAACACCAGGATGAAGGTGTCAGTAATTAAACCTCAGGCTTTATTCTCCAGAGATCTTCTTCCTCCAGCTAGGTCGTCCCCAGGTGTTCTATAATCTCCAAAGATGTCAAAGTATCCCCAGCTAGGACCAAGTGCTCAGACATGTGGGGCTGGAAGTGGGAGTGAGAGAGGAAGCCTTGGCCCACCCCATCTCAGAAGCCTGTGACACCAGGACAACCTGGTTGTGTTTCCTGGCCTTTAAAGCCTGAGCAACCTCTCCAGCCCTAGACTTCAGTCCTAAACAAGACAAACAGTAAGGTGAGAGACACTGGGCAGTGGAAGTGGCTCAGTGGTAGAGTATTTTCCCAGCAGGCACAAGGCCCTGAGTTCAATCCCCTCCACCACCAAATACAAAACAAGCAAAAAGAACTAATGATACACATAAGATACAATGTCGTCACAATAATCTCTATAGTATGCCTCATATGGTACAGATGTAACAATTACTCAAACATCAAACATTTTAGAAATATATAGTTTATCTACCCTCTTAAAGAACTCACTTTCCAAGAATAGCACTGTCAATAACTTAGCACGTTATTCCTTTTTTCCTGCACATTTATAGATTATATTTAAAAAGTAAAAATGGGGCCTGGAGAGATGGTTCATCGATTAAGAGCACTGGTTGCTCTTCCAGAGGTCCTGAGTTCGACTCCCAGCAACCACATAGTGGCTTACAACCATCTATAATGAAATCTGGTGCCCCCTTCTGGCCTGCAGGGATACATGCAGGCAGAGTACTGCATAATTATACATAAAAAATATTTAAAAAGACTATAACTATAATATTTTAAAAGACTAAAACTGGCTAACTTTGAAATGAATTAAGAAACTTGGAACTTTGAAGAATGTTACAATATTCTCTGAGGCCTCAAATAACAAAGTTAAAAGTACTTGCTTATTAATTTGGGTATTTCCCTTACCCCTTTCTTTCCTTCTTTCTCTCTCTCTCTCTCTCTCTCTCTCTCTCTCTCTCTCTCTCTCTCTCTCTCTTTCTTTCTTTCTTTCTTTCTTTGAGACAGGGTTCCAGGCTGGCCTCAAATTTACTGTGAAGTTTAGGACAATCTTGAACTTCTGTCTTCTTGCCTCTGCCTCCCAAGTGCTTAGATTATAGTCATGTGTCATTGTACCTTGTTTATGTGGTACTGGAGACGAAATTTAGGATTTCGTACATGCTAGGCAAGCACTTATCAACTGAGGTCAGCTATTTGAGGATCTCTAGCCCTTTGTTTAATATTAGAGAGGGTTTAAAAGATCGTTATTGCACTAAATATATTTTATAGGCCTGATTCTTACAAATTCTTCTATTAATTCAGAGATAGTTCCACAACAAGAAGAAAATAATCTGAGCTAGTTACATCATTCAAAGATGCAGGAAGTCAGTAAATAAATGGGAATGAGACCAAGGATGTGGTTCTGTAGTAAGGCTGTTGACTAGTATGCATGAAGTTCTGGGTTTGGGCCCCAGTACTGCAAAACAGTAACATTAAATGTGGATGGACAAACAAGCTGATAAAGGAACCTTATCAGACTGGGTAGAAAAATAAGATTCAGCAGTTTAATGTCTGTAAAAAGACATACTTCAGACTCAAAAATACAGGCAGGTCTAAAATAAAGAATGAGAAAAAGTATCTGGTGTAAATATACTCTAAAAAATGTAGAGGCCTGGTGTGGTGGTGCACCCCTTTAATCCCAGCACTTGAGAGGCAGAAGCAAGTGGAGCTCTGTGAGTTTGAGGCCAGATTGTTCTACATACTGAGTTCTGGGCCAGCCAGGGCTACATAGCGAGGCCTTGTCTCAAAAATAAACATAAAGACAGGGAAGGAGGGAGAATGGGGGGAGGGGAGAAAGGAAAGAAGGAAGGAAGGAAGAAAGGAAGAGAGGGAGGGAAGGAGGAAAGGAAGGAAAGAAGAAAGAACAGAAGGAAGGAAGGGAAAGAGAAAGAGGAAGAGAAACACAATGAAGAACCATGGAGGAAGACCCCCAATGTCTTCCCTGATCTGTGTGCACATGTGCATGGCACACAACCTACACACTCATATGCATGTATCATACTCACTCTCCACACAACAATAATAAATAAAAAATTAAAGATATGAAGCAACCTCCCACCTATGCTCATGCAGGCAACCCTAATTAAACTCAGTGGGTCACACACAGAAGACACACAAGTGCGGGGGGGGGGGGGGATTTGTGGGAAAGAAGAAGGCTTTCAGGGGAGAAAGATGTAGCATGAGAACGGGTAACAGGGTAAGAAGACTAAAATTCATTATACACGTTTATAAAACTGTCAAACATAAGGAATAAGGTTTTAAAAATATGAGACAGAAATAAAGGGAGAAATGAACAATTCGGCAGTAGCAAGTACTTCAGTTAGTTCTGAGTTGTCGGCAGTGGCTACAACAACCACTTTAACAGCAAACTTTAACAAAACAGGTGGAGAGATGATTCAATGATTACCCGAACTTGCTGCTCTAGCAAAGGACCTGGATTTTGTTCCCAGCCTTTCTCTAACTCCAGTTTTGGCTCTTTTCTGGTCTCCACAGATATTGCATGCACATGGCACACTACATAGAGGCAAAACACCAGAACATATAAAATAAAAACAGACCCAAACAAAACAAAATTCATCACTGGGGAGGCAAAAGCAGATGGATTTCTGTAAATTTGAGGCCAGTCTGGTCTTCATAGCAAGTTCCAGGACACCCAGGGCAACACAGAGAGGCGTTTCAAAACAAAATGAGCAAAAAACTTTTTCAAAAATGCATACCTCTTTGGCTATTCTACCCTCAAAATGGCAGGATAGGTATTCATTCCAGCTCTTAGGAAGCAGAGGCAGGTGGGTCTCTGTGAGTTTAATGCCAACTAGCACTACATAGTGAGACACTGTCTCAAACAAAACCAAAACACAACAAAACCAAAATTACCCTTAGCGTGAGAAACTCAAATGCAGTCAGCAGCAGCAGAACCGGTAAACCATATTTACGTAGTGAAAGGCTACCCTGCAACAAAATGGAATAAATTACAACTATATTGCAACCATATAGATGAATCTCAAAAATATAAACACTGAACCAAAGAAGCCAGATACAGAGACTACATTCTGTGTGAGTCCATTTACAGCATATAAAGCTGAATGCCTGTCAAGCCTAATCTGTGGAGTAAGATGTTAGAATTCTGTTACTCTAAGGGGAATCCTAGTAATTTTAGAAGGTAACTTGAAAGGGCTTTTGTGGTGCTCATAATACGTGTTCTCTCTCCCCTCACACCCCTTCCCCTTTCTCCCTGTCCTCTCCTTTTTTCTGCGTGTGTATGTGTGCGCATGCGCATGTGAGTGTGAGTGAGTGAGCGCACGCGCGTGCACAGGTGTGCTCTGAGTGCTTGCGTGCCTGCTCCAGAGCTATGCAGAAGTTGGTTCTTTCCTTATACCGTGCAGTCCCAGAGACGGAGCTCAGTCACAGGCTTCGTAGCAAGCACCTTTACTGCTGTGCCGTCTCCCTGGCCCATTTCTTATCTCTCCATATGGGTGCTGATTGGACGTGTGTTGTACTTCGTGAAAACTCATTAGATTTATGATTTGTACACTTGTTTATGCCTTTGTGTCATTTGCTATTTGAAGCTTAAAGTTTTCAGGGAACTGAAGAGCTGCTCATGGGTTTAGATTTAGATCACTGACTGCTCTTGCACAGGACCTGGATTTTGTTCCCAGCATCCACACTAAGTCTTGTAACTGTAATTTCAATTCCAAGGAATCTGATGCCTTCTTTTGACCTCCACAGACACTGCACGCATGGGGTTCAAATACATACATGCAGGGGAAACACTCAAATATGTGAAATAAAAACAAAGTCTCTTTTTAATTTTAAAATTTCAGAATATTTAAAAAGCAGTTATTTGAATTCTAAGATTACCTATCTTCGGGGGGAGGGGAATCACTTCTTGACCCTGGTCAGTTTCCTTTTTTTCAATCATATAGTTATCACTCTATTTCTCCCATTTTTAATCCTTTCTTCCACCCCTCCCATGTTAAGCATTTACAGTATAAATTTTATACATGGTAAAGCTTCCCTTACGGAGGTGCCCCTCCATTTGTTGTATATCAAGGCACTTGACTGCCACTTACTGGCCAACTATCTATCAGTACAGTACAATGTTTGTCCGGTGAATGGTGACCACTTAGACGTGATGTGCCCCTACTCACCCAACTAAACATATCAGTTTTGTCATTCGGCCCTGAAAACAGTGACATATTGCTGCTCCAACCCCATTTGTTATTTTTTTCCACACATGATGTAGATTTATTGCTGGCAGTCATCACCAGTTCCCAATTAAATCCTAAATTCAAATTTTTTTTTTTTTTTTTTTTTTTTTTGTCTGCTTGCTTGCTTTGTTTTGAAACAGGGTCTCACTATGTAGCTCTGGCTGACCTTGAACTCACAGAGATCCACTTGCCTTTCCTTCCAAAGTGCTGGGATTATAAAGGCACAAGCCACTGTATCGGTGAGGTTCCATTTTAGAAGACTAAATTTTCCTTGGCAAGCTGGTACCAATTGCAGATAGCTCCTTGGTTAGGGATAGAAGGCTGTGTCTACTTCCCCATGTCATCCTGAGACCCCATCTAGCTTGAATCTTTGCTAGCTCTGTGTGTGCTGCCAGTTTCTGTGAGTTTATATATGCATTAGTCCTATTTTATTGGGGGGGGGGAGGCACCTCTGACTCTTACAACCTTTCCACCTCCTCTTCTGAATAGGGGTGAGGGTTTGATGAAGACAAGTCATTTAATACTGAGTGCTCCACTATCTCCCACTCTCTGTAAATTGTCAAGTTGTAGGTCTGTGTAAGTTCCCATGGTCTGCAAGTTTCTCTGATGATGACTGAGAGGAGCACTGATCTATGGATATACAAGAATGTCATAGGAGTCGTAGTTTAAAAGACTTATTTATTCATGAATTTTATGTAATTTGCATGTATGCCTGCATGACAGAAAAGGGTATCAGAGAGAAGAGGAGATCAGATCCATTATTGATGGTTGTGAGCCTCCATGTGGTTGCTGGGAATTGAGCTCAGGACCTCTGGAAGAGAGAGAAACCAGTGCTCTTAACCGCTGAGTCCCACATTAGGAGTCATTTTGTTGCTATGTTCCTTTAGCACAACAATAAATAGTATTCAGTTTTCCCTTAGGTCTGTGGCCTATCCAGGCAAGTTCTTGACCATCCAAGCAGTGTCAGGCACGGCTTCCTGAATTGGCCTTAAAGCCAATCAGAGAGTGGTTGGTTACTTCCACATTGTGCCTCTGTTGTACCAGCAAATCTCTCAGGGAGATCACCATTGTAGGTTTATAGCTGGATTGGTGATTCTCTTTCTTCCCTGCATCCTGCAGAGTAACTTCCAGCACCATAAATGCTAGTCAGCAGAGGTGAAGCTTCTAATCAGGCACCAGTTCAGCTTCTCCGTGTTTGATATTCGCTAACAATCTCATCACTTCAAATCTTAAGCCCATTTGACACATACAGGAAAGTAGGAATTCAGTGCATGCTAGTCAAATCATTTATGTCAAATAGCAACTGATTTGCTCTTTCTTTTTTCAGGCTTCTATTTTTATTTTAGGTATGTGATTATAAGGTGTGAGGGTGGGCCCATGAGCCTGTGAAAGCCAGAGGTATTGTTACAAACCGTGTAAGCCACCTGACGGAGTCCTAGGAAATCAACGTGAGTCCTGTGCAAGAACAGTCATGCTCATTTGTTTGTCTGTTTGTTTGTTTGTTTGTTTTTCAAGACAGGGTTTCTTTGTGTAATGCTGGCTGGAACTTGCTCTGTAGACTAGACTAGCCTTGAACTCAAAGATTCACCTGCATCTGCTGGGATTAAAGGTGAGTGCCACCACCACCACCCAGTGACAGTCACACTCTTAACCAATTGTCCACATCTCCAGTTCCTTGATTTGCTTTTTCTTTGTCCTGAGTCATGATCCAGAATAATCCTGGGTGGTGTAGGATCATTCTTGTTTAAAATGTTCTGTGAAAAAACTTCTCTTAAAGCCTCACCAAATCTGTTGCTTGTTAGTGATAGCATTTGTGCTAAGCATGCTTCGAAACATTTAAACAGGTTGAACAATTTGAATCTCTCAACAACTGTAGGAACCCTTGATATCTGCATCTTACAGATGAAGCAACTGAAATGTTAAAAGGTTAATTAGCGGGGCTGGAGAGATGGCTCAGAGGTTTAGAGCACTGACTGTTCTTCCAGAGGTCCTGAGTTTGATTCCCAGTAACCACATGGTAGTTTACAACCATCTATAGTGAGATTTGGTGTTCTCTTCTGGCCTGCAGGGACACATGCAGGCAGAATGTTGTATACATAATAAATAAATAAATCTTTTTTAAAAAGGTTAATTAGCTTCATCAGGAAGCTTACAGTCTATTAGGAATGTAAAACAAAAGCCATGTCTTGTGATGCAAGCATGAAGAACTGAGTATGGATACCAGAACCCACTTAAAAAACTGAGCCAGGTGGCAAGCACTTGTAACTGTGGCACAATGGAGGCAGAAACAAATGGATCTCTGGTTAAATCAGTGAGCTCCAGGTTCAGTGAGAGGCCTCCCATGAATAAGGCCAACAGGGCTGGTAAGATGGGTAAAAGCACTTGTCTCAGGGCTGACAACCCGAGTTAGGTGCCTGGAACTGAAGGGGTACGGAGATGATGACTTTGGAAAGTTGTTCTCTGGCTTCCGCATGTGCACTATGCCCTGCTTTCACCCACACTCTCATATGTAACACACAGGTAGACAGCACTTGAGAGGACACCCTTCCTTAATCTCTAGCCTACACACACATACACCACATACAAACAAGATAAAAGAGAAGATACTCTAGACCCTGAAGGACACATCCCTGATCTCCTTTGGATTCTACTTGCCTCACCTGTACAGGAGGGTAGATCTGCCTGATACCGCACAGCTACTAAGTAGCAGAGCTAGAATCTGCCTTGGGTGCTTTGGCTTCAGTTCTGACCCTGTAACCATCCTCCTGGATAATCACCAGCCAACTCATGGCCTGCTTTGTTCTATGCTGCCTTCCCATGGGCAAGAAGCATTTATTTGGCTTATAATCCTGTTGCCTACACAGGTGAGGAAGTGGCTCCCCATCTCCTCCACTCCCTGCATCCCTGGACATCCTCAAAAACCCATGAACTTTAGCTTAAGGAGATGAACAACAAAATATAAATGAGATGATCAAAACAGGCATGGTGACTTGTGCCTGTGGCCCCAGTACTCGCTAGGTAGATGCAGGAGGTCAGAGTCTCAAGGTCATCCTCAGGTACATAGCAAGTTTGAGGCTAGCCTGAGCTACATGAGACTCTGAAAACAAGAACAAAAAACTAGGGGCTGGTGAGAGTGATGTCTTGTTTGTACAAATAAAGCGTGTCTAAATATCAGAAGGTGGAGCTCACCGCTAGCTAACAGACGGGAATTGAGATTGCTGGGTGGAGACAAGAAGTGAGATGACTGGGGGGGGGGAGGGAGAAAGGATTATAGTCGGGAAGAAACAGGAACTTTTTTCAGTTGGAAAGTTGGTGAGGTAAGGTGTGTGTGGCTGTGACTTGTTCCTTCATTTCTCGAATCCTTCAGCTTTTTCTACCCCTATATCTGACTCCAGGCTTTTATTATTAAGACCCATCAGAACTGGTGTTACAGGCACCTGCCACCAAGCCCGGCAACCTGAGTTTGTTCTCTGGACTTACATGGTGGAAGGAGAGAACTAACTCCACAAAGTTGTCTTCTGATCTCCACTCACACACTTTTGTTTGTTTTTTTGAGACAGGGTTTCTCTGTGTAACAGCCCTAGCTGTTTTGGAACTAGCTCTGTAGACCATGCTGTCCTCAAATTTACAGAGATCCGCCTGCCTCTGCCTCCCAAGTGCTGGGATTAAAGGTGTGCGCCGCCAACACCTGGCCTCACACACACTTTTGCATAAGCATGACCACACACATACAAGCATACATGCCAAATAATTTTTAAATATTTATTTATTTTTATGTGCACTGCTGTTTTGCCTGTTTAAGGATGTTGGGTCCCCTGGAACTGTAGTTACAGTCAGTTGTAATCTGCCATATGGGTGCTAGGAATTGAACCAGGGTCCTCTGGAAGAGCAGTCAGTGTTCTTAACTGCTGAGCCATTATCTCCAGCCACCCAAAATAAAAATTTTAAAGTGAAGTTTTAAAATGTAATTAGGAGGCTTTTTTGTTGTTTTGTTTGTTTGTTTTTATGGAAGGCCTGAAAGATGGCTCAGCTTTTAGGAATGTGCATTATTCTTCCAAGGTCAGAATTAGATTCCTAGCACCCACATTCGGTGGCCATAACCACCTGTAGCTGCAACTTTGATGCCTTCTTTTGGCCTCCATGAGCACTGCACTGCACTCCCTGCACCACACAATATACTATAATTGAAATAATAACAATACAATATTAAAGAGTGTGTTGGTGCCAGGCATGGTGGCGAACACTGCTGTGGACAATCCCTTTACACTGAGTGAATATATGTCAATGTGATTGGTTTAATAAATGAGCTGACTGGCCAATAGCTGAACAGGATACAGTTAGGCGGGAGAGCCAAACTAAGAATGATGGGATGAGGACGGGAGGAGCTCAGCAGATGCAGAAGAAACAGGAGATGAAGGTGCCATGCTAATAAAGGTACTGCCACATGGCAAAGCATTAATAAGGAATATGGGTTAACTTAAAATGTTAAGAGCTAGTTAGTAGCAAGCCTAAGCTATCGGCCAAGCATTTGTAATTATTAAGCCTCTGAGTGGTTATTTAAGAACTGGCAAGCAGGACAAGGAATGTCCATTGTTTACAGAATACCTTTTATCCCAGCACTTGGAAGGCAGAGACAGACAGCGTTCTGTGAGTTCCAGGACAGCTAGGGCTACACAGTGCCACCCTGTCTTTGTGTTTGTTTTGTTTTTTAAGACAGGGTTTCTCTATGTTACAGCCCTGGCTGTCCTGGAACTCACTCTGTAGATCAAGCAGACCTTGAATTCACAGAGATCCAACCTGCCTCTGCCTCCTGAGTGCTGGGATAAAAGGTATGTGCCACTACCACCCAGTGAGATCCTATCTTAAAAGTGGGGGTTGATGATAGCTCAGATTCTCTCTCTCTCTCTCTCTCTCTCTCTCTCTCTCTCTCTCTCTCTCTCTCTGTGTGTGTGTGTGTGTGTGTGTGTGTGTGTGTGTGTGTGTGTGAAATACACCATTGCAACCACTCTAAGTGTATCGCTTAGTGGCGTTAAGCACATCCAATGTTATTAAATCACCCTTATCTACCTCTATCCTACCATCCACATCATCATCCTTCAGTAACTGAAGCCCTGTACTCATGAAAGGCTCCAAGATTCCTGCTTCCTCTAGCTTCCTCTAGCTTCTTGGAACCATTATTCTACTTTCTGTGTTTATGAATTGACCGAGCTAACTCACATAAGAGGAATCATACAATAGTTGCTCTTTTATGCTTATTTCACTTTGTATTCTGTCAAGGTTCAGGTACATTGTAGCATGTACCCAATTTTTTTTCTCTTCTTTTTGGTTCTGGAAACTGAATTGAGGGCTTTGTTCATGTCAAGCACACATTATCCTCCTAGCCTCTTACCTTTCAAGGCTGAATAATATTCACACTATAGACCACTCTGCTCAGCTTCCATCTGTTGATGGGCAAGTGAAATGGTCCCACTGTTGCTTGTCTGAACAACTGTGAACAGGGGTGGGTATACAGAGATCTTTACAAGCCTGCTTATTTACTTCTTTTGGATAAATATCTTAAATTGGATAAGCATGGAAGTGCTGGCTCATATAGTAACCCCAAGTTTAACTTGAGGAACTATCAGGCTGTTTCCCATAGTTAGAGTCCCACTAGTAATATGTAAGAGTTGTCTGTGTCCTTATTTTCTGCCCCCACCCCTGCCCTTTTGAGATAGTGTCTCACATAGCACCGGCTGACTCCAGACTCCTGAGGGCTGGGATTACAGCTGTTTGCGGTGCTGGAATCAGTCCCAGATCTTCCTTCATGAATACTAGGCAAGCGCTCTCCCAAGTGAGCTGTATCCCCAGCCAGTTTCTCACTGTGATTGTGGCTGTGCACTTGTGCACTGTTTGTGCATGTGTGTTTGTGCATTTGGGGGTAGTGTGGGTGGTGTGTGTGTATCGTAGAAGTTGGGTTTCTTCCTCTACCATTCTTTTCTTTTTTCTTTTTTTAAAGACAGTTTCATGCTGAACCTGAAGCCTACTCTGCAAAACTATCTAGACATGAAGCCCCAGGGAACTGTCTTTCTGCCTCCCCAGCCATGGGCTGACAGAACAGACCATCACTCTGGGCTTCTTACATGTGTGCTGGGAAGTTAACGTAAGTCCTATGTTTGCTTTTCCCATGAGTTATTTACCTAAATCCATCATTGTGATTTTGTTTTGTATTTTACTGGTCATTCCTGAAGTTAAATGTTTTCATGTGTTCATTTGTACATTTTCTTTGGAGGCATGTCTATATTCAAGTCTTTTACCCATTTTTCGGCTTGAAAACTGGGATTCTTGTTCTTACTGAGTTTCTGGAACCTTTTAGAGTTGTCACACCTCTGAAAGTTTTTGTGGAGCTGGTAGATGTGTAGATGATGCCATTTCTAACTGCTGGTGGCTGGTGTTGTCAGAACCCCATCTCTGCAGGATGAAGTAATCAATCATTTTCATTCTACTCTTCAGATTGATTGACCACACATTCCTTCATTGTATCATACACAAAAGTGATTCTTTTGCTGGGCCACATTTCTAGGCCAATACGAAAGAATACATGTCATATATTCTGTTTATAAGAAGTTCAAAAATTGACAGAATAAGTTTATGATGCTAGATACTAGGATAATTCTCACCTGTAATGGGACAGATATTCACTGAAAGGAAACAAAAGGGACTTCCTGGGTTAACTGATCTGCAACTTGATCTGAGGGGTGGTACCACAGGAATATAAGTAAAAGACTTATTAGGTTCTGCAGGGCTATAGCTTAGTGGGAGATCATTTGTCTAGTATATGCATGGTCCTGAGTTCAAGTTTCCAGCACCACAAAAAAAACTAGGTATCCTGGGTGGTGGTGGCACATGCCTTTAATCCCAGCACTCCGGAGGAAGAGACAGGAGGATCTCTGTGAGTTCAAGACCAGCCTGGTCTATAAGAGCTAATTCTAGGATAGCCTCCAAAAAACCACAGAGAAACCCTGTCTCGAAAAACCAAAAAAAAAAAAAAAAAAAAAAAAAAAAGTACATGTATAAGTTGTTTTTCATCTTACTGTATATAAATTATAGCTTTTTATATAATGAAAACATAAGTCAATCCAGCCACCAGGGAAATTAGTGTGAATGTTTCTCAAACAAGTAACAAAAGGTCTTCTATATGATCCAGCTATACAATTCTTATGTAAACCTATCTAAAAGAGTTGAAGTTAACTATAGATTCAATGCAATCTCCATCAAAATCCAAGCACAGTTCTTCACAGATCTTGAAAGAACAATATTCAACTTCATACGGAAAAAATTAAAAACCCAGGATAACCAAAACAACTCTGTACAATAAAGGATTATCTGGGAGCATCACCATCCCTTTCTTCAAGCTTTACTATAGTGCTATAGTAATGAAAACAGCTTGGCATTAGCATAAAAACAGACAGGTGGACCAATGGAATGGAAACGAAGACCCTGATATCAACCCACACACCTATGAACACCTAATTTTTGACAAAGAAGCTAAAAATATAAAATGGAAAAAAGTATATTCAACAGATGGTTCTGGTATAACTAGATGTCAATATGTAGAAGAATGCAAATAGATCCACATCTATCACCATGCACAAAACTCAAGTCCAAATGGATCAAAGACCTCAATATAAATCCACCCACACTGAACCTCATAGGAGAGAAAGTGGGAAATACACTTGAGCACATAGGCACAGTTCCTAAATAGAACACCAGTAGCACAGACACTGAGAGTAACAAATAATAAATAGAACCTCTTGAAACAGAGAAAACTTCTGTTAAAAAGTACTCGGTCAACAAGACAACATGGCTGCTTACAGAATGAGAAAAGATCTTCACCAACTCCACACATCTGATAGAGGGCTGATTTCTAAAATATACAAAAAAATTTAAGGACATCAAACTACCAAATAATTCAATTGAAAATGGGGTACAGATCTAAACAGAACAATCTCAAATGGTGGAAAGACATTTAAGGAAGTGCTTAACATTCTTAGTCATCAGGGAAATGCAAATCAAAACAACTCTGAGATACCATCTTACATCTATCAGAATGGTTAACATCAAAAATACTGATGACAGTTTATGTTGGAGAGGATGTGGAGTAAGGGGAATACTCCTCTATTGCTGGTGGGGGTGCAAACTTGTACAGCCACTGTGGAAATCAGTATGGCAATTTCTCAGAAAATTAGGGATCAACCCATCTCAAGACCATGCAATGCCACTTTTGGGCATATACCCAAAGGAGACACATTTACACCACAAGGACATTTCCTCAACTATGTTCACAGCAACATTATTCATAATAGCCAGAACTTGGAAATAACCTAGATGCCCTTCAATAGAAGATAAAGAAAATAAGGCATATTTACACAATGAAGTACTACTCAGCGCTAAGAAAAAATGGCATTTTGAAATTTGTAGGCAAATGGACAGAACTAGAAAAAAAAATATCCTGAGTGAAGTAACCCAGACCCAGAAAGACAAATATAGTATGTTCACTCACAAGTGGATACAAGACATAAAGCAAAAGATAACCTAGCCTACAATCCACAACCCTGTAGGGCGCTGCATGGACCCTGAGGCGCCTTGAGCAAGCCTGAAGCTGTTGGCTGGAACATCTTGCACCAGAGTAGTTGTTGGTACTCTTCTTGATTTGCTAACACACATCTGCCGGGGAGGAACTAAGCCCGAGAACTTGCACGCTTGACCCTTGATTGTTTTCCACTGTGCTGTAGGTCAGTATTTAAGCCCATGACATAGCCCCTGGATGATGCAGTCTGGAGGATTTAATATCCACGATTGGGACTGGGAGAGGCGGAAGCTGGTGTACAAGGTTCCTGAATAAACTGCTTGAAGAAGAATCATGGTCGTGTTTCCTTGCTGGCCGAGGTAGGCGCGACACAACCCCAGAGAAGCTAGAATCCTCTTGCAGAAACAGATGGAAGCAGATGCAGAAATCCACAATTAAACAATGAGCCAAGCTCTTGGAGTACAATCGAAGTGAGGGAAGAGCGATGATATGAACAAAGGAGTCAAGGCCATGATGGGGAAACCCACAAAAATAGCTGGCCTAAGATAGTGAGAGACCATTGACTCTGATCTGACAAATGGGGAACCTACATAAAACCAAACTAGACTCCCTTAATATAGGTGACAATGGTGTGACTGGAACAATATATGAGGCCACTGGCAGTGAGTCCAAGATCTAACACTAATGCACAAACTGACTTTGTGGAGTCCATTCTATATGGAAAGATACCTTTCTCAGCCTAGGCACAGCTTGAGCCTGTCTCAAGGAGATGAAGGGACAGACTAAGTAGACTTCCTAGGGGAGGCCTTACTCTCTCTGAGAAGCAGATGGGAGGTGGGGGAGAATGTGGGAGCAGGAGGAGAAGAGGGAAGCAGAACTGGATTGGAAAGTGAAAAATAAATTAATAAGGTAAGAAAAAAAGAATCGAAGTTAATATACAACAGAGATGCCTACACACTCATGTTCACTGTGGTGTTATTCACAATGGCCAAGCTATGTAATCAGCCTAGAATCCCAAGTTCTTGCACATACATGATTAAGTATTATTTAGTCATAACAAGAATGATATCAATTGAATACAGAAGTGTACTTTTAATCCCAGTCCTTGAGAGGCAGAAGCAGCCAGATCTCTGTGAATTTGGGGCCAGTAAGTTCTAGGCTAGCCAGGGATATGTCCTGTTTCAAAAAGTAAAAGTAAAGATAGGGTATGGAGACAAGACACAGCAGTTAAAAGCACTAGCTTCTCTTTCAGAAAACCTGAGTTCAACTGCTCCTAGGGAATTTGAAGCCCTCTTCTAGATTCTTTGGGCACCTTCCCTGTAACACACACACAAAGACACATGCACCCTCTCCCTAGATTCATGCATGAAAAGTTAAAATGAATTCAAAGATAAAAATGAGAGAATGAAGCCATGTCATTTGATGGAAAATGATTGCAACTAGAGATCATTTTGTTAAATAAAATAAGCCAGACTCAGAAAAGACAAATATTTGAAGTTTTCTCTCACATGTAGAATTTAGATGTTAAAAAAATGACACAAAAGCAGAAAGGGAACTATCTGAGGAGAAAAAGAGGGTCAGGGAGAGGAAGGAGGATGTACAAGAGAGAATAACAGAGTGAATAGGAGCCAAGTATAATATACACGCATATGAAAATGTCATAATGAAACCCATTATGTTGTATGGTTAATATACCATAATAAAAAGCTATTTAAAAAAAAAGAAAAGGCTTGAGGAGTGATTGTACATGCTTTTAAATCCCAGCACTGAGGTGGCAGAGGTACGTGTACCTTTGAGTTCAAGGCCAGACAGGACTACATAAGTGAGACCCTTGTGGCTTGCCTGTGGCTCTCCATCTTTTTAAAGTCTTGAGAAAGTACATGGAATGACATAGGATACACATAAATACTCACTCAATACCTACTCTATACCAGACATTGTGCTATTTACAGAGGAAACAGCAGTCTGCATAATGAGTCCAGCCTAGTGGCAAAGATAATAAACAATCTAGTGCAGTCAGTTGATAAGTCCATGCTGCCAAGAGAATCTGCAAGGAGAGATCACATCTGTGAGGTAGCCTGTTTGACCTGGGACCTGAAGGTTCTCTATTCGGGAGAGAATCTTAGGCAGTGGGATCAGCAGGGAGCCAGAGAGAAGGAAGGAGGACCTCAAAATAAGACTGGTCATGCAATGACTGCCAGGGAGAGGTTTGTTTGTCCTTTAGATGAAGAGAAATGGAGAGACACTGGATGGGTTTAAAAAGTTTAACTTAAAAAATGGCTGTGTGAACCAAGCACTGGGCTGAGCTTCTGGAGCTTAGTTGAAGAGAAGGAGGAGGAATCACATGAGCAAGGGGAGAGGGGCAGTTTTCAAGATCATGATGGGGAAAACCACAGAGAAAGCTGATCTGAGCTAGTGGGAGCTCACAGACTCTGTACTGACTGGGGAACCTGCATGGGACCAAATTGGGTCCTCTGAATATGGGTGACTGTTGTGTGGCTTCATCTGTTTGTGGGACCCCTGGCAGTGGGGCTAGGACTTATCCCAGGAGGATGAACAGGCTTTTTGGCCCATTCTCTACTGTAGGATACCTTGCTCAGCCTTGATGCAGTGGCAAGGGGCTAGGTCCTGCCTCAATTTGGTATGCCAGACTTTGTTGTCTTCCCAAAGGAGGCTTTATCCCTATCTGAGGAGTAGATGGGCAGTGGGAAGGGGGAAGGGGGGGGAGAGTGGGAGAAGAGGAGGAAGAGGGAACTGGGGTTGGTATGTAAAATGAAAAGTTAAATAAAAAAAGAAATGCATAAAATAAATGACACAGAACAATAAAAATTGGCTGTATGGCTAAGTTCTCAGCTCCCACATGGTGGCTTACAAACATCTATAACTGCTGTTCCAAGGGATCCAATGCCCTCTTATGGCCTGTACAGGCAGGCACCAGGTATGCACATGATACACACAAACATACACGCTGGCGAAACACTCATATACTAAATAAAATATTTTTAAAAATGTACTGTGTGAGAATGCATGTACACAAGTGTGTAGGCTCAGAGACCAGAAGACAACTTGTGAGGTTATTTCCTTCCTTCCATCATGTTGGCTTCTGGGGGAACTCAGGTTGTCAGGCTTGGTAAACAAGTGCATTTATCCTTTAATCCATCTTGCCTGCCTGGGAGTTTTAATGAAAGGAAATGATTTTAGGGACTGAAGAGGTGACTCAGTTAAGAGCACTCACCACCCTTCCAGAGGATCCAAGGGTTCCCAGCACCCACATGACAGCTCACAACTCTCTGTAATTCCAGTTCCAGGGGACCCAGCACCTCTTCTGACCTCCAGAGGCACCAGGCACACGTGTTTGGTACACATACATGTACATGTGGTGAACATACGTATATATGTGCTACATACAGGCAAAACACTCATATATAATAAATAGATCTTTAAAATAATTATTAATAGGTTTCATCATGAGATTTTCATACATACATACCACGTTTATATTCACCTCACCTTACTCCTCCATCCCTTCTCCCCCAAAGTTCTTACTCTGCAGTTTTCATCACACACACACACACACACACACACACACACACACACCTAGATTCTGTCGAATCATTTTTAGTAAGGGAGTGGCACGCTCAGAATTCTGACTGAGGGGTATTACTAGCAGGAAAAATATTAGTGGGACACGCTGACGGTGGTAGTAAGGGTGGTTCCCACACCAGTCTAAGTTCACAGTGTGTACTCAATAACTATCTGTGGAAAGAAAGTTCCAGACTCCTCTCTTAGGTGAGACAATATAACTGAGTCGTTAAGAATCCACGTGCCCGAACCGTCCCTTACAGAAGAAGCAGCTGAGAAACAGAGAAGTAAAGAAACTATGAAGCTAAGGGGTGAGAACTGATTTAAGTGACTCCGGGCTCAGCCCAGTGCTAAGAACGCTTCCCTGCTTTGGGAAGAGAGGAAGCCAGAGGCCCGCCTACACTTGTTCACTCAACAATTTGATTTTGTGAGCACCTACTGAGTTTGCTAGGGTGGTGGGACGAAGAAGGGAAAAAGTGATCGGAGAATAAAGGTTATCTTTACCGTCCGTTACAGACGCTTCCCAAGCCTTTCTTTCCCTCATTTCCTCCGCGCAAGGAAATACTCTTATCCCCATAGTTGGGATGAGCAAACTGAGGCGCGGAGCGTCACGCAGCAAACACATCCAACCGCTGGCACAGCGCCGAGCGTGTAACCAGACTAAGATCGAACCCAGCACCGCTGCTCACTTGCTCGCGCGCTCGCTAGCTCGCGCGCTCCACCTTGCGCGCCAGGGGACGCCTGATCACGTGGACAGGGCCCCGCCCCTCGGGCCCGCCCCGCCCCCGCCGCGCTCCCTCCCTCTCTCCTTCCCTCCCCCTCCCTCCCCGGCCCGGTCCGGCCCATCCCCCCCCTCCCCACCGGCTCCCTGAGGCCCTGCCGGGTCGGGCTGCGGGCGGCCGGGCGCCGACGGCCGGACGGACGGGCGCACGCGAGGACCGGCGGACGGACGCGCCGAGGGCGCCGGGCACGCACGGCCCGGGGCCGGCGCTGCGAGGCCCGCCCGGGAGGGCCGGGGCCGCGCTCAGGTGAGGCGACGGCGACGCTGGCCCGTAAGGGGTGGGCCTGCCGAGCGTCCCGGGCCCGGCCCGGCTGGCTTCGTGGGGAGGAGGCGCCGCCCGGGCCTGGCGCGCGAAGATGGCGCCGGGCGGCCGTGCAGCTCGGCCCGAGTGCGGCCCGGGCCCGCAGCCGCCCCACCCGCCGCCGCGCTCGTGTCCCCGTCGCCATGTTGGGGAGCGGGCCCGGGGCCTGCGGGCGGGGCGCGGGCGGGAGCTGCGGGGCAGCGGTGGGGAGGGTGCGGGGTCGGGTCACTGCGGGAGTGCTAGGCGGCCGGGGGTTGCGCGGGGTGGCGCTGCGGCCCTGGAGCCGGCTACCGCGGGGCGTGAGGTCGGGGCTGGGGGCGCGGAGTGAAGACCCCTGGAGCGGACGGGACCGGCGTTGGGGTCGGTGGGCTGAGGGGGTGGCGGGCCATGGAGTTGGGTTAGGCCGTGCGCAGTGTTTCGAACCCCAGAGTAACACCCGGGGGTAGGGGAGGCAGCTCGGGGGCCAGGTCCTGGCTGTCAGGGCTGGAGTAGTTCTTTGCGTGCACAAGAGGTGATTGCTTAGAAATGGGGGATGCGAACGCGGGTATCAGACTGGAAGGGTCCTGGCGCTGAATGGTCAGTCTTTATGACTCCCAAGGGTCTCGGGACCTGTGAGCCCCGAGGAGCCTCTAGTCCCGTTGGAGGCAGCAACAGGAAAAGGGAAGAGCTTGATGAGGAAAGAAAGGGTGGCAGGCATGGGTTGGATGTAGGAGCAGGACAGCAAAAGGTACAAAGTGGAAGTGGTAGGAAAGGAAAAAACCTCCATCAACTTAAGGAGTTGTCTTTAAAAGGAGGGACCCGGCTGTTTGGGGGCGGTGACCCAAAGTGTGTTTCCTGGAAGGGGACAGCCGCTACTTAAAGAGCAGGGTCACCTGGGGAGGTCATCGTAAAGGTCTTGCTGAAACAAGTTAGAATGGTGAAGAACGAGTATGTAATAACTACGGTGGCCTTACAGATCATGCTATGGTTTCTGATCAAGTAGTGATTTTAGCCCAAGACAGAAAGGTAGTTGATTTCCTAAGTTGAGTTGGTGACAGGGGCCCCTGGATTTGGCCTAAGGCTTCCTTATTCAGTTGCTAAGTTAAACTCCATTAAGTTATTAGAGAGTCATTACTTTTTTTTTTTTTTTTTTGAACAGGGTTGTCGGTGAAAAGGCTGAGTGGGTACAAAAATGTATAGATAATCAATTATTGGCTAGTTCCTAAATCCCCATTGGTACAAAAAAAAGCATCAAGAAAGAACCTCTTTCTAGAGTTTTTAAAAAATGCTCCTCCTTGATGTTTATTGCACAGCAGAAGACCACAAAAAGCCTAAAAGTGAAAAAAACAAAAAACAAACAAACAAAAAAAAACCGATAATAGAGACCTAGGGTCCCCATCATGTTCACTTTAATTGAAGTTCTGTTGTAATAGGGGATTAAGAGTTCAAGTGGACTATGAGATAAATCAGCCAGTGATACATAGATGACTTTTAATGTCCCTCAGTTTTGCATCTATAGCTTCAACCAATCACGAATTGGATACATTCATTTAAAAAAAAAATTTGGATCTGTGCTAAACATATTGGGGTTTTTTTGTCACTATTATTTTCTTGTTACTATTATTTCCTAAACTAGGCAGCTTAACAACTGTTTACATGACATTTACATTTTGGGTATTACAGGTATAGGGGATACACAAATGCCATACCACTTTATATAATGGTTTTGATATCCTAGGAAGTCCTAGAATCCATTGTCCATGGATATACCAAGAAATGGCAAAACAGGACTCTATGTAATTAAGAAACAAAACAAACATTAGAAGCCGGGCACAGTGGTTCACATCTATAATATCAACACATAGGAGGCTGAGGCAGGAGAGCTTGAAGTTTGAAGCTGGTCTGGGCTGTAGAGTAAAGGCCCTGTCTCTGGAGGAAGAAAACAGATTTTCAGACATTGCATTGTTTAATGGTAGAGTGTTTGCCTAGCATACAGCATAAGGGACTTGGTTTCATTCCCAGCACAAAAGGGTGGAAAGGGACTTTTAATCAAAAGAATTCTTAAGGATTTTCAAAACCACATGTATATTCAGTAACAACTTATCTGAGTCTTTCTAATGCAGAGAGATCTTATCTTATATGTGCCATGGTCCCTGTAGCATGGATCTTTCAAAATAATATTTTAATTGTATGAAGTAAATGACATTGACTACAAAAAAAACCAGTTATATTCAAATAGTTACTAAGTGTAAAAATTGTTTATGCTGATGTATCTGTACACATACCTTTTTGTGAATGTGGTAGGGATCAAACTCAGGGCCTTGCTCAATCTAGGTAAGCCTGTAATGCTGAACTATCCTCCCTTGCAGTGTGTGTGTGTGTGTGTGTGTGTGTGTGTGTGTGTGTGTGTGTGTAGTACTTATTGAGTATGTGCATTTGCATGTGGAGAACAGAGGTTGACTTTGGGTGTCTTCATTGATTGTTTCTCTACCTCACTGTTTTTTTACCTTGACATTTTATTCTCTGTAGTTATTTGTGTGCATGTGGGGCCATCTGTATGGAATCTGAGGGCAGCTTGTGGGGAATCACTTCTCTTTTTCCATTTATGTTGGACTGCCAGATTGAACTCAGGTCATCAGTCCTGACAGCTAGTGCCTTTACCCTTTTCACAGGCCCAACCATTTTATTTTTTTGAGACAGGGTCTCTCACTAAACCTGGAGCTTATTGATTGAGCTAGGTTGACTGGCCAAGGAGCTTCAGGGATCTGCCAGTCTTTACTCTCCAGCAGTTGGGTTACAGATGTGCACTGTAGCATCCTGCCTTTATGTAAGGACTAAGGTCCTTACGTCCTTGTTGGATAAGCACTTTACCACCTGAGCCATCTTCTAAGCCCTATATTTACTCTGTTACCAGCACATTAAGAAAAATAAGATATAGTGATGGATCTGATAACTTCCATTTCAAAGACATGTACCTTGAATAAGTATTTGCACAGTATATGTGCAAATATGGTGAGAGACAAGATGAGGAAAGCTGTTAATGATTTGATTAAGGAGTTTAGCTTGAATCCTTCTCAGGAGGATTCAATTTTTAAAAGGTGAATGTATGCTCTTTGTGTGTATGTGTGTGTGTAGATGTGTGCTCATACATGTAGAACCCGGAGTTTAATCTCTGTTGTTATTTCTCAGGCACTGTTTTACTTAACATGCATCCATATCTGTCTGCCTGCCTGCCATCCATCCATCCATCCATCCATCCATCCATCCATCCATCCATCCATCCACAGGGTCTCTTGATGGTCTCTTGATGGCCTGGAATTTGCTAAGTATGGTTGGCTAGTTGCCCAGCAAACCCCAGGATTGTGTCTATCTCTGCCTCTTCAGCACTGAGATTGTAGGCATGTTGCCCCTATGCCTGTTTTGTTATTGTTGTTGTCTGTTTTGTTTTAATTGGTTCCTGGGGTGGAACTCAGGTCATTCATGCCCAGACAAACAAGAACTTTAAGGACTGAGCTAGCTTCCCAGCACAATGGATGTTCTTTTGAGATATTGACGATAGACTGAAGAGAAAGGAGAGAAATAATAAAGTCTTAAATTAAGGTTCAGACTGGACATTGAGCAGAGTTAGACATTCTAGGTATTGATAATGGATACTGTGAGTGATAAGGGAACATTTTAAAACTCTAGTTTGGATGATTGTCAAAAACATTTCCAATGAAATAAAGATGAATGGAAAATTGTCACAGATAATAACTTACAGGTTTTTTTTTGTTATTGTTTGTTTGTTTGTTTGTTTTTTTTACCATTCAAAGCTGTTAAATGTAGTATAGTTTTTGCTTAGAAAAATTAGAGGTGTCAGCGGACATAAAAGGTAGAGTATGATGCAGAAAGTGTTCTCAGAGTGTAGGAATTACAGCTTCCTACATTAAGATTCACCAAACTAGCTTATAAGCCAAATCTTGTCAACCACCTGTTTTTGTAAATAATGTTTCATTGGAATACAACCACACTCATTTACATAGCATCTATGGCTGTTAAGTACTTCCAGTGACAGAATTGAGCAGTTGTGGCAGAGAATTTATATCAGTTCACAAAGTTGAAAATACCTTTTAAAAAAAAATGTTTGTCAACACTTGATCTACTTTTGATGCATTAGCTGTTTAACCTCTACTTTGCTATCCAGTTTCTCTACTGTAGAGAATTGCTTCTGCTCTTCTGGCTGGATTCCCTTTCCACTCTGTAGCACCTGCAACATGACATAGACCCTTGATTTTTTTTTTTTAAGATTTATTTATTATGTATACAGTATTTTGCCTGCACACTAGAAGAGGGCACCAGATTGAATTATAGATGGTTGTGAGGGAATTGAACTCAGAACCTCTGGAAGAGCAATCAATGCTCTTAACCTCTAAGCCATCTCTCTACCCCCCCTTGAATATTTTTTATTGTTCAGTGATAGCAAATTGACTGTTCCAGAGTCTGCTGAAAGGGTTAACTGTGGTAGTTTTGGGTTAATTGTGGTAGTGTTAGGTTTATACAGTTTATACCTAGCTGAGGCTTGTTCTGTTAGATTATATATTTTACTATTGTATTATTTTTTGAAAGTGTTCCTTTACATACTCTAATTATTAAACCATTTCCCAGTTTGTAATATATTTTAAAACTCTGAAAGTCGATAATACATAGCTGAATGACAAAATTTACCTGGCAAACTCTGTGCCCTGGGCTTGATCCTTAGCATTGGGAAAGGGGATGGGGGTTGCTGGAGAGATGGCTCAATGGTTAAGAGCACTCAATGCTCTTGCGCATGACCCAGATTCAGTTTTCCACACCTACTTTATAACAGTCTAATTTCAGGGGATCCAATGCTCTCTTCTGGTCTCCATGGGCACTGCATACATGTGGACACATACATTCATTTAGGCAAGGCAATCATATGCTTTAAAATAAAAATATTTAAATAAGTAAATTAAATTCGTTTAAGGTTGCTAAAAGTTTGGAATTTTACTGTCAATTTTTATCAATCTTTTCCTCTTCAAAGATTTTAAGTACTGTGTACATTATCTTCTAGAATCTCAACTGTTTTGCTTTTAATGTTTAGATCTCTGATCCACTTTGTGTGTGGGATGAGGTGAGGTGCAGTTTCATTATTTTATCCTTGTATAGTCAGTGATCTCAATACCAAATACTGAATAACACTTGCTTTCAAATGGTAAGTTTTTGGGTGTAATTTAAGGTCGTAATTTCAGCTGTGCTGTTTACTAATTGCATGACCTGAAACAGATTTATGTAACTTTTGTGCCTTAGCTTCCTCATCTTTAAAATAAAGATAGTAGTACTTACTTAGTAGAGTTCTTAAAAGGATTAAATTAATTCCTGTAACACACAGAACAGTGTCTGGCATCTACAAAATGTTCAATAAATGTTAGCTGCTATTTATAGCTGCTTTTCATGTCTCGTTCTCCAGCACCTGGCACAGAGTAGGGACCCACCATAGTTAAATAAATTGTCATATGTATTTGGCTCTCAGGTTAGTTCAAAATGATTGAGAGCTAGGTGGAGATGATTGGAAAAAATTTCTTGGTAATGTCTTTAAAATTTTATACAAACTTCCGGAATTTCTGACTTGTCTTGAAAACTTGGAAGATCTGTCAACACCAAGCTCATATTCTTAGAAAAATTCAGCAAAACTTGTAGGCAGGTGTATTTTCTAGTTCTTTGTGCTCTGCAGTACTCTTGCTTCATTTTATGGTTCTATAGACATTTAATTTTCTGATTTTTTTTTTTCTTTTTTGGAATTTTGGATATTGTCTCTCCTAACCAAGAAATAGCAAATGATATAAGGTCAGAATGACTGAAAATAGACATGGGTTTATGGGCAGGTTAAATACTAAAATATATTTTAAAAGCTGAGCTGTACTTGAACACAGTGAATAAAATGAGAATTTAATTTATAAGATGAGGTGAAATTCAGTTCAATTCCTTGATATTTAGGTATCTACTGTGCTTTGGGTACTGTGGTAGATTAGAAATTACCATACTGGTGATAGAAAACTTACTAGTCAGCTTTACAAAAGCTCTTTGCAAAAGATGTCTCTGTACTTGTGATATGGAGCATTTGTCTTAACAGTTCCACAAGAGAGAGGAAGCAGGAATTCATTCTTTGAACATTTTATTATGAGCTACTGTGAATGCCACAAACTGGCTAGAACTCTATACTGCTGAGTCTATAGGACACCAGGATGAATATAGCAGAATTTGTGTGATGAGTGTCTGTAATGAATTGTGGAGCTGACATAGAGCCTCAAGAATAGTGAGAATCTTAGTGCATGAAGATGATACACTCTTGCAGACTGATGAATCATGAGTATAGTGGTGTGTGCTTAGGGGATGCTAAGGGTCTAGTTTGGGCCTTGTGAGTTAGCTTACCAGGTAAAGGCGTTTGCCTGAGAACCCACCTTAAAGTAGGAGAGAACTGACCTAAAAAAAGTTGTCCTCTGACTTAAACATATACACACCAATAAATAAGATTTGAATTTGCCTGGAAAACAAGTTTTTACACAGTGTTTTTGGAAATAAGGCTTGAAATGATTGAATGGCAGCAACAGTGATAGGTAAAACTTTTAAAAGGAGTGGTGGGACTCATATTTTGGCGTGGTTACTATTTGCTAAGTAGGTGCTGAGCATTTCACAAGTTGTATTTTATTTGATCCTCATAATAACTTAGTGAAGAAGCCTCTGTTTTTTTTTAAACCCCTTTTTATAGACTAAGCAAAAAATATAGGTAACAATTGATAATAAATTTGCATTGTGGCAGTCTAGTTGCATACCCTGTCTTCTTAATTTGTGCATTTGCTAGTGGATCATATGGAAGTCTTTTAATTGTGTTTGTTGTTGTTTTAAGACAGCTTCTCTTTATGGAGCCCAAGTTAGTGTTGAATTTTGAGATTTTCCTGCCTTCTCTTCAGAATTGTGGGATTATAGGTTTATGCCACACACCTGGTTTGTGGACCACTTTGAATATTCATGTTTCGGCCTGGAGAGTTGACTTGATTGACTTAACAGTAGGAAGCCATCAAAAGTCTTCAGTGGCCAGGCTGTGGTGGTGCATGCCTTTAGTCCCAGCACTCAGGAGGCAGAGACAGGTGGATCTCTGTGAGTTGGAGGCCAGCCTGGTCTACAAAGCTACACAGAGAAACCCTGTCTTGGAAAAATCAAAAACAAAACAACAACAACAAAAATCAAGTAAGATTTTTAGTGTTGTAATGAAAACTGTCTATTAGGAAAAGAAGGCCTTTTGTGAAGTACTGGATCAGCATGGGAGATTGGGTGCTTCTTGGGGGCTCAGCCAAGGGTTGCTCCTGCATTCTCCCTTTCCTTACCATTCTCTATCTACTTCCTCCATTATCTGTCTACTGTGTAATCTAGCATATTTATTTACCTTAAAATATTAAATCTTAAATACATATGGTGGGTGCCTAGGAGCTCAAGAAATATTTGCTGAGTTAATTAATAAATTTCTAGGCCTGGAGCAATGGCTCAGCAAGGAAGAGTGTATGTTGTTCTTGCAAAGAACCTGAGTTTGATTTCCAGACCCACATCAGGCAGCTCACAACTACCTGTAATTCCATTTTCAGGAGATCGAGAGCCCTTTGAGCGCCCCCACCCCCACAGATAATGACTAGTAAATATTTAATAAATGTCTACAGCCATATATGGGTAAGTACATAAAGGGAATAAACCCTACTGGTGGAAGGAGTAAATGGCAGCCATACAGTGTGATATGCTGTATTTTACACACAAACTAGAACACATAATTGTGAGGGATTTCCTATTCTATATCATTTAGAATAGTGATCAGCTAATAATATTAATGTGTGTCAGTTAATAATACTAGTAATCAGGGCCGGAGAGATGGCTCAGTGGTTAAGAACACTGGCTGCTCTTCCAGAGGTCCTGAGTTCAATTCACAGCAACCATATGGTGGCTCACAACCATCTATAATGAGATCTGATGCCTCTTCTGGCCTAAAGCCAGAACACTGTATGCATAGTAAATAAAGTGTGTGTGTGTGTGTGTGTGTGTGTGTGTGTGTGTGTGTGTGTGTGTATTAATACTAATAATCATCAAATTTGAAGGGTACCTACACCATAAATGAGTATTTATGTTCTGTATATATCAGTGTCTAACTTCAGCATCCCCAGTATGCACAAGAGGCAACAGAAGTTATCATTAGCCATCTCTTTTACCTAATATTAAACCTGTTGAATATTTATTTCACACTGCCCATTTATTTACATTTTCTAAAGCTCAAAAAGAGGTCTCATAGGAAGAAATAGTTGTGAATTTGTGAATCAGATTACTATTTGGGAAATTATTCATTAGGTTAAGTCCATTTCTATATTATTTTTTTAATTCTATTAATTTTTGTTGTGTGTGTATGAGCATGTGGAAGTCAGAGGACAACTTGTGGAAGTCTGTTTTCTCCTACCATGAGGGCCCCAGGGATTAAATTCAAGTTGTTGGGCTTGGCAACAAGTGCCTTTATCTGCTGAGCACCTCACCATCTCCTTTGCTATATTTATTTAATGTTTTATGGAAGTAACTCAGTGATTTTCCTATAAAATATAGACTTAAAGAATTTAAACAATTGGAGAAATTCAAAAGTACCATCATTACCCACCAAATGCTAGCAAAGCTGGAAAGATTTTAGGTAAACTGTGTTTTATGAAAGACTAAGAGAAAATCAAGACCTAGGTGCCAAGGCACATGGCTATAATCGCAACACTCAGGAGGCTGAGACAGGAGGATTTCTGTTTCCTATCCAGCCTGGCCAGATAGTGAGAGGAGAATAAGGCAAATGAAGTAGTTCCCCAATAAGGTATTTTTAAACATCTTTTTCCATTGAGGACATTAGTTAAGAACAGTGTACATTCATATCAATATTATGTGTATTGACGTAATAGGTAGCTATGAATTTAGGAATGTTTCCCAAGAAATAGCATCTTTGGACTGGATATGTAGCTAAGTGGTAGAGTGGTTATTGTGAACGTTCAAGGGCACCAAGAAAACAAGAATTGAGAATTTTCAGTAGAAAAATTTTGTGTTGTTTTTAACTTGTCAGCATATATGGAGATGATACACTCAGTACCATTCAGATGAAAATAAGTGTGTTGGGTGGGGAATATGACTGGTCATCAGTGTACATTGAATGCATGCCAGGTGTTGAACCAGGTACAGGGTATGAATGTGTTTGGGCTTCAGTATCTATGGAGAATTTATTTCAGATCCTCTTGGGTATCAGAACTCACAGATGCTCAAGTCCCCTATAGAAAATGCTGTCCTATTTACCTCTGTGTATCCTCCTGTATTCTTGGGATTATCCCTAGATTATTTGTAATATGTAATATAGTACTATAAATTAATTATGTTATATTGTTTAGAGAATTATAAAAAGAAAAAATTAGTACAAATACAATTTTCTACTTTTTAATGTGGTACCCTTAGATACAGAGGGCCATCAATAGTTTCTGCTTTCCAGAAAAAAGTTCCTGTGAACATAGAAGGAGGGGAAAGAGAGTTGCAGTACTTGGTAGACAAAGGCAGGAGAAGGAAGTACTACAAGTTTGAAGCTGTTCTAGGCCACATAGTAAGTTCTACTTCAGCTAGACTCCATCACAAGACCGTCTCTGTATACAAAACAACAGTGCTGTGGGAATTCGGAAAATAGATCACTTCTTGGAAAGTTAAGAGAAGGCATTATGGAAAAGGTGGCCTTTAGTTTTCTTGAACTTCAATTACTTAAAACAGCTAAAGTTTATTTTCTTATAGTTTTGAAGACCAAAACCTAGTCTAGACTGTGAACTTAGGGTGCCAACAAGGTCATGGTTCCTCAGACTTTGGTAAACCTTTCTGCCTAGAATTCTGCTTCAGCCTCTGAATGCCAGGGTGAGAGACTTGTGCCACCCTGCACAGCTTGCATCGGGCTTTGATGCTTGTTTGCCACCACACCACTCTAGTCTCTTCCTTTGTCACATGGAGCCATCATAGTATCTCTGTGTCCAAATGTCCTTCTTAGAAAGATAAGATCATTGCATTAAGATCCTCCTTGGATACCACCTCATCTTAACTAGTTTCCTATTTCAAATTAAGTCCCTTTTTGAGAATAAAGGCTTAAATGGATCTGAAGACACAATTCATCTCTTAATAGGTGGCACTTGAGATGGCACAGAGCTAGTAAATTAGAATTTACTAAATAAGCCAGGAAGACAGCTCAGTAGATAAAGGTGCTTGCTCTTCCCACAAAGTTGTCTTCTGACCTCCACATTCACACCATGGCACATATGTCCAACACACATCATGAATACATATACACAACTAAGAAGTTTACTAAATAAGTGAATAATGATTGTGCCATGTGGGGAGATGAATCAAGAGAATGCTGGTTGTAAAAAAAAAAAAAAGCATATTTAGGTAATTGAATGGTTGCTGGTGTGTTGAGTTGTGGAGAGATGAAGCCAGAGCAGTTTGTTGGTGGCATGGATGCCAGATCTAGAACACTTTCATTTTGGTGGCTAGACAGTGTTTGGGAGCAGGATATCACTGTAGAAATTTTAAATTGTGATTAATGATTCAAGTTTTGGGTAACCGATTCAAGATTTAGAGACAGTTGTCAGGAGACCCTGGATTAGTAAACACCCTGAATTAAAACAGAGGGTCAATGATTTAACACATCTGCCATTTATTTACTCATGCCAGTAATTCTTCATTAGGACAGCCAAGAAAAAGCCCTTCTTATGAAGAACAATAGCTCAGTAATCTTGGGCACTGGGAAATAGCTTTTCAGGATCTCTATTCAAAAGCCTGTCTGAGGGTTAGGCATTGATAATCATATTGCTTGCATTTTCTTGCAGACTTTTCTTCAAACTTCTCTTTGCTGTCCTTGTTTTTTCTCTAAACCTGTTCAGCTTCTTTGTAGTCTTTAAATGATCTGAGTTGTGTGGGCTGGAGCAATGGCATGATTTAAGAGCTCTCTTGCTGCTCTTTCAGAGGACTTAGATTCAGTTCCCAGCACCCATATGACAGTTCACAATGTTCATAACTCCAGTTTCAGGAACTCTGATAGCCTCCTCTGCGTCCATGGGCATTGGGTACACACATCCTGCACATAAATAAGATGTAGGCAAAACACTCAAACACATAAATTTGAAAAATATATCTGACTAAGAGAACCATGTAAAAAAGGGCTGTGTATTATTCAAGGTAATGATAGATCCCCCTCGCCCTATGTGAGGTGTGTGTGTGTGTGTGTGTGTGTGTGTGTGTGTGTGTGTGTAGGTATGTAGATCAAATTGGGTATTTTCTTTGGCTCTTACTACTACTACTGCTACTGAGAGTTCACATCTTGAACCACAAGTAGGAAGCAAAGGAAGCAATTTCTAAATGGTATAAGTCTTTTGAAATCTCAGAGCCTGCCCCCAGTGACATACTTCCTTCATCAAAGCCATACCTCCTATTCCTCCTCAAACAGCTCCTAACTAAGGACCAACTGTTCAGTGTCTGAGACTTATGAGAGATAATCTTGTTCAAACCACAATAGGTGTGTGCTCACGATTGTTTGTTTTTATGTGCATGAGTGTTTTGCCTGCCTGGTGCCTGTGCAAGTCAAAAGAAGCCATTAGGTCACCTGGAACTGGAATTACAGATAGTGTGAGTCACCCTGTTGGTCATCTGCAAGAGGAAGTGTTCTTTAATCAATAAGCCATCACTCCATCCCTCATGCCCAACTTTTTACAAGGGTCCAAGAGATCCAAATTCAATTTTTAACTGGAGCAGAAAGCACTTTACTGACTGAGTCATCTATAAGCTTCTTTTTCTCCTAATGAGAGCTTGTTGGTTTTGTTCACAATAGGACTGTATTCAAACTGTGCATACTCATTCAAATTATGATCATTGGTGATCTTCAGGTGCTTTTCCTTAGCTGTGTCAAGGCCATTCTTCTTGACTTTGTGTTTAAGAACAAGTATCCCCATGGAATTTTTAAAAAATTGTGTTTATTGCAAACATATAATTATTTTATTTGTATAGTCATTATAAGCTTAATTCTTATTTGTATAGTCTTTATAACTTTATAAGCTTAATTCATGAAGGTTTTTGTAGTCTCTCTCTTTTTTTTTTTTTTTTTTAAGTTTTGGGAATCTAACCCAGAGCCTTCTATAACACAAGTTCTAATAGGTCTTAATAATAACAGCTTGGAGTCAGATGTTAGGGGGTGAAAGCTAAAAGATCAGAGAAGCAGAGCAGCCAGCTGCTAGAGTTCTTATCTCTATAGGGTTCTCAGACCGAAAAGAAATCAAGTTCCTGCCTCCTCCTGCCTATATCCCTCTCTCCATGCAGCCATCTCATGTCCTGACCGTGTAAGCCAGTTGGAGTACTGGATTTTGGCACCAAAATGTAAGCAAGTGTGAATGTTACAGCTCTGGAACTACAAAAATGCCCTGACTTATTGGGAAGCCAGGCTACCTAGAGCACACAATTGGACAGCTCTGGAGGCTGGAGCTGCAATAGAACAGCTCAACCCTGGAAAGAAAGGTGTCCAAACTAATTGGGAAACCAGGCTACCTAGGACAGCTCTGGAGGCTGGAGCCCTGTTGGACAGCCTCAGCCCTGGAGAGAAAGGTGTTGGGAAGCCAGAATATCTGAAACTGGAGTGGGATGGGGTGGGGGGGGAATAGTCTCTCAGCAGCATATAACAATCCTGCTCCTCTTCTAGAGAGAGGTGTTAGAGCCAGCTCTGCTAAAGGAAAGTCCTAGCCCAGTTAACTGCTGCTTCTGCTGTTTGGCTACAGTCTGCTAAAGGGGGAAGCCTCTGTATAAATGTAGCAATCTCCTCTCCTTGGCTCTGGTGAAAAATTGTTACTTTTTCTGCTGCAGCCTTGTTCAGCCCCCCTAAGGGTACATCCCTGCAAGTTTCTTCTATTCTTTTCTGCCTTTCTTAGTCCCGCTAAGGAAGTGTCTCAGCAAGTTGTTCTATTCTGCACCAAGAATGAAGATCTTTACCCAAGATCCTTGGAAAGGTGGATTCCTGCCTCTGCCAGGGTGGGAAAGGAAGCCACCAACTGAACAGGCAGAGGGGCTTACATAGGACTTCTTAGGGGAGGAGTTTTCCCATGGAGAGGTTTTTCCGTTCAGAGATTGGTTAGTTTTCCTGCTCAGGGATTGGATAGTTTAGTGGGTTAGGACAGAGATGGCTCTGATTTTAGGGCCAACTGTGTTTCTTTCACTGGTCCTTTTTAGACTTTTGGCTCTAATTTTGAGGCCAGGGCATATTTCTTCCACTGACACTGATTCTAGGGACAAAGTATGTGTCTTTGGCACTGGTTTTAAAGTCAGGATGTTTTTCTTTGGCTCTGGGTTCAGGGATAGAGTGTTTCTTTCACTAGTTCAGGGTTTGAATCCTGAGTATGTTTTTTTTTTTGTTTTTTGTTTTTTTTTTTCACTGTCTCTGGGTTCAGAGTAAAGGTCTTAATAATAACAGCTTGGAGTCAGATATTAGGGGATGAAAGCTGAAAGATCAGAGAAGAAGAGGAGCCAGCCACTAGAGTGCTTACCTCTCTGAAATCATCCGATTGAGAAGAGACTGTGTTCCTGTCTCCTCCTGTCTATATTCCCCTCTCCACCCAACCATCTCACTTCCTGTCTGTCTGTACAGACCTCTAGACCTCTATGATTCACTCTCTGAACCTCAGGCAAGCTTTATTTGTTAGAGTATAAAGAAGATATCACCACATGGTAGCAGTATTGATGCACTTTTAGTCATGTCTATGTATTTGCCATTTTTAGTGGACACAAAATAACAAAACTTGATTATTTGGTGTTTTTTGTTTGTTTTTTATTTATTTTTTTGTCATTTTTAAGCCTTTCCTATTTTTCTGTTAGACTGTATTCCCTAAAGTGATTTAAAATTAGGATTAAGGATATTATTTTTGGCTACATTGTCATATTATTCTTTAGAATGATTACCAGTTTCTGTTGCAATTAGCTACTAATTAAACTAGATTTTTATATATTATGTTCTTGTAGCACAATTGCATTATATCACAGTTTATTTGGAAGCTGTGTGATACTTTAAGGCTTTATCATACAAATTTTCATACATACTAACTTCCTCCTGTCATAGTGCCTGTCATCTCTGTTTAACATGTTGCTATATTCTTAATGGGTTAAACCATATAAAAATAAAGACATTTTGCTGGGCAGTGGTAGCTTGTGCCTTTAAACCCAACAGAATCAAACAGATCACTGTTTGAGGCCAGCCTGATCTGCAGAGTGAGTTCTAGGACAGCTAAGGCTACACAGAAAAGCCCTATCTTGACAAACCAAAAACAAATAAAGATGTCTTGATACCATACTGTGGCATGCATCTTTTATAAGTACAGATATAAGCACTGTAGGTGGACTTTTATGTCCCACCAGCCAGTTCCCAAATAACCACACGGAGACTTAATATTAATTATAAATGCTTGGCAGATAGCTCAGGCTTGTGACTAGCGTACTCTTACATTTTAAATTGATCATATTTTTTTTTTTTTTTAAATCTGCCCTCTGCTACATGGTGGTACCTTCTTTGAACATGGCATGTTCATCTTGCTTCTCTCTGCATCTGCTCAAGACTTCCAAGTCCTCTCCTTCTTCCCAGCATTCTCTTAGTCTGGTTCTCCTGCCTAACCTTGTCCTGTCTAGCTGTAGGCCAGTCAGCTTCTTTATTAATTCAATTACAGTGACATATTCCACGTTTCCCCCTTTTGTCTAAATAAAAAAAGGAAGGTTTTAACCTAACATAATACAATTATATACAACAAAAACAGTCATCAAGTAAGAATTACAATTACAATATTCAGTACTTATCTGGCAGGGGAGATACCATGATCATGAAGGTGGTTTTCCTAGGCTTATCCATTGCACTCCAGATGTGTTGATCCCTGTGATTTCCTCAAATGCAGGAAGTTCACCAGCATAATTTGTGGTAGTGGGGGACTGCACTTGCGCTCTCCCCTGGAGGGGGGGTGACCCAATATCTAATTTATTTTATATTTAGCAAATTTAGAGAAAATGTTATTTAATCTTTGTGAGTCTAAAGTTTTATACCTAATTTACCTTTTTATCATAACCAAAAAAAACCTTTTAAGTCTAATTATTTAGTTTTTAAATCCATCAAAGATCCCAGAAGGGTGTAATATTACCTAATGGCAAGGACATCTGGCTGCCTGGACAGTCACCCAAAGTTCTTCTGTAAGGTTGGGGCATCTGTCTTTGGCCTACAGGCTTAGTATATTTGACAGATATTTTGTAAGAAGCAAGGGATTTTGAAGGACTGACCTACCTTGTCTTGGCAAAATTTAACAGTCTTTTTTTTTTTTTTTTGCGTATTGCTAGTCCAGTTTGGACAGTACTGTGAGCAGTTGAGGCAGGGACAGTTTCTTTGCCCAAATGGCTAACTTTTGCCATAAAGAAAGCAAACTCCATATAGGGTTTTTTTTGATGCCCATCATCCTTTTTTTTTTTTTTTTTTTTTTTTTTGAAGTAGATTATTGCTGTCAAGAGCAGACGTGTTTCACTGTCATGAAAAGCCTTTGGTTATAAAACATTAAATGCCACATTCTATAGGTTTTTGAAGTGTTTGTAGACCATCTATCTAAACAAATCTGTGTATGACCTTGAAAACATACCTAACAGGACTATAAGTTTGACTGTTGTGGAAAATTTGATTATTATGGGTGACTATAATCAATCTGTATTTCTTAATTGTACATTACATTTTTAAGTGAGGTGCATAAATACAAACAAGAGTAGAAATATATATACAGTATAACAAATTTAAATTTGTGCCAGTAAATCAAAATTCATGCCAGTGTAAAATATTTTGAGATCAATAGTTGCTTGTTGGATTAAAGTAGATTCAATAATTTATCCTTTTATGCCATTATTTTTATATTGTATGCCTCTTTTTTTTTATTCTTCAGTAAGAGATCTTTGAATCTAACTCCTTTTTGTTTTGTTTTTTTAGTTGTAGTGTTTTTTAAACCATGACCAATAATAATTTGTAACCAAACCTCCTAAACAAAGATAAACATTCATAATTCTTCTTTTAGGAATACAAATGTTGCTTTTTCTATACTGCTTCCTGCTGTCTGGGGACACTGGCATCTTTGGGGGACCCTGAGAAAATTTAGGATAATGGTTAAGTCTTGATTGGAGTAGTCTGTGAAGCCTGGACCATTTCAGCCAGCAGCCTTGAAGTTGTTCTGGATGTAGAACTCTGAGAAAACTGTAACAGAGGTGTTCTGAGATGCTGGGTCACCTGGGCCATTTGTTTTTAATGGTGTCTGGTTCCATTGCTCTGAAAATAATAAGCTTTTAAGGTAACATACATATCTGCATTAATACAAGTATAGACTGTATTAATTTTTGTTTTATGTTAAAATGGTTTTATGGTTAAAATGTTTTTATGGTAAAATACATGTTACGTGTTTTGTATTTTTCCTAGGATTATTTTTTATGTCTGTAGCCAGGATTTTTAGGGGGTCTTCTCTGATCAAACTTGATCCATATCAACCTGGAATGAATTCATAGCCTCTCATTTCTTGTAGAAATAAAAACATAACCTATTCCCCAAAGCAACACACCTTTTAACTTCCATTTTGAAGTCAAGATATTTTTTCAAATATATAAATTGGGCCAGGTGTTGGTGGTGCACGCCTTTAATCCCAGCACTCGGGAGGCAGAGGCAGGTTGATGTGAGTTTGAGGCCATTCTGGTCTACAGCGCTAGTTCCAGGACAGGCTCCAAAGCTACAGAGAAGCCCTGTCTTAAAAAACAAAATATATCTAGCAGCTTTCATAATACAATGTCTCTTAGCAGGTCTTGCATCAACAATCAAAAAGTTTAAAGACACACAATAACATACAGGATTCAGATTCTCTGTGTATTTTTCATCTTTACATGGTTTATTATTTCGTTTTAATTTACTCCCTTTTAAAGGACTACATTATTTTTAATCTATGACTGTATATACCCCTTTTCTTTCCTCTCAAAAGCCTATGTGTATTTTTAAACACACTGTAACCCACTTAGAATTATCTTTTTTAAAGCTGGATCTGTTTTTACTGAGAATCTATATTGTTTTATGATGGAAAAAGATGAATCTTGAACTGCTATGTCAGTGTACCCCCTCCCCTTAGTGAATGGCACTAGCTCCTCCTCCCTCAGTTTCCTGAGAGCTTAACTTTAAGGCAAGGTGCCAGCGATGTATTACTGCCCCAACTCTGGGAAGTTTTTGGGTTCAAGCTGCCACAAGTAGCCTGCCACCTGTAGCAGGGCCTCTTAAAAGATCTGCACCCGTGTTTGCTACTAGTATCAAACCTACCTGGTTTTATGAGAATCTATATTGCTGCCTACAAATCACAATATCCTTTTTTTCTCTTAAATAAGTGCTCTGTTTTGATTAGAGTATTATTATTTAAATGATCATTTTAGGGTTGGCAAGATGGTTCATCAGGGAAGATGCTTGCTACCAAGCCTGATGACCAGAGTTTGAACCTCAGGACCCACATGATAGAAGGAGAGAACTTACTCCCAACAATTATTTTCTGACCTCTGTATGTGTGCATTGTGTGCATGTGTATATGCCCACAAATGTAACAAATAACTTTTTGAAATTACTTATAGTTGTAAGTATCTTTTTGGGTTCTGTTTTGGTTTGGTTTGGTTTTTGAGTTTTGTCTTCTGGGGTGTCTTGGAACTTACTTTGTAAAGCAGGCTGGCCTTGAGCCTGTCTTTGCCTCCCAAGTGCTGGAATTAAAGGTGCACATTACCATGTCTAGTTTGTAAATCTCTTTTTTAATGCATACGTTGTATATTACATGCTGGAGTCAAATGCCTAACTAAATAAATTAGAATCTTATTAATACAGTGAGGACAACACTGGAAAGAGTAATGAACAAAAACAGCATTCACATAGAAAAGATTTTGGCAGATTATGTAAGCATGGACATACATGTTACTGTTGCTTACCTTTCAATTCCCAGACAATCATAATAAAATGTTATCCTTTATATTCAACTAGGGGGATTTTTTGAAAAGCATCTAAAGGGAATAAATAACAGCAAGTGTGTCAAATGAGGTATAGGCACTAAAGTAAGGCTACATAATTATATTGGATAGGAAGCTCAACAATGCTTAATTTTGTGGGAGAAGCAAAGACTGGACTCAGTACTGTTATCTAATGTGCCAGGCTGGAAAGGAGTTTTGCAGTTTGGTCAGACAAAGAAGCAATATGTTGAGGAAATCCTATACCAATAATAGAACATTTAAACCTTAAGGAGAGGGACAACCATAATGTGTTAGCATGTTTTTAATGGGTTTCATCCATGTTCAAGAACAGTATCTTGGGATTCATTTACTATAACAAAAAGGCAGCACATCATCCTAAGTTTCCTCCTTGCCTTGAAGAGAACATCTTCTGTTGTAAAGTTAAGTGAGCTTAATTCACCTTTTAAATTTTTCCCAGCCAGTCATTTTGACACAAACTTTTAATCCTGGCACTTGTGAGGCGGAGGCAGGCAGGTAGATGTCTAATTTCAAAACCAGCCTGATCTGCATAGTGAGTTCAAGGCCAGACAGAGCTTCATAGAGAGAGCTTGTCCAAAGGGAAAAAAAGAATTCCCCCTGTTCTTTTATAATCTTTTCATCACTTCTTTCAGGTTCTTCTTATTTTTTTGTTTTTGGTTTTTTGAGACAGGGTTTCTCTGTATTGCTTTGGAGCCTGTATTGGAACTAGCTCTGTAGACCAGGCTGGCCTTGAACTCACAGAGATCTGCCTGCCTCTGCTTCTTGAATGCTGGGATTAAAGGCATGCACCACCAACACCCAGCAAATTCTTTATATCTTTTAAAACATGTTTATTTTTATTTTATGTGTATGAATGTTTGCCTACATGTATGCATGTATATCACATAGAGGCCAGAAGAGAGAATGGAATTCTCTGGAACCAGACTTACAGATGGTTGTGAGCCACTATGTAGGTGCTGGGAACTGAACCTAAATATTTGCGAGTGCTCTTAATTGCTGAGCCATCTCTCTCTATCCCCTCATCCATATCTTTAAAAAAAATGTTATACTTGGTCCTGCAATGCTTAACTCCCATGATACCTTCCTGTTTGCCACATTGCTATTATTTGAGTGATCAAAGGACCACGGGGGTAATTGCTAGGTCTTTCTATTGTAAAGTTGCATTTTGTGTGTGTGTGTGTGTGTGTGTGTGTGTGTGTGTGTGTGTGTGTGTGTGTGTGATTTCTTAGAAATGTGTATCTGAGAAAATATATTGAATTAATGAGCTCATCTTGCTGTACTTTTCATCTTATTTGACCATGTGTTCAGTATGATTTGATACTTTCTATATATATTTATATTGTGCACATAAAATTGTATTCAGTATAACCAAAACTGATAGACTGTTATTACAGATAAACTTCAGTGTCAGGAGATAAATAAAACCAGAGCTGTTGTGAGGAGGTTACACACAAGCATCTGATAATATAATTAGAGGCATTTCTTTCATAGGATTTCATGATGGTATGTGCCTGCTTTTTTTCGTGTGTGTGTGTGTGTGTGTGTGTGTGTGTGTGTGTGTGTGTGTGTGTGTGTGTGTGTGTGTGTTCTGTATATCTGCCTGCCTGCCTGCCTGCCTGCCTGCCTGCCTGCCTGCCTGCCTGCCTGCCTGTCTGTCTGCAGATACCAGAAGAGGGCACTGAATCCCTGAAATTGGAATTATTTTTAGGAGGTTATGAGCTGCCTGACATGGGTAATGGGAACTGGACCCCAGCCTGCTAGAAAAATAGCAAGCACCCAACATCTGAGCCATTTCTCCAGCTCTGTATCTATGTATCTGTGTAAAAAAAAAAAACTTTTTTTTGGATACAAGGTTTGTCTGTGTAGACTTGGCTGTCCTGGAACTTGCTCTGTAGACCAAGCTGGCCTCAAACTCAGAGATCCATCTGCCTCTATGTCCTGAGTTCTGGCACTAAAGGTGTGCACCACCACTGCCTGGCCTGCAACTTCTATTTTATTTATATTTCTAATTTTTTGCCTTTTAGTATATCATACACTTATTTCTAGTTCATAAAATACTATCTAATTAATTTTTATAACTGCATATTCTGTTTATGTACTTCAATGGATATTTCTGAGTCTTTCCATTATAAACAATCTCACATATTATCTATGTATGTTTTTAAAAATAGAGTTTTAAGCTGGGCATTGGTGGCACACACCTTTTATCCCAGCGCTCAGGAGGCAGAGGCAGGCAAACTCTTTGAGTTCAAAGCCAGCCTGGTCTATAGAGCAAGTTCCAGGATAGGCTCCAAAGCAACACAGAGAAACTCTGTCTCAAAACAGAAAAAAAAAGTTTTAAAACCTAAAAGGAACCTGAAAAATCTATTTAGCTATAGCTGATGATCTGTTGCCTCATTATATAACTTTAAGGAACTGTTGGTTCATAAAAATTGTGTCTTGACTCACAACTTTACGGACAGGCCACAAGGAGAACTCTAGGCAAAGCCACCCTAGCATGGTCGGCCTCTCTCCTTCCATTTCACATTGTGTGTTAGTGTAGCTAGTGCTAATCAAAGTCAGATGTGGCACACACCTGCAAGGCTGAGGTGAGGCGATTAAGAGCTTTGGGCTAGCCTGAGCTACAAAACTAGGTTCTGTCTAAATAAATAAACAGTATATTATTCTGAATATGTATACCAGCTGATTTTAGTATTTGAAAAATGAACACTAAGGTTAGGACATGTTTGTATGGGTTTTAGGCTTTTTTTCATTTCCATGGATGGATGGTACAGTAGATGCACTTTGACACAATTGTGGATTTGGGACATGTGTGTTTCTATTTCTTTGTTAGTTTTTACGGTCGTCATTTAGAAAATAATTACTTCAGAATATAAAGTAAAAGCTAAATTAAAATGTATGATGTTATCAACATACTTATAGTTTAACCAGAATAACACTGATAAGGACTGTATACAGGGTAAGCTGGGACAAATCAGCTAACCTGTGAGACTCTAGTGCATAATATAAATCTTAGGGTTTCTACATTGGATAAATACATACTGCCTTTCTCTCCTTTCCCCTTTTCCTTTTCCTTCTCCTATGCCCTTCCTCTTTTCCTCTCTTTCTTTTGTGACAGTCTCAAAGCAGTTCATGGACTAGCCTAGAATACATTGTGTAGTCCAGGCTTTCCTCGATGTGTCTGTATTTTAAGTATGTTAATTGATATACAATGTTCATTAAGTGGTGGTGCATGCCTGTAAATCCGAGCACTCTGGAGGCAGAGGCAGGTAGATCTCTCTGAATTCAAGGCCAGCCTTGTCTACAGAACAAGTGCCAGGACAGGCTCCCCAGAGCTACACAGAGAAACCCTGTCTTAAGAAACCAAAAGCAAAACATAACAAAACAAAAGCATAAACTGTAAAGATCATGATTTAAAAATGAACAGACCTGTGTAAGTAACTTATACAGCTATTGAGCATTCTTGGCAATAATAAAGTTTACTTGCTAAAACCATTATGCTAAGAGACTATATCATTTCTTTTACAACTCTTCAGAATAAGTTAACAGAAATAATAATAGGTGAAATTTGGCCAGTCATCAACATTTACTTAGACTCTGTTTATTGGGTTAATTTAGTCTTTTCTGATGTTTCTCCTCTTCTTTGTTCTTTTCCCCTTTTGTCTAGGTCCTGGGAGGAATGGAGAGGGGTCCTATTGACTACCTTCTCTGAAAGTGGTCAGAGAGTTCTTAAACAGGTCTGTCAATTCTATGGAATACAAATAAAAGTCGGATGGTTTGAAAGACTTAGTTTCTAATTAGAAATAAACTTTTAAATTTTTTTTTTTTTTTTTTTTTTTGGCAGTGCTGGAATTGAACCTAGTCCCTCATATGTGTTAGGCAAGCACTAAACCACTGAGCTATCCCTGAGACCATAAACTTTACTTAAAAATTTTAAACATTTATGATATGTGTATGTATGTGGATGTTTGAGTGCCTTGGTATATATATGGAGGCTGGAGAGAAGGTAGTACTCTCTACCATCTGAGTTTGGGGAAGATTGAACTGGCCATCAGGCTTGGCAGCAAGTGCCTTTACCTGCTATACCATCTCACTGGCTAAAGTTGACCTTTTAAAAGGAAGTTACTTTGACAAGCTCAGTTTATGACAAAATACTTTGGGAAGCTCTACTTGGCCTGGAAGGGAAGGAAGGAAGGAAGGAAGGAAGAAGGGAGGGAGGGAGGGAGGGAGGGAGGGAGGGAGGGAGGGAGGAACGAAGGAAGGAAGGAAGGAAGGAAGGAAAAAAGAGGCAGGCAGTCAGGCAAGCAAAGCATGTGGCCATATGGGCGTCAGCTGTAATCCCAGCACTTGGCTGAGGCAGGAGTGTCATGATCCTGGGCACATACTGAGTTCAGAGCCAGTCTGTAGAAAGACCCTGTCTCAAAAAGTTACCACCAACAACTGATAAAGACATATTTCAAAAATTGTCTTTTTATATGAAATGTGGATGAATTTTTAATTGTTTTCATAGGAGGAACCACGAATAGATGAAGAGGTTAATTTCTCAGTTGTCTATGGTTGTGCAAGAGAATAGAAGCATAGATAAAAGCTCCAAAGCAGGTTATTTACTTGACCCTTTCTGATGTTAGAATTCCCAACAACAAGCTGCCTTACAGATCTCAGAAGATCTAGTGTCTGTGTCATCACCAATCAGCTTGATCATCCTTGATCATTGTGCAGATATAAACTCTGGCTCAGGGAGTGCCTAAACTTGTCTTTTCACTGGCATCACTGGTATTCTTGAATTCTTGATCATCACCTGTGCCCAATTTTAGACAATAATTGGCTCAAATTGTTGATCTTTTTATTTTATATGTAAACATATGTATGTGTCTGCATGTACCTCCCCCAGTCCCACTCTACCCCTGTCATTTGCTTTTTTTTTTTTTTTTTTTTTTTTTTGTGGTGCTGGGGATTGAAAGCAAGACCTTGCTTATGCTAGCTAGGTAAGAGACCTCCCTCAGGCCCGAGATTTGCTTTTCTATTGTTGATAATGATAGCAGGGGTTTCCCCGTCGTCCCCCCCATTGTCATTTGTTTCAATGTCCTCCCCCCACCTTTATTTTTCTTGCTGAATTTTGTTTTTTGAGACAAGATCTTATTAATGGAGCTTGGGTGGCCTGGAATTTTCTCTGTAGACCAGGCTGGCTTTAACTCACAGAGATCGACTTGCCTTTGCCTCCTAAGTGCTGGAATTTAAAGGTGTCTGTCATCATGGCCAGCTATTTGTTTATATTTGATCAGTCTTACAGGGCTTTAGATTTTAAGTCATTACAAAAAAAAAAAAACCTTTCCACTTAAAGATTGTAAATATTTGTTCTGTGCTTCTGTAATATTAAAATGTAAAACTGGAAATTTTTGATCTGTTTGTAGTTATTGTGTAGCAGGAGTAATAGATCTATTTTTATTAATCTTCTAGATGACTACCTTGTTCCATTACATAAAGACAGGAAATCATTTTTGTCTTCACCTTTATGAGATACTAAAATTCCAAAATTCAATTAATCTCCCATCCATTTATATAAGTTTTCATAGTAGTTTTAACTATTGAGAATATAGTGTGTGTGTGTCAATGTTTGTTAATGTGTGTATTGCTTGTGTGTTGTGTATGCATGTGGAAGGTGGAAGGTGGAGCACAGAACCATTCTCACCTGGAAGTCAGAGGACTCTGGATGTCCTGCTGTATCACTCTCCACCTTATTCCTTTGAGAAAAAGTCTCAAAACCTGGAGCTAGAAGGTAGCCAACAAGCCAGTGATCCTCCTGCGTCCACCCCACAGTGCTAGAGTTACAGGTGCATACATGCTATGCTCAGCTCTTTATATGTGTGCTAGAGATTTGGGCTCTAATCTCATGCTTGCATGGCAACCACTGTCACCCACAGAGCCATTTCTCCTGCCCCTAATAACATGTTTTAATCTGACAGGGCTTAAACCATTTTCTAATATGATTTTTCAGTTTTCCAACAAACCTTAGAGTCAGGTTGTCTTGTTAAATTATAAATTAGGGAGAACTGACACATGTGAATCTTTACACATGAGGGTATTATTTTATCCATGTCTTTTAAAAATTGTTCTTCATAAGCATTTAAATTTTTTCATGTATACAAACAATTGTCTGCATGTATGTATGGTATGGATGTGCACTGTGGATGTATCTGGTGTCCAAAGAAGTCAGAAGAGATCTTCAGATCCCCTGGAACTAGCGTTACGGATGGCTGCAAGCCACCATGTGAATGCTTACAATTGAACCCAAGTCCCTTCCTGAAAGGGCAACAGGTGCTCTTACCAATGAGCTCTCTCTCCAACCCCCTTCATAAATATTTTTAGGTTTTCTTTTTACATCTTGGCCTTTCTCTTTAGTTAATTAAAGATTCTAACTTTCTTGTCACTATTAAAAATGAGATCTTACCCCATGTGTTGATGACTAAATAGGTAGTAAATGCTGGTTTTATTTTTTTGTCCTGAATATTAATTTTGCACTATGCTGCTTTGCTAAGTTTGGTTATCTGTCCTTTGCTTGGCTTTCAAGAATACAAGTCTGTCATTTTTGTTAGTTTTATATAGTTGGTATATATAGTTGTGTCTTGTTTCATTTTATTGATTTTTATACATCTGTGCTTCTGACTTCATCGACACACCCTATTCTCCTCTGTGAAGCTGCTGCTGAGTTGTATTTGTTGTTTTCTGAGTGTGGTGCTTCACATATACAAGCACAACCCCCCCCCCCCCAGTTACACAGTAGCCCTCACTTTTGTGCTTAGGAAATAAATTTTGTCATGTTAAGAAAGCATTTAGTGTTTTGTTTTGTTTTGTTTTGTTTTTGAGACAGGGTTTCTCTGTTTAGCCCTGACTCTTCTGGAACTTGTTTTGTAGACCATGCTGGCCTTGAGCTCATAGAGATCCACCTGCTTCTGCCTCCCTAATGCTGGGATTAAAGGCATATGCCACCAAAACTGGGCTATTTCTATATTTTCTTGAAATTTAGAGAAATTATCATCAAGAATGAATGGCTATGTCAGTTAGATGAAGTAGGCATGTAATTCAGATATACTGGAGACTAAGGCAACAGGAGCAAGAATTCAAGGCCAGCCTGAATTACATATTACCAGTCCAGCCCAGGCTGGCATGGTATCACACAGCTTTAATCCCAGAATTCAGGAGGTAGAGGTAGATGGACCAGGCTGTGGTGTATATAGTGACTTTCAGAACAGCCAGGGCTAGATAGTGACACCCTGTCTCTAAATAAGTAGGTAAATTGCCACCCTAATAGTTAGTGCCTATCTAAAGAAAAAAGAAAGAAAGAGGGAAAAAAAAAAAAAGAAAGAAAAAGCAGGCAGAGGTGCACTAGGGAATAGCTAAGTGACAAAATTAAAATGCTTCTATAAAACTGTAGATTCGGTACCCAGTTCTGAGGACAGGGACAGGTTAGTTATATCAGTGGAGAGAATCACATAACATCTTCCCCCAGTTTCCTGATACCAAGTTTGCTTTGAATTCCAACAACAAACTTCACTTGGTCATAATGTACCACCAGAGTCTATTTAAAATTTAATTCAGAGTCTCACATATTGGTGTAAGACCAAACAATGTAAGAAAGATTGATCTGTAGCTTTCTGCCTACAAATTGAGTATTTATATTTACTTCATAAAGTGAATTGAGGGCTGGCAAGATTACTTATTCCATAAAGGTGTTTGCTATGAAGCCCGCTTATCTGCATGCATTCAGTCACTGGAACCCACAAAGAAGTGGAAGGAGAACTGACTCTCCAAAGTTGTCCTCTTGATCTCCATGTGAGTACTGTGTATGAGTATGCCACATATATACAAAAGAAAATAAAAGACTTGAAAGGTTTGCCTGAATACTGAGTGCTCTGGGACAACTTTGGGGCCATAAGACTTCTGTGTTCTTTAAAGGATTGTTTAGTTTTTCATTACATTTGTTTATGGTGCTTGGGTGAATAAGGCCCTGCAGGTGGTCATGGTGGGACAAAGAACTGTGAAAAGGTGAGAATGAAAAATTGGTTCAGATTGACTTTATCCACCTGGATCAGACTTCAGGGAGTTTGGTGCCAGGTGGTCTATTCCCAACAAATTTAAACACAGTATAATTTGGGGAAAGGTTTCCTGGTGTAGTACAATCCCTGGTGCACAGAGGAGCATAATTACATCAAAACTCAGCTACGGCCTGTCATTTCTTTGAAGAAGATGGGTTCTAGATATAGGTTAAAGGCTAATGATCTGGCCTGGTTTTAGTCATTCAAATAGCATGGAGATCTTTTAGGCTATCAGCTACCTTGGTCCTGGTTGTGGGAGCTTGGGGGAGCCCCTAGCCATACACATAATATAAGGATCATTTAGACTACTGGATATCTCTGGTCCTGGTTGTGGGAACTTGGGGAGACCATGGCTGTGAAGGTTATTTAGATTACTAGCCAACACCAGTCCTGGTTGTAGGAGCTTGATATGGCCTGGTCCAACACAGGACACAGATCCAGGCTGATAAGCACTTCCCAGTTTCCAGCTTTCTAGGTAGAAAAATAGGTTTTACATCTTTCCTATTGGAAAGGCAATATTGTGTACTTAACACAATATTGTGTACTTAACACAACCTGGTCTCCCTGGAGGTCTTTGGGTGCGAGTGCCTTCATGCTAAGCTCTCAACATGGGAGTATTATAATTATTTATCTTGTAGCTGTGCAGACCAGTCTGGTCTGCATAGTGAGTTCCAGGTCAGCCAGGGATACACAGAGAAACTGACACTTTGACCCAACAGGAATATCTTAGTTTCTTATGGAAGCTGTTTTGTCACATGACACTTAATGCAACATTTTTCCTATCTCAAAAACAAATATATTATGATGAACAAACTTGACCAAAATAGTCTTCAGTCCTTTTCATTTTCTTTGTTGCTTTCCTTTTTTGTTTTGCTTTTTCAAGACATGGTTTCTCTGATAGTCCTGGCTGTCCTGGAACTCTTATCTGTAGACCAGGCTGGGCTTAAACTCACAGAGATCTTCCTGCCTCAGCCTCCCGAGTGCTAGGATTAAAGTCCTGCACCACCACCAACAGAGATCTTCCTGCCTCAGCCTCCCGAGTGCTAGGATTAAAGTCCTGCACCACCACCACCCAGCCTGTTTTTTTCATTATTTACTTTCTTAAATTAACTAGTTAAATAGCTACTTAAAAAAATATTTCCCCAGTATAAAAATATTTGAGCTGGGCATGATAGCACCTACCTGTAATCACAGCACATGAGAAGGTGAGACCAGAGGGTTGCTAAGAATTCAAGGTCAGACGTGACTGCAGAGTAACTACCTGACTCATACTTTTAAAAAATTATTAATTTACCTGTTTATTTTTGTTTTATTTTATTTACTTGAGATAGAGTCTCATGCAATGCAGGCCTCATACTCTCTTTGTTCAAGGCGAGCCCCTGCCCTGAGTGTCCCCTCTGACCCTCCTACCTTGAGTGCCCCCTCTCCTCCCTAGTACTGAGATGATCAGATTGAGCATCTGGGCCTGTTCTCTTCCTGAGGTTGGTTGGTTGGTTTGTTATGTTTTTTGAGACAAGAGTTTCTCTGTAACAGTCCTGTCTGTTGTAGAATTTGATTTGTAGACCAGGCTGGCCTGGAATTCACAGAGATCCTCTGCTTCCCAAGTGCTGGAATGAAAGGTGTGTGCCACCAACTCCTCCCGGCTTCCTTTCTGAGTTTTGTGGGAAAGGGTCTTGATGTATAGCCCAGAGCGGCCTTTAATCTGTGCTGCTCTTGCCTCCTGGCTGAATGCAGGTGTGCCCATCAATGCCTGTTCTTCTTTTGTTCTCTAATTGAGATGTTTTATTAATATATTCATTTTGCTCCCTTTTGTTGATTTTTAATTTTAATGTTTTTTTTCTAACTTTGAGTCAGTTATTTAAGTCATTTATTTACTTCCCTTTACCCCTCATGTAGATATTTTATGACTATGAATTTTCTTCCTCGCTAACTTACCTGTATTCTTTGGTTCCTATAGGTAGGTAGTATTGATTTATAATTTTCTAGAAAGTTTTAATTTCTGCTTGATTTTTTTTTTATTATTAACCTGAGCCCATAGGTTTTGCTGTTTTTTTTTTTTAAGATGGAAAGCCTTCTGTTTGTTGGTTTTACTTTGAGTTAATCATTTTAGTGCACTATTACTTGGGTATTTGACTACTTCGTTGTTGCTTCGACATATTGAGATATTTCCTTATGGTCTAACTTTAAAAAGTACCTTTTTCTTTAATTAAAAAGCAATTAAACATGGGAACTAGGAGATGGCTCAGTATGGTTAAGAGCAGGGACTGCTCTTCCAAAGGACCTGGGTTCAATTCTCAGCACCCACATGACAGCACATAACTATAATTCCAGCTCCAGGGGATCCAACATCCATGGCAAAACACCAATGTACATAAAATTAAAAAGCAATTAAACAATAGTTTATTACTTATTAATTACTAGTACATATCCATCTAAATTTTCAAGATTATAAAATCAATATTGAGCTGGCAAGATGGTTTCGGAGGATAGGGACACTTGGCCACCATGCCTATTGACCTAAGTTCAGTCTCCAGGATGGTAGAAGAGAAGAGCCGATTCTCACAAGTTGTCTTCTGAGCTCTGTACACTGTGGTACATACATACTAAATATATTTTTAGAGATTTTAATCAGTATGTAATCAGCAATAACAAAATTATAGCACCCAAGTTAAATATGTTGTAGTCTAATACTATCTTGTTAAGATAATTTTAAAAAATCATGCCAAAATAATTAATTTTCCTTGTATAATTTGTGTGTTTGTCATAAAGAATGCTTTAGAATTTAAACTAAAATTGTATCATTAGGACTATGATATTGTGAGTAAAATTTGTTCTTTTTGGAGTTTAAAAATAAATTTGATAATCTGTTAGACGAGTCTTGTTGCATGATTTCTAATTGGTATTAATAATAAAAAGTTAGAGTCAGCTATCAGGGGGTAGAAGGCTAAAAGATCAGAGAAGCAAAGCAGCCAGCCACTGGAGAGTTCTTACCTCTACCAATGCTCAGACTAAAGGAGCAATCCTGTCCAGCCTCAGACTGCCACCTCCAACTGACTTCCTAGCCTGAATCCTTCATGTGGCATGCTCAGACTGAGCTCAGCCTTATTGTGGTGCTCTCTCCACCCAGCCATGTGCCTTCTGTCTCCACCTCCTTATGATGAGATTAAAGGTGTGTCACTTCACGTGATGAGATCAACTTTGTGTGAGCTGTTGTTCTTTTAGACTGGGCTAGTCTTGAACTAACAGATCTGTCTGTCTCTATTGGAATTAAAGGTGTGTGCCACCACTGCCTGGCCTCTGTGGCTAACTAATGTGGCTAGTTCTACACTCTGATCTTCAGGCAAACTTTGTTAGATCATAAAGCAAATATCACCACATTGTATTTAATATGAATAGAAACTATTCTGTGGGACTGGGCAGATGCTTGGCAGTTATGAGCTCTGGCTGCTCTTCCAGAGCACCTGGGTTGGTTCCCAGTACCCATCTGGAACTCTAGGTCCAAGGGATCTGACACCCTCTTCTGGCCTCCATAGGCACCAGGCACATATATAAATGCAAGCAAAACACTCATACACACAAACAAATCTTTAAAAACTTATACAAAGGAAAATATTTGACTCCAAATATCTATAGGCAAGTTCCCTGTTTAATTTGGCAAATTTAGGAATGAAAGTCTGGAGAGTTCTGAAAAGCCAGATTTCCCAGTTCTGTGATTCTTATATGAAGCTGATTTGGGTTCCTGAATTTTGCTTCTACATTCTATATGAGCGGTAGGGCATGTTTTAAGATTTCTAATGAAAATTCTTATTTAATAATTTCTAGAGTTTCCATATTGACCTTATAACTTACATGTTTGTATTTTTGCCCTAATTTCTTTTTTAATCCTGTGTTTTTACTTGCTCCCCCCCCCCTTCTTTCCTTTCTAAAGAGTTCTGATTTGGCTGCTACTTTGAAATACAAGCCCCAAAGATGCCACCTTGTTTGGACTTAGAGGATGACCTGGAAGAGTGATAAAAATTAAGACATTTTGGTAAGTGAGACTTTATGTAAGAGAATTTTTAAAAGAGTCCTGTAGTGGGATATTCACTTTGTCTGCTTCTGTGGCACTGACCACACCCATTGAGGGGTGGAGCCAGGGGCGGAAGTGACCTGTGGAACTAGGTCTGAGAAGGAGGTGGGGAACGCTCTCTTTCTGGCTTTACGCTAAGAGAGGAGCATCCGGTTCCAACTGTTGTGTTCATCTGTCTGTGTTGTGAGTTGTTTCTCCCTGAATAAACATCTGTTCAGCCTATTTGTTTATTCTGACCCTTATTAAACCGCAATAGAGTCCATCTTATTTTATATATATTGTGTGTGTTTTGCCTTTATGTATGTCTGTGTATCACATTCATGCAGTCCCCATGGAGGTCAGAAGAAGAACAAATACCCTGGAACTGAGGTTACAGACAGTTGAGCCTCCATGTAGGTTCTAGGAATTGAACCTGGGTTTGAGTCAGTGCTCTTAACTGCTGAGCCACCTCTTTGATTTCTTTCACAACATATTATTAGTATATAGAGAACCTACTGATTTGTTTTTATTTGCATGTGTGTTTGTGGGTGCCCAGAAGAGGACATCAGAGCCCCTAGAGCGGGCATTATGGGCAAGGTTGTGAGCCACCTGACATGAGAACCAAGCTCCAATCCTCTGCAAGAACACTTAACTGCTGGGCCATCCTACTTGTTTTTTTTTTTATGTTAATTTTGTATATCTAATATCTTGTTGAAAATATTTACCAGCTCTAAGATTTTCTGGTGAAGTCTTTAGGGTCTTTTAAGTATATGATCATATAGGTAAACAAGAGTGATTTGACTTCTTTTTTATTTCCATGCTTTTATTTACCTCCTGAAAGAGAATTCAACCATTAGCTAGGAATGATACTACACGCTTTATATTTATTTTATATTTTGAAGCTTTCCTGATCTACATAGTGAGTTCCAGGACAGCCAGGGCTACATAGAGAGACCGTGCCTTAAAAAAAAAAAAAAAAAAAGCAAACACACAATAGAGAATTTAAGCACTATATTCAATTCAATAAGGGGATGGGGTGGGGTGGGGTGGAGTAGGACTAGAGAGTTAGCTTAGGGGGTTAAGAGTACTTGCTGTTCTTGTAGAGAAGCCAGATTCAGCTCCCAACACCCACATGGTTTTGAAAACCATTGAGGCCCCTGTAAGAGCAGGCCTCTTAAATACTGAGCTATCTCTCCAGCCTCTATATCTTACTTTTGTTTGTGGTGTATGTGTCACCAAGAGGTATAGAAGTCAGCAAATATCATGCAAGAGGCAGTTCTCTCCTTCCTGCATGTAGTTTTTGGGCATTAAGCTTAGGTTTGACTGCAAGTGCTTTTACACAGAGCCATCTCACCAGACCTCACTGTGTTTAGCCATCTGTAGATTTTTGTCCTCTTGGTTCAATTTAGGTAATTCATGTATACATACTTATCTGTTTTGAGAGGAATCCTCTTGTCCCCCAGGCTGGCCTTGAACTCCCTTTGTGGCCAGATCCTCCTGCTTCCACTTTCCATGTACTAGAATTATAGATGTGTATCACTATACCCAGTTTATATGATGCTGGGGATCAAATCCAGGGCTCTGTGCATGTTAGGTAAGCACTTGGCAACTGACCCATGTCTTCGGCCTCTTAATTTTCTTCATTCATATCTACTTATTTTGGTTAGTTTGGTTATTTTATCAAAGAACTAACCCTTTGTTTCATTAATCTTATATTTTTGTTTTAATTTGTTATGTTAACACCTGCCCTGGCATTTATTTTGTCCTTCCTTTTAAGAAAAAAAAATGTTTAAACATCTTTATTTACTGTTTGTCTGTGTAGATGGTAGATGTCTGTGTGTGTAGGGTGTGTATAAGGTGTGTGTGTGTATTTTGAGACAGGGTTTCTCTGTGGTTTTGGAGGCTATTCTGAAACTAGCTCTTGTAGACCAGGCTGGTCTTGAATTCACAGAGATCTGCCTGCCTCTGCCTCCTGAGTGCTGGGATTAGAGGTGGTGTGCTTGGTAGCAGTCACAGTTACCTGCTAAGTCAGCTCCCCAGAGCCACTCTTTTTTGGTAGTCTGAGATTCCTAGGTCTATAAGCAATGTATTTACTTGTTTAGCCATCTCACCAGCCCGTGTTATTGCTTTCTGGCTGCCAATTTTGGTTTGGCTTATTCTTGTTTTACTAAGACCTTGACATACATCATTAGGTTATTTTTCTTGCAGTTACTACTTGAAAACCTTCTAAATAGTAACAGGTTTTGAGCAGTTTTAAGACTCAGTCTTTTCTCTAGCTAAGCAGAAGCTTTTAAGCCTTAAAAATCTTTAATAGTTTTATTTATTTACTTGCAATGTTTATTAGAATTTTGTTTTGTTTTTGTTCTTCAAAACAGGCTATCACTGTGTAGTCCTGGCTATCCTGGAACTAGCTCTGTAGGCCAGATTATCCTCAAACTCAGAGAGCTGTCTGCCTCTGACTCTTGAGTGCTGGGATTAAAGGTGTGCACCTCCATTGCCCAGGTGTTAAATTAGAATTTTTAAAATGTAGCTGGAAAGTACATATAGTTGTTTTACAAAGGTTTTTCTGGATACTGTTGTTAGTTTGAGACAGGATCTTAACTCTGCAGCCTAGAGTGGTCTCAAACTTGTGTTGTCCCTGATGAGATTGCAGGTATACACTGTCACAGCCCTCTTCTTTTATTTCCCTGTACCCTTTATATATTTCTTCCGGTATCCTAGTCTTACAAAAAAAAAATAGCATATAGTACTAAGAAAGGAAATTTTACTTAGTAAATAAATTATACCTTTTATATAAGAATGGCTGATATGTTAAATAGTAACAATATGTTGAATATATGATATAATACTCTGCATTCCCCCCCCCCTTTAAGGTTTTCCTATTCACTTTGCATATACTTCTGGAATAAAGCACCATGGTTTTGGATGACCTTCCAAACTTCGAAGACATCTATACTTCCCTGTGTTCATCAACAATGGAAGACTCGGAGGTGGATTTTGACTCTGGACTAGAAGATGATGACACAAAAAGTGATAATATTTTGGAGGATTCCACAATTTTTGTAGCCTTCAAAGGAAATATAGATGATAAAGACTTCAAATGGAAACTGGATGCAATATTAAAGAATGTGCCCAACTTGTTACACATGGGTAATTGTTTTAATTTTTGCTCCCTTCTGGTTACTCTTTTTGAATGTTTGCCCTTTCGTGGATACTACCAGTTCTGCAAAGTGCATTGGAAGGCTGATTTTAAGTGCAAAGGCAGAACTTAAGGAGTTACCCCCTCCCCTTCCATGTTAGCATGTCTTGTCACCATCATTTTTTACTTATTTTTTAGTTTGTATTTTAGAAAGAAGGCAGTTCTTATTACTGAAGACTGAGGTTATAGTCTTTATTACATCATACCTATTTATTTTGTATATGTAGGGTGGGTATGTGCTGCAATATGTGTGTCCTCCCACTATGCAGGAATCAAGGATCAAATTCAGGTCATCAGACTTAGTGGTAGGTAACTACCCACTAAGCCATTTTACTGGCCCAGATTGTATTCTTGACTCAAAAACATTTAGTCAGATATTCTCTGGTATGATGGAAATTTTAAAGGCTTTTATTTTCTCCCTAAAACAGGAATGTAGCCCAGGCTGCCTTTGGCATGGTAATCTTCCTGAAACCCTGATTCTAGAATTACAAGTGTAGGCCATCTTGCCTAGTTTTAAAAGTTGCTAGTAGAGTTTAACTGTACTGTAAACATTTTCCAACTATATTAGCTTTAAAACTAGTTTAAACACATCTGACATATATGTTGAAAATGATTAAATTTCCAGTAATCATCAGATTGGAAAGAAACTTCATGTTTCTATCCTGTGGAACCAGGATCCAAAGGTTTTCAGTGTTTGGAGACATGTATCCAAATGTCAATAGGTTTAAACCTTAGAGCTGGATTTTAATGACTTCTCTAAGTTCATTAGGTAGCTGCACCTTTCTGGATCACTTAGCCTCTCTCTGAGCCCCAGTCCTCACCTGTAAAAGAATGTTGGCTAAACATTGACTAACCATTTTTAAATTTTATGAGTATATTAATCCCATTGCTCTTTGCAAGTGATCTGTTGTGTTGTTATTGTTCATTTAGAGCAAGTTAATTCTGTGTTACTATTTAGTACCTAATGGTTTAAGAGCTGGAAGAGGCTTAAGTGACATGTAGAACTCTTTCATAGGTGTCTGGATTTTGAGAAAGCATATTCCTGTATGGCCATTTTATTAATATTGAAAGATGTAATTGAATAAAGCATATAAACCATTTAGTTGATTTGAGTTAATAACAAAAAGGAAATTATTTAGTCTGGAGCTGCTGGAAAGCTTTTATTTGCTTCCTTGTCTGTAAAATGTAATTATAAACAATATTACTGCCTCAGTTAATTTTTTAAATCTTTGATTGTAAAATATATACAGCAGAATTTGCCATCTTAACCATTTTTATATATGGTTCAATGGTACTTAAATACAATTATAATATTTTATAGCAATCACTAGCAGCCATTTCTATAACTCTCATAAAATTAAAATCTATACCTATCATATAACTCTCCATTCCTTCTCTACTCTAGCCCTTAATAATCACCATTGTATTTTCTATGATATTTTTAATTTTTAAAAATTAGATTTATTTATTTAAGCACATGGGTTATTGCTTGCATGTATGTAAATGCACCACATGCCTGCAGTGCCCACAAAGCCCAGAAGAGGGTATCACATGTGTTGGAACTAGAGCTGTAGCTAGTTGTTAGTTGCGGTGTGTGCTGGGAATTGAATCTCTCAGTCCTTTGGAAGAGCATCCTGTTCTCTAAGCCTGTGAGCCATCTCTCCAGCCCTCTTTTCATGATTTTGACTATTACCTATGTAATACAAGCAGAATCAGGTAGTACTTGTCTCTTTATGACTGCTTTATTTCATTTAGTGTAGTATCCTCAGTGTTTCTCTATGTTGTAGCACAAGATAGGCTTCCTATTTCAGGCTGAATATTCCACAGAATATATGTATATAGCACATTTTACTTACTAATGTTTATCTGTTGCTGGGCACTTGGATTACTTCCATAGTTTAGCTGTTGTGAATAATGCTGCCGTAAACATGGATATACTCTTCCATACGCTGCTTTTGATTGATACCCAGAATTAAAGGTGCTATATCATATAATTCTTTTTTTAAACAAACTTCTTACCATATAATTCTCTTAGCAGATTGTGTCATTTGTGTATTCTCCTCATTAGTGGACAGGGGACCCCGATTTTTCATTGCCAACATTTGCCGTATCCTTTTTTTTTTTTCTTCTTTTTTCCAAGACAGGGATTCTCTGTGTAGTCCTGGCTGTCCTGCAGTTCTCTCTCTAGACCAGGCTGCCCTTGAACTCAGAGATCCACCTACCTCTACCTCCTGAGTGCTGGGACTAAAGGCATGTGCCACCACCGCCCAGCACTATATACTATATGTATAATAGCCTTCCTTATGTGATATGGTGTGTAGCCACTTGATAGTGATACATAAAATCCTTAAGATATCCAGTATTTCTGTTTGTTTGTTTATTTGTTTTTCTTTTGTTGCTTGACTCTTTGCTGCTGTATCCAAGAAATCACTGCCAAATTCAAGGTGGTGAAGGTTTGTTACATATTTTCTTCAAAGATTTTTTAAGGTGTACATTTAAGGGTTTGTTCCGTTTTCAGTTAATTTTTGTATATGATATTAGGTTAACTTCGTTCCTTAGCATGTGTAAACATACTTTCCCCAGAAATTAGTTAGCTTTTGTGTATTAAGAATATGTCCCAAGTTTGTGTCATTTTCAGACTCGCAGAATGACATGTTGTTCTGCTCTCAGTGGATCTTACTTGTTGAATGTGTTTTCCTCCCTCAGTTCCTTGTGCTTCAGTAGGATCGCTACTCTTTCCTAAAGTAGGAGTTTTTGTTTTGTTTTTTAGTTGCACTTCCTCTAGTTCCTACAAAATTGATAATATTATTGTCTTTCCTTCATGACCAAGAATCCAGCAAACTAAAGGTACAGAAAGTGGAACCCTGGAACAGTGTGCGCGTCACATTCAACATTCCCCGGGAAGCAGCGGAGCGGTTACGGATCCTGGCTCAGAGCAACAACCAGCAGCTCCGGGATCTGGGAATTCTCTCCGTTCAGATTGAAGGTCTTTACTTTGCCATGTGCCCATCTGAACAAAACACAGTAACAGTGATGTACAGCATAGTTACTGATGCTGCTTTGTCTGTTCCTCTGCTCTTATGTTTGAGACTCTCAAGCAGCTGTGTATCCTGTGCTGCTTGTTGTAGTACCTCAGAATAAAGAGGCACTGAGGTATTGCTGCAGCCTGAACCATCATTCCTTTGGCTCTTTGGCCTTCAGTCTCAGGCTTTGGTTTTACTTGTACCCTGCAAGAAAATGATTTGTCTTTTTGAAGAATATCTAAATTGCTACCCTTTACTGAATAACTTTACGATTTCCTTTGTTTATCTAACAGATTAGGGAGTCCTGAACAGTTCATTTGTGTTATCACTGTGGTGTCCCTCTTGAATGTAAAAATATGCTCAACCTAATACATACATAATATCCAGCTTGCCTTTCTCTTGCTCGCTGCTGTTCATAGAATATAGGTCAAAATCTCTGCCATGGCCCCGGGGCTTACATAGTTTAACATCTATCTTCCTCATATAGACTTATGCTAGTTAATTCCATACCCCCACCCCCGATATGTCTGCTTTCCAGTCTCTCCAGTTTTCATTTGGTTCTTTCAACACAGTTCTCCCTTCTGCCACAGATCTTTTGCACTGTTGCCTTCTGTATGTGGAGTACTGTCTCATTCCTGTTCTTCTAGTTAATTTTTGTAGCCTTAAGTCTCTGGCTGACTGGAGTCTGTTACTATGCTCTAACAAAAGTCCCTTTCTCCCAAATCATTTATCTCACACTTTCCTTAGGGCAAGTATTTGGTTATTGTTTATTCCTCCTTGTACTGTAAGCTCTAGTAGGAAAAGGATCTTGTCTGGTTTTATCCACTGTTGTATTTCTGAATTGCCTGGTGTACTTTAGTCTCTTTAGTAAATATGTTGAGTAAAGGCAAGGGAGGCTATAATAACATTACTTTGCTTTAGCACCTGGTATATAATTATACTATTGTTAGGAACTCAAATGAGCCCATGATATTAATAAGAAGGACAACTCTATGATTGATGTGAATTATATCTATAGTTGATGTAAGCATCAACCATGGGCAAGTATACAAGAGTTTCTTCTTTTTATAAATAATTTTATAGTGTGTGTGTGTAGACGTGTGTGTGTGTGTGTGTGTGTGTGTGTGTGTGTGTGTGTGTGTGTGTGTACGTGTGTGTACGTGTGTGTACATATAGACGACCCGTGGGAGCAGTTATCTTGCTCCACCATGTGGGTCCTGGGAATCAAATTCAAGTCATCAGGCTTGAAAGCAAATGCCTTTACCCTTGAACCATCTCATTGGCCCTATCTTGTATTTTGAGACAGTCTTTCACTCGGACTTGCCTATTAGGCCAGGCTAACTGGCCACCAAACTCCAGTGATCCTCCTGTCTTTGCCTCCCCTATGCTGAGGTATGGTCCAGGCTTTTTTTTTTTTTTTTTTTTTTTTTTAATGGGTGCTGGGAACTCAATTCAAGTCCTGAGCAATCACTTTACCAACTAAGCTATTGGCAGTGGAGAACTATCAATAAACAAGGAGTGATATTACTTGATGTCATTACAAGAACTCTTCTGCTTGGGAAGCTGAGTGAAGTGGCTCACACCTATAATCCCAGCACTCAAGAGGCTGGCAGGAGGATTGCTACAAATATAAAGACAGCTAGGCTACAGGGTAAAATCCTGTCTTCAAATAAATAAATAAATAAATAAATAAATAAATAAACACCTCCCACCCAAAAAAGAAAAAAAATGCTCCTACTTAAAATGTCTTAATAAGTTTAGTGTATTAATAGTTCCTTCCCACTGGTGAGTCTTCCAAAACTCATATTTTCTTTGGCTTTCAATCTTGATTCCTATAGGCAAGTCAGAGTATTGTATAGCCTTTAAAAATTGTTCCTTTATTGGGAGGATGTTGTTCCCTAGTACCAGCCAGTCAGTCCCCTGATTAAACTCCACACAGAAAGCTCAGTGACAGGATAGAGGAAGTATCTCCTTATTAGCTTCCTGCTTTATCTTCAGACTGCAAACCAGTATCCTATGATATGAAAGAAGTGGGGAATATAGTCCTTCAACTCCCCAGTGACAGGCTAGTTGTATCTTAACTGTCCACAAGGAGACAGTGTCTGCTGTGGGTTAAGTGCAAGGAGCACTCTGAAACTTGTCTCAGCAGATGTTTTCATTAGGCCTAGTTAAGATTTGAGTTTCCTTAGAGTCTGTTTAATTGAAACAATCCTACTGATGTTACCTACCAGGTGAAATGCAAATGAGATAGAATATTGAGCTGGCTCAGCTTGCTTTTGCAGAAGACCTAGTAGGTTTAGTTCCCAGCACCCACATAGTGGCTTACAATCATCTCTAACTCCAGTTCCAGGGCATCCAACACCCTCTTTTGACTTCTTTGAGGACTGTATAAATGTGGAACACATACATATATGTACACAAAAGACTCACAAATTTTTATTTTTTATTTCTTTTGTTTTTTAAAACATGGTTTCTCTGTGTGGTCCTAACTGTCCTGGAACTCACTCTGTAGACCAGCCTGGCCTTGAACTCACAGAGATCTTCCTGTCCTGTCTCCCAAGTGCTGGGACTAAAGGCATGTATCACTATCACCCAGTTCACACACACAGAGTACAGAAGATTTAATGCATTGATATAATACATGCTCACCATGCAGAAGGCCCTGAATTCAATCCCCAGGATTGTCCATTAAAAACCTATTCACATGCGGGTCTTAACCTTATGTCACAGAGGTAGTTAGAAGAGATTTCTCTATTTGTTATTACATAACATCTCTACCACAAACCTGTAAGGATCATTTTGTTGTTTGATGCTTTGTTTTAAATAGGATCTTGTCTAGCCATAGGCCTCCAACGTGTTATGTAGAAGTACCACCTTGAGCTTCCCATCTTTCTCCCTCTACCTCTGGGGTGCTGGGGTAATAGGCTTAGTGTCAGAGAGCAGCTTCATTAATGATGTCAGAACTGTGCTTACTCTAATGGAACAATCTGCATAGGGTAGGATTTTAGTTTCCTGTAATCCCAGCATTCTGGAGGTAGAGGCTGGAAAAATCTGAATTTAGAGCCAGTCTGGGCCATATGATGAGTGGTTAGGGTCAGGGTTATAATACTGAGCTACCCCTTTTTGTAGTGGTAAACTTAACATTAATTCTTCAAAACCAGAAAAAAAAAAAAGTTGTTCTTATGTAACAGTCTTCAAAAAAAAAATTAGTATTTTACTCTTTTTTCATTTTATAACTTTAATTTTCAGGGGAAGGTGCTATCAACCTGGCTTTGGGCCAGAACCGAAGCCAAGATGTGAGAATGAATGGACCCATGGCATCTGGAAATTCCGTTAGGATGGAGGCAGGATTTCCCATGGCAAGTGGTCCAGGTGAGGCTTCCTACTCACTTGTGTGACATTTACCAGTTTCCTCCTTTGGATTTGATCTCTCTCTCTCTCTCTCTCTCTCCCCTCTCTCTCTCTCTCTCTCTCTCTCTCTCTCTCTCTCTCTCTCTCTCTCTCTCTCTCTCTCTCTCTCTCTCTCTCGTTTTTGTTTTACGAGACAGGGCTTCTCTGTAGCTCTGGTTGTCCTGGGACTCACTCTGTAGACCAAGCTGGCCTTGAATTCACTGAAGATCTGCCTGCCTCTGCCTCTGCCTCTGCCTCTGCCTCTGCCTCTGCCTCTGCCTCTGCCTCTGCCTCTGCCTCTGCCTCTGCCTCTGCCTCTGCCTCTGAAGTGCAGGGATTAAAGGTGTGTAGCACCATCAGGCATGGTCTTGGTTTTCTTACGGTGTAAGTCTTGCCATCTAAATGGGGTGTATAACATCTACTTTTATTTACTCAGTCAGGAAAAGTGAGACAGAAGTTACTCTCAGGGAGATTACAATAACAAAGTGTAAAGCTATTGTCTTTACAGTATTTGGCTTAAAATCTGATGAACTGAACTTGAGTCATGGAGTAAACATTTATTAAGTACCTAGTGTATGACAAGAACTATGCTAAGTCTTGGAAATAGAAACAAGTAAAACATTTTCTGCCCTCAAATGTTTATAGCATAATAGAGAATGTGACTTTCCACCTTTGCTTTCTCCGAGTCTCAAGTTCTGTAAGTAGTGTTCTATGTCTTATGTGGAATTTGCATGTATGTGAGACAATTAGAACTTGAGGAAGTTGGCTGGAAGTGATGGGCATGCCTGTTCTCTCTCCTCACTCAAGAGACTGAGGCAGAATGGTTACATGTCTCAAAAGGGGAGGGAAGAACTGAAAAGAGGTACAAATAGTTTACTTCCTTTTCTAGTAATCCCAAAATTTCTCCTTCAGAGATGAAATCCAGTATTTTATGATTCACAAGGCATTAGAATTCAGTTGGCTCTCACTTGTAAAGCTGAGAAATTGTGGGATTCATGGAAAGGAAATGATTTGTCCCAGGTTAGGTAGGAGTGGGCTAATGTTCCAAATATCCTCACTCAGATCAGTGGTCTTTTCACTGCACTGGTGCCTTTGAAACCTTTGAAGCTTGAGGAGTCTATTTAGATAAAACAGGAAGTCACAGTTATATGTGTTACAAGAGTTATAATCAGCCTTAGTAATAAAAACCCAGTGTCAGATATTAGTGGGGTAAAGCTGAAAGATCAGAACATCAAAGCAGCCAGCCAATAGCTCTTACCTCTACCTCAGACCAAAGGGATGATTCTGTCCTCAGATCACATCTCCAGACTGCATCTGTTTCCACCAAAGTTCAGACTGCAATGAGTTCCTGTCATCTCCTGCCTTGTATTTCTCTCTCCACCCAGCCATATCACTCCTGTCTCCACCTCCCTGTTGCTGGGATTAAAGGCCTGTCATCCCAAATGCTGGGATCAAAGATGTGAGCTCTATTTTTCTCTTTTAGACCGATTCACCCTCATGTAGCCCTGGGTGGTCTTGAACTCACAGAGATCCTTCTGCCTCTGTCTCCCAAGTGATGGGAATAAAGGTGTATACCACCACTGCCTGATTTCTATGGCTGTGGCTAGCTTTACACTGTGATCTTCAGGCAAGCCTTATGATTGCATAAACAATCACCACATGCATGAGTGAAGAAGAGTAGGAACCTGAAACTGTAAGCACCAGGCACGCACTTAGTATAATATCTTTTTTTTTTTTAATGCAGACTGGTCTTGACATGGTCCTGACTACTGATCAGCTAATCTACTTGTTAAGACCATGTCGTTGAAGTCGGGGAGAGGAGGAAGGGACAAAACATACAAAAATCATGGAGAATCCGAAGAGCCAAGTGATTTGGGTTGCCAGGAAGGCTACATGAAGAATGAAGTTAGAATTCAAAATCCTTCATGAAGCCAGATTTTCAAGGAAAAGATAGATTTTAAAAATGGTAGTTACCTTTGACACAGGGAGATACCTGGGTATTTGCCTTTCTTGATATGGGCTCTGCTTGGAGGCTAGTGATTTGGGGAATGTCTTCTCTAACCATTTGCATGTTGAACATATGTTCATAAAATGACCTGGAACAGCTAACCTGTCTTTAACATAGAGTGGCTCCAAACTGGTGAAGTCACTGATGCTCTGAAGGAGCACATTCTCAACCAGGCCATTATGGACTTCAGTTAAAACTTACTGTAACAAACAAGTTTGAGCTAAGTTAATTTTAGGGTTAAACTTCCACTTTTTGGAATTTTAGGTAATAGTGACAGCATGTTTAAAATTATAAAATCCATAAGAAAAGAAGATATTAACAGGCCAGGTGGTTGTAGTGCACACCTTTAATCCCAGCTCTTGGTAGGCAGAGGCAGGCGGATCTCTGTGAGTTCAAGGCTAGCCTGGTCTACAAAGCGAGTTCCAGTACTGTTACACAGAGAGATCCTGTCTCAAATATGTTTGGAGGGGGAACAGAACATGTTAAAAAAAAAAAAAAAAAAAAAAGTAAAGCAAATGAATAAATTAGTCAGCAAATTAGAAATAGCTGTACTTGAAGTAAAGTTTGAAGAAATCACTCAGAATACAGGAGAAATAGTGGAAATATGAAAGCAGTCAAGAGACTTGAAGGATAAAACAAGAAAATGTTTTAAAAGAGCTCAAGAAATGAAGAAACTGAGGGACAAGTGTTAAAGAATACCTGGAAATTTTCCAGAATAATTTTTAAAATGACACAATTCTTCCATATCAGAAGATCAGAAATACTGAGCATCATAGATAAATGCACATCTAAACTGTACTGTAAACATACAGAAAACAGAATGTTAAAGGCACCTCACACACACCCCAGAAGAGCCATTGCTTACAAAGGAAAGACTACCTGATTCACAGCAGATTTCTCAGCTGGAATATTGGAAGCCAGAGTCTTAGAACAGTATTTTTAGATGCTAAGGAAATCATTGGGAGCCTAGAACTCTAAATCTAGTTCTATCAAGAGAAGTAGAGCAGAAGAAATGTTCAGACTTAAGAGCTAGCAGACTTGCTGCAGTGGGCTGATAGAGGACAGAAGAAACTATGTGCCTCACACTTGCACATTGTGGACTTTGCTGAGCAGTATGGCTATATTGAGGGCATCTGAAAGATGACCTTGTCCACGGCACTCCTCTTGTGTAGGTTGTCGTTTGTGTTTCCTACCAATTTAAAAAGTATTGCTGCAGAGGGAAGCAGCAATCCACACCAGACATCTTGTGTACTGTGACAAGAAGGTTCAGTATTGACAGTTTTGCCTATGGGAGCCATGCCTATAGGTATTATTGTGTGATTTCTGGAGGAGAAGCCTGGGAACAGGGACAAGCTGATGTTAGCCTCCGGGAACTATGTAACAGTCATTTCCCACAACCCAGAGACCAAGACCCAAGTGAATTTGCCTTCAGGGTCCAAGAAGGTCATTTCCAGACCAACAAAGCTGTTGTTGATATGGTGGCCAGTTGGATAGAATTGATAAACCTATCTTTTCTTTATTTATTTATTTTTTTTTTTGTCTGAGACAGGGTATCTCTGTTGCTTTTGAGACTATCCTGGGACTCGCTCTGTAGACGTGGCGGGCCTCAAATTCAAAAGATCCACCTGCCTTTGCCTCCCAAGTGCTGGGTCTAAAGGCCTGTGCCACAACCGCCCGGCTGTCAAACCTGTCTTAAAGGCAGACTGTGCATACCACAAGTACAAGGCAAAGAACTGTTGGTCATGTATATGGGGTATGTCCATAAGTCCTTTGGAGCATTCCTTTGAAGGGTGTAACTACCAGCATGTTGGCAAACCCTCCACTATTTGAAGAGATGTCCCTGCTGGGTGCAAAGTGGGTCTGATTGCTGCCCGCTGGACTGGGTGGCTGCATGGAACCAAAACTGTTTAGGAGAAAGTTTGGCTCATGAGCCCAGTAAAGGTTGTACTTTGACCAAAAAAAAAAAAAAAATTATCATTAACACACCTTTGCTAATTGAACTGCTCAAGGTAGTTAGTTCTAAGACTGACTTAGTAATAACAATCAGATATTGTTGTTACATTCTAGGTCAGGTTTGTCTGTTAACACTTTCAAGATATTTAAAATAATAGAATGTACAACTTGAAGCAAGTAATAGAATGGTAGAAAGGGAAGGTATATTGAAAAAGAATCCAGTAAAATTTAGGGAAAATAAGACAGTATAGCATAGGGAGAAAAATAATATAAATAGAAGTCATAGAATGAATTGTAAATCACAATATACCAGGAACTGACAGTAAAGGTAAACGGATTGGGAACATTAATAATATGGAAGTGATTACTTAGAATAATAATAATCTCAGATTTAGCTCTTTACTATTTGGAGAACTGTAGAAAATATAAGGATATGCATAAAGTTCAACATTCAAAATAATATTAAGCCAGGTAAATATTAACAGGAAGGAGTATACTTTTTTAATCAGACAAGACAGATGCTAAGGTGAAAAGGATAAAGCTGTGCATGGGAGTACACACCTTTAATTGTAGCACTGGGGAGGCTGAGGCCCGCAGGTGAGTCTCAATGAGTTTGAAGTTAGCCTGGTTTATGAAGCAAGTTCCAGGACAGCAAGGGATGCATAGTGAGACCCTGTCTCAAAAAAGAAAAGAAAACAAACAAGGATATAATCTGGGCATGGTGGTATTTGCCTGTAATTCTATCTGCTTAGGACAACCTTAAGCTCAAGGCCTGGGTAAACCACATACCAAATTGAAAGCCTGCTAGAGGAATTTATACTCTGTCCCAAATATAAAGAGTCACACGTGTAGCTTGGTGCTAGAGTGCTTATCTAACATATGCAGTTCTATCCCTAACACCACAAATAATAACAATAAAAGATAAAAATCATGAATGAAAAAGGCCACTCAATATAACAGAAAAAATTCATCAAAAACTAGCTAAATTTGTACATACCTAATAACCTAGCCTCTGAATATATAAAAATAACACTGAAATGTCAAGTCTTGGAGACTTTAACATCTGTTTGTAATTGATGGATCAAACTTATAAAAATCAATATAAATGAAGAAAGCTTGAATGACATGGTGAAAAGTTTTATATATTGACCCAGGCCTGGTGGCATACACCTTTAATTTCAGTGCTTAGGAAGTAGGTGGATCTCTGTGAATTCAAAGCTAGTCATAACTATATTATCTCCAAAAGCAGCTTCATATGAATGAATATGTAAAGAAAATATATAACCCTAATTCCAGAGTTTTTAATCTTTTCAAGCATAAGTAGAGTATTTATATGAGACATTTATAAATGTTTTCAAAAGCAAGTTTTAGTAAATACCATGGCACAATATCCTATAGATTGTATGTCTAGTCATAGTCTACTTAAATGGTTGGCAAAATAAATAATACATAACCAAAATACCCACATTTTTGAAAATTTAGAAATATATTCTAAATGGCTTATGATTTGAAAGGGTAATTAGATGGAAATTGAAAAGTTGTTTGGAACTTTAGATTTGGGGATATTATAGATTAGTCAAATTTTGTGAAATATGTCTATTATAGAAGTTGGAAAGAAAGCTCTAGGTTACCAGTGGTGAACATCAGTGGAAAATTAATGAGCTAAGAGTTTGATTTAAGAATTGAGAAAAAGGGCTAGGTGTGGTGCATGCCTTAATCCTAGCACTCAGAAGGCAAGCAGGTGGATCTCTATGAGTTAGAGGTCAACCTGGTGTGTGTATGTATGTGTGTGTGTATATATATTATATATCAATTGGGCCAGCCAAAGCTATATAATGAGACCCAGTCTCACAACCATCCATAACTGTAGTTCAGGAGATCCAACACCTCTTCTGGTCTCCACAAACAACAGGCTTGTGTGTAGTGCACACACATGTATATGCAGGCAAAACGTTTATAGACATAAAATTTTTAAATCTTAAAAGTTATTAAAAGAAAATTTTTGTATCTTTTAGAATTTCTAAAATATATCATTAAAATTTGTAAGACTCACCTATAGTCTCAGCCATTCCAGAAGCAGTTACCATGAGGTGCAAACTAGTCTGGTCATTAGAGTAAGATCTCATTTCAAAAACAAACACTCCCCCCTCCCCTTCTTCCCCTCCCTCCCCCACACACAGACACACACAAATGTGCCAACTTCAGTATGTTATTCTAGTACCTTTTTTTCTTCTAGGACTAATAAGGATGGCAAGCCCTGCCACTGTTATGATGCCCCAGGGTGGGAACATGTCATCTTCCATGATGGCACCAGGCCCCAGTCCAGAACTGCAGCCCAGGACTCCTCGCCCTGCTTCTCATTCAGGTAGTTACCTCCACTCATTGGAGTTAGAGAGACTGGAGCAACTTACAGATGTCATTGAGATTTAGTCACTGACGCTGAATTTCTAACTGCTTAGTTCTAGTGCTTGCCTTCTTGACAAAATCTATGAATTTTCACAGCTAAATGTCAACATTTCTTCTCAGAATTTATTTTCTTATCAGCTATTCCTCAATAGTCCCAAGAAGTGTGCTGTTTTAGGGTTTCTATTGCTCTGAAGAGACACCATGACCACAGCAACTCATATAAAGGAAGGCATTTAATTGGGGCATGTTTACAAGTTCAGAGGTTTAGTCCATTGTCATCATGGCAGGTAGACATGGTGCTAGAGAAGTAGCTCAGAGTTCTACATCTGAGTCATCAGGCAGCAGGAAGAAAGAGTGATACTGAGCCTGACTTGAACACTTGAAACCTCAAAGCCCACCCCCAATGACCCCCCTTCCTCCAACAAGACCACACCTCCGTTTGAGCCTTGGGGGCCATTTTCATTCAAACCACCACAGGTATGGCATGCTTAGTTTTATGAGATACATCATGACAGAACTTTGAAGCCATATGAATTTAGTATGTTTCATAAATTAACATGTTGAAAGCACTAAGCTTCATACAGTAAAGAAACTTGTAGGGGCTGGAGAGAAGGCTCAGTGGTTAAGAGCAGTGGCTGCTTGATCTTCCTGGGGTCCTAAATTAAATTCCCAGCAACCACATGGTGGCTCACAACCATCAGTAATAAGATCTTATGCCCTCTTCTGGCCTGCATGTATACTTGCAGGTAGAACACTCTACACATAATAAATAAATCAAAAAAAAAGAAAGGAAGAAAGAAAGAAAGGGAAGGAAGAAATAAACTTGTCTGAAATCATTAGGTCTAGCATTTCCCAAACCTAGTTGACTTACTTTGTTTTCCTTTAACAGTAATTGCCCAGAATACAATTTTGAAAATCTTATTGTCTACATTTTATGTTTGGTGTGCCTCACTAACAATGAATCATAAGCTGTTTCTGAGGCAGGATTCATCTTTATATCTGTTGGTATTCTGTTAGTTCTTAGAAGATACTCAAGAACATGGTGATATCAATGGTACCAGCAGATCCAAGCCAGTGTGCCATGATGTGAGTTGCAAAGGTTAATTATTGTCCACTATCTTTAAACAGATACAATGGATCCACTTCTCTCTGGACTTCATATACAACAACAGAGTCATCCCTCAGGATCTTTACCTCCAGCACATCACCCAATGCAGCCTGTTCCTGTGAACAGACAAATGAACCCAGCTAATTTTCCCCAGCTGCAGCAACAGCAGCAACAGCAGCAGCAGCAGCAGCAACAGCAGCAGCAACAGTTGCAGACAAGACCTCCACAGCAACATCAGCAGCAACAGCCACAGGGGATTCGTCCACAGTTTACTGCTCCAACTCAGGTGCCTGTTCCTCCAGGCTGGAACCAGCTGCCTTCTGGAGCCCTACAGCCTCCACCAGCCCAGGGTTCTCTAGGCACAATGACTGCAAATCAAGGGTGGAAGAAGGCTCCTTTGCCTAGCCCAATGCAACAACAACTTCAGGCAAGACCTTCCTTAGCCACGGTACAGACACCTTCTCACCCTCCCCCTCCTTATCCCTTTGGCAGCCAGCAAGCCTCACAAGCCCATACAAACTTTCCTCAAATGAGCAACCCAGGCCAGTTCACAGCTCCTCAGATGAAGAGCTTGCAGGGAGGGCCCTCCAGGGTCCCAACCCCCCTGCAACAACCCCACCTCACCAACAAGTCTCCTGCCTCCTCACCCTCCTCCTTCCAGCAGGGATCCCCTGCATCCTCCCCAACGGTTAACCAAACTCAACAGCAGATGGGACCAAGGCCACCTCAAAATAACCCAATTCCCCAGGGATTTCAGCAGCCTGTCAACTCTCCAGGTCGGAATCCTATAGTTCAACAGGGAAATGTGCCACCTAACTTCATGGTGATGCAGCAGCAGCCACCAAACCAAGGGCCACAGAGTTTACACCCAGGCCTAGGAGGTGAGGAACACTGAAGCTACTTGTGTTGGTAAATTTACTGCAGCTAGATTTGAGTAGAATGTCAGGTTTTAGTGTTAATGGTGGGACTGAAATAAAGATGTAATTGTTTGGTTTTGTAATTTGGTGATGACACTTGATATAACTTGTTTAATGTATTTTTATCTTGGTTATTTGTAACATCTTATTGGTTAAATATAAGCTAGCTCTCTGGAAAAACATTCAGGTAAAATTCAAAATAGAGATGTTCATTTTGTTTCAAACTATTTTTGCTTAATCATGTACTAGTAAATTAAAATGTCCAGACCAAACATGTATTTTATTAATAATTTAAACTTCTCATTTGTTGAAGGATTAAAGTACAGGGTTTTATGGGGAAAATGCCCTTCTACTTACCAATTTTGATAATCCTAGTAAGTAAAATCGTAAGCATGGTATTTGTTAAGTTTGATTAAAGTATTAAAGGGGACTAAGTTCAAAAATCATTACTTTTATAGTTTTATAATGCCATTGCCTGCTCCTTAGAGAGGGAATTCCACTAGTTATACCTAAAGGAGATTTATTTATTTATTTTGTAAGGTGCCTCTTGTATGAAGAAAAAGCAATGGAGCTTAATGTGTGAGAGGTAAAACGATTACAGTAAAACTTATCCATCTCCATGTTTATTATTTATTCTTATTAATCATTGACCTAGTGCACATGACTGTGCTTGGAGCTTTTCAGTAAGGCATAGAGAGTGTCAGTAAAACTCATTTGATAAGAATATACCCCAAAAAGATACCCATTGCCTACCCAGAAAAAAACCCTTGCATCTTCAATGCAACATAGCAAAGGCATGCTCCCATGGTTTCTGGTAAAGTTGCTCATCAGTCCTTTCACTCTCTTATAATTGATTTTGCTGAAATACAGGCTCTAATATTTCAATTCTAAGACATTTTTAGAAAATGTAAGAATGTTTCTGCTCCAAACTTAACTATTCCGGGCATCTAGCCCTAGATCAGTGAAATCTGGGTAGTCCCTTCTGCAGATATGATTACTGACTTCATTACAATGAAAGCATATAAATGGGGACTTGTTGCTGCAATGGAAGGACAAGTGCATATTTGTCTACAAAGAGTTTTTCAGGGTATTGAAAATGTGGCCCTAATGAACAAATTTCAGAAAGCTTTAGGTATTGTTGCTTTTACAGAGCAGTTGATATGCTCACCTAGGTGGTCTGGCCACATCAAAACCTGCGGTATGCACATGAGTGGATCTGAGATTCTTTTTACTGCAAACTTGTTTTCTGAAATTAGGCCTTCCAAAAGGATGTAAACTTGATTAAGATTACATTAGATTACATTTTGGTACCATAGCTGTCAGAATCACAGCAAATCTTACAAGAGAAAGGCCTAAGTTTAATGCAGCCTCACTTTGAAGCTCCTGTGAACTCTTGTCTCTTCTAAAGAGATAAACACAACACTGGTGGGGGAGGGAGATTTTTCTGCAAAGATTGTCATCCATTTTCCTCAATGGGGGTAAAGAAACATCACCCATCTATCCTTAATCAGGACCCAACTCTTTCTTTATAGTATTTCATATCAGTTTGTTTGAACATGAGAGAATTTAGCATATTCCTTTGGTGCCTGTGTTGCAATATATAAATATTGGGAGTAATTGTATTACAGAGAAAAGTGAGCCCTCAGACCTTACTATGGTATGGCCTCAGATCACATGTAGGGAGCAAATTGCCATCTTTTCCTTGGCATGTTCTGAGGGTAACCTTTTAGTATTTCTTTTTCATTTTGATAATGCTCATGTAAGGGATTGTATTGATTTTTTAACCATCTTTCCCAACCTTATTATTAAAGATCCTACCAGTGTGACAGAGAGAGCTAAGCCAGTGGAAACTTCATGCAGCTCATCCTTCCTTATTCATTCCATATCTCAGCAAGAGTATAAATTTGCTAGGTAACTGCCTTACTCATTGTTTTCTATTAAGGAATGCCTAAACGCCTCCCACCTGGCTTCTCAGCAGGACAGGCCAATCCGAACTTTATGCAAGGTCAGGTGCCTTCCACCACAGCAACCACCCCTGGGAATTCAGGAGCACATCAACTGCAAGCAAATCAAAATGTCCAGCATGGAGGTTTGTTTACTTTGATTTAATTAGCCAAATTATTGAGCATTGATTATCTGGTAAATACCTTGATAGACAATAGAGGTATACAAATGAACAAATCCTTTAATTTCTTATATATAGATAATCTTTGGGAAATATGGAAAAATAAGGGTTTGGTTTTTTTTTTTTTTTCCAAGAACCAGGAAACACCTTAGGAAAAGAAATGAAATTTCAGTAAGAACAGGAATCATATACATGCATGAACACATATGTTCATGCTCACACGTGCACGAGCGCGCACGTGCACACACACACACACACACACACTTCCTTTTCTTTCTATAAAGGGCTAAATAGTAAGTAGCTTGGGTCATTTAGTCTGTATTGCAGTTGTTCAACTCTCCTTAGTGAGGACAAGTGTTCAAATCCGTGCCTGTTTTCAAACCTATCGTAGGCCTGATTTGCTGACCCTTGGATTAAAACTTTCTTAGGCAAAAGGCATTTCTGGGAAAAGAAACCATAAATTCACAGTTATATGGGTTTATGGCATGTTTAAACATCTGCCATTTTTAAAATCTCTGGATAGTACATATAAACTTCATTTATGCTGAGTATCTAAATTCTGGTATGCAATGTGGCACTTTTCCGATTTAATCTGAACTCCAACTTTCATTGTGAATTGCTGAAAGAATGAGAAAAATTATAGGGCCTGCAAGATGTCTCAGCAGGTTAAATATATATATGTATATAGATATAGATATGCCTATACACATATCACATACAGTAATAATAAATAAATAAATAAAACTTAATTTTCTAAGAAATAAAAAAGGATGAGGGATTAGAGAAATGACTCGGTATTTAAAAAGGCTTTCTACTGTCCCAGAAAACCTACATTTAATTCTCATTGTCTGTATCAGTTGCTCATAGCCTGCTGTATTTCTGGCTTCAGAAGATCTGATACCCTTCCTCTGGCTCCATGGCACAAATGTGGCATGTATTCACACAAATACATACACGTAAATATTTTTTTAAAAAAAAATATTTTTAAAATAATGAGGATGGGCATGGTGGCACATGCCTTTAATCGTAGCATGTGGGATACAAAGGTGGGAGGATGTCTAAGCTCAAGGCCAGCCTGGCAAATCTAGTTCCAGGACAGCCAGGAGTACATAGAGAGAACCTGTCTCAAAAAAGAAAAAAGAATGAGAAAAAATTTTGACTTAATATAAATATAAAGTTCATACTATTTCTTGAAGGATGAATGAAGAGTAGGACAAACTATTTGATTTTTCCTGTCTGCTAATATAAAACTGCATTTCTGAGTTAATGTGAGTTAATGTTTTATAGGCAGTTTAAAAATGTATAAAATTCCTAATTCTTGGGCCTGAAGAGGTTGCTCAGTGATTAAGAGCATGAGCTCAACAGATGTTTAGCTCAGTAGTAGAGTTATTGCCCAGCATGTAAGTGGCCTTTGTTTTTATTTTTGGTGCTTTGATATAGGATCTTAAGATGTTGCCAAGGCTAGCCTTGAACTTATGAGAGAGTTCTTTTGCCTCAGCCACCCAGATGCTAGGATTACAGGCATGATCCACTGTGCCCAGCTGAAACATAATAGTTAAAGGCAGCTTGAATCACATTGTTTTAGAGTAGCCTGCTATATAGTGAGGTGGATAGAACAAACAATGAGCTGGAGGCTTACTCAGGTGAAGTGTGAGGTAGAATGGGAGTGAGTGCTAATTGAATGCATCTGAGGCCCCGTGTTCAGTCTCCATCACCACAGTGAGATTTGGACATAAAACAGGTAGCTATAGGAAAATTCCAAGGATCCAACAAACAAACAATAATGTAGGCCAAGACAGTACCCTTGGTTTAAAGAAAATTTAGAACATGTCCCCTGTGGTCCACTAAGTAGGATCACTAAACTTTTAGCATCCTTCTGTCCACAACTTCCAGATCAGAAGTTTGTCATTTTTAGGTCATTGCAGCAGAGGAACCCTCTTAGGAAATATTGTATATTCTCTTCTTTAAAGTACAACATCTATATTTCACACATAGTTTTTGAAAAGCATAATTACTTTCCCAAGAAGCATTTTTTTAAATGTTTTTAAAGTATTCCTGAGTTTTTTCTAGAAGACACTGGTACATTTTTTGTTTCTCTCATTTACTCATAATAAAGCTCATTTTTAACCCATGATGGTTTTTGTTAAGGCTTATAACTACCTTATTGTGAATAAAGTTTACAACAGTGGGAATGCTTCATTTAATCTGAAAGTAAACTTTACTTTCTAATGTTATCTCTAAGTTACTATATAAGAGTAAAGATACCCCCATCCTATGTCACACCTCCAGAGTCTAAAATACTTACACAGAAAATGTGTCAAATAGTACATTTATGTTGGTTATTAGAGACATGAATGATGGGTGTCTTTCTTAGTAAGGCAATTTGATTATCTTAATATTATGACAATTTTTCACTCTTTGTTTTTGTTTCTTAAGGTGGTCAAGGAGCTGGTCCTCCTCAAAACCAGATGCAGGTGTCTCACGGGCCACCAAATATGATGCAATCCAGCCTCATGGGAATTCATGGCAACATAAACAACCAGCAGGCTGGTAGCTCTGGGGTTCCTCAGGTGACCCTGGGCAACATGCAAGGCCAGCCTCAGCAGGGCCCACCATCTCAGCTCATGGGCATGCACCAACAGATTGTACCCTCTCAGGGCCAAATGGTCCAGCAACAAGGAACTTTGAACCCTCAGAATCCTATGATCCTTTCAAGGGCCCAGCTTATGCCCCAGGGCCAGATGATGGTGAACCCTCAAAACCAAAATCTTGGGCCTTCACCCCAAAGGATGACCCCACCCAAGCAGATGCTTCCCCAACAGGGCCAACAAATGATGGCACCACATAACCAGATGATGGGGCCTCAGGGGCAAGTTTTGCTCCAGCAAAACCCAATGATAGAACAAATAATGACCAATCAGATGCAGGGGAATAAGCAGCAATTTAACACTCAGAACCAATCCAATGTCATGCCGGGACCAGCACAGATAATGAGGGGACCAACTCCGAACATGCAAGGAAACATGGTTCAATTTACAGGACAGATGTCAGGACAAATGCTATCCCAGCAAGGGCCTGTAAACAACAGTCCATCTCAGGTTATGGGGATTCAGGGGCAGGTCCTGCGGCCACCAGGGCCCAGTCCACACATGGCCCAGCAGCATGGTGATCCTGCTACTACAGCAAACAATGATGTCAACTTGTCTCAGATGATGCCTGATGTTAGCATGCAACAAACCAACATGGTCCCCCCACATGTGCAGACCATGCAGGGAAGCAGTGCTTCGGGAAACCACTTCTCAGGTCATGGGATGTCTTTCAATGCACCATTCAGTGGTGCACCCAATGGAAATCAGATGTCTTGTGGTCAAAATCCAGGCTTCCCGGTCAATAAGGATGTAACACTAACAAGTCCATTATTGGTCAACTTACTGCAAAGTGACATTTCTGCAGGCCATTTTGGTGTAAACAATAAACAAAATAATACCAATGCAAATAAACCGAAGAAGAAGAAACCGCCTCGGAAGAAGAAAAATTGTCAGCAAGATCTAAAGTAGGTTATAATCAGTTAACCTTGAATATTGCTTGTTTGTTTCTGTCTAGACATTTGTTGATAGAAATTTTTAATCATATTTAAAATTAGGGTTGGGGAATGTGGCTCAGTAGAGTGGCTGTCTACTATGCACAGGGTCTGGGCATAAACAAGGAATGGTGGTAACAGGGTATGTTGGCAGGAGAATCAAAAGTTCAAGATCATCCTCCAAAAATTTGAAGCCAGCCTGGACTACATGAAACTTTTCTCTAAATTTAGAATAGTAGAGTAAGATTGTCTAACAACTATCGGCTCATAGTTTATCTTGTCTTTATCTGTACTCCTTTCTATCTTTTTATTTTAAGGTAAATTTGCTTTGAAAATTTGTCACTCTAAATGATAAAGATAACATTATGATAAAGTAACATTAGTGTGCCTAGAAAAAGATTTTTTTTTGAGACAGGATTTTTCTTTTATAGCCCTGGCCCACAGAATTTGAGCTGTAGACCAAGCTGGCCTCAAACTCAACTGCCTCTGCCTCCCAAGTGCTGGGATTAAAGGTGTGTGCCACCACCACTCAAAAATTGCTACTTAATAGTTTCCAAAGAGTGTTTACATTTTTCTATTTCTTTTTTTCTTATAGTTTATTTGTTTAAGGATTCAGACAAGATCAGTGCTTTCCAGCTGGCTGATAAGCCTCTTTATTCTATAGTCTCAGTGGGAGTTGTGTCCCTCAACCTGAAAAATGACCAGTGCTACCCACTGCCATTCCACAGGGCTCAGATTTCAAGGTTATCTTGGCTCTTGGGGAATTTGAGAGACAATATGTGTTCCTGGAGACACCCTGCCATCTCACAAATGGAAAAAAAATATTTATTTATTCATTCACTTGCATCTGTGCCTTTTCTCTGAAAGTCCCTTATTGTCTCTAAAAGGGTAAATCTATGATTGGTCCTGTTAAATCAGTTTCCTTTTCAGTACAAGTTCCTCAGAGGAGCTCTTTCATAAGACACAAAAGGAAGGGTAACTAACAATTGCATTTCATAGCCTAAAACTACATACTGAGTTATGTTTCTGACTTTTGACTAAATATTTCCTGAAGGAATGTAGTTTGAGGTAGATTTTCAGCCTTTAATCATAAAACTGGAGTTCAGAGACATTATCAACAGGGACTGGTGACTAATGAACATGAAACAGTTTTAGACAAATTGCTGTGCCAAGTATGGCAACTCACACTTGTCACCTCAACACCGAGGATGCTAAGACCAGAGGCTAGCTTGGGCTACATAGTGAGACCTCAGAGAGAAGGGGGCTGGGAATGTAAAGACCAGAGACAGAGAAAACTCAAACAAAGGTGCTTTGTTTAAATAAGCTTAAATGTTCAAACTAAAGCCAGCTCCTTTAGCCAAGTCTATAGCATTGTTTGGTTTTAACCTATTATAGTAACTTGCTACTTCTTGAATTCTAAATATTAAAAGCCAGTTATTGTGTATAAACAACATATTTTCATGAATTAGACTTATATAGTCTACCTCGTTTTCTTATACCTGGTCCTCAGTTAAATTCTTGCTATCATCAACCTGATTAATGCTTTTATGGTGTTAGGTATTTTATTTCCTCTAATACGCTGGGAGTAAAATTGCAGTTACTCATTTGCTGTCATCACCAGCTTCCTCCTAAGAGATCTTAACTGTTCATTCGACATCCTTTTAAAGGTGGGATTCCTAGGAAAGAGAGACAGTAGGCTTACTAGGAAGGTAACCTGCCTCCTGTGCTACTGTTAGCTTACTGTAAAACCTGCTTTATACAGGGGCTTTTGTTTTCTTATACATAACAAGAGGGGAACTGGATCAGATAACTGAATTTGGGTGGATTTTCTTCCTTCTTCCTGTCTTTCTTTGAGCTATAGGTTTTTGTTTGTTTGTTTTGTTTTTTTAAGTGAAGGATACCACAAACTCCATATTTGTACTTTGAAGTAAGGGACCAAGTGGCACAGCAATTTGCTTGTGCTTGGGGCCTGTTATGTGCTGATAGTTTGGGGGTTTCCCCTCTCCCTCTTATTTTTTATGTGTATGGGTATTTTGGCTGTGTATATGTCTATGCATTAATGCATGTGTGTCTGGTGCCACAAGAGGCCAGAAAAGGGTGTCTGGTCTCCCGGATCTGAAGTGACAGACAGTTGTGAGCCACCATGAGTGTGCTGGGAATTGAACCTGGGTCCTCTGGAAGAGCAACCAGTGCTCATGGCCTCTGAGCCATCTCTCCAGCCCTGTGCTGCTGCTGGTGGTACTGTTTATTTAAAGGCATTTTTATGTGGTTTATAAAACTATATGAGTTTAATGGAACAAAATACTATCTAAAAATGGATGACTGTAATCAGATTAAAGGGAAACTAAGGTAGGAAAGAAAGGTGCAACTGGGAATAAGAAATAATCCAAATGAAGAATGTAAGCACTATGGTTTCTTAAAAACCTGGATGTTAAGCCAGGCAGTGGTGGTGCACACCTTTGATCCCAGTTCTCGGGAGGCAGAGATAGATGAATATCTAAGTTCTAGGCCAACCTGGTCTACAGAGGAAGTTCCAGGACAGCCACGGCTACACAGAGAAACACTGTCTCCAAAAAACAAAACAAACTAAAAAATCTGGATGTTAGCAAGAAGAAAAGTTTCGATTTTTTTTTCCTTTCCCACTAAAATTCTAAGTTACAAAAAGAATCCTATTTCCAGTGGTTATGTCTATAAATCTTTGTTCTGTTGCAAAGCTAAGTAACTTTGTTGTGGTATTCTACACCTTTCATCTGAATACCATTTTTACCAGTTACCTTACAGCTGTTGAGTCATTGGCACCTGGTTTTAATTTAATAGACACACTGAATACTGTTTTGCAGGAATAGCACTTCAGGATATTGGTAGCTCAAACTCCTGATGAGTCATTAAAATACCTAAAGGTGTGCCAGGAATTGGAGGGAAACACTGATTAAACAATGCTAAGATTAAGTGGATTTTAAGGGTTAATGAAATGGCTAGTTTATTCTTATGTCAGTATTGAGTACCCAGACTAGAAAGGTATAAATAATGATAGGAGTGATTATGTAAACACATTGTAGTTGCAGGTAGGAAGAGGTTGAGCTGGGTTCATGTATTCATTCCTTATACAACTTACTTGATTTGTGCTACTTTTAGCACCCCAGATAATCGTCCAGCTGGTCTAGAGGAGGCTGATCAACAGTCATTACCTGGAGAACAAGGAATCAATTTGGACAACCCAGGCCCAGTTAAACTACCAGAATTTTCAAACCGGCCATCAGGTAATAAAATCACATACTTGGCCTTGCATATATACCCTTACAAGGTTTCTTTCTCACCAAGGAACTAATAATGCTTTGTCTACTAACTAGTCTGCTTCTAAAATTTAATGTGTAAGCTTTGCATTGGTGTGTAAGTAAATAATTCAATTCTAACTTCTGTAAGCATACATGTAAATTCACACTTGCAAACCTCCTTAATTGGCTTCATTATAAGTCCTCAAATCAAACTAATAGAAAGTGCCTTTTTTTATTCAGCATTGTAGTTCCAGTTGGCATCAGAATAATTTATTATAGACAACTTTTCACTGTATCCTGCTTGCCTGCAATTCTTACTTAACTTGGACTTTTTCAAAACAAAGAGCTATTACTAGGATTTAAAACAAGTTGACTTTTTAAATAAAATTTTTATTGTGATTCTTTAAAACATAAGCAGAATATGAAAATTAACAAAATAAATGCCCATGTGACTATTGTCAGCTTAATAGCTCATAATGAATAGTGCCAGTAGTATTGAAGTCCCTTCTTTGATTATAGAATGTTTTCTTTTAAATGTTAAAGGATGGGGGTTTATGAAAAACTAAAATTCATTCTTACCAACCCAGGTATTATGGAACCAAAACCAGATACCACGATATCTCTATACCTGCTTTTTTTTGGCCTAAACAATAACATAACTTTATTCTAGAATAACAGTTTCACAAGCCTTCTCTTATGGATATAAAGAGTTAATTTGGCCAGCCTGATCTACAAAAACGAGTCCCAGGACAGCCAGGGATACACAGAGAGACCTTATTTCGAAAAACCAAAGTGGGGGAAAGAGTTAATGCTTTGTTTTTTTTTCCTCCTGAGTAATTTCACCTTCTTTTTGGCATATTAAAAGTGATATTTTCAGGCTAACCTTTAACCTACCTTTAATTTATGTATTTCAAAGGACATCCATCATGATGTCAAGACTTGATGTTACTCATAGCAAATTGCTTAGCATACTACAGTTGTCACTAGTGAGCCACAGCAGCACTGTTGAAACTAGGTAGTCTCTAGCCCTTGGTGAATATGTTCAAAAGACATTGTGAGCAGAAAGGTAGGTCCCTCGTAATTACCTCAGGCATATCTGAACTCTTGTGTGGATTCCAGAATCCCTTCAAACATTGCCTCCTTTCTGCAAACTGGGAACCTGCAGGCTGAATTTGGCCTTTAATGGACTTGAATTGCTATTGGTGTCTAAGCAAATACCTTTGTTTAATTGACTTTAGAAATAAGCGGTTGCTCTGCAGTTAGGCAGTATCCAGGACGCTGCTGGTTTATGCAGCCTAACTTCTCTTCTTTGCTGCTACCTGGCCCCTAAAGGCTTTAAGGCTTTGTATGCCTTGACTAATAAAATATAGTTATTGATTGTGTTATAGGACATTATGTGTACCTGGCTTTCCCTCTCAACCCTAATCTGTCTTCCTATCACTAAGCTCCTGGGGGCTGTTTCCTCTAGCTTCTGGACCCTCTAAGCCTTTAGCTCTGACTTTTGAGAGGCTGACATGTCATCTATATTACTGTTTGATATTTACTGTGCTGTCTGATAAACTCATTTTAAAGATGAAAAGCATTTGTGTTATAGCCCTGACACAAATAAACTTTTTCAGAAATTACAATTATCTTAATGCAGGAACACCTGACTATATAAGAACCCATTGTGTTTGACCTGTTGGAATGCCAGATTTAGAAATGTCAAGAAGTTACACAGGCCTAAAACATAACAGCAACAACAACAAAACAAACAAACAAACAATTTTAAAGAAAATCTTCAAAATTGAACCAGGTGTGGTGGCACACGCCTGTCTATATTCCCAGCATTTGCAGGGTGGAGGCAGGAGGGTTAGCAGTTCAAGATCATCCTCAGCCACATAATGAGTTTAAGGCCATCCTGGGATACTTGGGACCCTGTCACCAAAAAACAAAAACAAAACAAATAAAAAACAACTTCAGAACTGGATTCTGCTCATTGGTACCATGGAAGTCTTTGACTAGAAGACAATAACTCTTGTTGAGCACAGAGTCTGACCAAACTGTTTGGTAGCCACTCTGAGAAAATCTTAACCCAAAATTTCTTTCAGCTGCCAGAGCCAGTTATTCATGTTCTTGTACTTTCTGGAAACCTTCCAAATTATTTTTCATGCAATAATGGAATAAATATAATTATGGAATCACATCCCCAACATATGCCCACTTTCCCACACTGAACCATCTTTATTCTTGGTTTAATTGAATCTTCCTTCTCTTTATGCTGATTGTATAAGGTTTTTATTCAGAAATTTCAAGTAAACCATCACAAAAGAGGGAATCATATAGTTGTTGCCTTCTGCGAATCTAGAAGGCATTGTTCTCAAAGTTCTTGTCCCCAAGTTATTTTTTATTCTATGCTTCTGACTTATTTATTCTTCTATTGTGGAATCATAGAAAATACTTTTCCAAATAAAAATTTCTATATACAAAAGTAAATAGAGTTGAGTATGCATAAAAACTTCAGTACTTCATTTTATTTCAACATAATAACCAGCCCCAATTACTCTCTCTATTAAACTGTTGCAACCTCAGTGCAATGCAGTGCATTCAGTTTCCCCAAAGAATGGAGCCCAAAGGATACAGCATAGTATATGGAGACCATGGACCAGAGTAATTGAAATCCCATTTTAAAGAACTCAATCTGAGAATTATTTCTTTTACTTTTATTGAAGGAATGAAAAGGCTGTTTTCATCAGAACCAAATCTTGAGAAAAACAAGTCCTCTGCTACGAGAAAAAGCGATTTCTAAATATGTTATTTTCATACGCACAGTGAATTAATGGTTATTTCTACATGAGACCTAAACACTGGGCAACCAGCCATTTGCTGTTGATAGTTTTTCTCATTTATAGTGCATAATACAGTCTTAATACAGTAATGCTTCATTCGCAGCCTAAACACCAAGGGGCTTCATGTTCTTAATGCTTTGCTTTTTGCTTCCTTAAGCAGTGTGACCCCTTGCTTATGTCAGATAATGAGGGGCAGTCCTAGGAGCAGCATGCCTGAGCTGTTTGTGCACAGTCTGCTACCTATGAGTACTGCTTAGCTATACTCTAAAGGTAGCAAAGTTTTCTTGCTGAAAAATCTAACTTCCCTGATTTTGGGGGCTTGTTTTAGGTTATCCTACTCAACCAGTTGAACAGAGGCCACTGCAGCAGATGCCTCCTCAACTCATGCAGCATGTGGCACCCCCACCACAGCCACCACAGCCACCACAGCAGCAGCCACCACCACAACTGCCTCAGCAGCAACAACAGCAGCCACCACCACCACCACCACCACCACCTAGTCAGCCACAGTCTCAGCAGCAGCAGCAACAACAAATGATGATGATGCTCATGATGCAGCAAGATCCTAAATCCATTAGGCTTCCAGTCTCCCAAAATGTCCATCCTCCACGGGGTCCTCTGAACCCAGACTCCCAGAGAATGCCCATGCAGCAGAGTGGCAATGTACCTGTTATGGTTAGTTTGCAAGGACCTGCCTCTGTGCCACCATCACCTGATAAACAAAGAATGCCAATGTCTGTGAATACTCCATTGGGAAATAATTCAAGAAAAATGGTTTACCAGGAAAACCCACAGAATTCTTCTAGCTCACCACTAGGAGAGATGTCCTCACTTCCTGAAGCTAGTGGCAATGAAGTACCATCTGTTTCAGGAGGCCCAAATAACATGCCCTCACATTTAGTTGTTTCTCAGAATCAGTTAATGATGACAGGGTCCAAAACTGGACCATCTCCCCTTTCAGCAACTCAAGGTGCAACTCCCCAGCAACCTCCTGTAAATTCCTTGCCTAGCTCCCATGGCCACCACTTTCCAAATGTTGCTGCTCCAACCCAGACTTCTAGGCCTAAAACTCCAAACAGAGCCAGTCCCAGACCCTATTATCCTCAGACACCCAACAACCGCCCTCCCAGTACAGAACCATCAGAAATAAGTCTGTCACCAGAAAGACTCAATGCCTCCATTGCGGGACTCTTCCCTCCACAGATTAATATTCCTTTACCTCCTAGGCCAAATTTAAATAGGGGCTTTGATCAACAGGGCTTAAATCCAACAACTCTGAAGGCCATTGGGCAAGCACCTTCAAATCTTACCATAAATAATCCTCCTAACTTTGCTGCCCCACAAACTCATAAATTAGATTCTGTGGTGGTGAATTCTGGAAAACAGTCTAATCCTGGAACAACAAAACGGGCAAGTCCAAGCAACAGTCGCAGATCTAGTCCTGGGTCCAGTAGGAAAACTACCCCAAGTCCTGGAAGGCAAAATTCAAAAGTCCCTAAACTTACTCTGGCTTCTCAACCAAGCACAACCCTGTTGCAGAACATGGAGCTGCCTAGAAATGTGTTGGTCAGCCCCACTCCGATTGCTAATCCCTCTTTATCTGGAAGCTTTCCTAACAATAGTGGGCTTAATCCTCAGAATCCCAGCATGCCTGTGCCTGCAGTGGGGGCTGTTCTTGAGGATAACAAAGAGAGCTTGAACGTTCCTCAGGACAATGATTGCCAGAATTCCCAGGGTAGGAAGGAGCCAGTAAATGTTGAGCTGAGAGTAGTCCCTACCCAAGAAGCTAAATTGGTTGTCCCTGAAGATCAGTCCAAAAGAGATGGGCAACCTTTGGATACTAACAAACTCCCCAGTGTTGAAGAGAACAAAAATTTGATGTCTCCTGCCATGAGAGAAGCACCAACATCATTAAGCCAACTTCTTGACAACTCTGGAGCTCCTAATGTGACCATTAAACCCCCTGGGCTTACAGATCTGGAGGTAGCACCTCCAGTAGTTTCCGGGGAAGACCTCAAAAAAGCATCTGTCATTCCCACACTGCAGGATCCGTCTTCTAAAGAGCCCTCTAATTCCTTAAACTTACCTCACAGTAATGAGCCGTGTTCAACCCTTGTGCATCCAGAATTGAGTGAGGTCAGCTCTAATATTGCACCAAGCATCCCTCCAGTAATGTCGAGGCCTGTCAGCTCTTCCTCCATTTCTACTCCTTTGCCCCCAAACCAAATAACTGTATTTGTTACTTCCAATCCCATAACCACTTCATCTAACACATCAGCAGCCCTACCAACAAACTTGCATTCTGCCTTGATGTCAACAGTTGTTACAATGCCCAACGTGGGTAACAAAGTTATGGTTTCTGAGGGGCAGTCCGCTGCTCAATCTAACGCCCGGCCTCAGTTCATTACACCTGTCTTTATCAATTCATCTTCAATAATTCAGGTTATGAAAGGATCACAGCCAAGCACAATTCCTGCAACCCCATTGACAACCAACAGTGGCCTGATGCCTCCCTCCGTCGCAGTTGTTGGACCTTTACACATACCTCAGAACATAAAATTTTCTTCAGCTCCTGTAGCACCTAATGTCCCCTCCAGTAGTCCTGCTCCAAATATACAGACAGGCCGGCCGTTGGTCCTTAGCTCACGTGCCACTCCTGTTCAGCTGCCTTCCCCTCCGTGTACGTCCTCTCCAGTCGTCGCTCCTAATCCTTCTATCCAGCAAGTAAAAGAATTAAATCCAGATGAGGCTAGTCCTCAAATGAACACCTCAGCAGATCAGAGCGCTCTGCTCTCTTCACAGTCAACCACAGTAGTTTCTCCCCTTTTGACCAATAGTCCAGGCTCCTCTGCCAATCGGCGAAGCCCAGTCTCATCCAGTAAGGGCAAAGGAAAAGTGGACAAAATTGGCCAGATTTTGCTGACCAAAGCTTGTAAGAAAGTTACGGGCTCTCTGGAAAAAGGGGAAGAACAGTATGGTGCAGATGGAGAGACTGAAGGCCCAGGGCTAGACACCACAACTCCTGGGCTAATGGGAACAGAGCAGTGCTCCACAGAGCTGGACAGTAAAATCCCAACACCCTCAGCACCCACGCTACTAAAAATGACCTCTAGCCCCATGGGCCCAAGCCCCACCTCAACAGGACCCATCTTACCTGGCGGTGCTCTCCCAACCAGTGTACGCTCAATAGTAACCACACTGGTACCCTCTGAGCTCATCTCCACAGCGCCAACCACAAAAGCCAATCATGGTGGCATAGCATCTGAGCCACTTGCAGGTGGCCTAGTGGAGGAGAAGGTGGGACCTCATCCAGAGCTTCTACCCAGCATAGGTATGTACTTGAGCTTGGCATCAGCTCCTCAAGTCAGGGTTTTGCTGACCTGTCCCACAAGAGAGAAAGCATAAGCTCTTTTCTGCTTAGTGGAAGAAAAAAAATGGCTGTAGTTAGATTTACTTACTGAAAGTACATTGAAAAATATGCTTTTAAATCCCATATTCAGTTTATATTCATTAACATGGTTCCTTCCTGGCTTCTGAACTGATGACATGTTACATTTATATATATATATATATGTGTGTGTGTGTGTGTGTGTGTGTGTGTGTGTGTGCTTCTCACTTTAAAAAGCATTTTCATACACACTATCTCACATCATCTTTATACCAACCATGTGATGTAAACTTACTCCTTCCTCTGGGTAAAAAGATTGAAACTCAGAAATGTTTATTATTTATTGAGCCTATACTGTAAGTCTCCAGCCTGGCATGGTCCCCTTTGTGTACACAGCAACTTCTCTATGCCCTTTCCCATCATGGAGACTTACTTGTTCTCTTTGCCTTGTTCTCATAGTATATTAACTCAGGGACCTTTCTGTTTGGGTCGCTCCAGAAAAACTTATCAAAAAACCAGGTTTTGTGATACAAGTTGTGAAGACTCAGATAGGCTTGAGTTGGTAACTGTACCAGCATTTGCCAGCTCAGTGGACTGGGCAAGTTTCACTTTCCTCCTTTGTAATATGGAGACAATAATAGTTACAAGATTTCAGTAAAGTAATGCATGTGGTGTGCTTAGCACAAGACCTAAAACATGGTTTATGTCTTTTTCCCATTTCCTTTGGACATGATCTCTTTGTAAATTCCATTAATGGACATCTAGTTCAGGTTATTTCTTGTGTACTGCAGAGGGAGTTAATTCTGGAAGCACAGGTGTCCTTGCAGCCCTTTTCTTCTTTGAGGCTCAAATGATGCAGAAGCTCCACATTCTTAAAGACAAGTCAGTCTTAATGGCGCCCATAGCTGGGGAGCCTCTGTAGTATCTAAGCCAGCTATTAACACCTCTTTTATTTATGCAGCTAAAATACTTTGAGTGCCTACCAATTACAAGGAGGAACAGAAATAGAGGTTATGATCAGAGTCCAAATTTTAGCACCATGGGTTAGCCAGTTACAACCTAGTGGGTTCCATGTACTTCACCTGTAAAGTGGAAATTGTAATTCTACCTCAATGGAGACTTGACTGTCAAGTGCCAGCATACTGCCTCCCACAGCTCTGCAAGAGTCCCTTCCCTTCTTTCTCCTGCTTACCTCAGGGTTAGAAATACAGGGAGGAGTGAAGGTCTGCAAAGAGTTAATTGTCCTTACAGGAGAGAGGGACTTTGCTGGGCAGGGCTCTGTGTTTCCAGTTTGAATTTTGTTGGTAAGAATTTAAAAGAAAGCTGGGTGTGGGGGTGCACATAAATGATGATAGCACTAGGAGATCACCAGGGTCCTCAGCTGCACACTGAGTCTGAGGCTAAGCTACACGACACCTTGTCTAGACCAGAAGAAATTAGTGTAGCATCAGTATATTCTCTGCTACTAAGTATTTCCATTTCTGTCACCTTTCAGGGAACTTGTCCTTCTGATATTAAGAGAATAATGATAAAATAATTAGAAAACATTTTTATTTGGATCACAAATAATAATAAATATGTAACCTTTAGGGAGATGACTTAGCAAATAGAAAGGGTTTAGTTTTAATTAAGACCACCTACTTTGTTTATAGTAGTTGGTTCTATACTTTTTCAAGGGACATCTTGAAAATGTGAGAAACCAACCTTAAGTTAAATGGATGTTAAGATATAGTTTTAAGCCTCATCAGAGAAGCATCCAAAATAAATTTTGACTACTAAGCAAAGAGAGAAATCTACAAAATTCAGTTTCTTCCAAAGGGTAAAACTTATTCTTGTAGTTTGTCATGAGTTTTAGGCTGAATTGTTAAAATGAGAGGCCACACCTTTGACAGCTCTGGCAAACCTGAGCCTTAAGTCTTTTCTGAGTGATCCAGGAAAGTTCTGTTCTAGATTCTGTTGTGTATTGTATATTCTAGTTCTCGGGGATCTTAAATTCTTTCTGTCTTTCAAAGACTAATTTCTATCTTTAATGTTCCTTTACATTTTCAGCCTAGAATATTTTTTTGCTTTGGACCCCCATGGCACTTTATACTTTATGTGTCTGTTTCCATATGACATCAGAGTGCAGTGTACTACATGTACTTATCTTCAATACTAGGCTTTCTGGTGTGCAAAAAGATGGAATCCCTGAGGATGCCTGGCACAGTGTCTTGCCCCTACAAAGTTTTTAAAACTATTTATTCATTAGGTATAAATTTTTTTGTCTGTTTTATACCTATTACCCTTGCTAGATGTTATAGAAAAGTACAGAATTGTGTGTTTTAGTAATCAAGGAGTGTGTAGTCTCTAGAGGTTAAGTCAGAAGTTTTTAAATGTTGAGGTGATTGGTATAGTCATTCTAAAAGTAGCTAGGTTGCTTACTAAAAGTTTTTAATTTCTTAAAGAAAATATCAGTCAGTCCTAGTTTGGTGGCACATGCTTGTGATCCCAGCACTGTGGAGGCCGATGCCGAAGGATCGAGAGTTTAAGACCAGACTGAGAGAACTCAGTAAAACCCTGTCTGAAAACCAAACAAACAAAAAAAGGAGTCCTGACCTGAAATTGGCCCTAAAATTGTGATTACTATTGTTGCCATGCCATCCCCTTCCCAGTTCTTTATATCTGCACAACGGAGGAACAAACCCTGGAGTGGTAGTCCTTGTCTCTGTTAAGGACATTGAAGGTCAGCTTCAGGTGCTGCCTTTTTAGAACACGGTGGCTCAGCAGGGACTTAGTAACTTGGTTAATGCTTTCTGGTTTAGTTAGGAAAAAAAGTAAAAGACTTACTTGTTTGTTTCTTGCCTCAGCCCCTTCACAGACTTTAGTCCCAAAGGAGACTCCAGCCACAGCACTGCAGGGGCCTGTTGCCAGACCAGGTAAGACACTATGTAGAGCATCTTCTTTGAGTAGGGTGGGTTACATGTGAAGGAATCTGTGCTGTCCTCAGTGTCACAAGTCCTCATGCCAGTAAGTACTCAGGACTGTCTTACCTACTCGTTTCCAAGTCAGTTTGAGTTGGGTGGGAGAACTTGTGTAGTACTTTTCCCAACCAGGTTGTCCATTTTCTCATTTGTTGTGTTATCCAGAAAGCTCAAGAAGGGCATCTCTTTGTTCATTGTCTATCTGCCATCCTATCCTGAGTTGTTTCCCCTGTTCCATGACCCTGCTGCCCATGGCTGACATATACCTGTGGCTGGTATATGGTTGGTTACTGGGGTGTCAAGCATGAATGCACCAAAATATAGTTGGATCATCATGGCAGATATAGAGGTATATTGGAGCCCCTCTGCTTACAATGAATTATCCCAGTCATCTCTGGATGACTTTAAGGTGCTCCCTGTAACCAAGATATTGTAAATAGACCTAGTATATAGAACTAAGGGTGTTGTTTCTGGAAAGGGGAGTCAAGTGTAATCTAACAGATAGCTGCTATGAGATGCTGGGTCAGCTCTGAACACAAGTGATTTGATGTCAGTAGGAACACTTTTGCCTCGGCCAATTAGACCCACAGCAGGTGAGTATCATGGACACATTTAATTTTACGTGGCTCTTGGTTCACAGAATGTTGTTGAAGAGTGCAAAAAAGAAAGGGGCTAGTTCCCAAAGGAAATTAAAATATCATTGACAGTATAAACTTGAGCTGATGGCTCAGTAGGTAACAGAGCACTTAATGCTCTTTCAGAAGACCAGAGTTCAGTTCCCAGAGCCCACATGTGGTGGTTCATAAGTGCCTGTAACTCCAGCTCCAAGGGATCTTGGCCTCCTTTTTGGACACCCTCATGCACATTTCAAATGTCAAAAGCATGTGCATGCATACACATACACACACACAACCTTTTATTGAAAGTGTACACATGACCAAATTTTTAAGAAAAAAATGATTTTGTGAATACAAGTCAAAATAAGATATAACTTGTATTTTTAAACTTGCTTCAGAACACTGTGGAAAGAATGGATGTGCAGAATACACATCAGCTATCACATTTCCCCTTGCTTCTAACTTGAGTGCTGGGATTAAAAGTGCGTGCTACCATATCTGGCTTAAAGAGATTAATATACATTAAACTTTAAAAAGGAACAGGGTTCCTCTAGCCAATTATTCTGATAAGAAAGAAAAATAGTAATAGTCCATTTTCTGGAGTAAAGAGCCCAGGCAGTATCAATATTACAGACATGGATTGGAGAGGGGGTCATGAGACTCTACCTCTATCAGATTATGGCTACTGGCAGGGTGTGAGGGTCAGTTTAGTTCAATGTTGTAGTCACTGGTAAGCCATTCATGCTCCAATAAATAACCACACATCCATGTTCATAGCAAGCAACCCAAATTAAACTTAGTGGGTCATTAAAACAAAGGCACACGAGAGTTGGGAAGAGGGAAGTGGGAGGAGATATGGGAAGATGATGGGAGGGTGTAAGTATGATTAAAATACATTATAAATATATATGAAGCTGTTAAAGAAGGATTACTAATATGAGGCCAAAGTGGGCTACATATGAAGCTCCAGGCAGCTTGAGTGGCAATTTTTCAAGGTTAGCGCATCTTTTTGTTTGAACCATTTTTATTATTGAACATATATTAGGTGAATTTGTGTGTTCCAGCTGACCCAGAAAGGAAATGGAGACCCATGAAGAAACAGACAGTTAATGTCTGTTTCTTGAGACAGTACTTCAGGTCTTATGGGAAACATTCTGGGAGTTAAGCAAAAGACAGGAAGCAAGGATTCCCTCTGCCAGAATTTTGCATTAAAGACAGTGAAGTCCTGCCTCCACAGGAAAAATACAAAGTAACCAAATAATAATAATTAATATTGAGTCACTACTAAGTAACAGGTACTATACTAAAACTCATGTATTATTTCAATTTAATCTTAACATTAAAGCAGATAACGTAGTTAACTGTGCTTCTTATGAGGCATTGAGTCCTGAGAAGGCAAAGAAATTGCACATAAACACATGGATAATAAAAAGGGACATATGGTAGATATGACAGCTCATTCCCTGTAATCCCAGCACTTAGGCTAAGGCAGGAAGATTGCCTTGAGTTTTAGGCCAGCCTGGGCTACACAGTGAGTTCCAGAGCAGGGTGGGCTACAAAATGAGAAAGGGAAGAAAAGAAGGAAGCAAGAAAAAGAGCTGAGATAAAAATTTAATCTAGGTGCTCTGCCTTCAAAGAGATTAACATGCTCCCCAGGCAGCTTAGATACTGAGCATGAGGCACTGGCTTCCCTGTGTGGGAAAACAGGCACAAGGCCAAGGGGAGGCCAGTGGCAGGAGACATGGCTGTTTGGTATATTAGGGAAAGGCCTTTGTATGAGATGGAGCTACCTAGAGACACATAATCGAAGTGGGAGATTTGTTTTGTTTTGTTTTTCTGGTGCTGAAAAGAAGTGTCTGGTATGCTCAAAGAATGCTCACAGATGCAGCCCTCCCAGACAGACTGCTTTAGTTGTTTCTAGGACATCACTTGGCAGCTGATGAAGTCTATGAAATGTCTGAGGAACAAATATAGTCTTTGGGTAGTATCTCAAAACACAGCTCTCTGACCTCTAAATTGAGTGAAAATGTTGTTCAGGAGAAAAAAAATGAATCTTTAAAAGACACTATTATATTTAAAGAAAATTGCCTTTGGAAAGAAAATGCAGAAAGGTGGTGATATTTTAAGAATGAAAACAGTCTCTTCAACATGAAAGGAAGAGGCTTCTTTTACTAAACCAGTTTTAGCTGGATGAAATATGAACCAGGCAGTGTGAATTTAGTTCTGTTGATCCCAACAGGATTATTTCACAGTGTGAACTAGAAATAAAAATAGACCAAGTAGTATCTTACATTGCCAACAAACCAAGTTGGATCAGTGCCAGCTTTGTCTCCATACCACATAGGGTGGCTGAGGCTCCTGCAGGATGTGGAGACTTGTTAGTCATTTCCGTAGACTCCTAGAAACTCCCTGTGAACATATATAACAACAGCTTCCATGTCTCATTCTCTCCTTTTTATTTTTTACAGAACTTGAGGCAAATGCAGCCATAGTCTCTGGACAAAGGTAAGAAAGATGACCATATCTGCAGACTTAGCATGATCACGGCATGAGCTTCTTCTGTCTTTAATTGTCTCCTCACCTTGTCCTTCTCCTGTACTCTTAACACCAGCCTGTTTCTACTGCTCTCAGAAAGAGCTTCTGTGAGCCCTCACTCTTTCAGAGTAACATTTCACTTAAAAAAAACTCAATGGCTAAGTTTTTCTTTTATGATTGTTTTCAAAACTGATAACATATTTGGCACTAAACATAAGTGAAGAAATAAGTGTTCTGTATATATGCGCTAGCTTCTTTACTGGTGGTGTTTTGTTTTGCTAAGGGATTCCATGTTAGGGATTATCCTCAGAAAATTGCACTGTTTTCTGGGCTCAGGCAGAAAACCATCCTTAGAACCTCTAGAAGGAGATGTAAACCTCTTTACTTGTAATTCCACCCTAGCTCCAGCTTGGCTCTCTGACTTTGCTTAGTTTTTTGATGTGATGTGAGGTAACTATTTTATATAAAGTTAAGGTGATGAATGAACAGTAACGGCTCAGTTCCCAACCATAGTGTTGCTGTCAGAGTCCTCTGGCAGGAGCGAACAGTGGGGTAGTGATAGTTGATAATCTCACCACGACTTGTACCTTCAAGGAGCTCACAGTCTCATGAAAGGCATAAGACATTAAAATAGCTCATCCAGAGCTGGAGAGATGGTTCAGCAGCTAAGGTCACTTAACTGCCTGCCCTTCCAGAGGACCTGGGTTCAATTCCCAGCAGCCATATGGTGACTCACAACTCTCTGTAAGTAACATCCTACTCTGGCCTCCAAGATCACTGCACACACATGTGCAGAGACAGGCAAAATGCCCATACACATAAATAAATAAATCCTTAAAAACCCCATGTAACAGAACACCCAGTGGATGCTTTAGAAGGTTGTGTATATAGACTATGAACCTAAGAGAAGAAAAGGTGAAGTCCACAGGGAGAGAGGGACATGGAAATCTTCTCAGAAGAAGTAGGCATCTACTTCTATTGTATTGCATTTCAGTTCTGTGCCTTGCAATCAAATTTAATAAGATTTTTAAAAAGATATTAATAGCATTTTTGAACCATGGATATAGTAAAAAGTTTATTAAATAAATTTTCAGATTCATCAGAATTAAATCCAGGTGTAGTAGCACATGCAGGCCAGAGAATCAAGAGTTCAAGGTTATCCTCAGCTATGTAGTCAGTTTGAAGCTAGTCTAGACTACATGAGTCCTTGTCTTTCAGAAAGGAAAGAAAGAAAACATTAGAAAATTGCAGTCATCTTGTAATCTTCTTTACAGAATATATAGAGAGGTGCTGTTCCAGATGTGTGTGTGCATGTCAAACCTATTCACTCATGTAGCATGAATAATTTGTCAGAGTAATCTTTCACAAAATATCTTTGACTTTGTATAGATATGCCAAAGTAAAGTAATTATTATTATTAAGCATTTTAATGTCTTCTGTAAACTTGTCCATGTGTTGCTTTTTTTAACTTTATTTTTGTTTTATGTGCATTGGTATTTTGTCTGCATATATGTGGATGCCATATCCCCTGGAACTGGAGTTATAGACAATTGTGAGCTGTCATTTGGGTGCTGGGAATTGAACCCAAGTCCTCTAGAAGAATAGTCAGTGCTCTTAACCACTAAGCCATCTCTCCAGCCCACAATTTATACTTCATCAGAAATATATGAAAATGTTTTTGTCCCTGTGTCTTTAACAACAGTATCACCAAGTTTTAATATTTACCTGCTAAAAAGCCAGGGTTGGAGTTGGAGCATTCAGCATGTCTGCAGCGATGATGAGCGTATTCCTATTACTTAGATAATGTACTGTGCCATTATCTAATACTAGTATATGCTCAAATTTTCCTAATAACCCCCAGTAATAATGTCTTTTGAGACATGGTCTCTCTATGTAGCTCTGGCTGGACTAGAACTCACTCTGTAGTCCAGGCTGGCCTCCAACTCACAGAGATCCGCCTGCCTCTGCCTCCCCAGTGCTGGGATTAAAGGCATGTGCCACCACCATCCAGCCTATTTTATTTTTCTAATGTAACAAGCTAGACTCACTTTTAAGTTCTCAATAGCATTATCCCATTTCTCTCTATAATTACTGATTTGTTTTATTTTTGTTGTTTTCAGTGCTGGGGATTAAACCCAGGACTTGTGCATGCTAAATAGACTGGGCTGTATTCCTGGCCCTGACTAGCTGCTAATTATCTTCTACTTTATAGATGAAACTATACTTTAAAGAGTCCCTTTTTGTTTGTCTTGATGCCCTTAACCTTCTTGGAAACTTGGTACTTCCCTCTGTCAGCAGTGAGCCAAAAGAGATAGTTGAGAAGTCCAAAACCCCGAGCCGAAGAAACTCTCGAACTGAGGAGCCAACAGTGGCTTCTGAGAGCGTAGAAAATGGACATCGAAAACGATCCTCTCGGCCTGCTTCAGCCTCCAGCTCTACTAAAGGTTAGCAGTGGGCCTTGGATGCTTTGGGGTGGGGTGGGGTGGGGTAGAGGGCAGAGTAAAAGGGTCCTTGTCACAGCCGCAGAGGACTTCACCTTCCATCCTGGCTTCTGTTGGGTCGTTTTGCTTTCTCCCCCTGGTTCTGTGCTTTGTTCATTGTCAGTTCATTAGTGCATGTGTTTTCTGTTTGTGTGCACAAGAGCAATAAGCACTGCTGCAAGAGTGAAGAACTTGGGGTGGTCTTACTCTAAATTCACCTTTCACCTAACTGTGGCAGCACGCACCTGGGGTGTGGCACTAGAGAGCTAGAGTAAGAGTTCATAGGGAGTTCAAGGTGGTTACATGAGGACCTGTGTCAGCAACATACATCCACACACTAGAAAGCTCATAATCACTCCAGTTAAATCCTGAATATGGCCCAGCTTCTTTTCTAAAGTCAAGTACCTTTTTCTACATATTATATATTCCTTTATCCCCCTTTTCGTAACAGAGTCTTCTTATGTATCCATTTTGCCCTCAACTCTCAAACCTGTGCCTCAGCCTCCTGAGTGCTGGGGTTGGAGGCAATCGCCATTACACTTGACCTCTCCATACTCTTTAAACCTCTACCCAGCATTCTCTGCTCTATCTTGGTAGGGGCTCTCACATCTTCATAGAAAAAATAGAACTCTCCATTGACACTGCCAAGATCTTAATCTAAGTAGACTGCTATGACAGGAGTGACCATCTTCAACCCAAAGCCTGGCACCTCCATCTCTGCCTCCAATGACTTCTTTTAGGACCTCAGCTTTACATTGCCAGGGTTCTTTGTTTAACACTGTCTCTATTGGGGCTGGAGACATGGTTCAGGTGTTAAGAGCACAGACTGCTCTTACAAGGGTCCTGAGTTCAGTTCCCAGCAACCAGGTGGTGGCTCACAACCATCTGTAATTAGATCTGATGCTCTTCTCTAGCATACAGACATACATGTAGGCAGAGCAAAATATGTGTGTGTGTGTGTGTGTGTGTGTGTGTGTGTCTTTAAAAAAGAAAGAAAACTGTCTTTAGTTTGGAAAAGGGAGATTGTTTTGAGATAAAACCTCACTCTGTAGCCTAGGTTGTCCATGAATCTGTGGCAATCCTACCTTAGCCTCCAAAATCCTGAGATTATGGGCATGAGCCTGTCTAAACTACTGTCTTTCTTTCTTTCTTTCTTTCTTTCTTTCTTTCTTTCTTTCTTTTTTCCTTTTCTTAATTTATTTTCTTCTCTCTTTCTTTTTCTTCCCCTATGTTGGGGACTGAACCCATGGCCTAATGGATCAAGGCAAGTTCTCCATCAACTGAGCTAAATCCCCCAACCCTACTTTTTTTTTTTTTTTTTTTAATTAGTTGTACTTGACTTTTGTGATCCAGAACTCTTAAGTCATTTTCTGATTCCTCTCTGGCAACTCCTTAGTTTTCGTAGATACTGGCCTTGCATTTCAGTCTTGAAAAGTAGGTGTAATGGCACATGTCTATAATCCCAGCTCTTAGGAGGCAGGGGTCAAGATGATCAGTAGTTTAAGTTCATCCTCATCTACATAGCAAGCTTGAGACCAGTCTGGGCTATAGAACACTCTTTCTCAAAAAAACAAACAAAAACCATCCCAGTGGAACAGCAGATTGTGGTGCATTGACATCAGACACTGACAGGAGGACTCATCTGTTGCTGGTAAGGAATGTCATAATGCCTCACAAAGATGCCCTTAGAAGTAAGCCATGGGCCTGCCAGTCATATATAGATAAGACAGAGGCCCTAAAAGTAACACCACTTGCTATGGAGGCATGTATAATGTTGGTACCTGAATCATAGAAATATCTTACTGCAGAATAAAAGCGTCTTAGAAGTTTTGAATGGGGAGCTAGAGAAATGGTTCAGCAGTTAAGACTTCCAGAGAACCCAGATTTGATTCCCAGCATCGGCATTTCAGCTCTGTAACGAGTACAAATTGAATCATGAAAGATAAAAATGACCTGATCTTTTCAGACACATTTACAAAAATGGAAAATGACTTTTCTTTATGGTTCAGAGTAGTTGCTTCCCAACACCCCCAGGGGAGGTGATAGAGACTTAAATCTGATGAAAGAAAAAGGAAATTTTCTATTTGGGTTTTTTTTGTTTGTTTGAGGCAGAGCCTCACTATGTATCTCTAGCTGGCCTGAAACTTGCTATATAGACCAAGATAGACAAACTCACAGAGATCTATTCACCTCCCTCTGCCTCCCAAGTGCTAGGATTAAAGGCATTTGTCACAATACCAGGAAGAAAAAGAAAATTTTAGCTAGGCATTTTGGTACATACTTGTAATCCCAACATTTAGGAGACTGAGGTAGAAAGATCATACATTCAAGGCCTGACTGGATTATAGGGCACATTCCAAATCAAACTGGACTACATAGGAAGACCCTGTTTCCAAAAACATTTTCTGTCTTGTGATAGTATAATGATATACCATTTACCATTCCCATCAGTCTTCAAAAGATTTTGTTTTCAGTTTCTAACCCAAGTCACTTGTTTACTCACACTGTTAATGCATTAAAGATAACCTCAAAGAACACTAGAATGTGCTAGTGTCTTATTAAAGTATGAAAATGAAGCCCATTGCTCTTAGATTAATTTGACCAAGAGTGAACCCAATTTTGAATTCTCCACTCTCCCTGGGTCTTTTGTCTGTAGTCTCTGGCGTATCTGCAATCAGTCTGTTGTGGGAGTCTGCATCTGTGCCTCAAGTAGTTGTCCTTGTCCCTGACAAAGGACTTTGCTCTGCATTTATTGACTAATACAGGAAACATGGCATGGAAAAGGAATGAGGGGGTTCTTTACAGGAATATTTCACAGGGTTTCACCAGGGAAGAAATCATTTTCCGATCACACTTGACTACATAGCTCTCCACACAGCATGCAGACATTATCAACTGATAGCCACATTTGCAGTGTTTATAGTGGGTATTTGTTTTAAGGTTTTTTTTTCAGCAAATGATTATCACACTGTGAACATACACACATATCTGGACCAGGGTCACAGAAGAGTACATAGTTTAAAGCTATGCACTTATTTTAGGTTGTAAACGCTGATTTCACGGGAAATCCAAGGTATAGTAAAGTTGGTTACATTGTTTTCTTTTTCTCCTTTTTTGTTTTTTTGTTTGTTTGTTTGTTTTGTTTTCTTTCTTTTTTCATTTGGTTTTCCAAGACAGCCCTACCTGTCTGTGCAGGCCTACCTGTCCTGGAACTTGCTCTGTTGTTCTGTAGACCAGGCTGGCCTCGAACTAAGAGATCCACCAGCCTCTGCCTCCTGAGTGCTGAATTAAAGGCATGCACCACCACTGACTGGCTGGTTACATGGTTTTCTTAAAGGCGAGTTAAATTTGCAGAGTACACAGTAAGTTACCAAGTTAAATAAATGGTCTAGCCTAAGTGTCTTAAATGACTTCAAAGGGTATTACTAATTTTGCTGTAAGGTCTGCCAAGAGTTCAGTCTTTGTGGAGGGTTAAAAGACATTTTTATTAAAAAAAAAAAAAAAAAAAAAGTGCATCACCACCTCTACTGAGGGCCTCATGTGTTGATTGTGCACAAAGGCAATATTCCAATTTATTGACTTGGGAATAAAAGTGGGCAGAGCCTGACATTGCCCATCCTTCTCTCCCCACCTCATTTCCCAACCACATCTGTCCAAGTCTCAGATACACCAGTTGATTTTTTTTTTTTTTTTTTTTTTTTTGAGGTCTTTCTATATAGTCCTGGCTATTCTGTAATTTGCTACATAGACCATAGAGCCCTCGAACTCAAAGAAATCCTCCTGCCTTTGCTTCTTCAGTGTTGGGATTAAAAGGTGTGCACCACTTCACCCATCCATTATTTGATTCTTCACACACAAGGGAGATGTTTCTATAGTTAACCTATCTGATAGCTTTTTAATTTTTTTCATTTTCTCACATATGTATATTCGTTCAGGTATGTACATACACATGGAAGCCAAATGTGAATATGGGTATCAGCCACGCTCCACCTTATTTTTTAATAATTTATTTTTATTTCATGCTCATTTGTGTATGTCTGAAAGTACTGGATCCCCTGAAACTGGAGTTACAGGCATGTAGGTGCTGGGGATTGAACCTGGGTCCTCTAGAAGAACAGCTGCTCTTACCCACTGAACCATCTCTTCAGAACCTCCAACTTTTTTTTTTTTTTTACCTTTGAGACAGTGCTCTAGCAATGAACTGACCTTGCTAATTGCTCCAGGCTAGTTGGCCAGCAAGCTCCAGGGAGCTGCCTAGTTTTTCTTCCCAAGCACTGGGATTACAAGCATGCACTGCTGCCCTGGCTTTTTATGTGGGTGCTGGGGATTCAAACTCGGCTTCCCGTGTTTGCCCAACCAGCACTTCAGCCCATATAGTTCTCTCAGGAGTAACGTCAAGATAAAACCCTGTATATTTTCACTTCAAGTTTGCTGCAGTGAAAATCAAACGTGAGAATTGAACATAAAGAGTTGATTGTAGGGACAGGATGGTGAGCCATGCCTATAATCCCAGCACATAGGGGCTGAGGTAGAATGAACCACAAGTTTTGAGGCCAGCCTGCACTAGTAGAGAGTTCCAGGCAGCATGAACTGCAGAGTGACCTTGTGTAAATTAATAAATTCTTGATTATGGGAAGTCGTGTGTACTGGGTGAAACAGTTCTTTTTATAAATTAAAATAAAGAACACCATTAATGTCCTTCCTAGTTGTAAATATTTGGAGATACTCTCCCACATGGCACGAGCAATATGACCACCCAATAGAAAACATACTAGAGTTGTCACCTACAGAAGCCTGGAATTAGTGCATTCCCTCTTAGAAAATCACATGGGCCTGTGTTAACCAAAGTTAACAGCAGTAACATTTTTGCTTTTCTCATCTGTTTCTGGTGACTTGGGTTCTCAAAATTTATGATAAAAAAATTTTTAAAGCGCAGTTTTGCTTAGAATACAGAATCTGATAATGTAGCATCAGAAAATTCATCCCATCCAAAATAGTTAAATTTGATCCATCCTTTGAATTAATATATGGGAAATAACTGTTTTACCTCAGTGAGAGGTACTTAAAACATTGTTTGGGTTAGGAGTTTGCTTTTGTTATTTGTAACTTGTCACATAGCCCCAAGGCTGTCCTCAAGACCCTGTTTATATCAAAGATGACCCCCTTGCCTGTACCTTCCAGGGCTGAGATGACTGGTGTAATTTACAAGGTATGTGCCACAGTACTGAGAAACTATCACGTAGCAGCATGGAAAATAAATCAAGTTAGAATCTAAAGAAATTTTTACATCTGCAGAGCCCCCGGGTACTACTGTACTGTGCCATAGAAGACTGGAAAAGTTTTAAATAAACATTTAAATCTGAGATAAGAGTAGCTTGACTTGAGACAGTGATATGTTTATACACTTATGGGAAGTTTAAGGAATCAAAGCAGTCTTTCCCTTTTATGTCACTGTTACTGTGGGCCACAGAAGACCCTGTCTGAGATCCGTGGTGTAGTTTAGAGCTTAACTCTGGCATACCAGAAATTTTCCTTACTGCAGAGTTAATGGGTTGGCCTCAAAAGACAGCCAAAGGCTAGTTTCTGGGGTAGTTCACTCACTCGCTAGCATCTCACCAAAAGCACTGTTATGTGACTGTGACTTCATTGAGTGATGGGAATTGGTGGAGATTGTTGATTGTACAGCTTGTAAGGGATGGTGTTGGTGGGGGTGGGGTAGAGATACAGCAGGGGAAAGTGCTTGCCATCCTGGGTGGTGGCACATGCCTTTAATCTCAGCACTCCGTAGGCAGATGGATCTCTGTTGAGTACAAGGCCAACCTGGTCTACGGAGCAAGTTCCAGGAAAGACTGACTCCAAAGCTACACAGAGAGACCCTGTTGGGGGCGAGAGGAGCAGTGCTTGCCACAGAATCCTTGAACCAGCAGGAGAAAAGAACTGATTCCCAAGTTGTTCTCTAACCTCCACATGCCTAGGCATATACACATAAATAAAGGCTTTCCCTACCCCAACACTGCCGATTTTTCTGGCCAGGTACATCTCATCTTCCTGTATCACTGCAGTGTGTGTGTGTGTGTGTGTGTGTGTGTGTGTGTGTGTGTGTGTGTGTGTGTGTGTGTGTGTGTGGTGTTCTCTTCCTACCACCAGGTACATCTCATCTTCCTGTATCACTGCATGTGTGTGTGTGTGTGTGTGTGTGTGTGTGTGTGTGTGTGTGTGTGTGTGGTGTTCTCTTCCTACCACCAGGTACATCTCATCTTCCTGTATCACTGTGTGTGTGTGTGTGTGTGTGTGTGTGTGTGTGTGTGTGTGTGTGTGTGTGTGTGTGTCTCTTCCTACCACCAGGTACATCTCATCTTCCTGTATCACTGTGTGTGTGTGTGTGTGTGTGTGTGTGTGTGTGTGTGTGGTGTTCTCTTCCTACCACCAGGTACATCTCATCTTCCTGTATCACTGTGTGTGTGTGTGTGTGTGTGTGTGTGTGTGTGTGTGTGTGTGTGTGTGTGTGGTGTTCTCTTCCTACTGTGTGTGTGTGTGTGTGTGTGTGTGTGTGTGTGTGTGTGTGTGTGTGTGGTGTTCTCTTCCTACCATGTGGAACCCAGACATTGAATTTGGGTTTGGTAGCAAATGCTCTTACCCACTGAGCCATCTCCCTGGTCTTCATCCCTTTTCCGCGATTGGCAGGTCCTGATACAGGGCCACTCTCTTTTACCACATAAGTTAGCAAGCAAAGTCTGTGGCTGTTTTCAAATCATGTGCCCCTTAAACTGATTTGGAGCCTAATAGAGCTCCACTGTGTCAGTTCTAGACATTGTGGACATGTAGAGGGCACCGCTACCTTTGCTGAACATACCCTTGCTTTTCTCCAACAGATATAACTGGTGCAGTGCAATCCAAGCGAAGAAAATCCAAGTGAGCAAGCTGGAAGATGACTTGATACTTGTAAATGTGTGTGAATTTTACAAAGAGCAATTTTCAGCTGTGACTTTTTAATCTATTTCTGTACAGTTAGTCATTTTAATAACTATCCTTTTCCTAGTCCCTGAAACCTGTTGTCTCATAAAATGTAATGGGGAGCAGCCCTTTGGGTGTTGCAAAATGAAGTTCAAGGCTTCTAAAATGTTGCCATGTATTGAAAGGAGCTAATGCCATTATAAATGTTATTAGTTTCACATTTCTTAAGCAGCCTAGAGTACAGGGTGAGCATTTGTAGATCTTCTAATGATGTATTGTGCTGTGGAAGTACTGTGTGTGAATAGCCGTAGTGGGGCAAAAAGCAATCTTGTCATTTGGAAATGTTGTAAATAATTTTATTATATAGTGTTTTGGATGTATTTGTTGTAGAAACGGACCAGTGAATAAAGAGAATCTAAGGGTTTGTACAATGTGAAATATTGAACGTGTTAAATAAATGTCTTTGTCATAGAACTTTAAAGTATGTTATTGGAAAGGGATAAGCAAGTCCTTTTTTCTTTTTCTTTTTTTATCATATTTGAGTAGATACAGCCTCCTTTGTAACTAAGACACTTGCCACCTGAAATGCCCACCCAGCAAGATGAAGAAAATGTATCCATTTGCTCACCCAAGTCATTTTTGGCTTTGAACAAACCAAAACTAGCAACATAATGAAGGTGTGTGTGTGTGTGTGTGTGTGTGTGTGTGTGTGTGTGTGTGTGTGTGTGTGTGTGTGATTTCATTTGTTTGCAAATAATCACCAGGTATGGTGCCACACACTAGTAATCACAGTGCTTGGGAAGCGTAGGCATAAGAATCACAAGTTAACCAAGCAGTGTATCAGATGTTGTAAATCCCAGCACTCGAAGGCAGAGGCAGGCAGATTTGAGTTTGAGGCCAGCTTGGTCTATAAAGTGAGAATCAAAAAGAATCATGAGTTCAAAGTCATCATCTTCAGCTACATAGAGAGTTTGAGACCAGGTTGGGCTACCTAAAACATGGTCTCAGAAAGTAGAACCAGCCCTGCATCAAAGGCACCCAGGATTTTTAGGGACAAAAGACCATCAGCAACACAGATGGCACTTCCCCCACCTCATCCTGTGCTGCTCTATTCAGATGCTCTCACACTGGCCAGCAAGGCTGTCTTAGCGCAGTTAAATGGGCAGCTCCGTGACCTATAACCCAGTGCTTGGAACTAAAGGAATGACCAGTGTCTCCATTTCCATGCCTGTACCTCAGGTGTCTTCATATGTCTTACATAAAAATATTTTATGAGTCAAACCCTATATTGTCTCTTTCCAGAGAACTTATTTACCCTCTTCCTGTCTTGTATGACAAACTGGAGCCAAAGCCAACCTAATAATAACACCCTCTGTCTTGACTATACTTGAGATTATAGTGTTTCTCAGACTTTAGCTCAACTCAGGCAGAAAGCATAATGTGCTTTAAATAGATTTTTATTTGTTTATATTATTTTTTCTCCCATACAGGAATAGCATTACAATCTAACATTCAGAATCCTGTTACACACATACACAGGCATGCCACATGACCAGGTCGAGGTGGTTGTGTCCTTGAGTCTGTCGACACATCACAACATGGTCGGTCAAAGATTTTTCATTTCAGCCAGTCTCAACACAAAACACCCAACAGATTTGCACTCACTTGTTGGTTCCATTCGGAACTAGGTGGTAGGGTAAGAAGGTATTAGAGCAGGCTGTGGTTTGTCTGCATTCAGTCCCCTCACACAAAGCTACATGGATCTTGAAAGCCACCCAGGAGCTCTGGTAGGGTCCTTGTTGCACCTAAGACATTATAGGTCACAGCAAGTTGATCAGAGGGTTCCAGGCTGGGGAGCAGGCATACTCCAAAACAGCACCAAACAGCACTCACACACACATAGTGCCCTGCTGGGGCTAGACTGGCAAAGGTTAGAAAGTGACACCAGCTCAAGAGAACCACTCAGACTTAGTGGAAAAAGCTGGAAGTTGCCCTTTGTTGTAATTGGGACTCACTCTAGAAACAGGTCCCTCTGACATCCTTAGTTTTGGCAAAGTGCTGGTAATATTGACATTAATACAAACTGGTACAAATTTCTCTAGGGTCTCTGAAATCAGTCAAGACAGACTCTCTAACCTCCTCCTGTCTAGGTTGCATAGGACTTTGTGAATTCTGGTTCCCTTGTGTATTCAAGTTCTGTGGTTTAAGAAAAAAAAAATCCTGAAGCATGCTCAAGGTGAAAGGCACATACACAGTCAGTACAGTATGACAAGGTCTGATGCTTCAGGAGGCAGACTAGCAGGAGACTTAGTAGTGTTGGTTCTTAAGAAATCTATACACAATTAAAATATTGCCACACTCAAATGCTACAGAATCTATAGGAAAGTACAAAAGAAAAATAAGCCTTGCAACCAGTCAGATGAGAGATTGGAGGGTTCTAGAACAACAGGAGCTTCTAGAAATACAGGTCAGGAGCGAGGCCTTTTGAAATTTGAGCCAAATGCCCTATCAAATTTCCCACAGCAGCAGGATCAGGGGCACTTGCCCAGGACTGAGCCTAGGCCCCGTCTGGCAGTGAGGAATAGACAAGAAGGGCTAGAGGGAGTTTTAGCTCTTGGAAGTGCTGAAGATCCTAAGCTGGCTGGGATAGCAGGAAGAGTAAGTGTACTAGGTTGTCACTGAAAAACTTGGGACAGGAACAAGGTTATCAACTACTAGGGCCCTAAAATAAGCTGGTGTGAGGTTTTGATCTGCGTATAGTTTGCATTTGGCTTATCCTTGGGCTAGGGGACCCTATCAGGGCTTCCTCTGTCCCCATCCTGGGAACTCCCTTCTCCCATCCCCACATGAACCCCTGTGAGAAAGGATCAGAGAGTGGCTACTGTTACCCTCAGAGGAATGCAGTTTTCTCCAACCCTGGCTTGCCTCTGAGGCCTGGAAACCCTGGAGTTGAAAGGGAAGACCTGTGTTAATATGTAACAGGAGATCTAAAAGTTTTGAGGAAGGAAGAGCACACACTTAAAAAAGGACAGCTAGAAAGAATATGAAACGACTCGGGGCATCCCAAGAGGCTGTTGCTGGTGTCTGAGCCCCACCACAAGAAGGAAGAAGCTGGCTACCCCATCTCTGTGCTCTACCCAAGAATTCCTTACTCCAGCTATTTGACTAGAAAGGGAAGAAAGACCACAGGGGACTCCGGAAGAGCCCTGTGAGAAAACATTAAGAAGCCCCTTGAAGGCTCTGAACTTCTGTAAGAAAAATTTGGGAACTGGAACAGTGAAACTCCTGGCCTCCTACCCAGGAGTATTTATTAACCAGCCATATTGAGCAAAGTATGAAATATAAGGCCAGAGGCAAGATGAAGGCAGAGCTGTCAGTTTGGGGATGCTTTACCCCAAAGGTATCCTCCTTAACATCAACTCTCAGCATTCTTGTACCCTTTCCCCTGCCTAGAAGCCCTCTGGCCTGCATCTCTCCTAAGCTAATTCTAGCACCTTGGGCATATGAACAAAGATGGCCAGGATGTTGGGGCCTTATCCAGCTTCTACTCCTGGGATGGCATGTCAAGGAGGTGACAAGGTACAAGCCCTTTGACCTCAAGACTCACCAGGAAGGGGGTGGTATTCCTGAAGGGGGACAGATTTCAGGAAATCCTGGAAGGCAGGATTATAGGGAAAGGAAATGGGGGCAGACTCCAGGCTCAAGCCTAAGACCAGGGCTTAGCTCCTCTGATCAAGCATAGTGCCAGCTCTCACAATGCCCTGCTCCCTACTCTTTCTCAACCCTTCTGTCGCTGTCTGCATCTCCCAATAGGCTGCCTGTTTCCCCTCTATTCCCTTCACCTTATCTAACTTACAACTCACTGTCCTCCACATACCTAAAACTTTCCAGGCCTAAGCAGCTCTAAGGAGCTCAGCCCCCAGGGCGGGTGGAGGGGGGACGACTAAAATCAAAACCCTGAGCCTGACACCTAACTACATGGTAAAATCAATGGCCCAGGCCTGGCAGGCTGTACCTGGTCAGGATTGGGAGGGAATCGCCAGGAATGAAAAAGGGAACAGGGGCGGGAGCAATACGGAAAAGAGTCAGTCTTGGAAAGTAGGAGCCCAAAGCCAAAGAGGAGTGTGCCAGGTCATGGTGGGAGAGGAGGGTCTTAGAAATTGATGGGCTAGGACAAAAGTGAAAAAGCAGGAGACAAGAATAGGCGTCAGAAAAGGGAGCATGGGAGAGTAGGCGTGGGGAGTGTGATGGTGAGGAATTAGAAACAGAGGTGAGGAGGATGGCCCTGGATGAGATTAGCAGATGAATTAGAAGTTCAGAAACTGAGAAATCAGGGGAGTAGAGGGCCATCATCCCACCTCAAACTCTTAGGAAGGAGGGAGGTTGTGGTATCCAGAGGGAGGCAGGCGGACCCTAGACACCCCTCGAGCCGCACACTGGCTGCTGCAGAGGAGGCAGATGGGACCAGGAGACTGCACGGGATTCGAGGTGCAGCAAGGGCGCTCAGTAGTTGGACTGGCGCTGGCACGGCTGGTAAATGAAGCTGCCCTGGTGCTTGGGCCGGCGCGAACGACTTTCCCGGGCGCGATTCTGCCGTTGCAGCACTTTAGCACTCAAGGCGTGGCGCTCTGCCCGCTGCCGGGCCCTCTGGAGCCTCCGCACCTGGCCGGCCTTCTCCAGCAGCACAGCTCTTGCAGGCATCGCAGCAGCTGCTGCGTGGTGCAGGGCCCTAGGCTCCCGGCGGGAGGGCGCCAACTCTCTGCAGGGACAGAGTACAAATAAATGTCAGAATGGGACAGGGGACTGAGTCTCCTACCCTGTCAATTCGTGACAGAGCACATGATGTCCTCCCTAACTGAAGGGTACCAACTCTTCCCTTAGTCTCAGTTACAGATGTTTCTTAGAGTCTACCCCAGAGGCAACTGAACTAGACAGGATAGGGAGGACCCCCAATTAATACACGCTCCAATCTGTGCTCTGGCTTAGCAATTCAAGCAGGTTGGTCCCAGTCCTCTGAGCCAAGACTCTCCCAAGCCCCCACCTTAGCCACAAGGCCACGCCTCTCTTCCATCAGTGATCCCTCTAACTAGCCACTTGACCCGCCCTTTGTTTCAAGGACACTCCCCCTGCTAAGATCCTAGGCCCTAGCCTGCCTACTCACCCATCACTGAGGTCCTGATCAGGCAAGGCAGCGTCAGGGTGAGAGGAAGGTGGCCCAGTCTCCAGCACTATGGTGCTGCCGGTGACATAAACGGACATGCTGGGATGCTCAATGAGAAGGTCCTCCAGGGGGTTGCTCTGGAGGCGTGCGGGCCCAAGACCGGGCCCCTCTGCAGTAAAACAGGCGGGAGGGGTAACAAACCAGCTTTCGTCCATCAAGGAGGGTGCAGGTGGAGGGCGGCCTGCGGGAGCAGGAGAGGCCCCAGGGTCTGGGGGAGCTGTGTAGCTGTCTATAGGATGTGGGAGTGGGGAGCCATGCGGAGGAGAAGGAGCAGCGGGGGGTGGGGTGGGGCACACACACACACACACACACACACACACACACACATGCATACCGGACACAGGGGATGGGGAGAGAAAGGGCATCGTTAGTCAGACCTACAGCCCCTGTCCATCGTGCCCAGAGAGCACCTGAGGGCCAGGGTCTTTACCCTGCTGCCCTGGGGGGTCCCAGGTGTATGCCCCCAACAAATCAGGGGACAGACAGGGCTTTTGGGAGAAGGTCTGTGTAACCTCACCTCTACGCTACTTTGCCCAGTAGGCCTAAGGGGGCTCCAATTCCCAAATAGCCACCTTCCCCTTCTATATTGCAAGGCCTCCCTGTCCTTAGGATGCCTTCATAGGCTCAGGAATCAGAGTGTTGGCCCCCTGACTCAGGCCTCACCCTGCAGGTCAATGATGAGCCAGCCATCCACTTCATCCTCCTCTGAGACGAAGGCCCCAGGACAGTTGGAGTCTTCAGGAGGCGAAGGAGTGCTGAAGAAAAGGCTGGTAAAGCGCTGGAACATGGTCAGCGGGTGAAGCAACCTCAAGGGGGCGCACTATGGCAGTGCAAAACCCTGGGAAGCACAGAAAGAGATTAGAACCACAGACTGAAGTCTACCATTGATGGTGGCTGGGGACAGAGGGCTCCAGCACCCTGAGCAGAAACAAAGCATGGGCAGACCCTTGTGTGTGCTTTTCGGCAGTCAGGCTTTCCTGTGTGAATTCAGGAAACTGTTGTGTCTTTGTTTTCTTATTTGTCAAACAACAACAATAACACCCTAATAAGAATTAAATGAGCTAAACACAACATGTTTAAAACAGTGCCTGAGCACACAGGAAATGTCCAATAAGCTAATAAACTTGCTATTGCTACAAGTTGCTTTGGGGATTCGGGAGAAGTGATATATATGACCAGGCTTTGCCATGGAAGGTCTCTGGAGGATGAAACAGCTCTGAAAAGTAAATAGGAAATTTCCATTGAGGGAAGAAACTGCCCTTACTATCATCATCATCATCATCATCAAATTAACATTCATATGTCAGGTACCATCCTAAGCAACTTCACGTATTTCACCTTATACAATCCTCACAACAAAACATAGAATCAGAGCAAGGTATGCAGGTGCAAGCCTGTAATCTTAGTACTTGGGAGATAGAGACAAGAGGATCAAAAAGTTTAAAGTCAGACACGATAAGCCACATCGGTCATCCTAGTAAGGTGGAGGCAAGAGGATCAGTAGTTCAAGTCCTGCTTTGGCAACATAGTGTGTTTAAGGCCAGTCTGAGCTACATGGACCCTACCTAAAAAAATAAAACAGTTCTTGGCTATATGAGTTCCTGCCAAAAGGATCAGAAAGGGACCCAGAATAACTGCTCTTTTTTTTTTTTTTCTGGTAAAGAGAGAAATAAAACAAGGCTCAAAGGGTGAGGCAACTAGCCCAAAGTCTCACAGCTAGTAAAAGACACAGGTAGCATTTGAATCAAGATAACTAGTGGCTCCATAATCCCTATAGTCCACTCCTGACTTTTCTGGGTATCTGTCTACACTAGACATTTTTAGCTTGGTAACTACGGCTGTGTCTAGGTGTGTGTTTCTAGGGGGAAAAAAGATATTGGGTTTCAGGAAGGTTTTCAGACAGACAATCTTTGACCCAGAGATAAAGAATAGTCATAGGACCTTGTGTGGCTTGCAAAGTGCTAGCTAATAGAAACCTCACGGTTCTTGCTACAATCTTGCCATGGGATTGGACAACCCTCAGATGTGTATTCCAGATGAGGTATGAGAACCTATGCCCTGCCCACAGGTCCTCCCCACTCTAAGCCCCTTTCCCCAGACTCTTGTTCAAGCACAACATCTCTAGCCAAGACAAGGAATATTGGGTTGCCTGACCCTAGGAAAACAACGTGTCAGGGGCAGAGGATGATGGAAGAAGGAAGCAATCAGATCCAAGGAACCATTAAGGATAAACACAAGGATTAGACCAAGACCCAAGTCTTCAGACAGTCCTTCCCTGGACCAAGACAAGGAAGAAGCACCCTGTTCTAGGAATGGAGACCTGAAAGTGATAACTACCCAAAAAGCTACAGCTTAGTAGTGGTGGAGCAGTGCAGAGCATATACAATCAGAAGAGCCTTAGGGATAATATCCAAGAATATAAGGGTGTGCAGGAGACAGGGAGATCTGACTAGTGCCTTGATCCAGGCATCACCCTTCTGCCTATCCACAGAAAGATGTGGAGATCCTAGTGTCAAGCTCTAATGTGTATTTCCCAAGGTTCCTGCTGTACCAGACCCTGCAAGGAACCTCAACTGTTGACATGTTGAGGGTGGTAAGAGGCTCAGCAGAGATGTTCTCTGATGGAGATCATACAAGAGTCAGTGACAGCCAGGAGAGATGGCAACAACCAGCCAGCTATGACTGCCCACTCTTCTCCCCCTTGACCACAAGGAGAACCTCCTGGGTTTTCTTCCTTAGCCTGCTGGCTTCCTGGTTCTCAGTTTCCTGGCTCCACTCCAGGAAGAACCTTCCCTTAATACTACAGCAGCTGTGCCCAGAATAGCACTTGAGCCCTAAGCCACCCCTAACCCAGGCCATACTAGAATAAACCCCAGCCTGGGAAGAGGATCCAGATCCAGCCTCCACATCTACTCACTTGGAAAGAACGAAACATTCTGCTACTCTGGAAGCACTCTCTCCAGAAGGCTAGGGAAGCTCTGGTTCCTCCTAGCTGACAGCTTGGGATCTGACAAGGTGATGAGAGGCCAATAAAGGGAACTCCAAACTCATTCTCAACAACATCTGCCCTGGAGACACCGGAGGCTGGCAACTAGTGACTCACCTTTCTGTGGTCAAAACAGCTGGGAGACAGCAATTTATTGGGTTCTAAGATAGAAGGCAGAGAAGGTCGCCTTGAAACAGACCTCCTGGAAAAATGTCCAGAAGAGGGAAGGCTTAAAAACCCTACCAAACTGGGGTGGTGCTAAGCACAAGGTAGGGTCCCCAGTAGATGGATATATAGCTGGTTAATTGAACTGGGCTTGTACTATGCATTTGCCCACAGCTGAGGAACCTGTCACTCACTGAGTGTGACTCTAATTGGCTGAGACCTCCAGTAAGCTATGTCTCTCTGGGTCTCAGTTTCCCTTTCCATAAAATGGGATTTAAAATCCTCAATATTTGTAGGCTGAAAATGACATCAACTAAATCTTTGCACACATGTCAGGAATTAGAAGGATGTTATTATGTTGGGGAGGCGGAGCCTGAAGACAGGGCATCCGCTGCCATCTGGTGCTGTCTCAGGGACCCGGAGACTGAAGCCTCTTTATCCACCGACCACCCTCTCAACTTAGATCGAGCTGTGACGTCTGACCCTCAGGTCCCAAGGAAAGAAGCAGGTGAGAGGCCCGACCCCAGTCTTTAGATCAGCCCGGGAAACCGCCGAGTCCCCTCGGGTCCCGCTTGCCTTTCAACGTCTCTCAACCCAGGGCCGGACTCGACACAGCGCCCACCGGGTCACCAGAGGACAAGCACCCAAGCAAGCCTGGAAGGCGGGGCTGGCCTTGGTGACGTCTCAATGTCATATGCAAATAGGCGACGTCATGGCCCACCGGCTTGGGGCAGCCAATAGCGAGCCGAGAATGCAGCTCCCGCGGCCGCCGGCGGAGACAGACAAAGAACGGGAGAGGGGGGCGCAGGGTGTGTCCTGGGGCGCCCTGAGCCCCCAGCCCCGCAGTCGGGACTCACCTGGGGCTGCTGCGGCAACCGGTGCGCTGAGGTAGTTGTGCGGCCGGGCGTCCCCGGGGCGTCGGTGCTCACAGCCGGGGCCGCATACCGGGGACTGGCCGGGAGACAGCGGGGCTCGCAATCGGACGCCCGGAGCTGCTGCGGCCGCTGCACCGGGGCTCACGGCACAAATCCGAACGCTCCAACAGCTGATTGTGACGTCACAAAGGGGCCCGCCCGCTCGCGTCAGCAGCCGTCGGAGCGGCGGCCAATCGCGGGCGTCGAATGTTCTTTTCCCCGCCCCTCCGCGGTTCGCCAGCGGGCGGCTGCAGCCCGGGATCCGCGCTCCGAACCTCCGACTGAGTGGAGGTGAGGTGACGGCCCAGATTCCCTGCCCCCCAGTCACCTCGCACTGATGCCGACCCCCCATTCTGCCAGGATTCGATCTCGCTGCTCTTTCTGCACATAACCTTAGTCTTTCACTTGCCCCAGTGCTCCGCACATCCCTTACTTAACCTGCATCTTAGTACCGGAGGACCCCTCCACCCCCACTACACTCCTTTACGGGTCTTCTGCGCACTGCCCTTCTTGTCTGCTATCCCTCCTCTGTCTCGTTTCATCCCCACACGTTTTCTATTTTTTTCTCTCCTTTTTCCCCCTGGGCTTGAGCGGACCTTTCCCCTTCGCAGTTACAAAGGAGCACCTGCGAGTGTGGGGGAGTTGGTGGGGCTGACGGGAAATTTGGTCAGTGTGGGCCTTGGAAAGAAATTGCTCGAAGCTGAATAAATATTGGCCTGGAGACAGCTCGGCCCTAGGACGTTTACACACCTTATTTAGTCCTCGTTGCTACCGGAACGGGACAGAGGAGTGACAACAGGGATTGTTGGTCCTGATTTACATATGGAAAAACAATACAGGCTCACGCTTGTAATCCCAGCACTTGGTGAAAGGCAGCCTGGCCTACAGCAGGAGATTCAGAGGAAACAGGGAGGGGAGACATTGAACACTTACCATATGTCAAGCACTCAGCTGCTTTCTAATCTTCACAATAACTCCAAGAGGTAGGTAGTATCCTCCTCTTACAGTTGAAGAAACAGACCAGGGGATCTAAGTAACTTCCCAAAATAATTAAGCTATAGTCAATGGCAGAGGCAGGATTTAACTCACAGGATCACTCCACCTGCACCAGAGGGTCAGAACTCCAGGATTCTGAAGTCTCTCCAGTGAGATCTGGGTTCCAGTTATGTGTCCCAACTGTGTGCTGCCAAGTAAATCCTTACCACTCTGGGCCTTTAGTCTATCTGTCCTGCTGACATAGAGTTTTCCAGATTCTTCATCCCCAAAATTCTGGGGCCCCAGTTCTTGCAATGGCCTGAGAGACACTTGAGGAGAAACCGCAAACACCCATTCTGGGGATTTCCAGGCTAGAGCTTCTAAATCTCTTAAGTAGAACAGATCTGATAGATGAGGCTCCGAGAGTTGCCCATTTGGCCAGCAGGAGCTAGTTCAGAGCTCCATGCTCTGGTGATTTCAAGAACCCTGCCCCAGCCTGGCCAGAAAGCTTTAAAAGAGGATTGAGCCCTGCCTGGCAGAGGACAGAGCCAGAAAACAATGCCCAGAGGCTGGAGGGGAGGTGATAGGCACTGTGTCCCTTACACTAGAGTTTCCAACGTGCCCTCGTTTGTGCAAACCCGAGCCTCTGCCTGGCACAGCCACTTCCCAGTAATCCCACACCCTCCCTTGACCTCCTTGCTGAAAAACTAATCCCTGACATGGCCCTCCTGTCACACCACTTGTATGTTTAAAGCCTCATCTTCTCACAAAGCTCCACAATCCCAATAGCATTCATAGCTCTTCATAACCCAGACAGTGTTCTCTCCAGCACCGTCTTCCTCCTCCTCAGTGTACCCTGTGCTAGCAAAACTCCTTTGTATTTTCAAAACTCTCTCACCTCCATGATTAAGTGTACCCCCTCTTCCTGGGTTGCCTCTTTCGTGCCTTTCTAAAATTATTTCCTGTATTCAAAATGCTTCCACGGCTTCTCAGAGGAATGCACTCTTGCCCTACTCATGTGTCAGAGGCTGCTTAGATGGACAGTCTCATGTGTTTGCCCAGTAAATGGTAAGTAGCTGAGTGTTCGGCTTGCACCTGTGGCTCTATCTACCCAGTGCCTAGGGACAGCCTGGGCGACAGTGTGAGTCAGTGCACAATGCTCTCTCTCTCTCTCTCTCTCTCTCTCTCTCTCTCTCTCTCTCTCTCTCTCTCTCTCCCTCCCTCCCTCCCTCCCTCCCTCCCTCCCTCTCTCTCTCTCTCTCTCTCTCTCTCTCTCTCTCTCTCTCTCTCTCTCTCTCTCTCCCTCCCTCCCTCCCTCCCTCCCTCCCTCCCTCTCTCTCTCTCTCTCTCTCTCTCTCTCTCTCTCTCTCTCTCTCTCTCTCTCTCTCTCTCTCTCTCTGTGTGTGTGTGTGTGTCAGTATTTTGAGGACAGGGTCTCACCATATAACTCTGGCTGGCCTGGAACTCACTGTGTGGATCAGTCTGGCCTGATCTCACAGATGCCCACCTGCCTCTGCCCCTCAAGTATTAGGATTAAAGACATGTGTCACCATACTCAGAGAAACTGAATGAAAAATAAAAAACATCTGGCTGGGTGGGCTGGAGAGATGGCTCAAAGATTTAGAGTTACTGGCTGCTCTTTTAGGGGTCCTGAGTACAATTCCCAGCAATCCCATGATGGTCTATAATGTAGTCTAATACACTCCTCTGGTTTGCAGACAGGCATGCAGACAAAGTACCCATATATATTAAATACATGTTTTTTTGTTGTTTTGTTTTGTTTATCTGGCTGGGGATCTGACTCAGCAGTTGAGAGTACTAACTGGTCTTCTGGTGAACCCATATTTGACTCCCAGAACCCACATGGCAGCTCACAACCATCTTAACTCCAGTTCCAGGGGATCTGATGACCTTTCTGACCTCTCTGGGCACCAGGCATGCATGTGGTACACAGCTGGGCATGCAAGCAAAACACACATACACACAAAATTTAAAAACAACTAAAAAAAAGAGAATACTTTATACACCTCATTTGAAATATTTTTAAAAGATCTGCAAAGTCTCTTCACCACTGAACCATTTCTCTAGTTCTCTATTAATTAAATAACAAGCAAGTTGGACTGGAGAGACAGCTCAGTGGTTAAGAGCGCTGGATGCTCCCAGAGGACCCGAGTGTGATTCCCAGTACCTGCATGGCAGCTCACAAGTGTCTGTTAACTATTTTCAGAGGATGCAACACCCTCTTCTAGCCTCCTGTGGCATTGTAAACATGGTACAGTCATGCATAAAACATCCATCTTAAATATTTTTTTAAAAAACCAACAAGTATTGATGCCTATGTGTATGTGTCTTAGCAAGCACAAGATTGACATCCCAAGGAAAGAGTCTTGTCCACATATTTTCCCAGTCAAGCTATATGACAGATCTGATGTATAGAGGTTCTAATCAAAGGCTTAGTAGCTGTAACCTGAAGCCCACAGTGTCTGGCATAGGAGTCTCCCCATGGACCCTCTACCTTAGTAGAAGCATGAAGTTCTGGTTCCCCAAGTCTAGAGAATACAGCTCTTGGCATACACTCTGGTACCCTAATTGACCTGGATTGTGTTCCCAATATTGGCTGTACCCAATGTTCAAACTGCTAGGCCAAATTCCAGTCTATTTGGGACTCTAGCCTGTGCCTGGCAACTATCAGAAGGGGGCTGGGGCTGTAGTTGCCCCTGTGCTTGCTGCCCTAGCTTCATTCCCCAGTGCTACCAAAATAAACACATAAACAAAATGGAGCAGGAGAGATGGCTCAGTGCTTCAAAGTACTATTGCCATTCAAGAGGACCCAGGTTTGACCCCCAGCACCAGAACAATGCCTCACAGCCATCTGCAACTCTAGTTCCAGGGTATATGATGCCCCCTTCTGACTGCTGTGGGCATCAGGCATGCATGTGATATACAGGTATACATGCAGACAAAACACCTATACTTGTAAAATCTTTTTCTTAAAAAAAAAAAAAATAGCGACTATAATGCTGGGAGTCTGCCCTGGTGTTTTACACCCAACACCCAATCAAAGTACCATTCCTATGGACATCCATGTGTGTACATAATATCTATGTACAAACACACATGTGTATATGAGTTCATACCCATGAGACTACAGCTTCCCATGCCCATCTAACCTATCTAACTCATTCCCACTCATTCCCAAGTATGAGCATCTGCCTCATTTTATGGGCACTAAGATTGGAGGTCAAGAGGCCACCCTTGTGTTTGTGTCTAGGCCTTGGGCTTGTACTTACCATGCCCTGAGGACTTGGGACTGGCTTAGGGCTTCAACTTTAAAGGGCTGACATGTATCATCGTGGGTGTGTCCCTCCTTGGACCTTCAATGTGCACAGCAGGTATGAGCCAGTCTGTAATGACATCATGCCGGCCACTCCACACCTCTCTTTCTCCCTAACCTTTGCATTAAGATAGAGACTGAGGCAGATAGAGGAAACCCTCAAGTGTAGAAAACAGATTCTTTTTTATTTTGTTGGCAATATAGGGGATAGAATCCAGGGCTTCGTGCATGCTAGACAGCACTTTACCTCTGAGTCACATTCCCCCCGCCCCTTTCTTTTGAGACAGCAGCTTCCAAAGCTGCCCAGGGTGGACTTGAACTCATTCTGTAGCCCAGGCAGGCCTTGAGTGTACAATCACCCTGCCTCAGCCTACCAAGCTGCTGATATTACATGCTTATTTCATGGGCCTGGCAAATAATATAGTCGTTCTATTTACTGTTCAAAAAACTAAGACTGAGAGGGAGGAAATCTTATCCTAAATCCAGCCACTCAGGCCTTATCAACATCAACTTTGAGTAGTAAACACTTATCCTTTAGGGAGAGACTCAGAACATGAGGGTTTCTGTATTTACTTATGGGGATATGTGTGCCATGATACACGTGTGAAGGTCACAGGACAGAGTTGCAGAGTTGGTTCTATCCTTCCACTTTTTAAAAAATGAATTATTATGTATACAGTGCTCTCTGAACTCCAGAACAGGGATCCAGGTCTCATTATAGATGGTTGTGAGCCACCATGTGGTTGCTGGGAATTGAACTCAGGACCTCTGGAAGAATAGCCAGTGCTCTTAACCTCTGAGTCATCTCTCTAGCCCCTGTCCTTCCACTTTTAAGTGGGTTTTAGAGATTAAAATCGGGGTTACCAGGCCTGAGTGTGAAAAGCACCTTTTTTCCAGGCTGTGGTAGTGCACACCTTTGATCCCAACACTCGGGAGGCAGAGGCAGGCAGAGCACAGTGTCTCAGTGAGTTTGAGGCCAACCTGGTCTACAAGAGCTAGTTCCAGGACAGGCTCCAAAGCCACAGAGAAACCCTGTCTCAAAAAAGCCAAAGAAAGAAAGAAAGAAAGAAAGAAAGAAAGAAAGAAAGAAAGAAAGAAAGAAAGAAAGAAAGAAAGAAAGAAAGAAAGGAAGGAAGAAAAAGGAAAGAAGCAGAGAAAGAAAGAGAGAAAGAAAAGCACCTTTTTGTCCTTTTGATAAAACCCCATGAACCAAGACAACTTTTATTTATTAATTTAATTTTGGTTTTTCAAGACAGGATTTCTCTGTATTGCTTTGGAGCCTGTCCTGGAACCAACCCTATAGTCCAGGCAGCCTCAAACTCACAGAGCTCTGCCTGCCTCTGCCTCCTGAGTGCTGGGACTAAAGGCATGCATCACCAATACACAGCGAACCAAGACAACTTCTAGATGGAAGGGTTTCAGAGAGTGTCTGTTCGAATTTCCATTGCTGCAACAGGACCAAAAACACCATGACCAAAACACTGTGACCAAAAAAAAAAAAAAAAAAAAAAACAAACAAACAAAAAAAAAACAAAAAACCAAAAAACCAAAACAACAATCCCCCCACAAAAAAAAACCTAAAAAGCACCATAACCAAAAAGCAAGCTAGGGAGGAAAGGGTTTATTCATCTTATACTTCAGCATGGCTGTTCATCACCAAAGTGAGTCAGGACAGGAATTCAAGCAGGAGCAGGGAGGCAGGAGCTGCTGCAGAGGCCGTAGAGGAGTGTGGCTTACTGGCTTGCTCACACGGCTTCCTCTGCCTGCACAGTGGTAGAATGCTTGCATTCTGGGTTACCCAAGACCCTGTCTCCCAACCCCAAAAAGCCAGTGCTTAGGAGGTGGCAGAAATTAAATGTTAGATAACAGGGTAGGGCAGTGAGCACTATCCTTACATTCAGAGGATGTTCAATCCTTGGGTTGAACAAAAATGGTTTTGGAACCTGCTGTGGTGGCCCACACATGCTTCCAGCATTTGGGAGATGAGTCTCTGGCAGAAGGATCTGTAATTTAAGGTTATCCTCAGCTACATGTGTTTGAGGTCAGCCTGGGCTCTATGAGACACTGCCTCTAAAATAAACATAGGCTACAGTGATTCAAAAGGTCAAAGGACAAAAGGGATAGGGTTATTTCCCTCTACCACCAATGCTTTTCAAGGTGCCACTCGTCAGAGGAGGCTGCCCTTACCAGTCCCTGGTGAGACCAGGTAGAAAAAAATATCCTCTGTGTGTGAAAACATGTACATGTGTAATTGATGCTAAGGTGATGGTGGTGCCTGCCTTGAATCCCAGCACTCAGGAGGCAGAGGCAGGTGGATCTGTGGGTTTCAGGCCAGCCTGGTCTACAAAGTGAGTTCCAGGACAGTCAGGGATACACAGAGAAACCCTGTCTCAAAAAAAAGAAAGAAAGAAAAAAAAAAAAAAACAAAGAGAAAAAGAAAAAGAAAGACGACCACCTCCCTTTAAACACAAGTGGTAGTATACTACACATACATTTTGAAATGTATTTTTAAGGTTTATTTTGTGTGTGTGTGTGTGTGTGTGTGTGTGTGTGTGTGTGTGTGTGTGAATATATGTCACATGCATGCCTGCTGTTCATGGAGGCCTGTTGCATCCCTTGGAGCTGGAGTTACAGGCTAAACCATCTGATGTAGATAGATGGTGAGGTCCTCTGGAAGAACAGAATGGGCTCTTAGCTGCTCAGCCATCTCTCCAGCCCCATGAAATTTTTTTTTAGAAGACAGTGTTTTTAAGTTGCCTAGGCTGGTCTTGAACTTTCATGCCTTTTGCCTCAGTTTCCTGAGTAGTTAGGATCACAGTCTTGTCCCACTGTAGATAAGTTTTCTTGTTGGGACCACCAGCTCACAAATAATAACTCAGAGACTTATTAATTATAAAAGCTTGGCCTTAGCTTAGGCTTGTTCCTAACTAGTTTTTATAACCTAAATTAATCCATGTTTTTTAATTTATGTTCTTTTATGTGGCTCGGTTACATTTACTCTACTGCTCATCCTGCTTCCTCCATGTCTGTCTTCCTTCCTCTCTGAGACCTCTCTGTCCCCAGAAGTCCTGCCTAATCTTTTCCTGCCTAGGTAATGGCCTTTCAGCTCTTCAGTAATCCAATCACAGTGACATATCTTCATAGTATAAAGGAATATTGCACAGGACACCACCAAGTATGCCTTGACCTTTTTTTTTAACTCAGTAGGGGGCCTGGAGAGATAGCTCAGTGGTTAAGAACACTGGATGCTCCCCATGAGGACCTGGGTTCGATTTTCAGCCCCTATATGGTGGTTCACGACTGTAACTCCAGTTTCAGGGATTCCAACACCCTCTTCTGGCTTCTGTGGGCAGGCACCAGGCACACATGTGATGCAAAGACACATTGTGCAGGCAAAACACCCATACACATAAAACAAATAATTTTAATAATAAGACAAGTAACTAATTATACATACAGTTCTGCCTTCTTCTTTAACAGTTTCACAGCATTTCATTGAGTCCTGGTGGACATAGATTAATGTTTTTTCCATCTGCCCCTGCAGGTAAACATTTAGTTTGTTCTCAGCGACTTGTTCTGTAGACAGCAGTTCTTGACTGTGACTAGACCCAATTTGTATAAAGACCTGGGATATTTATCATTTTGTTTTGTTTCAAAGACAGGGTCTTTCTCTGTTACGTAGTGTCATGCTATCCTGGAATTTGCTAAGTACACCAGACTGACCTTGAAGTCACAGAGATCCACCTCCCTCCACCTCTGTCAGGATTAAAGGTGCGCATCACCACATCTGTTCTGTTAGTTCTAGTTTGAGGTTGGCCTTGAACACATGGCAATTATCCCACTTGTGCCTTCTGAGTGCTGGAGTTACAGGTGTGAGTCTTTACGCCTATTATGGAACTCATTTGGGTGGAGGGAGTATTTCAGTGGTACTTTTCTAGACTTTCTAGGTCATTTAATTCATATTCCCTCTCTTTGTTTGCAGTCATCTTTCTATTCGAGTCCAGCTTTAACCTTTCACCACAGCCTGCTTTCTGAAGTTCTTGGAACCCCTCTAACCCACTATAATCCTCCTGGTCTGATTCCAGCAAAGAATTGACCGTCAGAACTTTGAGGACACAGGTTCTGAATACTGTGCAAATATTGACCAATCCACCCTGGACCTATTGTCTTCCAGCTTGTCTGATTCTCTGAATTCTGTCATTTCTTCCCACTAGAGGAACCCAGTCTATTCTAAATTCATAGAGGTTGGCTTTGACCTTAGAACCTTTACATTTTCTTCACAGGGTTTCTCTGTGTAGTTGTGGCTATCCTGGAACTTGCTCTCTATAGACCAGGTTGGCCTTGAACTCACAGAGGTCCACCTGCCTCTGCTTCCCAAGGGCTGGGGATTAAAGGTGTGCACCACCACCACCTGGCTAAATTAAAAAAAAAAAGATTTATTTATGTCTATGAGTATGTTGCTTGAATGTCTATGCACCATGTGTGTGCCTGGTGCCTGTGGAGTTGACAAGATTTACATAAGGGCTGTGAACACTATGTGGATGCTGGGGACTGAATATGAGACATTCTGTAAAAGCAGCCAGTGCTCCTGACTGCTGAGCCACCTCTTCAGCCCTATCCTGTGAGCCTTCATTTAGAAGAGAAGCCTAAAACACTGAGAATGCATGAGAAAGTTATTTAGAAGTCTTCTGGTTCCTTGTGTACAGGAAAGGGAAGCAGGAATGGGGGGGGGGGGTTCAACCTTCAGTTTGTGGCTTTCTACCATCTCTCCCTAGAATTTAAACTCCATCAACCTTTATGCTCTCAATATTTAGCCATAACTGTGATGTGTTTGTGCAATAGACCCTACTCATCAGGAAAAAAGAAGAGCCTTCTAATGCCTGCCACAGACTGAGATGAATCTAAAAAGAACATGCCCAGTAGAAGCCAGATGTAAAAATGACATATTGTACAACCTGCATGTATAGGAAATTCTAGAACAGACAAAAGTTATATACACTGACAGAAAGTAGGGCCTCCAGTTGTGCAAAGGTAAATAGAAGGGTGATTACAAAAGGAGGTGAGGACCACACATAGTGATTCATACATAGGTCCACACATGTGCGTGTGTACCCACACACAGGTACAGCCACTCGTGTACATACACCCACACGTACACAAACACTTGATGTAACATTCCAGTATAGCTTCACAATAACCCTATGTTGAAGCTACTTTTATCTCTACCTTACAAACTGGGAAATTGAGGCACAAGGTTTGTCTAAGGTTTGGCAGCTGCTGAGTGACATACTGGGTGGGGTATGAAGGACTCTACCCAGCTAGCTCAGTCTTAAGCATTATTCATTGTTGCCTATTAATCTGACTCCAGGATAAGTAAAGCCCTTTTTGCTTCTTAACACAACCAAGTCCAGTGTTGTTGTAGCTCCCTTAGTAAACCATTGCCCCTTTTAGATGCCTCCTACAATGCTAGTTGGAACAGTGGAATGCTACTCCCTTTATATCTAACCCAATGGGGTTTTCAGATGCCTCCACTGAATGGACTCAGACAGAAACATACATTGGAGGTGGAGCCAGGACAAGGGTGGCTGGGAGAACAAAGAAGTCAGACCAAGTGACACATTTTTCCTGCACTGGCTCTCCTTAGCCTTCTTTTTATTGACAGGACCTCTGGAAATACAACCCCTATAATCAGTTGGCTCTGGTCCTCAGCTCAGTGGTATCAGGAAGCCAAGTGGGTGAGAGGCAATAGGAGAAACTGCTGGGAATGATGTCCTATAGCCAGGTGCCTATCTCTAAACCCAGTGTCCTTGGGAGGGCTGGCTGGTGGAACCAAGTGAAACATGGTGAAACATGAACCCTTCCTGTGAAGGAGAGGTGGCTTTACTCTGTTGCCACTTGAAGTCGATATTACTGATTAAAATAGATCCTAAACAATGCAACGCTTTAATAAAGTAGTGTATAACTTTAAAGTATAAATGTAAATTCAACTAAGAGAGTCAAGGTCATTTTTTGCTTTTTAGAGATTTTTTACTTTGGAGGTTGCCCTGGAACTAGCTCTTGTAGACCATGCTGGTCTTGAACTCACACAGATCTGCCTGCCTCTGCCTCTCCAGTGCTAGGATCAAAGGTGTGCGCCACAGCCACCACCACCTGGCTTTAATTTTACTTTGTGTCTTTGCACATCAGTGAAGGTGCACAAGGAGACCAGTAGAGGGCGCTGGATTCCCCCTGGAGTTGAAGTTACAGGCTGTTGTGGAATAACACTGCCATACACTATCGAGATGTGTCACTCAGTTAGGAACATCCAATAGGTAAGCAAGATTTTGGGGCAGAGAGAAGACTAGGAAGAAGACAGAGTCACCAGCCATATGCAGAGGAAACAGGACATGCAGGAGGAGAGGCAGCAGCCAAGAGCCACATGGCAGGACGTAGATTAATAGAAATGAATTAAGTATAAGAACTAGTTAGAAATAAACCTAAGCTGTTGGCTAAGTTCATAATTAATAATAAGTCTTCATGTCATTATTGGGGAACCTACAGTCCCAACAAAGAAAGTCCGACTGCAACAAGCAATTGTGAGCTGCCAGATGTGGATACTGGCAACCACCAGAGCAATGAATACTCTTATAAATCAACGCACCATCTCTCCAGCCCTGATCTTGAGCTGTGTAGCAAGGAAGACCTTACATTTCTGTTCTTGTTTTCTCTTCTTGAGAGCTGGGATTAGAGGCCTCTGACATCACACTCATTTTTTTCAGTTCGGAGGATCCCACCAGGGTTTTATGCATTGTAGGCATGCATTCTACCAACTGAGCCATATCCCTAGGTCTTCATGCATGTGTGTGGTTTTCATACAAATAAAACTTCTTTATGCCCTCTTTGTTCATATTATTCTGTATCTTTTTTTAAAAAAAGATTTTAGTATGTAGCCAGTGTTCTGCCAGCATGTGTGCCTGACCACCAGAATATCTCATTACAGATGTTTGTGAGCCATCATAGGGTTGGTGGGAATTGAATTCAGGACCTCTGGAAGAGCAGTCAGTGCTCCTAACCTCTGAGCCATCTCTCCAGCCTTTATACTGTATCTTGAAGACTATTCCTGTGCAAGGAAGTTTCACTTTATTTTACACATGTGTAATATCCAATTATATCAATGTACTACAGCTAGTTTTCAATGGAAAGGAAGGTTGTTCTCATTAGTTTATTAAAACACCGAAATTCTGTCAGATGGTCGTGGTGCACACCTTTAATCCCAGCACTCAGGAGGTAGAGGCAGGCAGATTTCTGTGAGTTTGAGGCTGCCTGGTCTAAAGAGTGAGTTCCAGGACAGGTTCCAAAGCAATACAGAGAAACCCTGTCTTGAAAACCAAAACCAAAACAAAAGAAACAAATATACAAAAAAGATTCAGAGACATTTCTTCAGCTATATAAGATTGACTGGTATTCACAGTTCAATGATTTTTAGTATTTTGTTTTGTTTTTCAAGACAGGGTTTCTTTGTGTAATCCTGACTGTCCTGGAACTCCCTCTGTAGAGCAGGCTATCCTTGCATTTAGAGATCTGCTTGCCTCTGCCTCCAAGTGTTGGAATTAAAGGCATGCCATTTTAGACTGCTGCCATTGATGAGTCAGTGCCTTGGGTTTACAACCAGACCCTGCCTGTGAACTTCCTTCTCAGCCAATACTCAGTCGATACTTGACTCCTGTTCCTTCTGCAGAATCAGGGCAAACACTTGAGCAGGAAAAGATACATATGGGTGAGGAGCAGGCTATCCTTCATTGACCATGAACTTCCATCACTAGAGGTATCCAAGTGGAAGTTTAGTATCAATATTTACCCTGTCCCAGGTCTTGGGCTGGTGTCCCCAGAGATGAGTCAGCTGAGTCCCTGCCCTCCCAGAGCTTGATACTCACAGAGAAAAAGTAAACAGACAGTGATGATACAGAGTTTACTCAGCATCAAGCTAGACTTCCTCTGCTGACAATATCTGGAACTCCTTGCTACATAACACATGGAAATGCTGGGAACAAAAACAAAATATTCTTTTGAACACACAACTGACCCCTTAATAAACAACTTAGGCTTTTAACAGGCAATTGAACTTGAAAAGTTGAACGTTGGCTAGAACCCCAGATAAATCTGGTAAGTTTGAAGGCCCAAGGCATGAATAGTTCATCTGGGTTTTGGCAGAATGCCTTGTGGCTGTCCCAGAGCATGAGGAGGCTTGTCAGACAGGAAAATTCTTCTCCCCTGGGCCCTGATCTCCCCTGGGAGGCCAACGGAGACCATTCTGTGGCTTCCCAGAATCTGATATGGTATAGGATTCCTTTTTAAGCGCGCGCGCGCGCGCGTGCGTGCGCGCGCGCGTGCGTGTGTGTGTGTGTGTGTGTGTGTGTGTGTGTGTGTGTGTGTTAGATCCCCTGAAGTCAGAGTTGCAGTGTCAGCTGCCTGACAGGTGCTGGGAACCAGTCAGGTCCTCTGGAAGAGCAGGGAGTGTTCATAGCTGGTTTCATCTTTCCAGCCTCAGGCAGCAGCGTTTTCTACCCATCTTTTCAGGGTGCAGTTGAGAATATGTATCTGCCAAGTGGAACTGGCTCCTAGTAACAGAGTACCCACCCCCTAACTCACAGTGCAATTGTTTAACTGTGTGTCAGTGTCATCCTTTTGGGTGTGTAGGACAGGATTGTAAGGAGTTGCCTTGTTCTTGTTGTCTGTGCAAATCACAACTGTTTAAATCGAAGATTCCTCACTACATCTTAGTAAAACCATCAGGCTTTGGCCTTGTCTTCTATGCATGGATAAGATTGGCAAGAAGTTACTAGCTGCTTAAACTTAAACCCAAAGGAAAAAAAGTAAATTCATTTTCCCAAATGGCTCATCCAAAATCTCAGAACTGAGTTTTGTTGGCTTTAAATAGACTGATGTGGGTCACACACTCATCCTTCAGCCAGTCACAATGATGCAATGATATGATGATTAGCATGCATAGGTGGAGTTTTTGGTCTGGACCACCAGCCTACTCCCAAATAATCCCACAAAGACTTTATATTAATTATAAATGATCAGCTGATACCTTAGACTTGTTACTAACTAGCTCTTACAACTTAAATTAGCACATATTTCTACTACATGGCTCATGGCTTGTTATATAATTTTCTACACATCTGGCTCATTACCCCTCAGGCGGCTCCTCCCTTCTTCTTCCTAGCACCCTCCTAGTCTGGCTCTCCCGTCCAGTCACTTCCTGCCCAGCTATATGCCAATCAGCTCTTTATTAACCAACGAGAGTAATACATATTTACAGTGTACAAAGATTGTTTCATAGCAAGCATGCATCTCTTCGTTTAAATCATTTAGGACTTTTCCTGGAATGAGGGCTGAGGAATTCAAGGTCTTGCTAGGAAGAGAGGAGGGAGGGAGGGAGGATAGCTATCATCGACCAACAAAGTCAATGAATATGGACCTCCTTTCCCAGAGCAGAGAAGGTGTGTGTGTGTATATTTGGGGCAAGGACACAAACAGTGTGGATTCATAGCCTCCTAGGAAGAGGTTCCAAAAGAGGAGGCTAGGGGTAGAGGAGTGAAGCCACAGCTTTGGGTTTTAGCCATAGTGATATCTTAGTATTGTTTTCCTAACAGGATGACTTTTGTAATTGTGGCATTTGTGGGTACAGCATAGGAAGGAAATTGGTAGAGCTATGGACACTGGGTCTCTGAAATCTGTCCTGAAGAATTACATAAGCCTGTAAGTCCAGATCCTCTGTCCTTTTTTGGGTGTGGGGGGAGTTAGAGGGTGCTTACAACATTTGGGTGGAGGATTGAGGAGGAACTAGTTGTGTGTGTTCTAGTAAGCCCCACAGGGACCCGGACCCAGGAACAGGAGGCCGCTATTATAGGAGGTTGGTAGTGAGACTCTGGGGTCTGGGTCTGGTGCCACCGCTGATTTGCTCTGTGTTTTCGCAGTTGGCACTGCCTCTCTCTGCACTTCAGTTTTCCAATCCATGCATAGGACTAGGTCAGGTCCTTCCTCCTTATTCAATCTCCAGGGTCCCTTTGATTGTCTTCCCTGCACAGTGCTACATTCCACAGTTGCCTTCTCCCACTGTTGCTATTGTTTGTACTGTTTATTTTCAAGTTGTAGTTCATTGCTTCCTGGTAAAACATCATGGTCACTATAGGTCAAGCCACAGCTTCCTTCATAGCAAGCCTAACTTCCATCATGATGTGCTTGACCTCATGTTGCCCAATCTGGCTTCTTGTGGAATAATCTTGTACACTGTGAAGATGTGTCTTTGCCAAGGTGCCTTCTCATTGGTTTAATAAAGAGCTGAATAGGCGATAGCTAAGCAGGAAAACATTGGGCGGGACTTTGGGCACAGAGAGGTGAGGAGATGAATCTAGACAAGGGAGAGATGCCAGAACACGGAAAGGAGACAGGAGGTGAAAGATGGAAGAGAGGTAAAAAGCCTCGAGGCAGAACTTAGAGTGATGTGAATGGGTTAACTTAAGTTATAAGAGCTAGTGGGACAAGCCTAAGATATAGTCTGAGCTCTCATAATAATACGCCTCCATGGTTTTTGTGAACTGTTGGCCCAATTAAAAATCTGTCTACATATGGTGCCCATTGTGGGGGTTCAAATAGCCAAACATAGAGAGAGAGCTAAGAAAAGTTCTGGACAAGCAGCCAGATGTAGCTTCCTAGTCCTGCAGTCTCAGCTGGGCTGGTGCTGGGTGGTATATAGAGGTGTGGCTACCAGCTGTTGCCTGCTGGCTGGAGCCGGCTGCCAGCTAATATCAAGTATCCATGCTGTTTATTGTGAGCTGGTGGCCCAAAGAAAAATCTGTCTACAGCCTCTAGCAATCCTCCTGCCTTAGCCTTCAGAGTACCTGGGATGATAGCTTGTTATTAGTGTTTCTTTTGGTGTATTAGTGTATTAGTGTATTTTTTGTTTTTGTTTTTTGTTTTTGTTTGTTTTTGTTTTTATTTTTATTTATTTATTTACTTTTTTACCTCTGTCCTCTCCATTCAGGTGTATATGGAGAGTCTATGTTTGGGTTGACTTCTTTGCATAAAAACAAGGAGTTGTTAATTTTTGTTATTTTGAGACAGGATCTATATGTGTGGTTCAGGATGGCTCTAAATTCTTCTGCCTCTACCTCCCAAATGCTGGGATTACAGGCATTTGCCATCTTGCAAGTTAATTTGTTAAAGTTTCTTTTGCGCTTAGTAAAGTGGTCTTTAATATGATGTGTCCTTGTAGATTTTGATTTACCTTTATGAAACTTCTGGCTAGGTACTATTGCTTTCCAAGGGTATGTGTGTAGTATGTGGATTTTAGACTTCATTTACATCTTGGTCTTGTTTTCCTAATAACATAGTCAATGGCTGGAATGTCCTGAACATCCTCTCTTAGCTGGTTATTCTGCCATTCATAATGGTGGCTGATTATCAGGTAGTTGGAAAAATAGTTTCTTGTAGGCAGAGGTTTCTGTTCCACAAACCACTCCCAAGTAACCACACAGAGGCCTAATGTTTATTATAAATGTTCAGCCCATAGCTCTGGCTTGTTTCTAACAATTAACCTCATATTTTTTATGCATGCTTTGCCATGTGGCTTGGCACCTTTTCTCTTGCTTCTCTCTGCATCTTCTCGCTACTCCTTTCTTCTTTCCAGCATTCTCCAACTCTGGTTTCCCCACCCAATCTCTTCTTGCCCAGCTCTTTATTAACCAGTGAGAATAATACATATTTACATCATATAAAGATTGTTCCACAGCAGTTTCTAGTTGTGCTTAAAATTTTTATACAGGGGCTGGAGTGACAGCTCTTCAGTTAAGAGCCCTGGTTGTTATTCCAGTGGACCCAGGCTTGATTCCTAACATCAGCTCACAAATCTCTGTAACTCCAGTCCCAGCATATCTGACACACTCTTCTGGCCTCCAAGGGTACCAGGCACACCCTGGTGCACAAACATATATGCAGGCAGCACACACACACACACACACACACACACACACACACACACACATTGAGACAAGGTAAGTCAGAACAAAAATTCCAAATTGAGTGAATTTTAAAAAAGTGTGTGTGTGTGTGTGTGTGTGTGTGTTTAATTGTGTGAAGTGCAAAGGTCAACATCAGGTTTCCTTTTTAATTGACCTTCACCTTTAAATTTTTAATAATTTGTTTATTTTTGATTTTTCGAGACAGGGTTTCTCTGTGTAGCCCTGGCTGTCCTGAGACTCACTCTATAGTACATGCTAGCCTCAAACTCCAAGATTCATTCCTGCTGCTTCTGAGTGCTGGGATTAAAAGTATGAGCTACTACCACCCGGCTTTGTTTGTTGTTTTGTTATGTTGTTTTGTTTTTTAAGAGAGTCTCACTGGGTACTCTCAGTTGGCCTGGAACTCAAAGAGACATACCTACCTCTTCCTCCTGAGCCTAGGATTAAAGGCATGTGTCTCCATGACTCTCAGTAAATAATGGATTAGAGAGGATGAAGTTAGCAGAAGAATGTTTTTTTTTTTTTTTTAAAATCTAAACTTGAGGCTGAGTAGTGATGGCACATGCCTTTAATCCCAGCACTCAGGAGGCAGAGGCAGGCTGATTTCTGTGATTTCGACCAGTCTGGTCTGTAGAGTGAGTTCCAGGACAGTCGTGGCTCTACACAGAGAGAAACCCCATCTCAAACAAACAAACAAAAAACAAACCCCCCTAAATTTGGGTAGTATGTTTGCTTATCATTCAAGAAGCACGGAGCTAGGTCCCCAGCACTGTATACACAAGGCATGAGATAACTTTGTCTGAAATCGTAGTGCTTTGTCTGAAATCCTCAGATGCATATTGAGTTTAAGGCACCCATGACTGCAGGAGAACCTGCCCACCCCCTCCCCCCAAAAATCTAATTCATGATGGTGTTCTAACTGGAAACTCTTCCTCTCCAGTGGATTTCCTGTTCTTTTTAGAGTAAGAATTCAACTTAACACCATGGTCCCCAAAGGCTTTCTGACTTTTACCTGCTTCCCCAATTTCTCTTCTTGCTCCCATCACCCACATCAGCCTCCCTCCTTGCAAACTCAGAGTGAGTAACAAGCCTAAACTATTGCCTGACCTTTTATTTTATTTTTTTTTCAATTTGAAACAAGCTTGTTTTACAAGTCAATCCCAGTTCCCACATACTCCTGTCCTCCCCTATTCCCCCCACCAACTCCCATCCCATCCCCTTCTGCTTCCCAGGGAGGGTGAGGCCTTCCACGGGGAATCTTATCTGTCATATCATTTGGAGCAGGGCCCAGGCCCTCCCCCATATGTCTAAACTGAGGGAGTATTCCTCTATGTTGCCTGAGCTTTTATAATTAATAATAAGTCTCTGTGTGGTTAATTTGGGAGCAGGCTGGTGGGGCAAAACAAAACAGAACAAAAAAACAAAAAAACAAAAAAACCCACCCACAAGGAATCATCTTTGTTAACAACTTCCTTTTCTGTTAAATACCCTTCCTCTTCAGCTACAACTACAAAACAACCCAACCCAAACCAAATTCCTCTCATTTTCTCAGGCAGAGCAACTAGCCACAATATTTAGAGCGTACATAAACATCCTGGTTGTCCCATCTGCCACATGACTTTGGGCAAATGACTAAGTCCCTTTATGCCTCAGTTTCCTCATATAGTGATGGGGACACAACAGCAGCTATAGTAGTGTGTATACATATGGAACACTTATAGTCCATGGCCCATTGTAAGCACTATTTGCTAACTTATTCCTCTTTTCATCCTTTTGTTACACAGGCTACTGGGCATGTATGACATTTTTTAAAATATAGAGTCTGAGTCAGCAATATCAGACTTTCCTTAAATAACAAGGAATGCAGTTTACCATGGTGCATCACAGTTTTTATGGCAGAATGGTGGCGTTTACATTTAAAAAGCACATTCTTGGACCAGTGAGATGGCTCAAAAGGTATGGGCCTGATGCCATGCCTGACCACCTGAGATCAATCCCTGGCCCATATGGTAGAGGGAGAGAACGAATTCAGTTGAGTGGTTTTTAATATATTCACAGACCAGTATAACCATCACTACAATATAATTTTAGAATATTTTAATTACTTCACAAAGAAACTGTGTTACCACCTTACCTGGTAGTATAGGTCTGTAATCCCAGCTTCTGGAAAGACTGAGACAGGAAAATTGAAAGTCTATCTGTCATGGTGGCACATGGTTAGGATCTTACACTCAGGAGGCTGAAAAGCAGGATTGTTGCAAGTTCTAGGCTAGTCCAGACGACATAATAGTGAGTACCCAGTCATCAGGGCACAAAACAAGATGCTGCTTCTCTCTCTCTCTCTCTCTCTCTCTCTCTCTCTCTCTCTCTCTCTCTCTCTCTCTCTCTCTCTCTCTCTCTCTCTCTCCCATGTAAAAGAAGGCACAGAGACTAGGAATGTAGATCAGTTGATAGACTGTGTTTAGTGTGCTGAAGTCCTGGGTCTGACTACAGCACAACATAAATTGGGCACAGTAGCCCACACCCATACTTCCAGCACTTAGGTTGTGTGGGCAGAAGGATTCAAAGTTCAAGGCCATCTTTGGCTAAATAGTGAGTTTGAGGCCAAAGCAGCCTAAAAGAAGGAAGAGTGAAGGGAGGAAAGGAAAGGGGTGGGAGGAGAACAAGAAGAAGGAAGAAGAGGGAAAAGAGAAGAAAAATAACGCTGGCATACAGCTCAGTGGTGGAGTGCTTGCTCAGCATGAGAAAGGAAATGCTGTAGGTTTAATCCCACAAAAGGAAAAGATGCAGAAGAAATTGTACCTTTTCTTACTTTCTTAGCCACTGCAAGTCTTAAGTCTTTCTTCTGTACACTTGCCTCTTCAGAACATTTCATATAAATTGAATTAAATAACAAGTTTTGCAGGGTGTTGGTGGCGCACGCCTTTAGTCCCAGCACTCGGGAGGCAGATGCAGGCGAATCTCTGTGAGATCGAGGCCAGCCTAGTTTACACAGCAAGTTCCAGGACAGGCTCCAAAGCAATACAGAGAAACCCTGTCTCAAAAAACCAAAATAAATAAACAACAAGTTTTGTGATCTAGTTTATTTCACTTAGCATAATATTTTCAAGGCTCTTGCATGTTGCGGCATACATCAATACTTCATTATTTTTTATTGCCTACCTATGTTCTATTGTATAGATACAGAACCTTTTCATCTATCCATTTCTAAGTACTTAACCTTTTTTGGCTTTTTCAGACAGGTTTCTCTGTGTGACAACAGCCTTGGCTGTAATGGAACTTGCTTTATGAACAGGCTGGCCTCAAACTCACAAGAGGTCTGCCTGCCTCTGCCTCTTCAATGCTCAGATTAAAGGCATGAGCAACCATGTCTGACTCATTTCTGAATATTTCTGTTTTGCTTTTATGAATAAGCTGTCCACACTGTGAGAACATATGTTTTCACTTCTCTCAGATACATAGCAAGAGCTTTGCCATTAGGTACCTGCCCATCCCATGCTTAACATTTTGCAAACTGTTTTACAAAGTGGCTACATTTTATGTTCCCACTTGCAATACATACAGGCATTTGTTTGTTTTTTCTTTCAGCCGTCCCAGTGAGTGTGAAATGACTTTGATTTACCTTCTCTTACTAACTAGTGAGCAGTTAAGAACACTAGCTGCTCTTCCAGAGGACTCAGGTTCAATTCCCAGTGTCCACATGGCCACTCATAACTGTGAGTAACTCCATTTCCAAGAGGTCCAATACCATGTTATGCCCTCTGCAGGGCCTACATATACATGATGCACAGACAAAACACCCATATGTGTAAAATAATAAAAATTTAAAATATTTTTAAAGAGAGGGTGTAACTAACACAAGAGGTGTCTGGTGTGTGTCAGATACTGGAGATACAGACGTGCTAAGCATTTTACTATGCATAGTCTTTTCAGTCTTCCCTATGCAGTTGATGCTACTTCAGCTTCCAGTTTTCACAATGCAGTATATATATATATATATACATATATATATATATATATATATATACCAATATCTATATTTTTAGGAAGAAAAATGTACAGACTAAATAAAGTCATGTAAAGAGTATGCCAGTGCTTGGCCCCAAAGATGAGTGTCCTCTTCCTTTGTGACCTCTTTATCCTCTGCTTCTTAGATATGACCGCTGGAGCTGATTTTTACATTCTCCTGACATCCTGATCTCCATCCAATGATTGTTTATAACTTAATGTTAGTTTTTGAAAGATTTGTTTTGCCAGAGCTGGTGGAGCATGCCTTTAATTCCAGCACTCAGGAGGCAGAGGCAGGGAGAGCTCTCTGAATTTGAGGACAGCCTGGTCTACAGAGCTAATTCCAGGATAGGTAGGACGACAGAGAGAAATCCTGTCTTGTAAAAACAAAACAAGATTTGTTTTGTTCTTGGTGATTGGTTTGTGTTAATAATCTCTGTGGGCATGTACACAGGAGGCATCAGATCCCCTGGAGAGCTGGAGTTCAGATAGTGTGAGCCACTTGGTGTTGGGAGTGGAACTCAGATCTTCTGGAAGAGTGGAATGTGCTCTTAACTACTGAGTCAACTCTCCAGCCTGACTTATGTCATTCTCAAGATTTATATCTCCTCAACCAACTCTTCCAGTCCCATAAAGGTGGAGGGTATGCTTTCTGTCACCCATTATATTCTCTAACAGGCAAATAGGCTTGGGAACATAGTGATCTTTTAGGAATGCACACCTGGATAGTGGGTTGCAATGTGAGTGTTCAGCATGCACCAGAGCCTTGGGTTTTATCCCTAGCATCAAAGGGAATACCTCCCCCGATCCCTCAAAAGGTCCACAAATAAAACATCTGATACCGCTCTGTTTAAAGTTCTCCTGTGGAAGTTGGGTGTAATGGAACATGCTTTGGGTGTAGTGGGGGCATGTGCTGGTCCCAGCCCCTGGGAAGCAGAGGTAGAAGGCCCCTGACCTCCACAGATACTACATAACCTCCCCTATACCACCAGAAAGAAAATAAAAATCTTTAAAACAAGGATTGCCATGGATTTGAAGCCACTTTAAATCATGTAAGATTGTCAGGTCAGCCAGGGGGTACATGGCAAGACCCCATCTCAAAACACAAAAATATAAAAAAGGCCAGGAGGGGCTGGAAAAACAGGCTCAGTGGTTGAGAGCACTGACTGCTCTTCCAGAGGATCCAGGTTCAAGTCCCAGCTCACACATGGCAGCTCGGAACTGTAACTCCAAGATCTTGGTACCCTCACACAGACATACATACAGACAAAACACCAATTCAAATAAATTAAAATAAAAATAAATATTTTTTTAAAAGGCCAGGGGCAGTGGCACAAGCCTATAATTTCAGCAGTCGGGAGTCAAAGACAGAAGAATCAGATGTTCAAGGACATCTTCAGATACACAGTAAATTCAAGGCCTTCTTGGGCTATCCAAGTCCCAGTCCCTAAAAACCAAAATAACTGAAAATAAAAGTAAATAAAACTCTTCATTGGCACATATTTTGTACTTGAATAACCCCCCCAGCTTGTTAAGTACAGCCAAGAGGTCTCTGCTTGACTTATTATGTGTTTCTCCTTTCACAACAACTGCAATTCTCTTCCTTTGGACTTGTTTCTTTGCTGCTCCTCTTGCCTGGCCTTTAATGGCTGAGCCATTTCTCCCATCCTCTTTTTTGATGCTCATATATATTTGTTGTTTCCTGACTCCGAGTCTGTTCCTTGTGCTAGCTTTGATTAGTTTCTCTTCCTGTACAACTCACCCAGTGTCAGCTTCTCCCAGTCTTCCCTGACCAGCTTGTCATGTTACCACCTTCCCTTCTCCCTTAATTATTCCCATGCACTTTTTCTTTAAAATTGTTTTTATCTTTAATTGAAACAGTTTACATATTTATGGGGTACAGAAGGATAATCCAATACATGTATACAATGTTTAATAATCATATAGGTTAACTGGCATATGACATTAAACATCATTTGTGTGAGGAACATTCAAAAGCCTCTGCTACGGATTTTGAAGTATGGACTAATTTTTGTTAATCACAGTTATACTATTGAGGCACGGGTCCCTTGATAGTTCTAAAATCTCCTGTATAATTAATTATTATAGCTAATCTTTAAGCACTCACCTTAGCACTTTTCATACATTAACTAATAAAGAGGTATGCCGTTAATGCTTATCAACGGGCTCTTCAACCCCCTGACTTGTGGTGTTTGCTGATTTCAAAGATGTAAACACTCCCACCTGGAGGGATTTCACACTACCAACCGGAATTGAGAAAAAGCAGAAATGAATCATCACACAGTATTTACTAGAGTAGTTGTTTTGGTTATTTTTGTCAACTTTACACAACCTAGGGTCAGTCATCTGAGAAGAGGAAACCTCAGTCGAACAATTGCCTCCATCAGAGTGGTCTGTGAGAAATTGTCTGGATTTTGAAATTGACTGGGGTGGAGGGCTCAGGTCATGATAGGTGGGCATCATTGCTGGGCAGGCGTGCTTGTGTTGTGCAAAAAAGAGGGCATGAGCAGAAGAGAAGGTCCAGAAACCGCGTTCTTTCACGGTTTTAGCTTCATGTCCTGACTTGGATTCCTGCTCTGCCTCCACTCTGTTAAATAACTTGCTGAACGTCGCAAAGCTAAATATTAACCACTCCAAAGTGTTTCCTCAGAACACAATATAGATCCTGGAGGATGGTTGGCGTTCAATAAATACGCACACCGCACTCTCTAAAAAAAATATAAAGGTAAGCATTTTAACATTAAAATATGCACACGAGTGAAATTATTTCTTTAACGTTAGCTCAGGATCTCAGTAAAATGAGGACAATATTTTTCACTTGTCTTAGTCCAAACCTTTGCTCCAAGTTTGACACATCCCGCTTTCCGTCGTCCTGCCGCAAGACTTTCTGGGAGTGGTAGTCTTCAGGTCGGCGGGCTCCCGCAGCAGCAGCTGCGCTCTCTCGACCGAGGTACTACAGTGTGGCGCGCAGGTCTTGAGGCTCTTCCGCATTGCCTTTTGCCCTCCCCGCCTGTGCGCCCGCCTCAGTTATCATGGCGGCTCCCTTGGCACTGGTTCTTGTGGTGGCCGTGACCGTGAGGGCGGCCTTGTTTCGCTCCAGTTTGGCCGAGTTCATTTCCGAGAGGGTTGAGGTGGTGTCCCCACTGAGCTCTTGGAAGAGAGGTGAGGCCACCGGCTGGATAGGCCGGTCTGCACTGTCCCAGCCTCAGTGAATTGAATTGGAGGTGGAGGCAGTGGGCACAGTGCGCTGTTCTGAGGACACTGACCCGCATCTGGGCTCCTTCGCGAACTGAGGGCGGAGCTATGATGCGGAGGATGGGGTGTAGAGGAGGTGTGGAGTGTGAGCCCCACTGCCCGAGGGGTGGGTATCCGAGGGGGCGTGTCCCACTATCCCGAGTTGGGCATGGGGATGGACATCCGAAGATGCTGGGTGCATCGGGTCGTGTGGAGTGTTAGGGTGGCAGCGGGATTGCAGGCGGTGTTCCACCGAGAGTGGAGGGGTAAGGAGGGCCGAGGGAACCAGTGCCTTTTCAAGAATGGTATCTGTGTACTGAAGTCATTTCTGCCCAATTAAGACTCTCAGTGAAGTGTTTCTGTTTTTTGTTTTGGTTTTTCGAGACAGGGTTTCTCTGTGTAGCTTTGGAGGCTGTCCTGGAACTAGCTCTGCAGACCAGGCTGGCCTCCAACTCACAGAGATCCACCTGCCTCTGACTCCCCAGTGCTGGAATTAAAGGCTTGTGCCACTAACACCCGGCCCCTTTTCTTAGTTTTTGTCTTTTAAATATAAGTATGTATCTGTTTTTCATCAAACCTTATTGCATGTTATCCCCTCCAATGAGACACAGAAATTGGGCAGAGGGAGCGACAGGCCAGTAGAGGAAACGAACAAGTATTTGTAATAATTCCCTTAGTGTCTGATCCTGAGTAAACGGTCGTTCATTTTCTAGAATGGACTAATGAAGGACTAGAATTTGGGGAAGATTAGAAAAAGGTGGAGTTCCAGGTTGCAGAAGGCAAAGAGGATGAAGAAATACCCGAGGATTTGAAATATCCAGGGCTGAGAAGGATCTGTGGGTTAGGTTAGGGCTACAGTTTGCTTTTTTTTTTTTTTTTTTTAATCATTAAGAAGTGTGTGGGGGAAGGGTTTGTATGTGCTTGTTGTATAAGTTCAGAAGCTAAAGGAGGATGTTGGGTGTCCCTTCTGTATCACCCTACCCTTTATTTCCTGAGACAGGGTCTCTGAACAGGAAGCTATTTCCACTGGGCTGTATGACCATTAGCTCCGGATTTCTGCCTGTCCGCACCCTTTCAACGCTGGAGTTACAGGAATCTGTGACTAAGACTCTTTTTGTTTGTTTGTTTGTTTGACTTGGTTGTGGGGGACTTGAATTCAGGTCTTCTTGCTTGCATATCAAGTGCCCTTACCCACTGATCCATCTTTCCAGATCAAGTTTAAGTCTTTAAACAAAACAAAAACTGAAGTACATTATACAAATAAAGCAGATGTAAGTGTGGACAGAGCTTAGTGAATTTTTATGAACCATGTATACATGGATAGCCAGCACTCAGATCAAAAATATCAGCACCCTTTGTAGCCTTACACTTCTCTTACTGTTTTTGAAACATTCTCTCCTGGGCTAAAGCCTTCGAGTGCTGGGACTGTAGGTGTGAGCCACCACATCTATCTTTATCCTCAAACTTTAATGCCTGTGTTTTGATATCACTTGCTCTCGTGAACTTTTTTTTTTCTTTTTCTTTTTTTGCATTTATGCTTCCTCTACACTCTCAGGACACCATACATGCCTGTATTAAGACTGTTTCTATGAGCTGGGCATGGTGGCTGTATCTGTAATCCCAGCACCTGGGAAGCTGAGACAGGGACATCCCAAGTTTGAAACCAGCCTAAGCTCCTTATAGAATTCAAGACCCGCAGAGCTACACAGTGAGACTGTATCTAAAAAAAAAAAACAAACTAGGTCTTATAACGTGATTACTAAAACCCAGAGACAGATATTGGAGTTCAAGCTGAAGATCAGAAAAGCAAAGCAGCCAAGCCAGTAGCTCTTAGCTCTACCAAGCTGAAATGGCAATCCTTTCTCCATGGATCCTCAGAGTGTAATGCTTTCAAGCTGGAAGCTAAATCACACATGAGACCCTTTGCTTCTTCCTTTTATATCTCCCTAGTGCTGGGATTAAAGGCATGAACTCCGTTATTCTTTTAGACTGATTCACTCTTGTGTAGCCCAGGGTGATCTTGGACTCACAGAGATCCATCTACCTCTGTCTCTTGAGTCCTGGGGTTAAAGGTGTATACCATAACTGCCTGACTCTATGGCTGTGGCTAGCTTTGTATTTTGATTCCCAGTTGCTTTATTAAATCATAAACAATATATCACCACAATTTCTCATCTTATATAACAATTATTCATTTAGATCTGATTTTCCTGTAGTAGTTTGAGCTCCTAGAAGAACTGTATGATTTATGCCTGAATTCCTGGGTGCCTGGCATAGAACACATATGTAGTTACTGTTGAAAGATGTGGAAGAAATGAAAGCATAAGCTCTGTGATTTACAGGTAGATATAAGAATTTAAAGATGTGTCAGTGTTGTGTATGATTTCTAGAATCTTAGGAAGGATTTGAGTTTTTCTCTGCCATTTACTTCCTTTGTGACTTCTTGTCTGTGAAGGGCGCTAAATGAGATAATCCATGTTGAAGCTTAGCTCAGTAAAGCCAAAACAGCATTTTTGAGGTCTTGGGTTTAGGTACTAGAACAGAGTTGACATTGACTGAACTGACATAGTATGAGTCAGAAAGGATAGGACAGTATGTGTGGCATGCAGTATGACATTCAGAGGTTGATCTCTGTAGCTTAGGGTCGGTATCAAGACTAGAGAGGTTTGGTAGTTATCTTAATTAGGGTGTCTGTTGCTGTGAAAAGACACCATGACCACAGCAACTCTTATCAAGGAAAACATTTGATTGAGGTGGCAGCTTACAGTTTCAGAGATTTAGTCCATTATCATGATGGTGATGTTCAGGCACACATGGTGCTGGAGAAGGAGCTGGTACAAGTTGATCTGCAGGCAGCAGGAAGTAGACTGTGTTACTGGGAGTAGCTTGAGCAAAGGAGACCCCAAATCCCACCCCAACCGTGATAACTTTTCCTCCTGCAAGGCCACGCCTACTCCAACAAAGCCACACCTAACAGTATCACTCTCTTTGGGGGTCAAGTTTCTTTCACAGTAGTGGTACAGCATTTGGATCTTGTTAACAAAGGGTAGTTACTAGTTCATTTTAAGGAAAGGATACAATATCTGTCACTCACACCAGGCATCGGTGGCTCACACCTTTAAAACCAGCACTCAGAAGCCAGATCTCCGTGAGTTCAAGGCCAACCTGGTCTACAGATGGAGTTCCAGGATAGCCTCCAAAGCAATACAGAGAAACCCTGTCTCGAAAAACCAAAATCCAAAAACCCAAACCAGAACAAAACCCCAATATCTGTCACTTATATTTACAATTCAGGTGGGGTAGATTTAAAAGCAGGTAATTGTGCCAGGCATGGTGTCTCTTTATTGTAATTCTAGCATTTAGAGGCTGAGGTAGGGGATTTATTAGGAGTTCTAGGCCAGAATTGGCAACATAGTGAATTCCAGACCAGCTTGGGCTACAGAGTAAGATGTGTCAAAACCAAAGAAACAAACAGGTGATTGTATTAAACTCTAAATGCTAGGCATTTAAAAATCAAAGTAGGGCCAGATGTGGTGGCAGGTGCCTTTAATTCCAGTACTCAGGAGGCAGAGGCAGGTGGATCTCTGAGTTTGAGGCCACCCTGGTCTACAAAGCAAGTTCTAGGACATCCAGAGCTACACAGAGGAATCTAGCCTCAAAAAACAAACAAAAGTAAAGTAGGAACCATTCTGGTTTTACATGACATTTTGAGATTTTTGATTTACTAGCTCTTTGGATAAAGGGCCTAGTATCCTCATAGACTTTGGCTGACTGTAAAATGGGCTTATTTATTTAGACACTATGTGTGTACACAATGTGTGTGCAGGTGTGTGTAGACCAGATGTGCTGTAGGTGTCTTCCTGGATTGTGCTCCACCTTATTTTTGAGAAAGGATGTACAGATCTGCTTTCTGCTGGTATGATAAAATACTGACCAAAACTACCTCGGGGAGGAAAGAGTTATTTGGTTTACAGGTTATAGTCCATCATCGGGGGAAGCTGAGGCAGGAGCCTGAGGCAGAAACTAAAGCAGAGGAAAGCTGCTAACTAACTTGCTTCTCCTGGCCTGTTCTGCTGCCTGTCCTGATCAACCCAGCAATCCTACATCAGTTAGCAGTTAAGAAAATACAGACATGCCCACAGGTCAGGCTGGTGGAGGCAGTTCCTCAGTTGAGATTCCCTCTGCCCAGGTATGTTCAGTTTTTTTGTCAACTTACATAGGATCATTCACTGAACATGGAGTTCACTGATGCAGTTATTACAAGCTTTTTATCATGGGTTCTTTATCTACCAACCATCTCCTCTGTCCCTGTTTTTTGAGACTAAGTCTCATGTGTCCCAGGCTGGCCTGGAGTCTCATGTGTCCTAGGCTGGCTTGGAACTCATGTAGTTGAGTTTCTGACCTGCTTATTATCTTCACCTCCCAGGTGCTAGAATTACAGGTGTGAACCACTATGGTTTTATGTGGTACTTGACATTGAACCCTGGATTTCTTGCATAGTAGATAAACCCTCTCTACCAATTAAGCTGGGTCCCAGCCTAACTAATGGGTTTTAAGTTAGGGTATTATTATTTGTTCTTTCACATGTACATGATGATGATGCCTCAGATCTACATTCTAACACCTGAAAGCCCAGGCAAGAGGCCACCAGTTGTAGTCCAGCCTGAGCTACAGAATGAGACTTTTATTTAAAAAACAAAACAAGCCAGGCAGTGGTGGTGCACACCTTTAACCCCAGCACTTGGGAGGTAGAGACAGATGGATCTCAGCGAGTTCGAGGCCAGCCTGATCTTCAAATTGAGTTCCAGAACAACCAGGACAGTCCCACAAAGAAACCCTGTCTTGAAAAACCAAAAACCAAAAACCAAACCACACCGAACAAATGAAAAGCAAAACTACCACTGCCACCACCCAAAACAAAAATAAAGACAAAACAAAACAAAAAACCCCCAACAAAAACCTAGGGCTAGGGAAATGGCTTAGTGAGTACAAGTTCTTGCCATGCAAGCATAAAGACCTAAGTTCAAATCCTATAGTCCAGGTAAAAGCTGGGAGCCCACCACCCAGCTCCCAAATAAATACACATGGGAGCTTATTATGAAATCCTGGCCTTAGCTTGGCTTGTTTCTAGCCAGCTTTTCTTAAACTGTCCTATCTACTTTTTGCTTCTGGGCTTTTTCCTTTTCTTCTGTAATCTTACTTTCACTCTTACTCTGTGGCTGGGTGGGTGGTTGGCCCCTTCTTTTCTCACTTCTTGATCTTTCTTGCTTCCCAATCCCTCTTTTTATTTCTTCTATTTCTTCTGTTTATTCTCTCTGCCAGCCTTGCCTATCCTTTCTCTTGCTTCACTATTGGCTGTTCAGTTCTTTATTAGACTAGTCAGGTGTTTTAGACAGGCAAAGTAACACAGCTTCACAGAGTTAAACAAATGCAACATAAAAGAATGTAACGATGGGTTGGAGAGATAGCTCAGGGGCTGTTCTTCCAGAGGGCCTGTGTTCAAATCCCAACAGCCACATGGCAGCTCAGAACTGTCTGTAACTCCTGTTCCAGAGGATCTAATATCCTCACACAGACATACATGTGGGCAAAACACCAATGTATATAAAATAAAAGTAAATTATTATTATTATTATTATTATTATTATTATTATTATTATTTTGGTTTTTCGAGATGGGGTTTGGAGCCTGGAACTAACTCTTGTAGATCAGGATGGTCTTGAACTCACAGAGATCTGCCTGCCTCTGCCTCCCAAGTGCTGGGATTAAAGGCATACATCACCAGCAGCCAGCAAAAATTAAAATTGCAACACACATTTGCATCATTAAACAAATGTTTCACAGTGTAAGCGAATATAACACATCTTAAAATAATATTCCACAACATGCATTGTGTAAGAGAGTCTGAAGAGAATTTTGATACTCTTTTTGTCTGGGATGGGAAATGTACACTGTAGGCCTTAGGAAAGTTTTCATATATGTGCACCGAAATAAGTAATAAAGTGACTAAGGAGTTAATCATAAAGCTAAAAGTACTCCATGGAACATCTCTGCATCATGAAATCTGTTATACTGTGTATTAAGTTTAAAAATTATAGACTATTCTGAGCTTATGCCTTTCTTACATATTTTAATGTTATAATAAAGAGTGGTGTTTTTACATGAGGTTGACTTTCCCCCCAGATCTGTTATCCGTGAAATAATATGATGATGTATATCACCAGACACCAGAGCCAGAGAATACTCAAATGAGTGTACTGATGCACAATATCTAGCAAAAGTTTCTCTGAGAGAGAGGTGTGGAGTCTGCCTTCTAGCTAATTCCTTGAAAACCTCTCTGTGGCTTAAATGGGAATGTGGAACCTGATGTTTCCAGGCAGCCTGATACTGTCGGATCCCCAAAGTATTGCTTTTACTGCTGTGGTCAGATGCGTTTGGCTTAGGCTGAGGGAAGTCTTGTGAAGTGGGCTAATGAGCCCTCTCCTTGGGTCTCCAGTAAAGCTATTAGTGAAACTTTAATAGCTGTCTTACAGAGTGACCTCTACGCTGCTCCTTAAGGGGAATTTCTTTCTGGTCTCAGTTACAGTTGTCTCTGGATATATTTATGTATTTATTTACTCTGTGTATGTGCACATGTATACATGCACATACATGTGCTTGTAGAGTTAAGAAGACAACTTGTGGGAGTTGATCTTATATCATCTGGGTTCCTAGGATTGAGCTCAAGTCACCCAGCTTGGCAACAAGAGCCTTTACTTGATTAAGCTGTCTTGCTAGTCCCAGTTAAAATTGTTTTGCACAATCGGGCTTTAAAAAAAAAATGATGCTGGGCAGTGGTGGTGCATGCCTTTTAATCCCAGCACTCAGGAGGCAGAGGTAGGCTGATCTCTGTGAGTTCCACAGCAGTCTGGTCTATAGAGTGAGTTCCAGGACAGCCAGGCCTACACAGAGAAACCCTGTCTCAAAAAATTAAAAAAACAGCCCCCCCAAACACACACACACACACACACACACACACACACACACACACACACACACAGACACAGACACACAGAGAGAGTACTTATTGGTTGTTTATAAATACCAGTAACAATAGCTTGAAGAGATATGGTAATCTCTTCTAGCCTCCATGGGTACTTCTAAGCACATGTACACACACATACATACACACACACACACACACACACACAGACATTTTTTGATTTAAATTTTTAAGAGTACTGTGCAATTATTTGCCTGTCATTTTTGATTACACAGGTTTTCCCATGATTAGGTGTAGGTGTAGGGTATGGGTTTTTTGTTAGTTTGGTTTTGTTATTATATCACATTGTTGTCACAAGGACAGAAATGTTCTTATCACGACATCAGTGAATCATGAGATACTTGAAAATGAATATAATTAACATATTGATGATGTTTTAATGGATCATCTGATTAAAGCAGGGAATGTAGTCTATGAAATTATTACTTTTCGTCTTGAAAGTACTTTGACTTTCATACTTTGCCCACTAACTTTAGTATCTACTAGTGATGTTTGCCTTCAAAACCATTCTGTGGGTCAGTCAACAGATGACTTTCTGTTCCATCTTTCATTCTTCGTTTTTAACCCTTTGTCCTCATGTTGAACTCAGATCCTTCTGCATGATTTGCATGTTGCCCTGCTGCACTGCATGCCCAGCCTTCCTACACTTGATACTGAGCATTCAATATTAGGAGAGCATTGCTTTTTCTTCCACTTATTCATTTACTCAATTATTTACAACATAATTTTAATGCTTACTATATCTGTAGATATATTAATATATATGCATATGTTAGTATACCACTAGGTACATATATTATTTAAATAAATCTCCCATTAATGTTGGGATTATTTTCAAGTTTTTATTAAGTGAGGCTGGAGGGATGTCTCATTGGTTAAGAGCACTGTCTGCTCTTCCAGAAGGCCCAGGTTCTATTCCCGGCACCTGCTTCTTGGCTCACAACTATCTGTAACTCAGTTCCAGAGGATCTGATGCTTCTTCGGAATCAGCACATAAGTGGTGCACAGACACACACACAAGCAAAGCAACTATACACAGGAGATAAAGAAAAAAATATTATTCTGAGTGCTATACTGAATATATTGTATCAGGCACTTGATCACTTATTTCCTAAAATAATCTACTTTAAGGATTACCATTTGGTGAGCCAGGTGATGGTGGTACACTCATTTAATCCCTGAATTTGGGAGGCAGAGGCAGGTGGATCTCTGAGTTCAAGGTCAGTTTGGTCTACAGAGCAAGTTTCAGGACAGCTAGGGCTGTTTCACAGAGAAACCCCGTCTCCATAAACAAAACAAAACAAAACAAAACAAAAGTAAGAAAGAATTATCATTTGGGGCTAGGCTTGGTAGCATGTGCCTAATCCCAGAATTGGGGAGGCAGAGGCAAGTGGATCTCTGTGAGTTCAAGACCAGCCTGGTCTATACAGTGAGTTATGAGTCAGTTAGAGCTACATAGTGAAACCTTGTATAAAAAAGTGTGCATGATATAGCTCAGGCCTGGAGTTACTGCCTATCATGCACAAGTTCCCCAGTTCAGTCCATAGTACCAAACCAACCAAACTCAACCCCCCATCAAACCAAGAAACAAACTTTCAGCTGGACATGGTGGTATATGCCTGTAATCCTACAACTTGGGAGGTGGAGGCAGGAGAGTGAAAGAGTTTAAGGTGCTTCTTGGCTGCACAGGAAGTTTGAGGCCAGACTGAACTACAGAATTTGACAAACATAATATATCATCCTAGCTGTGTTATAATCCACCTCCTATAATACCAACACTTGGGGCAGGGGGCTAGGATGGGGATTGCAGGCTTGTAGTTAATCTTCCTTACATCTAGATATTCTGCCCCAAAACAAAAACCTATCCAAACAACCATTACCAGGCCCTACTCCTTCAATCCAAAAAGCCACTTCCCCTCTTCTTCCCAAATCCCCTGTAAGGTTAGGAGTAAATGTACATGGCTAAAAAGCACATATTATTCTGTAGAAAAATGGCACAAATGTCACTGAAACAGGTGGCACAGAGAGTGTCTGTTTTACTAACCTGGACAATATTTTTTAAAACCTGTTGCTGATTTGTTAATTGTGTGCTTTGGATAGGGTAGAATACACATAAAAGAAATGCTTTGGAGTTGGTGGATGTTACAAAGATGTTTAGAAGTTTATAGTTTCAAAAATTGTACTTAATTTTATTTTTAAATTGTGTGTATGTATGTATATCTGCATGGGAGTATGTGCATGCTAATTGCAGAGGACAGAAGAGCTACTGGCAGTTGGGCGTGGCCAATGCAGGTGTCAGAAACTGAACTGAGAACCAAGAGTAGTATGCATTCTTTATTGCCAAGCCATTTCTCCAATGTCAGAAGGTTATAGTTTAGTATAAAACTTTTTTATAATGAACATAGCTCATGGTGTAATGAACTGCTTTGTATGGAAGAATTCTCCATTCTTGATAAGTGTGTGTGTGTGTGTGTGTGTGTGTGTGTGTGTGTGTGTGTGTGTGAGAGAGAGAGAGAGAGAGAGAGAGAGAGAGAGAGAGATTGAGATTGAGATTGAGATTGAGATTTTTTGAGAATTTCATGCATTTGTACCATCTTGGAATTTTTTCAAATCAAGACCTACAGCCATTTGGTTGACTCAAGGTAAGGGGATTAGACAACCTCAAGCATTCTTTGGTCCAGAAATATCTCACATTTCAGTTTATGACCATTTGCTGTTGTCTCTAACATCTTAGTGAACTTGTATTTCTTCCTTTTCAGTGGTTGAAGGCCTTTCACTGTTGGATTTGGGAGTGTCTCCATATTCTGGAGCAGTATTTCATGAAGTAAGTGGTATATTTTCTTTTCTGGCATTGAGAATAGTTTATAGTCATGGATACCAAAGCCTGAGCTTTGTTTGATAGGAATAGCCCTTTTGTAGACATCCTCTGCATAAGAAAGATGTTTCACAATTACAGGAAAAATGATTCACGTTAGGATTTAGAAAGGAGAGAGAGAGAGAGAGAGAGAGAGAGAGAGAGAGAGAGAGAGAGAGAGAGAGAGAGAGAGAGAGAAAACAATTTACAATTTTCAGGTGTCAGTTTTCTCACATTGTTGAGGAAAGGTCTCCGTACACCAGCCTAGCTGGCAATGTCTAGCTGGGTGTGTCTCCTGTCAGGACTGTTGAGATTCTAGATACAACCAGCTGTCTGTGGATTCTAGGAACGCAAGGTAGTTTATGAGGCTATGCAGCCAATGCATTTACCTGCTGTGTGATCTTCCTGAGTTGAGGGAATATATTATTTTTTTTAAGGTTTGAAAGCTTGTTTTACAATTCAATCCCAGTTCCCTCTCCCTCCCCTCTGCCCCTGCAACCCCAAATTCCTCCCACCTGCCTCCTGAAACTCCCTATCCCATCCCCTTTTTGCTCCCCAAAGAGGGTGAGGCCTTCCTGTATGCGCTTACCCCTGCCAGCAAGGAAGACGCGACTCCGGGAAGATCTTCTTCATGCAGTTTTAATCAGGATCCTTGAACATGTTTTTTCTGACCTGCGGGACCCGGGGGACCCCTGCACAGGCTTAAATACCCTTACGCTAACCAACCCCAGTGAGCTACGTGGACCCTGCAGATAGGCAACTCTAACACAGAAGCAGACAGGCTGAACAGACTTAACCAAATAAGGGCTTGTTTACGTCAGAGAGTGCTCACCCTTGGGGAGGTGGAAGGCAGAAGCCAGCGCCATCTTTAAGGTGCTGCACTTCGCAGCTCTTTACACCTTCCAATGTGGGATCTTCAAAGTCTGTCATATCATTTGGAGCAGAGCCTAGGCCCTCCCCACTTGTATCTAGGCTGAGAGAATATCCCTTTATGTGGAATGGGCTCCCAAAGTTCATTTGTATACTAGGGATAAATATACTGATCCACTCACTACCAAGGGCCCCATAGACTGTCCAGTCCTCCTAACTAATACCCATATACAGGGGGTCTGGGTCAGTCCTATGCTGGTTTCCCATAGAGCAAAGGATTACCTGTCTACAATCCATACCACCAGAGAAGCTAGGATGAAGGAGGATCCTAAGAGAGGTATACATGGTCTCCCGGAGAAGGGGAAAGGGACAAGAGCTTGTGAGCAAATTGGAAGCAGGGCGGGGGAGGGAAGAGGGAGTCAGGAGAAAGAGAAGGGGAGAAGAGGAAGAGAGAGGAGGACATGAGGGAGCAGGAAGATTGAGTCAGGGGAAGAATAGAAGAGAGCAAGAAAAGAGATACCATAATAGAGGGAGCCAGTATAAGTTTAAAGAGAAATCTGGCACTAGGGAAATGTCCAGAGATCTACAAGGATGACCCCAACTAAGAGTCTAAGCAATAATGGAGAGGCTACCTTAAATGCCCTTCCCTGATAATGAGATTAATGACTATCTTATATGTCATCCTAGAGCCTTCATCCAGTAGCTGACAGCTAGACACTGAGCTGAACTCCTGGAATCCAGAAATTACTACTTTTAATGGCAACTTTTAAGCAGCTCTCAGTCCATAAATAGTTGTATTCTAACTAGCATGTAATTTGTTGCTGGAGTTTCTTCCAGCCTGGTTCCACAGGCGCTTCAGCCTTTAATAAACACATGGACACTATTAATTATAAAACTGTTGGCTGATGGCTAAGGCTTCTTATTATCTAGCTCTGTCTTAATTGTTAACTGATTTCTATAAATTTGTGTATTTCCTTGTGGTCGTGGCTTACTGGAGAATGCCCAGACCTGTTTCTCCTTTGGCAGCTACATGGCGTCTCCTCGCAGTGCCTCTCTGCCTACTTTTCCCAGAATTCTCATCTCCTGGCCTGCCTATCTTCCTGCCTCTATTGGCTATTGGCCAAACAGCATTTTATTCATCAATGAATAAGAGAAATATATATATATATATATATATATATATATATATATATATACACAGAATATCATCTCCCATCATTTCTTCTTTTCTGTCTAAATAAAAAGAAGGGTTTTAACTTTAACATAGTAAAATTATATATATCAAAACAGTTATCAAGTAAGAACTATAGTTAACAATATTTAGTTCATTAACATTTGGCAAAATTTAAAGAAAATATTCTATCATCTATCTTTGTGAGTCTAAAATTTTATATGTAACTTATCTTTTATCATAACTAATGAAAAGCATAACCAAAACTATCTGTCTTCAACTCCATCAAAGACCACAGAAGGATAATATATAAACTCTAGAATTGACAGAGACATCTCGCTGCCTGGGCAGTCACCCAAAGTTTCTCTGTAACATTGGAGCATTCATCTTCAGTCCATAGGCTATAGTGTGTCTGGCAGACTTTTCCATGAAGCAGGAACCCTGAGACTGTCCCATCTTGTTATGGCAAGTTCCACAGTCACTTTCTTATGGGTCCTGTATGTTCAGTTCATATAGCAACAGTCAGACAGTCCAGGCAAGAGCAGTTTCTTGCCCAAATAGCTAGTCTTGCCATATTGAAAGTAACTCCGTATTGAGTTTCTTCAATGTCCATCCTCTTCTATGATGTAATTGGTGTTGTCAGGAGCAGTTGTGTCTCACTGTCATGAAAAACCCTAAACCATTTTAAATACTATATTCTGTCAGTCTTTGAAAGGTTTGAAGAATATCCATTTGAAATATATCTCTGTATATCTAGAAAACCTAACATAAGTTTTGATTATTATAGGTGACTGTCTATAATCTGTATTTAATTATGCTTTACATTTTTAAAAGATTTGTATAAACATAATACCTAAACAAGGGGAGAAATATACATATAACAAAATTGACCTTAAATTTGTATCAATAAACTAAAATCCATACCAATATAAAATATTCATTTCTATATCATATTCCTTTTTTTCTTTAGAAAGAGATTGTGATCATAAATCATTTATAACCAACTTCATTTAAATGAAAACAAACATTTATAAACAATATTTGAGAATGTGGGCATTGTTCTCTCCAAAGTGCTTCCTGCTGTTTGGGGGCCCTGTCAGTGGTGATTTTGAGAAAACCCAGAAACCTGGCCAAATCCTGGCTGTAGTAATCTGAGGCTGCCTCATCTCAACTGTGTTGGATGTTGGAGCACCTGGGTCTTGCTTGATCAAACCATATTAGTCTGGAAGGAATCTACAGTTTATCATTTTCTGTGGAAACAAAAACAATTTCTTTTCCAAAGTAACATGTCCTTAGACTTAAATTTTGAAGTCAAAACATTTTCAAAATATATAGGTTGGGTTAATCCAGCAGCTGTTGGATTAATCAAATGTCTGTTAGCAGCTGTTACTCTTTCCTCAGCTGCCAAACAATTCAAAGACAACACAATAACATACAGAAATGTCAGGCTGGCCTCTATGTAGCTGGGAATGATCTTTAATTCCTGATATCTTGCTGCTTCCTCCTTTGTGCTAGGGTTATATATACTTGAATTTTGAGATGTATTCATTTTTATATTATGTTTATAGGTGTCTTGTCTGCATGGGTGTCTGTATATCACATGTGTGCAGCTGCCATAGAGGCCGGAAGAGGGCATTGGATCCTCTGGAACTAGTTACAGAGAGTTGTTAGCTATAATGTGGGTGCTGAGAATGGAACATAAGTCCTCTGGAAATCATGTTCTTAACCACTGTCTCTCCAGCCCAGGTGCTTACATTTATGTTTTTGAAATAAAACAATAACAAAAACAGACTCTAGAGCAAAGTATCATCAGAGATGACAAAGTTCACTTTGTGCTGTACACGTCTTTAATCTCAGCTTCTGACAGTTAAATGGGAGATAAAGACAGGAGAATCCCCCACATATAAATGAGCCCAGTCTCTATTTTGAGTTGGACCTTTCAGTATCGCTGTCAACAGCTGATAGAACAGATGGAAAATTAGCAAGAATATAGAAAGTGTGTGTGTTTTCAAGATTTCTCTATTTCTAATTTCTGTGTATGAGTGCTTTGGCTGCATGGATGTATGTGCATTGCTTGTGTCTGGTGCTCTTGGCAGTCAGAAGAGGGCATTGGACCTCTTGGAGTTATGGATAGCTGTGAACTCGTATGTGGGTGCTTTGAGTTACATCAGATCCTCAGCAAGAGCAAGTACTGGAAACCACTGAGCCATCTTTCCAGCCTCAAGAATATAGAAAATCTGAATAATGTTGTCAGCCAGATTGACCTAAGAGTGCCCGGTTCAGTACATCAAAGAGCATTTTAAGTATATGTGAAACATTTGTAACATAGACTATGTTCTGCCCATAAAAGAAGGCTCAATATATTTAAGTCACTTAAAGATTGAAATATTTTTGTTGACCACGGAAGGATCAAATAGAGAGTTAACATCAGGAAAGCATGTAGAAAATCCCCCAAATCTTTGGTAAAAAAATAACCCAGGAATCAAGAAATCATAAGGGAAATTAGAAAGTAATTTTGAAATTGATGAAAGTGAAAACCTTAGCTGTCAAATATGTAGCATGCTACTGAAGTAGTACTTAGGGAGAATTTATGATCACTTAAAATTGATATAAGCATAAAGACAAATTACATTCAACATGTGCTCCTTTAATCCAGTATGCTGTATAATTACACTACCACATGCATGCTAACTCACTATAGAAGCTAGCCATTTTGCCTATAGACTTTTTGAAAACTGTTACAATGTTTCCCTTGTTTGGGGCCTTTCTAAACTGTCTGAAGCATCAAATTTTGAAAGGAGGTTATTTGAAATATAAATATCAGATATATATGTATATACATATATATACCTATAAATAACAAAGATACTTGAATAATATAATTCATCAGCAGACAGTTGTAATCTTTTTAGAACTTTGAAAGAGACAATTGATGCCTGTTTTTAAAAAAAGAAGTAAAAAGTTGATCACCGGAGGCAGGTGGATCTCTGTGAGTTCCAGACTAGCCTGGTCTACCGAATGAATTCCAGAACAGGCTCCAAAGCTACTGAGAAACCCTGTCTTGAAAAACAAAAACAAACAAAAAACCCCCCATTGATCACAAGAAGCCACATGCTAAAATTTAGCTTATGCTAGGCATTGTAGTAATTACTTTGCACATATAACTGCATTTAATCTTCCCTAGAGCCCTGTGAAATAGATTGTTTAAATGATTTAAGTTTTAAATTTTTTGTGTAGGTGTTTTGTCTGCATGTGTGTTTGTGAAGCACTTGCATGCTAGGTACCTGTACCTGTAGAGTTACAGCCAGACTGTATGAGTCCTGGGAATTGATTTTCGGTCTGATTCTCAGTAGTCTGGAGAGTAGGCAGTGCTCTTTAACTGCTGACCGTCTCTCCAGCCTCTGAAAAAGATCATATCCCCCAGTTTATATCAGAAAAAAACTGATGTTCAGAGAGGAAAACAACTTGCCTGAAGGTCTGTCTCAAAGGTACAAAACTATGGATTTAAATCCAACTCAAACTCCTAAAGTTTCCCTTCTTTCTACCATAACTTGTTCTTAATTACTAAAAAGTCAGTGATCTTTACAATTTTGTCCTCCCCTCTTTTTTTCTTCAGAGCCTCTTACATAGCTCAGGCTGGCCTAGAACTTACTATGTAGCCTGGGCTGGTCTCAGCTTCTCAAGTGCTGTGATTATAGATGTGAGTTACTATTCCTGGCTCAGAGTGTATCTTTAGCCTGTTGGGGGGGGGTGCTAATGGAATTTCCACTTAGGGTTTTGTGTATGTGGGTAAGTAAGTATTCTACTGTTCAACTATATCCTTAGGCCTTTTTTAGTATTATAAAGCATGTTTTTTATATGTAGTTAGGAGATAGTGGGACAGATACTTGTGAGCAACCATACTAAAAACAAATTATGCACTTCCTTTCTGATTCTGTTGGTCTGGTGGATTAGCTTGCAGTAGTGGGCCAACTATGTTGGCAAGGACAAGCAGAAAAGTACAATAAATAACAAAAAGTTCTTGAAGGCATTGGAAAGTACCAAAATAATCAGAACCCAAGAGCAAAGTTCACAGAGTGAGACAGGGGCTGGAGAGATGGCTTAGTGGTTAAGGGCATCTACAAATCTTACAGGGGACCCAGGTTTGAATATTATACCTCTGTCAGCCTGTAAACCCAGCTCAGGGGATCTGCCCTCCTCTGGCATTAGCATGCAGGTACACATATACACACAAATAAAAATAGTAAATTAAATCTTAAAAAAATAGTGAGAAGGGTTGGTGATTTAGCACTGTTGGTACAGTACTTGCTTATTTTATGTGAAACCCTGGCCTCAGTCCCAAGCATCTCATAAACCTGGTGTGGTACTGCATGCCTGTAACTCAGGAGGAGGTGGAGGTGAGAAGATGAAAAGTTTAGAAGTCATCCTTGGTTACATACCAAGTTCTTGGTCAATCTGTGGTATCTGAGATCCTGTCTCAAGAAAACAAAACAGAGCAGAAAAGGTAAAACCAGAGCTTGTAATCCTAGCACTGGGAAGATGGTGGCACCATGGTCAGAAATTTAAAGTCATCTTGGCTATGTAGTGAGTTTGAAGCCTGCCTTGGCTACATAAACCTCCATCACAAAGATTCCGAACCAAACCAAACTAAAATCAAAACAGAAAAATAATTATATGTTCTTTTTAAAGAAATGCATCTCAGAGAAATTGAGGATGTATCTTTTTTTTCCCCCCCTTTGAGACAGGGTTTCTCAGTAGCTTTGGAGCCTGTCCTGGAACTAATTCTGTAGATAAGGCTGGCCTTGAACTCACAGAGATCCGCCTGCCTCTGTCTCCTGAGTGCTGGGATTAAAGGCATGCACCACCAATGCCCATCAAGGATGTATCTTAATGATGTAGCATGTACCATAGTTCAAAGACCCGTGTTTGAACCTTAGCACCAAGAAAAAACAACAGACAGCCACCTACCCTTCTACCACTGCCACTACCAGTACCACCAAAAACACCTGAAAAGAAATCACATCTCCAATTTGAGAACACAGAAAAGTAAAAAGATTGAAAGGCTTGGTTTGGGATGTAGCTCAGTCTGTAGAGTGCTTGTGTACAAAGCCATAGGTTTGGTCCCTAGCATTCGCAAGTCCAGTTGGCACACACCTATAACTCTAGCACTTAGGAAGTTCAACATCATCCTTGGCTGCAATAGTGAGTTTGAGGATAGCTTGTACTATATGAGACCCTGTCTCCTAAACCCAAAAAGTAAAAGGAAGGAGGGAGGATAGAGATCATGGAAATACTAGTTTGAAGAGTTGATGTAGTTTATGACTTTAAAACAAAACCAACCAACCAACCAACCAACCAAACAAACAAAAAAAACATTTTAGCCAGATGTTGGTAGCCATGCCTTTAATCCCAGCAGTTAGGAGCCCTCATGTGGGTGCTGGGAGCCGAACCCAGGTTTGTTGCAAGAGCAACAAATGCTCTTAACTGCTGAGGAATTTCCAGTCAGAATAGTGGGGTGTTTTTAACCTAGCTGTTTTCATTAATGAAGAAAGAGAGACTCAAAAATCATAAGGATGTAGAAATTTTAAACATCATTACTGTACAAATTATATGTGGAATGCTGTGACCATAAATGTTATATGTACATTCTTTTCAAATGTATGTGTGGCACTTACCCAAAATGACCACATAATGAACCAGAAAGTAAGTCAGAACACACTTTAAGTTATTAAAATAATATATTGTACTTTTAGTAATGATAATAGAGTTAAAGCTTAAATTATAATAATATAAAAAGAAGGGCCAGGGTCAGTGATAGAATGTTTGCCTAGCATGTGCAAGGCCCAAGGCTTAATTTTCAGGATTTTAAAAATGAATAACAAAAATTTGGAATTAGTTAAGCCATGTACTCTTTTGTATTTGTACTAAGGATTGAGTATAGAATTCTTACATAATGAACACCGTACCAGTGACCCACATCACCCCCCCAGCCAATCTGTACATTTTAAAGTAGTCTCAAATGTCAGTGGAAATTAGAATATATCTTTTTTTAAAAAGAAGATTGGTCTGTCTATCTGTCTGTCTGTCTACCTACCTACCTGCCTACCTACCTACCTGAGGCAGGGTTTCTCTGTGTAGCCCTGGCTGTCCTGGAACTCACTCTATAGACCCAGCTGGCCACCAACTCAGAAATCCACCTGCTTCTGCCTTTCACATACTGGGATTAAAGACATGAGCCACCACTTGAACATAGGATGTTCAAGGCCAGCTCGGTCTATATAAGACCTTGTCTTAAAAACCAAAAATAAAGCTAGGTGGTTGTGGTACACACCTTTAGTCCCAGAACGCAGGAGACAGAGGCAGGCAGATCTATGTGAAGGTTCCAGGGCATCTAGGACTGTTACACAAAGAAACCCTGTCTCGAAAAAAACAAATGAATAAATAAATAAAACCTCAGGCCAAGATTAATTTTCTCAAAAACTTTTTTCCTCTTGAGACAGGATTCTGCAGTATAATAACCCAGATTGATCTTGAACTTTCCGTCATACTTCAGCCTAAGTGCTGGGATTTCAGCAAATATCACCATGTGTGTTGCTCCCTAAGTCTCTGAGGATGTATAACATTCTTATACAAACTTATCAGAGAGTAGAGGAAGGAAAAAAATCCTAGTTTGTTCATGCAACAATCTTTGTCCTCTATGGAGTGTCCCCTCCCTTACTTATTTATTTATTTATTTATTTATTTATTTATTTATTTATTTATTTATTTATTTATTTAGAGACAAGATCTCACATAGCCTAGGCTAGCATGGGACTTGCTATAGCCAAGATCACTCTGAGCTTATGATTCTTTTTCTTTCCTCTGCACTTCAAGTCCCGAGATTATAAGCACATACTGTGTTTTTTTTTTGTTTTTTTTTTTTGGAGTGCTAGAGACAAGCCCTGGAGCTTCATATATCCTAAGCAAACATCCACGGACTGAGTTACACCCTCATCCTCTGTTTATTTTTTTCAAATGAAGTAAGCTGAGGTGCCCAGGCTGGCCTTGAACTTTAGGCTTAATTTTCTGAGTATCTACTGCAGGGATGAACCCCCAAGCCAGATATGCCAGGCACCTATCTAGCTATCATCGAGTTTTGTTATTTTCTCTACTGTGTTCAGCTGATAGTTTCAGTGATACCATGTGACATAGGATACTAAATTGTTCAATCAGTACAGGATAACTTGCAGGAAGGATCAAATTTTTTAGCTGAATAAGTTTTCCCCATCCCCAATTTGGAAACTGGTAATTTATATTAAGGTTTAACTTATTTTTTTTTCATTTTTGTTTTTCTCCTACAGACTCCATTAATAATATACCTCTTTCATTTCCTAATTGACTATGCAGAATTGGTATTTATGGTAAGTATCTTTTCAGACAAAAATCAATATATATATATATATATATATATATATATATATATATATACTTTTAATTTTAAAGTTTGTTTTTAAGAATATAAGGAGCTGGGTGAGCATATGCCTTTAGTCCTACCTAGTGTCTGGGAGGCAGAGGCAGGTAGAATTTTGTGAATTTGAGGCCAGCCTCGTCTGCATAGCAGATTCCAGACCAGCCAGAGCTGTATCATGAGACCCTGTCTATAAGAAAGAAAAGGAAAGGAAAAACAGGAGCTGGAGTTTCTCAGAAAATAAAAGCCAAGACATAATCTTTAGCTTGGAGTCTGGCTTTGGGGTGGTATTGTGGAATATGAGGAACATGAGGGACTTGTGACCAGCTCTTCTTTCTTGTTCTTTGGTTTCTGGGCTACGTAGTCTTCAATTTTCTAAGCCTTAGAGTCTGTGGTTGGTTGGTATTAACTGTGCCCATTTGGAGGGCATCCTGAGTTTCCTAAGCATTCTGCCAAGGGATTCTGAGGGGGCCGAAGAGGCTTTCAAGGATGAGAATTGAAGATTGAGATGACAGGGCAAGTTTTGAGAGAAGAGCAGTTTGAAGCATAATCAACAGAGTTGAAAATCTGGATGTCTTAAGAAACCCTGAAGTCTTCTTAATTGTAATGGCTATTTGTTGAGGATTTAACCATGTAAGCATTTAACCATGTAAGAAGTGCTTGCATACCTGAAGCCTACAGATGAGTGGATATTATTCCCATTTAGCTTTGTTTTTTTTAAAAAATATATTAATATATATATATATACCTTTGTTTTATTTATTTTTTGAGATAAGATCTCACTATTTGATCTAGGCTGATTTTGAACTCATGGGAGTTCTCCATTGTCCTGGTGTTACAGATGTTAACCACAAGGCCTGTCTTATTTTCGTTTGTCTTGCTGGTCTAGAGGTGTGGACCACCAGACCAAATGGATCATAATCTTGGGTTTTTCTGTCATAACCCCCCTGAGTAGGCCCTGACCAACTGGGTTTGCTACTGGGAAGTCAGTTCAGTTTCATCCTGGCAGCATTCCGTTACCATGTACTAACTGCACTTTGTATTACTCCCATACTTTCCACTATTTCCCTTTCTCTTGACAGATAACAGATGCCCTCACGGCTATTGCCCTGTATTTTGCAATTCAGGACTTCAATAAAGTTGTGGTAAGTCATTACTGGGTAGGACAAAGCTGGTGGGATTTGGTAATGTGTTTATTATGGCAATGAATCAAAAGCCATGTACTTGAAGATCCAACTATTTTTAAATAGTTAGGTGGGGTTGGTGAGATGGCTCATTGGATAAAAGCACTTGCCAGCAAGCCTGATGATCTGAGTTCTGTCTCCAGGGCCAACAAGGCAGAAGGAGAGAAATGAACACACACACACACACACACACACACCTCTCAAATAAAATAAATAAATGAAATGATTGAATAAACAAATAAGTAAGTGATGTGGCTGTATTGGCTCCTATCTGTAATCTCAGCACTTGGGATGTAAAGGCTGAATGAGGAGGGACATTCTCTATTCCATACTAGTTTGTGGCCAGTCTGGGCTTAATAAACATTTTCTAAAATAAAATTTTAAAGGTCTTTCCTTTTATCAGTTTGTTTTTTCAAAATAAAAATGAACATATTCTTTAACTCACTGTATTAGGTCTGTTGAATGTAGAATTGCATTTCCATTGTTCAGAGAGGAATTTGGAGGTTGGAGATTGAGCCAGGGCCTTGGAAAATGCCAACCAAGTGCCATGCCACTGAGCCGCACGCCCCAGCCCCAAAAGAACAATCTTAATTAGAAAATTTGGCATATTGGGCTGGGAGGATTGCTCGGTCAGAAAACATGCTTGCTGCCGATGGACCCTTGGGACCCTGTGGTGGAAGAGGGGGCTGACTGTAACAAGTTGTCTTCTGACCCTTATGAGCATACGGAACATGTGAGCTCCTACATACAGACAGGCAAATGTAAAAAAGTATTTATATAAAGTTTTATTTTTCTTTTGGGGTGTGTGTGGGTGGTTGTTTGCTTGTCTTTGTGTATCCCTGGCTATCCTGGAACTCTCAGAGTAGACCAGGCTGTCCTCAAACTTAGGTCTTGCCAGCCTTTGCCTCTGAGTGCTGAGATTCTTAATTATGTAATAGCCAAGGAGAATTGCATCATGGGACTATTGTCCTTTTCTAGGCTTCTGGGAGGATTAATAGATAAATCATGTATATACTATGTATGTAGTTATGAAAAACAAAATTTGGCTACCATCTTCCTTGTGTGGTTGGGAGCCACTACGGTTTAGGTGGGGATAGGATGAGGGTACATTTTAGTGTCCTTCTGTTACCAAGTAATAGACCCAGAAACAGCAGTTTGCTCTTCTGTAGCACTGTGATGGGTAAAAACAAATAAATAAATTTGTTGAATTCTAGACTTTTAGACCTCTAGAGATTTAAAAAATATCTGGAGTATGGCCTTTTAATTTGATACCCATTTATAGGTTTTGGGGTATATTGAATCCTTGAAAGGATATAAAACCATATATGTGTCTGTCATGTTTTGGAGGGTCCACAGCTATTTTTGACTTTTCACCCAAGGGATTAGAAATTCAATCACAAATGTTTTATTACGTTTATGTATGTTCTTAAGGAGAGATATTTAGATTTTTATAACGTTTCCTTGTGTGTTGGGCTGGCCGGTTGATATAGATGCCACAGCAAGTGTGTAGAGGTCAGAGGACAGCCTGTGGGGAGTCAGTTCTCTTCATCTGTGATTTAGGTCCCAGGGAATCAAACTCAGGGTGCCAGGCTTGGTGGTGCATGCCCATACCTCACTGGCCCTAAGAACTATATTTCAGAATTAGAGGCTTAGATTACTAAGGCTGAGGAGTATATATCTTACTAAAGAAGTTTGATCTAGAAGCTTTAGGGACAAGAGTTGAATTATTCCAACAGGGTTCCCTTGAGGATCACGGATGAAATAACTGGGCATAAGATTCATATGCTGGTGATTCCAGAGATAAATTCTAGCAAAGGCAGACAGATATCTCTGAGTTCAAGAGAGGTCTGGCATTGGTGGTGCACACCTTTAATCCCAGTACTCTGGAGCCAGAAGCAGGTGGATCTCTGTGAGTGCAAAGCCAGCCTGTTCTACATAGTAAGTTCCAGGGTAAGCTCCAAAGCAATACAGAGAAACTCTGCCTTGACAAAACAAAACAAAACAAACAAATAAATAAAAGAGGGAGAGAAAACTAAATGACCTTGTGGAGTTTTGTTTGTTTGTTTTTTGTTAATTTGTTTATATGTCTGTATATGTACCATATGTGTGCCCGTGCCTGCAGAGGCCAGCAGAGTGTGTCTGATAGCCTGGCGCTGGAGTTACAGACAGTTGAGAGTCACCATATGGATGCTGAGAATGGAACCCAGGTCCTCTCTAAGTGTTCTTAATGCCTGAGTCATCTCTCCAGCCCCATGTTTGTATGTGTATGTGTATGTGTTTTGGGTGTTTTTTTTTATTCTTGTTTTTGAGACATATAGTAGTCCAGGATGATCTTGAACTTTTAATCTTCCTGTTTCTCTCCCAAGTGCTAGTATCATAGATATATGCCACTATGCCCAGCTCACTATGCTGTTTCTTAGTGTACAAAGGTGCTGTTATCCTCAAGACTGAAATTTGAAATACTTTTGTTTCCTTATTTCCAGAGTTCAGATTATTATGACATTGACTCTTGGTTAGAGTGTATTTTATTTACATTATGTCACAAATGAACTCATTTTGAATGCCAGCTGTTTATTTTTGTTTCAAACCCAGCACCAATGCTCTATGACTGAGCTATTTCCCAACCTTTTTGTTTGTATGTTTTGAGACAGGGTCTCGGTATGTAACTCAAGTGGACCTAGAATTTGTGATCCTCCTGATTCGTCCTCTTTTTTTTCTTTTTCTTTTCTTCCTGAAACAGGGCTTCTCTGTGTCACCCTGACTGTCCTTGAACTTGCTCTGTAGACCACTCTGGCCTTGAACCCACATATCCTCCTGTCCCAAGTGCTGGGATTAAAGACATGGGCCACCACTTCCCTGGCCACTGAGTCAGCCTTTTGAGTACTGGGATGAGGGGTATGTTTCACCCCCATGTGAATGCTGAAAGTGGCAGCTTTTAGTGCTACTATCACATCTTATGCTGCTCTTCTTTTTCTAGTGTGTAAAACCCAGATAAATCCCAGAGCCTTATGTATGTGAGGCAGTCTACTACTGAGGTCCACTCCGAGCCTTTGTTATTTTGTTATTCATTTATTATGCGTGTACACTTGCGTGTACACATACAGAGTAAAACTTGCAGGAGTTGATTCTCTTCGTCCACCATGTTGATCTCAAGCATGGAACTCAGGTCATTTGGTTTGGTGGCAGGATCCTTTACTTCTGAGTGTCTCCATATGTAGTTCAGACTGTCCTAGAACTAATTATGTAGCCCTGGTTGGCCTCTAACTCATGATCTTTCCTTTACCTCGGGTGCTAGAAGTATAGGTGTATGACACCACACCCAGATATCATACTCCTATTGATTTAGATAGAATGTCAGCACAGTATTCCTAAAAGGCCCTACTTTGTAAAGGAGGGAGAGTCATTTTCTTCAGTAGTATCATCACTGGTAAGTTGTCTGTTGCAGTATAAAGCCTCCTTCCCATGCGTATGCAAGCAAACCTAGTTAAACTCACTTGTTGGTCTCTGTCTCTCTGTCTCTGTTAACCCCCCAAACTGGCCTCTGTCTGTCTCTTCCCCACAACTCACACACACATGAAAATAGAGAGGGCCTGGTGGCTCAGTGGTTAAGAGCACTGATCTTCCAGAGGGCTCAGGTTGTTCCCAGCACCCACATGACAGCTCACAACTGTTCAAAACTCCAGTTCCAGGAGATCCAAAGCCCTCTTCTGGCCTTCCTGTTACCAAGTACTCATGGTACACAGACACATGCCAGCAAAACACCCATTAACATAAAAGAAAATCAAGAGGGGTTTGTTGAGCAAAGAGTGCAGCAGGAGTGAGAAGTAGGTAAGAGAGCAATGAGAGATGAGCATGATCAAAGTATCATAAAATTATTTTTTAAAAGTCTCCATTTGTTAAAAGGATCCCTTACCTTATATAAAAGTCTGCAAACATTTAGTCTTGGGAGGAACTCTATCCCTGCGATCAGCACAGCATCCTGGGAAATGTGTGCCGAAGGAACTTCACACCCACCCTCTCTTCAGCTCTTAGCCCGTGGAATATGAATGCCAACTGTTGGTAGCCAGTTCATCTTGGCCAAAGTGTCGTTAGCCTAATCTGTCCTTTGCTGTGATGATGTTTCGCTTTTAGAACTCATGACCATGAATTTGTTGGGATACATAAGAGAAAGCAAAGAGATTTCCACCCCCGTGTAACTGCGTCTTAAATCGTTAGCTCCCCAGCCACACCAGTCTCCTTTAACTATTCCACGCCTCTTCTATGGAAGTATAAAGGAAAAGCAAATAAACAACCCTTTGAAACAGAAGAATGAGGAAGGGAACCTGAGAAAACATACATTCAGATCATTGAAACTGCTTGAACATGTTTTGCTGATAGATCTTTGAAGTCCTACCACCAGTGATGTGGCCTCCCGGCATGACTGAGGTGGCTTTGCCATACCTTCATTTTTTTTGTCCACAGTGCTAAGTGTTAGGCATACACAGAGAGCAAGTAAAGTGACTCACACTGTTGTGGAACTTACTCTCTAGGGAGGAACCAGGCCTTAATTATACAAAGAAGGCAAAACTTGGAGCTGTGAGCACGGTGGCCAAAGAATGAGTAGCAGGGCAGCTAACAGTGTGCCTTTCAAGAAAGGGAGGACTCAGCCGAGCTCTCAAGGCTGTGTGGGCATTAACCAGGGGAGAGTAGAGGTCAAATGCAGAGTTCACGTGCTAGATCTCAGTTGGCGTAGGGTGGAGGAGCAAGTATGAGCATATCCTGGAGACTAGGGTAGGACAGACAGTGGTGTGTGGGCCATGGCAAAGATTTTTGTCTTCATCCTAAAAACAATGACAAATCATTTGTTTTGTGTGTCTTGTGCACCCTCCCCCACCTCTAGTTTAAAAAGCAGAAACTGCTCCTAGAACTGGACCAGTATGCTCCAGATGTGGCTGAACTCATCCGAACCCCCATGGAAATGCGGTACATCCCTCTGAAAGTGGCCCTGTTGTAAGTATTCCCTTACAAATCAGAGCTCAGTGCCCACAAGTGCAAGGAAAATCTGATGAGACTTCCCCATGTTGTTGTAGTTTTAGAGATTTGTGGTCTTAGTCATCAAGTATTTGCTGTAGTTCTCTTGCACAACTGGAGTTTTGGCCAGCAAAAGACACAGAGCCATTCTGTCTCTGTTGAGACAAAGACTCACACAGGGACATGCACAATCAAACCCTTCACAAAGGCTTTCTGACTCAGTGCTGATCTGTGCTCCAACATGCTTGTAATTGCTGTTTCCAAAAATTAGTAGTTCTTCATTACTGATGTACTGTTTAAAATTCTGGTCTTCATGTGGCTGTTGTTTCATATAGCTTCTATATTCCACATATGATTTAGTTCTGTTCATAATGTAGAAAACTGAAGCAACATACTCATCTGGGTAGGTGACCAGCTTAAAAAAGGGATACCAGCTAATGCTTTAAGAAAGAATTCTCTAGGAGTAATTAGCTCCACCAGAGGGTGTGATCCTCTCAGGTCATTCCCATTTGTGTTTCTGAGACAGGTGAAGGGAATTATTTAACCAACTAGTAGTCATCAGATTTCTTTGTTTTGTTTTGTTTTTTTTGGGGGGGGTTTTTTTTTGGGGGGAGTTGTTTTTTGTTTGTTTTTTGAGACAGGGTTTTTCTGTATTGTTTGGGAGCCTGACCTGAAACTAGCTCTGTAGACCAACCTGGCTGGCCTCGACTTCACAGAGATCCCCCTGCCTCTGCCTTCCGAGTGCTGGGATCAAAGGTGTGTGCCACCAATGCCCAGCTTCATCAGATTTTAATAACATGCTGGTTTCTAGGAACACATACCAAACAAAACATAAAATTCCTCATGGACATACATGCCCATAGAATTTTTAGAATTAGAAGCTGGGTGTCCCAGCCTCAAGGAGCCTAAGGCAGAAGGATTAATGAGTTTGAGGCTAATCTGTGCTATGTAGCAATATTCCATATCAGAAAACAAGGGGGCTTTGGAGGGAACTAGGTTAGAGTGCTTGCAAGGCTGGGGTTTGGTCCCCAGCACCTAATAAACTGGGTGGTACTTACCTGTGACCCCACCACTTGGGGAGGGAGGAGAGGCAGGAAGATCAAAAGTTCAAGGTCAACTTCACCTACATGGTGAGTTTGAAGCCAGCTTAGGTCCTGTTAGATTCTGTTCTGGGGGCAGGGTCTTCAGAAGTCTGTATGTGAATTTCCTATTCAGTATTCCAGGTAGATGTCTAGGCACGTGCTTCTTCAGTATCACTCAGTATTCAGAAATGGCTTTCTGTTTTCTCTCCTAGGAGATAATTTTGGTTTATTAGGTCTCTACTACATATTTCAGAAATTTAATGGGAAATACTTTAATAGGACCAAAGGTTTAGCAACATAATGAATCCTTATGGACTCTTGTGTCCCCTGAGGGTAGTTTCATAATAGTAGCAGCCATCTCTTTAAAGGTTGTGTAACAAGTCTATCTGATTGCTGGGAAAAACAAAACATAAGAAAAACTTCACCAAGCCCCAAAGAGTTTCTAGGCCTTTGGTTTTAGAACTACTAATCTTACATTCCTAGGAGGTGGGATTAGATTTATGGTCTTTATTTGTAAATAATTATTATACTCTTTTACTGGTGTGTTTCTCCCTTTCCGACAATCAGAATTATGTAACTGGCTTTTTTCTCTTTGTCTGCCAGGAAAGTTAGCCATGTTTAAATCTGATTATTGTAATGCTGTAGACCTGTATGGGGCTGGATACTATACAACTGTAGTCTGTCTGAGGCTAGTTATTGTGCAGCTGTAGTCTGTGTGAGGCTAGTTATTGTGCAGCTGTAGTCTGTCTGAGGCTAGTTATTGTGCAGCTGTAGTCTGTGTGAGGCTAGTTATTGTGCAACTGTAGTCTGTCTGAGGCTAGTTATTGTGCAGCTGTAGTCTGTCTGAGGCTAGTTATTGTGCAGTTGTAGTCTGTCTGAGGCTAGTTATTGTGCAACTGTAGTCTGTCTGAGGCTAGTTATTGTGCAGTTGTAGTCTGTCTGAGGCTAGTTATTGTGCAGTTGTAGTCTGTCTGAGGCTAGTTATTGTGCAACTGTAGTCTGTCTGAGGCTGGTATTGTACATTTGTAGTCTGTCTGAGGCTAGTTATTGTGCAGCTGTAGTCTGTGTGAGGCTAGTTATTGTGCAGCTGTAGTCTGTGTGAGGCTAGTTATTGTGCAGCTGTAGTCTGTGTGAGGCTAGTTATTGTGCAGCTATAGTCTGTGTGAGGCTAGTTATTGTGCAGCTGTAGTCTGTGTGAGGCTAGTTATTGTGCAGCTGTAGTCTGTCTGAGGCTAGTTATTGTGCAGCTGTAGTCTGAGGCTGGTATTGTACATTTGTAGTCTGTCTGAGGCTAGTTATTGTGCAGCTGTAGTCTGAGGCTGGTATTGTACATTTGTAGTCTGATTGAGTCTGGTGGAGGCTGGTATTATACTGCTCTGGTTCTTTGGTTTTCCTAGTTTTGCCTTTACCTTTTCTTCTCATGTATTGCCTCTGATCTTGATTATGACTGGTTTTATTTTATTACTATTTTTGTTATTTGTTTGAATTTTAGCTGGTGCAAATCTTTTGTAGAAGGACAAAAATAAGTAAAAAGAATTCATCCTGACTGAGTAAGACTTCCAAATCAAAGCACTTTGGATTCATTTTCTGACTCCATTCTTTCCTACTTAGGGGGAAAGGACTCTCCTTTAACTCTTAAGGGAGGTCAAGATTTGTGAAGTTCTATGTCAGCTAACTTGTAGAATTCAGAGGAAACTTGGTCTGTTCATGAGTCTTGGTCATAGGATATTGCTCAACTATGAAGAGGGCTTAGTAGAAAGAATGTTGGCTTTAGAACTAGGAAGACCTGATTTTTGAATATATTTAATAGCTTGTAAAAACTTGGGCAAGTTACTTAATCACTGAATCTCCATTTCCTCATCTGCAATAGTAAGATAATGTTACTGGGCCAGGTAGTACATTCCTGTGATCCCAGCACCCAGGAGGTAGAAGCTAGAGGATCAGGATTTCAAGGTAATTCCCAGCTACATAGAGTTCAAGACCAGCTTGGGCTATATGCGACCCTGTCTCCAAAACAGAAAACTCAACAGACCAAAATACAACAACCACAAAAACCCCACTAAAAACAAAACGAAAACTAGAATGTTTTTGTTATTTTATGGGATCTTTATGGTTGTTAAATAGAAATATGACAGTTTTCCATATGTCTTATAGCATAGACACCCAGTTCCATTTTATCCTCTTGTATTTATAATTAATTTCTAAGGAGTTTCCTTCCTGTTTTGTATATTAGTGGCCAGGACTCTCTGGTCCACTGATCAGGTTTACTAATGGCAAATGTGTGTGTTTTCCCCAGCTACCTCCTAAATCCCTATACGATCCTGTCTTGTGTTGCCAAGTCTACCTGTGCTATCAACAACACCCTCATTGCTTTCTTCATTTTGACCACAATAAAAGGTAAGGCCCCCAAGAAGAGTATGAAATATGCAGAGCTTTATTGCACTTAAGCTCCAGCTTTTTTTCTTTTCTTTTAAGCAGCACAAGCTGTACATGGTAGCACATACCTATAATCATAACATCTGGGAGGCTGAGACAGGATGTGGAATTCAAGGTCAGCCTATGCTATATAGCAAAAAATTGACTGAAAAAGAAATAAAAAATACACTATTTTAATAAACTTACAAATAATAAAAGATTATTATAGAATATGTAAATTACACCAAGAGGAAAAAAAAAATTAGTCCTGAAAAATTTAGCACTGAAAGGATCACTGTTGACGTACTTTTTAAGAAAAGTTCCCAGACAAGGATGAGAATGTCAGTTCTCTGTAGCCCTAGTTCAGCTGTTATCTTCTCTCAGTGTAGCTGATAAAATCTTTTTTTGGAGAAGGACAGAGATAAAGAAGGAGAACCAGTCCTGATATGTAAGGTGTCAAGGCCAGCTTTGGTTGTTGTTTTGAGTCAGGCTGGCAGAGGATGACTATAACCTCTTAATCCTGCTCCCTCTACCTTCCAAGTGCTGGTAATACAGGCTTGTGCCATCACTTCTGGCTAGTTCAGTTTCTTTGGAGCAATACTTTGCTATTATTTATTTCTGTATTTCTAGACTATATAGCTATCTTATAAATGACAAATTTTAGACATTTTTAATTGTGTTCCATTATGAAGAAAATGAAGATTTCTTATAGGTCTTATATCAATGTCCTTGCTACCTCTTTGATTTTCTTATAGTTATATTTCAGTTTTGATTAAATTGGTAGTTGGGTTGGGGCATGGGGCTTGGTGGTAGTATATGTACTTTGCATGTATGGCTAGCTTTTGCATTTTTTTATTTGTTTGTTTGTTTGTTTTTTCCAGACATGGTTTCTCTGTATTGCTTTGGAGCCTGTCCTGGAACTAGCTCTGTAGACCAGGCTGGCATGGAACTCACAGATATCCACCTGCCTCTGCCTTCTGAGTGCTGGGATCAAAGGCGTGCGCCACCATTGCCCAGCTGGAAGGGTTTTTTATTGGGGAAAATGAATGGGAAAAGGGGGCAAAGGAGAAGGGAGACCCACCTCTGGGGACAGGAACAGCGGAAGAGAAGAGAGGCAGAGAGAGAGACAGAGAAACAGGGAAAGAGAAAGATGGGAGGTAGGCAGAGGTCTTTTAAAAGGGAACATAGTGAATGTGCATGGGTGTTGCTCTTAGTGGCTGCAGCTGAGGGCATATCCTGTCCAAACTGCAAAGACAGGCTAGTACAGATGCCTGAATACTAACAAATATCTCATTAATCAAAAATATAATACATGGGCCAGTTGTGGTTACATGTGCCTGAAATTTTAGCACCCAGGAGTCAGAAGTAGAGAATTGCTACAAATTAAAGGACAGCCTTATCTGTAACAAAGAGTACTAGGCCAGTTTGAGTGACAATAAGACCCTAACTCAAAAACAAAACAAATTAATCTATTGGATTATTTATCATAATTCAGCTGGGGATGTAGGTCAGTGGTAGAACACTTGTAGCAGAAAAGCTGGGGGCAGGGGATGGCTCTTGTCTACCATGGAAAGGCACTGTAAAATTGACAAAAAGCTTGGACATAGGGAGGAATGGATCCCATATACCAACAAACATTTTGTCTGGTGTTTGTATTATATTAGTTACTTTTCTATTGCTGTGACAAAACACCATGGCCAAGGCAACTTATAGAAGAAATGGTTTATTTGAGGCTTGCAGTTCCAGAGGGATGAGAGTCCATTACTATCATGGCAGGATTATGGTAGCAAGGCAATAGGTATGGAGCTGGACCAGGTGCCAGGGTTCATATCTAGACCCACAAACAGAAGCAGAGAGCACATTGGGAATGGCATGAGTCTTTTGAAACCTTAAAGCCAGATTCCAGAGGCATAGCTACCCTAACAGGGCCACACCTCCTCATTCTTCCCAAACAGTTCTACCAACTGGGGACTGAGTACTCAAACATACGAGCCTACAGGGACCACTCTCATTCAGACTGCTGTAGTTTGTTTTATAGACAGTCAGCCTTGCTGTGTAGGTTGGTCTCAAACTTACAGTCCTCTCTTTACTCTCCTAGGTGCCCCAGGATCATATCTGGGCATAGTCTGGGATTTGTTTTGTTTTTATAAAACTGTACTAATTATGTGTCTGAGTGTGTGTGAGCATGTACATGCATGCCAAGCACACTTGTGGAGGTAAGAAAGCATTTTAGAATGTTTTTTACCTTCCACTGTGGACTCTGGTGATTGAAGTCATGGAGTCGGGCTTATGTGCTAAGTGCTGTAGTTGCTGAGCCATCTCACCAGTCTAAGTCTGTTTGGTTTTTTCTTTGAGGCAGAGTCTCACTATATAACCCCTACCTCAGACTTGCTCTGTAGATCAGCCTGGCCTCAAACTCAACACCAGCCTCTACCTCTAAAATGGGAGGATTAAAGGTGTGTGCCACTTTGACCAGCCCAAGGCTGCCAGGTCTGTTATTACTGAATACTCTTCCATTGTGTGAATGAATATTTGTAGATTTTTTTTTTAGATTTAATTTTTAATTGTATGTATATGTATATGGGGGCTAAGCACTCAAAAGAGGGTGTTAAATCTGTGGAGCTGGCGTTAGAGATGACTGTGAATGCTCGGAATTGAACGTGGGTCCTCTTGAAAACAGCAAGTGCTCATAATAGCCACTGAGCCATCTCATCAGCCTCCCCTTTTACCATTCTTGTTTTGAGAAAAGGTTTTGACATATAACCTAGATAGACTTCAAACTCACAATGTAGCCCAGACTAGCCTGGGGCTCTTGATTCCAAATGCCTCAGCTTTCTGAGTGTTGGTTTTATAGGTATGTTTCAACTACATGCCCAGCTTAGAAATTCTTTAATCAATTTCTACTATTTAGATTTAGGTGATTTTCTGATATTTAGCTACTTAAATTCTACTACAATTAGCTCCATTGTGTGTATTAATTTTTTTTCTTGGTTTTTCTTTTTTCTTCAAGACAGGGTTTCTCTGTGTAGCTTTGGAGGTTGTCCTGGAACTCACTCTGTAGACCAGGCTGGCCTCGAACTCAGTCAGAGAGATCTGCCTGCCTCTGCCTCTGCCTCCTGAGTGCTGGGATTAAAGGTGTGCACCACTGATGCCCAGCTTGTGTGTATTAATTTTTTGCATTCACAACCAGTTATTTTCTTACAATGGACTGATTGTGCTACCACCCTCAAGATTTTTTAAGTTTGTTTCTAAATTTATATTTTTATAATATATCCCTATAATATCATAAGAATTCTATTTCCAAACACTATTGTTTAGTCATTTGTAAGATCAAGAAATAGTCATCATCTAATATTATATATCATAGACCATTTATGTACAGTGTATTGACCTTTTTCAGGATAACATATAAGAATGACTTAGCTCTTTGTGAGACATTGTTTCTTCTAGGTTGTTTATGATGGGTTTTTTTTTTTTTTTTTTTTTTTTTTGGTAAGGCCTTTTAGTTCAATTTGCTATTTAGTATTACTTAAGTTATTAGAGCTGGGGATGTAGCTCAGTGGTAGAGTGCTTGTAGCCTAAAGCCCCTAGGTTCAATCTCCAGTATTGAAGAAAATACCAGTATTGTGTAACTTGAATTGTCTTGTTCTGAAGGTTGTGGTCATTTTGCAACAAGCAGTTCTTAACAATAGACTTTTTATGTCTGAATACTCCCTGCCTCAGTGTCTGTCTCCAGAGTGCCAAGCTCAGATAGGCTGTCTCTTACTAAGATACAGAGTGTCGACCAGGCAGTGGTGGTGGCCCATGCCTTTTATACCAGCACTCAGGAGGCAGAGGCAGGCAGATCTCTGAGTTCTAGACCAGCTTGTATCTACAAGAGCTAGTTCCAGGATAGCCTCCAAAGCCACAGAGAAACCCTGTCTACAAAAACAAAAACAAACACTAACAAAGAGTGTCCACCAGGATAAGATATGCTGCGTATCTCTTATTTGGAAATGCCATCTTTCTAATTATTATTATTATTATTATCACCATCATCATTATTATTTTTACTTGATTAGAGGTCTTATGATATTGTTCAGGTTAGCCTTCAGCTTTTGGGTTCAAGGAACCCATCCTGCTCAGCTTCCTAAGTAGCTGGGCTATGTGTCATCCTAACCAGTACTAAAAATGTCTCTTTTTGTTTATTATTACTATTATGGCTTTTATTGACATGTCACTTTTAAAGAGCTACTCAAAAAACTAAGGTATAGGGTCACAAGTTCAAGGTCTGTCTGCCTTTGCGTACATGGAACATCAGAGGCCAGCCTGGCAGCTTAGGCCTTGTCTCAAAAGTTTTAAAAGTAATGTCAGCCATGGTAACATAATGTAATCAGGCTTGGGGAAATGAACACCTGAGGGTCAAGATATCAAGATCATCCTTAGCTTTAGTGTAAGAAGTTTGAGGCCACTCTGAGTTATAATAGAGCCTGTTTACAAAACAAACAAACAAACAAACAAACAAACAAACAAAGTGTAGAAAGAGCTGGCTGGTTGACTCAGCAGGTGACGGTGCCTGCTACCACATTTACAACCTGAATTTGACTCCCAGAACCCACATGGAAAGAGAGACCCAACTCTCACAAGTTGTCCTGGTGGTTTCCACATACTCTCTTGGACATACACAATTTTATTTTTTAAACTGGGAGGAAAGAGAAACTTTTTTATTATATGACTGGATTTCTGTTGAATGAATTCATAGCCATTTTTCAATGTTATACACATAATTTTGTTGACTTTTCAAGCATATTAGTAATGCCTAGTAATAATTTATTCAGTAAAACTAAATCAGTTTTACATTCACCAAGCTCTGTTTCTGTATTTCACATTTGCATTGCATAAATAGTACAACTAAAGATAGGGTAATTCACTTTCATTTATTTGTATTGGCTTTTTGCGATGGTACAGTGATAACAGTGAGTCTGGAGTGAGCATGTCCAGGCTTATATCCCTTTTCTGTCTTCCTGTATCCTGATCTGTAAGATGGGGATGGTAAGTTATTGAAAGGCATACTTTTGATGGCATGTGGCCTGCTCACAGTCATGTCTGGAACAAAGCAGGTGCTCAAAGTTTCGTCATCGCTGGTATGGTTAGACTCCCTTGAGACAGACTGCCCTGTTAGAGAGCACTGTTGCCAAGGGACATAAGTGCAGTGGCCTCTGTCCCTAGCTGCTCCTCTACCTCCTGTTGCCTCAGATGCTGGTGCAATTTCCTTTTCTGATAGTCCTTTGGGACCTTAGCCCTTCTGGTCAGTACTTCAGTCTGTCCCGCTGCCAGTCTGCCTGGGACAGGTCACTGTCTGTGACCCAGTCTCTGACTTTGTATATCCCTGGTTAAGTCCATATACTGAGTCAGTCCACTGGCTTTTCCTTGTCTCATCCCTGTGTCTCTTTCCTGCTCTGCTCTGCTGTTGTGCCACCCACCCAGGCCCTCATGAAGGTGTAGTCCCTAGAGGTACCTTCTTGCAGAGGCTTGTTTTGGCCCCCACCCTGATACAGAGAGTTGGAAAACATACTCAGAGTTAGATTGGGTAATGCTGTTCATTCCCTGATATGACAACCAGTCTTCATATCAATTCAGCTAAAACGTTAGTTATCCTAATGTTTCTGTGATCAGGCCAAAGGTGAAGCTTTGCTCATGAAACCTAGTGCTTATATGGTCTGCACTAGCAAACACTATTAAGTTGTATCGTATAGGGGTAAAATTCATATCCCTCTTGGCACAGCTCCTCCTGGTTAGCCATTATTTCAGTTGTAGACCCATAGATAAGTATTTGGATTGCTTTTTTGAATCCCTTTATGCTGTGACCTCTGCCTGTTTGTTGCAACTTTAGATGGCAGATTGTAACTTTTATTGAAGTATATGAGGTGTACATGAAAAATATAAAATCTGGGCTGGGAATGTAGCACAGTTGGTTAGAGTATTGGCCTAGCTAATAGAATCCCTCACAATGCATAAACTAGAGGTGGTGGCCTATGCTTGAGGTCATAACATTTGGGAAGTAGAGACAGGAAGATCAGAAGTTCATGGTCATCCTGAACTACATTGCAAATCCAAATTCAGTTTGCACTATAAGGCCCTGTATCAAAAAGAAAAAAATGGAGTGAGGTGTCTCTTGTGGGTGCTGGTAATATTTCACTTCTCAATCTGGGTTCTAGAAGTCATTATTTTGTAAAACTTCATTTATCTTTATCCTAATGGTTCCCATGTTTTTTTTCTTTTTGTTGCTTTGTTTGTTTGTCTTGGGACTTAAGTATCCTAGGCTGACCTTGAACTCACTATATAGTTGAGGTTGACATATGTAGATGAGAATCAAGGTTGAGCTCCTTGATTCTCCAGCCTCCAATTCTCTTTCCTGTTGGTATAGGCTTTCTTCACAACGCTTGGCCTTGTAGTTACTCCTTTCAGCTTCCCCATTTTGTCCCAGTGTGTTAGTTAACATCCCACTTATTCTTAGTACACCATTCTCCCTCACCTTCCTGTTTTACAAATGCTGTTTTCCTTAGATGCTGGGCCTCACCTGTTCACTGTTCAAAACTCAGGTGTCAGCATCCCCTGATGGGCTTGTCTGCTTCCATTTTATTATGTTTTGTATTGTTTACTGGGAGCTCCATGAGGACACAAACTGAGTCACCAGTCTCCCTGACACCCAGCCTGTGTGACACAGAGCAAACTCTGGCAGTGTTTGCTTATTGCACAGTTTGTCTAAAATATTTGATAACCTAATTAACTTTTTTTCCTACTTCCCTGCCTGGGTGCCAACCACATAGTCTAATCAATGCCTTTTTTCATTCTTGCCCCTTTTAGATTTCTTCAAAACTTGTGTACCTCCATAAACCCCCTTACTTTTGCATAGGCTATGCATATGTCCCATCCATACCTGATTTGTCGCCTCATACCCAGACACCAGGCTGCTGGCTATAGTAGCACCATTTTTCTGCCCCAAAATTCAGGCCTCAGCCATCATTCTAGAAAGCATCCCTGTGCCAGGGCCCTGGTATTAGGAGCCCTCGATTGCTCATCTGGAAGATCTGCTCTGTCCTAAAGTCAGGTTTGTTTTATGCCTTCCTAATGTTACATAACTCTGGTTAATGCTTTGTGGGGTCTCCCTCACGGTTGTTGGTTTGCTTTGATGTGTTTGGTTTCCTTCCTTCCTTCCTTCCTTCCTTCCTTCCTTCCTCCCTTCCTTCCTTCCTTCCTCCCTTCCTTCCTTCCCTCCCTCCCTCCCTCCCTCCCTGTCTCTGTCTTTTTTCTCCCCACCCCAAGACAGGGCTTCTCTATGTAGCCCTGGCTGTCCTGGAACTTCCTCTGTAGAGCAGGCTGGCCTCAAACTCACAGAGATCTGCCTGCCTCTGCCTCCTGAGTGCTGGGGTCAAAGGTGTGGACTACCACACCCAGCTATGTGCTTTTTAAAGGGATCTCCTGTGTATTACTGAATGATGTTCATTCATTCAGTCAGTTAAGCATTCACTATGTGTGCTGTGAAAGGTAGAAGAGGCTCAAAATTAAGAAAGACTTACTGCCCTTGAGAAATTCTTACGGTAGAAAGGGAAGAAAGGACAAACAAGCATTGCTAGAAGGCAGCAGATGAGGCTGCTTAGCAAGAGCTAAGGTTTTTTACCTAGCCCTGCTTCTGAGCCTTGGTTTCTTCACTGGTAAATGAGTAGAATATGTGATGTCACAAGAAAATGAGCTGAAAGCAGTTCTTTCCCAAGTCTGTTGTGATGCTTTCCCCAAGGCCTCGTTGAGTCTGGCACAGTTCTGAGGTAGACGTTACACAATGCATGGCACCTAGTAACTGAGCAGTACATGTTAGCTCTAACTACTGTGGTTAACTTTGCTTGGGTCCCACATGCCACTATAGGATGGCAGGAAAAGAGCTTAGAAAGAGTAGCCTGAGCACAGACATGGATGGAAGAGCCTGATGTTTTCAGAAACTGGAGTGCGTGTGGTAAGTGCAAGGCAGGGCATATAGGCAAGTGGTGAGAGGGAAAGTGAGAGAGGAAACGGAGACACTGAGGCTCTCGCTTACTCTTAGAGTTGGAACTTAATCTGAGTCATGAGATGGGACTTTCAGAAGTCTGTTTGGTTTTGTGTTGTTTTTAATGAGCCAACTATATTTGTTCATTTCTTGCATTTGAGGAACTTTTCAATGATGTTCTTTATGGCGTTTCCCCTCTAGATCAACTTTGCAGAGGCCCATCCATTACCCTGTCTTTTGCTGTCATCAAATTTAATTAGTTTATTTTGGTGCTCAGTACAAAGGGTCCATCAAGTTGGCGTACACAACTGGATGCAAACACACAAAGATGGTCTTGGACTTGTCTGAGGCTTTGGCAGCTTTGAGAATCCCACACGGTAGGACATGTGGATGAGAGCGGTTTTCAGTACCTCTTGTTGTAAAGCAGCATGAATGTGCATTACAGCTCCAGCAGTTATGCCTTGTTTGGCCATGGTAGTGGGTTATAGGTGAAGTCCAATCTTGAATGCACTTTGCCTCTGCTGTCACATGACATGGCAGTATTGTGAAAAGACTTTTTTTGTTGTTGTTTTTGAGACAGGGTCTCATGCAGCCCAGGCTGGTTTCAGCTAAGCCAAAGGTTGAGCTCCTGACCCTCCTATCTTACATCTAGGAGCTAGTCTTAGTCTTGGTAGATAAGTCACTGTCTGTTTCAAAAGGAAGGAGGGGCAAAGCAGAAAGAGATTGCTGAACACTGATGGTAGGTGAGAGCAGGAACTGTCATACTCCAGAGGTGGGTCTGTGGGCTTGGGGACTGGTGTAAGAAGGCATGTGGAGATGAAGTATCCAGCTGGACTCTGATGTCACTTGTTAATAGAAAGCAGGCAGAACAGATTCTTCCTTCCTAAGATTTCCATCTAGCCACTGGGAATGTAGCTCAGTGGTAGAGCACTTGCCCAGCAAAGTCCTAATACTAATTAAAAGATAAAATTATTTATGATGTCATCTGTGGACTCAGTGTGGTAGCAGATGCCTTTAATCCTAGCACCCAGGAGTTAGAGGCAAGTAGATGTCTATGAGTTTAAGGGCAGCCTGGTCTAGATAGTGAGTTTTAGGATAGCCAGAGCTATGTGGAGAGATCCTGTCTCTAATTAAGTAAGTAATGATGAAAAAGGAAGGTAGACTAGTTCTTTCTGATCCTCAGAGCACATTTTCTAAGACATTTCTAAGTTCATTTTTTTCTCTTGGGTCTTATAGACAGCTGTTCCAGACAAGCAGTTATTGATCTTAGGCAATTAGGGCAGGAGGTAACTGTGTTTATTTCACTCTCTGGTGTCTCCTGGGGCAGAGAGTGAGGTGAAGGTCATGTGTTTTCACCTCATTTGTATGAATGAAAAAATTGGAATAGCCTCCCCACTCTGACAACACTTAATGGGTTTTCCTCTCTCCAACTACTATGTAGGAAAGCTTGTGAAATAAAAAATTCTCTCTAACATTTCTAGACTCTTAGCAATTTTCCACTTTTTTATTTTTAATTTTTTAACTTTTTTTTTTTTTTTTTTGATTTTGAGACAGGGTTTCTCTGTATTGCTTTGGAGCCTGTCCTGGAACTAGCCCTGTAGACCAGGCTGGCCTCTAACTCACAAAGATCCACCTGCTTCTGCCTACCTCCCAAGTGCTGGGATCAATGGCGTGCACCATCAACACCCGGATGTCCACAAATTTTTATTCAGTTTTTTGGCCAGGTCAAGGAATCCTGAGCCTACTTTGCTTTGAGCTGTAGCAAAGCACCTTTCTCATGGGTGCCACATCCCTGTCTCAGATCTATGTGGCTGAGAAGGTGGGAGGAGGCCTCTCCCTTTCTCTGCTCAGATGTTTTAGCAAGTACCTGAAGTTGAGAACATCTTGACTGTCACTCAGCCATACAGTGGGACAGCCTTGGACAGCCTTACTCCAGGAATTCTGTCCTGTCCTTTACATCCAACTTCCTCCTTGCTCTGCCTTCTTCCTACTTACTATACTGTCCATGATTATTCTTAGTTTATAGTTTCTTGGTTTGAAGAATAGAATAATATTTAAAGTTCTTTTCTACTTTCTCATCTTTTTTTTTTTTTAAATTCTATTTTTAAGATTAACATTCCAGCTGGGTGGTGGTGGTGGCTCACGACTTTAATCCTAGCACTTGGGAGGTAGAGGCAGGTGGATCTCTGTATGTTTGAGGCCAGTCTGGTTTCCAGAGTGAGTTCCAGGACAGCCAGGGTTATACAGAGAAACACTGGAGGGAGGGAGGGAGAGAGGGAGGGAGGGAGAGAGGGAGGGAGGGAGGGAGGGAGGGAGGGAGGGAGGAGAGAGAGAGAGAGAGAGAGAGAGAGAGAGAGAGAGAGAGAGAGAGAGAGAATACAGAAAATGGTTTCATCATGACAGTTCATATACGTGTCATCATACTTTATTCTCATTCGTTCCTCCCCTCCATGTCCTGTCTCTCTTCCAGCTTGTTCCCCTTCTTCCCTAGTTAGTACCCCCTTATTCCTTTTTTTTTTTTTTTTAAAGCATGCATTCTGTTACTGTATTTCCCACCTATATTAAACTCTTTTCTTTCCCTGTCATAATCTCTTTTAAATCCATCACACACATATGTTCCTAGCCTTTTCTTCTCCCAAGGTGACTTTTCTATGTTTCAAGTCTATAGACCACTCGCGGGGATGGTAAGATTTCCACCAAGTAAATAGACTACTTTAGTGAGTGAAAGAGCATATTGATCATCGCTGTCTGTGTGTCCCTGAGCTAGATTGGGAAACTTGTAAGTTCCCTCAGATTGAGTAGAATGAGGGGTTCCTTTTCTTGTGAAACATCATTGAAAAGACTTATGTTATTTTTAGTAAAGAGTTGATTCTCCACTCATGAAAGTACCTAAGTATTATTGTTTTATAAATCATAATCATATGACACCTGCACTTTGAACCATTATACTCAAGTGATTTCTAGCTCACTTTGAGCCTGTATTGAAGACAAAAGGTACCTAGTTGTCTTAATACATCTGAAAGGGAATAGCTGTTGTTTTTGTTTGTTTTCAAATAAAAAAAAGTCAATGCCTTTCCTATAGTACAAACAAAGCATACTCTTTGGTTTTTTGAGATAGTGTTTCTAGTGTGTAGCCCTGCCTGCCCTGGAATTCAGAGATCTGCCTGCCTCTGCTTCCTTAGTGCTGGGATCAAAGACATGCACTACCACCACCTGGCTACGTTCTTTTTGTTTTGCTTTTGTTTGTTTTTGAGACAGTCTCTCTGTGTAGCCTTGACCTATGTTCACTTTTAAAATTTTAAAGAAAACATACAAGCAAGGTCTGATGGCATGAACTGTATGTATCTCTTAAAGTTCTACTTTACAAGGTATTGTACATATCTTTTCATGTCATCATAGATTCTTTCATTGCATGCTTAATGACTCCCTCGTAGTCTATTTTGTGTAGAGCATAGACTCCTTAATAAAAGGAATGTACTCTTAGCTGGATGTGGTGGCTTATGTTTGTTACCCCAGCACTTGGAAGACTTAGACATCTTCAGCGTTCGTGCTAGCATAGGCTACAAAGTGAAACAATAAATAAATAAATAAATAAATAAATAAATAAATAAATAATGTTTTTATTAGAAAAAGAGAAACATGTGGCTTCAAGATAGAGGTATTACAGAGCTGATGAGCTGTTGTGAATTCCAGAGGGCTAGGTTTCACAGCCCTGAATTTCATGAACAGTAATTGCAGATTTAATAACTTTGTACAATTGACATGGATGTTAATAGTTGTTGTTGTCTATTTATAAGTCTTTGGGCTGTTTTTTTTTTAAATTATGCATTTTGCTTTTTACAATTTGTTTTTATTTCATGTACATTGATATTATGCCTGCTTGTATGCCTGTATGAGGGTGTCAGATCTTGGAGCTGCAGGTGGGTGCTGGGAATTGAACCTGGGTCCTCTGGAAGACCAGTCAGTGTCCTTAACCACTGAGCAATCTCTCCAGCCCTGGGCTGAGGTTTTATAAAAACCTTTCTGGATCTGAAAACTTCTTAAGAAACATGTCTGTGTTTCTTAATCACTTAATCACAGTTTGTTAAAGGCAGGTGATTCTGACTTCCATGGTTTCCTTTCAAGGGAACTAAGCCAAGAGCTTTCATTCTATTTGAGTTTGCACAGTACCTCGCCTAGCAGGAAACACTTGGCAGGTAATTGAGCAGTTAGGAGTTTCGTCTTGATATGGACTTGCTGAATGAAATCTTGATTGACGAGGCTGGGTTATTCTACACCTTTGTTTCTTTTCACAGGCAGCGTTTTCCTCAGTGCTATTTTTCTTGCCTTAGCAACCTACCAGTCTTTATACCCAATCACCTTGTTTGCCCCAGGACTTCTCTATCTCCTCCAGGTAAGGACTTGCTGGTGCCAGTGCCCAAGTGATACTCAGTACATGGCCTGGTCCCTTCTTGGGGGGGGGTAGGGGGAGGAATGGCATGGGTCACAGATAGCATTTGGAGCTAGGGATGTAGCTTAGTGGTTAGATGTGATGTTTGCCTCACAAATAACAAAGCAGACTTTTTTTGTTTTTGTTTTTCGAGACAGGGTTTCTCTGGTTTTTGGAGGCTCTTGTAGACCAGGCTGGTCTCAAACCCACAGAGATCTACCTGCCTCTGCCTCCTCTTCCGAGTGCTGGGATAAAAGGTGTGCTACCACCACCTGTCTCAAAGCAGACTTTTAAAAGTGTTGTTGGGATTGGGCCTTTCCGCTTCTACTTGGGAAAAACAAAAAGCAAAGAAGACTAACATGAAACAAAGTTTTAATTCTGTCTGTCATTGCAAGTGTGTAGGGACAGTCACTTAGAGTTGGTATCCACTAAACACTGGACGCTTTCTTTGTTTCACCCAATGTGCTTAGATCTCCCAATGTGCTTAGATCTCCGTGAGCTCATGTTTTTTGTTTGTTTGTTTGTTCCCCTTAATAATTGCACTTGCCTTGTAAGGTTCTTAAAGTGATCAGGCAAAATGACATGTTTTAACTAAAGACTTGTTTTTATGTGCATTAACATTTCACTGTATTTATGTTTGTGTGAGGTCACCAAGTTCCCTAGAACTGGAGTTACAGATAGCTGTGAGCTGCCATGTAGGTGTTAGGACTAGAATCTGGGTCCTCTGGAGAACTAGTGCTCTTAACCACTGAGCCACCTCTCCAGTTCCCTAAAATGGCAAATTTTAAATCGTGTGCTATTTTCAATAAGCAGTTGACTCCACACTGGTGAAAGTGATGGTAGGTATTGTTGGTGTAAGGCGTCAACAAGCCTTACACCATTACACCTGGCTGACTTCTGCACTACTTTGGAATGTAGGCAGGAACACAGTGGTCATTACAGACCACAATATTTGAAGAATACAAAGTGATGATATCTGTGGAGAATAGCCTACATATGAGGCACTTATGTTAAACCCTCTGCAGACATCATCTCATGTCAACTTTAAAGAACTTAAGGGGTAGATTCTATAATTAGCCACAGAGTAACTAAATGTATTTCATTTAGACATGTGAATTAAAACTAGAATGTTGGGAGGTTCAGTCACTTAAACCATCAGATGATAGCCCTGAGCTAAGAGCTCAGGTAATCAGACTCAGGAGTTTGCTTTCCAACCATCTTTTTAGCTTATAAAGAATATACACCTCGGCTAGGTGGTGGCGCACGCCTTTAATCCCAGCACTCTGGGAGGCAGAGGCAGATGGATCTCTGTGAGTTGAGGCCAGCCTGGTCTACAAAGCTAGTTCCAGGACAGGCTCCAAAGCAATACAGTGAGAAAACTTGTCTCAAAAAACCAAAAAAAGAAAAAAAAAAAAAAAGCCACCTCATGCTTGGGATGTAGCTTGGAAGTAGAGCACAACAGTCAGCATCCATGAAAGGCTCTGGGTTTGATCCTTAAATACTCATCCTAACCCTTAAAAAAGAAATAGGTACTGCATTCAGGACCCAAAGGGATCTAGGTTCATTCTTAGAAGAGAAGTTTGCTGAAAGTGTGCAGTTGGTAGCACTGGGATTCACTTACACAAGAGTGGTTTGTAGCCAGGAAAGCCTGCACACTTCCACTTATTAAAATAGGCCCTGTGCTTATCATTCTAAGTTACTTGGTGATATGGAGTCATATTGATATTGATGAACACAGTAGTAAAAGGTTAATTCTTTTATTTGTAATACTTAAGATACCTATTTATTGTTAGTAGTATGTGTGTGTAGTAGAAATTTGTTTTTATTTTCTTCTTTTTCTTTTCTTTTTTTCCCCTGAGAATTGAGCTTAGGGCTGTACCCACAACAGTCAAAAATGCTCTACCACTAAGTCAGATCCTCAACTCTTTTCTTACTTTTTAAAAAATTTGACATACTGCTGGGCGATGGTAGTACACACCTTTAATCCCAGCATTTGGGAGGCAGAGGCAGGTGGATCTCTGTGAATTTGAGGCCAGCCTGGTCTATAGAGCTAGTTCTAGGACAGCTAGGGCTGTTACACAGAGAAACCCTGTCTCAAACAAGACAAATTTCAAAACAAACAAAAAAATTGAAATACCATCTACTAAATTACCCAAGATAGCTTTGTACTCACAATGTAAGGCAGGCTTTCTGAGTAACTGGGATTACAGGCTTGTATTACCGGGCCAGCTTGAAATCCATTCATCCATTCATTCTTCCTTCCTTCCTTTTCCCTATGTACTTCCTTCCATCCTTTTTACTCTTCTTCTTTTTTATTTATTTTTTTTGGTATATACATGTGTATGTGTGGTCATGTGTTGGTGTGTATGTCCATGTGAACATCCAGAGACCAGAGGAGAATAGTGGGTATCCTTTTCTAGCATTCTCTTCCTTATTCCCTTGAGACAGGGTTTCCACTGAACCTGGAGCTAGGCTGTAGTCAAAAAGCCTTATGGATCATCTTGTCTGTACCCCAGGTAGTGCTAGGGTTACAGGTGTGTTTGTAGACATGCTTGGCTTTTTATGTGAGTGTGGGAATTTGAAATTGGGTCCTTGTGCTGCTATCACAGAGAAAATAAGCTCTCCCTAGCCAATGACAAGTTTTTTCTCTATTATTTTCTAATTGGATCCAAGGCTGTGAAAAGTTTTATAGTTATTATATGCAAAAACCAGATTGTTCATCAGAAATCTTGAGCCAGTCTCTGGTGTCACCAGCAGTATCCACAGAGGAGTGAGCTGTCTCCTTGTCTGGCAGCACTGGCTTTTTAAATTAGATTTGTGGTTACTAGTTTAATAGACATATCATTATATGTTAAAGTTTCTTTGTTTTGATTTTCTTTTATGTTCTTGTTAAAGTCAAGCCTTTCCCATATAATTAGTATGTATTTGCTGTGCATTCAGATATGTGCATGCACGTGTGTGTGTGTGTGTGTGTGTGTGTGTGTGTATGATTATGTGTATGTGTAGGTGTGCATGCCTAAATGTGTGCATGTGGAGGCCAGAGGTTAAAATAAGGTGTTCTGTATTGCTCTTCACTTTCTATTTTGAGACAGAGACTCAGTGTGTGGTTCTGGGTGACCTAGAACTCACTGTGTAGACCAGGCTGGCCTTAAACTCACAGAAGTCTGCCTGCCTCTGCCTCCATAGACTGGGATTAAAGGCTGTGCCACCGTGCCTGCTGTCTCCACTTTATTTTTGAGAGGGACTCACTTAAGCTCATTGATTCAGCTAGACTGGCTGGCCAGCAAGGCCCAGGATCCCCTCATTTGCCTCCTCAGAGCTGGAATTAAGAGGTCCATGACACCATGCTAGACCTCTTAGGGATGCTGGAGATCTGAGCTCAAGTCTTCAAGCTTGTACAGCAAGCATTTTACCCACTGAGCCAACTCCATAGGCTGTGCATTTCCTTCCTTCCTTCCTTCCCCCTCCCCTTTCCCCCTTGCTTTCTCCTTTTGCTTCACCCTCCCAAGTGCTGGGTGTACACATGCACACCACCACTAGCTGCAGCTGCTTTCTTCTCTGTCTCCCACCCCTACCCCTCTGAGACAAGGTTTCTCTGTGTAGCCCTGACTGCCTGAAACTTCCTCTAAAGACCGGACTGGCCTCAAACTCAGATATCCTCCTGCCTCTGCCACCCCAGTGCTGATATTAAAGGCCACCATGCATGACTTCTTTCATCTTTTATATATATATACTTATGCTTTAGGAAATCTGACCTGGGACCAGCAAGATTGTTTGTCTGGTACAGGTGCTTACCTCCAAGTCTGATGACCTGGGTTATATCCCCAGAACATAAGTGAGGAAAGCAAATAAATTCCTCTTACTTACAGTTGCTCTTACTACTACAAATACACTGTAGCATATGTATGCATATATATGTATGAATGTATGTGTATATATATATGTATATGTACACACAAATAATAAGTAAATAATAAGTAAATGTAACTGAAAATATAAAAGGAAAATTTGAAAAAACAGAAATAAATAGACTAAATGATAAATGTTTGATAATTGTATCATTTCAACTTTTTTGCATAGTTGAAAGATTTCAGAATAAGGAAAAAGGGAGTAGGATACAGTTTGTAATATCTTGGTTTGGACACTCTTTGCTTTCCTCTTCAGTTTCCTCAATTATAAAGTAGGATAATGGGCCAGCAAGATGGATCGGCCTGTAAAGCACTTGTCAGATAAGCCTGACAACCCAAGTCAGATCCCCTGAATCCACAATGGAAGAAGAGTCCTCACTTCCAAAGTGGCTTCTGACTTCCAATCTCACAGCATGGCATGTGCATGCCATGCTTACATATCACAGATATGTGCACACATGAATGTACACATGCACATACTAATAATGATAAATAAAAATTCAAAATAGAATAATAGTACATGTTGAAAAGGTTAATGCATGTTGTGTATCTAGAATGCAGTCTGATGAGAGCTCAGTAGGTGTAGTTCTTCAGTATTCAAATGGCAATGATGCAGTCATGGAAAGGACATAGTCACCAGCTTGTAAATATGAGGGGTGATGAGGGGAAAGGAAATTACTTCTTTTCTAGAATCAAAGGAACTATGAAGTTGGTTTGACACTATAAACTTACCTCTATTCTGCTGGTAGAGTTTCTAGAGACTGTAAATTGAAGATGGGATTAAGCTAGTGTGTCATCAGAACCAAAGGGAAAGACCGTTTTTCTGTTCTCTCAGGAGATATAGGGTCAAAAGAAGGGATGCTGCATCTGGCTCCCTGGTGAGTCACTGATGAAAATGATAGTTTGAGCCCATCTGGTGCCCTCCCCCAACTCTGCTCTTCCTTTGACCTTGGCTTGGAGCCTAGTTTCCAGATGAGAGAGATGCTTACAGTGTTATGATCTGATAGCACACAGAATAAAACAGAGCCCTGGCATGTACAGCATCGGAGTCCACAGTGAAAAACAAGCTGAGCTTGTGCCCTTCGTGGTGATGCGTATTTGTAACTACAGCATTCAGGTGACTGAGGCAGGGGGATTGTCATGAGTTTGGGGCCAGCCTGATTACATAAAGAGGTCCAGGCCAGCATGGGCTACATAGCAAAAAACCAAAACAAATGTACAGAAGGGAAAAGAAAATAAAAAAAAAACTTGAGACTGTGATGCTGGTGAGGGAGACTAGAGGTAGGGGGTTAAGGCAGCTCCTGGCATCTCTCTCTCTCTCTCTCTCTCTCTCTCTCTCTCTCTCTCTCTCTCTCTCTCTCTCTCTCTCTTTCTCTCTCAAGCTAAAGTCTCCTACATGCATTATTGGACTTCAAAGCATTTAAAATATGGAACATTGACAAATGTGCGTATCATCCCTGCCCGGGAACCTTGCTAATCTCTGTATTGTTCCAATGTTAGTGTATGTGTTGATAAAGAGAGATTTTCTTGGGAATTTTTAAAGCCTTGGGTTTGAGACCCTGTTCTCTTTCAAAGACAGTAGCAGACACTGGGGAAAAACCTTGTAGGCTCTCTTTTGACTTTTCTTATTTCTTTAATACAATCTGACCATTTGTCTTTGAATTGAAGTTAAGCCTGTGATTGCCATATTTTTCTATGTCTTGGGGTAGGTCATTTCATGATGCCTCACAAGGGAGTCAATCCCATTATGTTTTTCTTGAAAGCTGCATTCTTCCCAGGCCTTACTCAGGAGGAGGGGGCCCTTATTTAGAATTTTTACACCCTGCTCCATTTCCCTAACAGCTTTCTGTTGTTTGTTCTGCATCCAGAAGGACTCTAAGACTGAGGTGGCAGGGCTGTTTGCTTTTTCCTTTTTACAAATGGGCAAAATATGGGGCAGAGCTTGTTCGTGTATTTACGATTCACTGCACTCCTGATCTTTTGCCTCAATAGTCAGCTATTCTAGCTTTCTTGTTGTGTTCCAGGCTAATGAGAGACCCTGTCTCAAAAAAAAGCAGGTGGGCTGTGGTGGGTGCACACCTTTAATCACAGCACTTGGGAGGCAGAGGCAGTTAGATCTCTGTGAGTTCAAAACCAGCATGGTCTACAGAGTGAGCTCCAGGACATCCAGGACTGTTTTACAGAGAAACCTTGTCTTGAAAAACAAAAAAAAAAAAAAAAAAAAAACCAAACCAAAAAAAAAAACCAAAAAAGAAAAAGTAAGGAACAGCACCAAGGTTGTCTTCTGCATTCATGTACATACCACAAGTGTGTGTATGTATATATGTATATACATATGTATATATGTATATATGTATATACATATATACATACACACACTTGTGTGTGCACAGTCACAAAGATACACTTATATACAAATAGGAGGATATGCAAATTTAAAATGAACTTTATAAAAATTCAATCTTTTTATGTATACATGTGCATGTAATTTTGTTTACACGTGAGGGACATGTGTATGCAGATGCACATGAACATATGTGTGTCTGCTTACAGACGCCAGAGGGTGGTATTGAATGATTTCCTTGATCTCTCCCCACTGTAATTGGTACAGGGTATCTCATTTGAATCCATAATTCCCCAATTTGGCTGATTTACTAGGCAGCTTGTTGCAGGTAGCACTTGTCTACAAGTCCCGAGTGCTGGAATTACAGGCATAAGCCATCTTTGGGCTCTTGTTTTAAGATCCCAGTAGCTTAAATATAAAACCATTGTTTGGTTTCAACTTTCTTTAAAGACTTGATTCTGATAACTAGCTTTTCCCTTTTCATTTCATGAAAGAAAATAGTTTCTATGGAAATGTTTTAGAGAATTAAGGAGAGGGAAATTAATTTCATTCCTGTTAGAACTTGAATTTCAAGTCCTGTTAGAACTTGAGTTAGTTCAGTGTAACACTAGTCTCACATGTACAAGGATCTAGAGTCAGTGTCTAGCCCTGAAAAACTCTCTATGTTCTGTAATAAGGTTTGGTCTTTTTATCATGAGAAGCCCTCAACAAACAGTTTGAGTATTATTGTCTCTACTTTTCAGTTTGAAGATATATATATATATACATATATATATATATATATATATATATACATATATATATATATATATATATACACACACACATACCTCCATGAACCAAATCTGGCCACAGATTTAATTTAATCTTAGAAAATCAGTTGTAAGTAGGATCGGGGAAATGGTTCAGTGGGTAGAGCACTTGATGATTGATGTGGGAGTGTCCGCAGAACACTTACATAATCCAGCACTTGGGACACAGAGTAAGGGATTCCCTGAAAGAAGCTGGCTAGCTAGACTGGCCAAGCCATGAGCTTGAGCTAAAGTGAAAGATCTTGCTTGAATATAGTATATAAAGTAATCCAGTGTCAGTCTCTGCCTTCACATGCACATAGGTGACCCACCCCTTAGATGTAAGCATACATATCCTTAGATGTAACCACACACAAATACATGCAAAGTTGTATTTTTCAAAATTTACATTAAAAATTCCCATTTCTGGCTTTAAAAAAATAACTGATTTATTTTTTATTTTATGTGCATTAGTAATTTTGCCTGCATGTTTGTCTGTGCTAGAGTGTTAGATCCCCTGGAACTGGATTTACAGACAGTTGTGAACTCCCATATGGGTGCTGGGAATGGAACCTGAGTTCTCTGGAAGAAAAGCCAGTGCTATTAACCAATGAGCCATCTCTTTAGCCCCTGATAGAACTTTTTGTGATGATAGAAATGTTCACCTATCTAATCAATATGATAGTCATATGTACACAAAATATAGTGGGCACACACTATATAGTAATCACAAAATATACCAGTCAAAAAGTACTATCGTCAGAAAGGAAGGCCTAGACCCAAATGACTTGACAGATTTTGATGATCCCTCCTGGAAGGCATCACCTTTCCTGTGGACTGGGGGGCAGGGAATGGGGCAGGAGGAGGGTTGGGGGGCATAGAAGGGAGGCAGAGGTAACTAGGATCGATATGTAAAATAAGGAAAATAATAAATAAAAAAAGTACTATTGTCATAAGCCACATTTGTCTGTTGAACACAGCCAGGGCTACATAGAAAAACCCCATCTCCAAACTCCCTCCCCCAAGTGCTAGTGAGAAAAAAGAAGTGAATCTCATTTGTATTTTTCATTAATTTAAATAGTCACAGGTGGCTTAGTGACAACACATTTAAGGGGGAAAAGATGAGATAAGAGTAGAGCTGTATAGACTCAAGATTAAAGAGGGGCCCTGGGGTGGAGCAGGTTCCTTGCTGTTTAGTGTTTTGCTTCTTTTGTGACAGTCTTGAACTTATGTGCAGATGATACATGTGATATGTAAGTGAAAGGGAGAATTTTCCAGGGGCAGAAGAACTAGCCAGAAATGGACAGAGGTAGAAAAGAGGGCAGTGGAGACATAAATTAGAGCCAAGCACAGTGACACATGTGAAAATGCTGGAAGGAAATGTGATGGTGCACACCTTTGTCACCAGCCGAGGAGAGAGGCAGGTCACAGTCACCCACAATTACATTAAGACCATGTGGAAATACTTAGATGAACAGAAATGGGTTAATAGTTAAGACAGAGATAGCCAGTAAGAAGCCCTAGCCATCAGCCAAACAGTTTATAAATTAGTATAAGTCTTTGTATGTTTATTTGGGGCTAGTCAGCTGAAGGACCAAGCAGAACAGAAACTCCATCTTCAGTTCTAGGGGATCCAACGCCTTGCTCAGCACCAGGTATGCACATGATACACATACATACATGCAGGCAACACACACACACATACACACACACAAAATAAACACATCTGTAAAAAAGGAAAATGCCATGATGAAACCTCTTCTGGATTTTAAAAATAATTGTAGTTTTGCATGATCTATAACTTTAGTTTTACTTTTATCTTATTTTTTTAGGCAGGGTCTCACACTGTAGCCTAGGCTGACCTGGAACTCATTCACTAGCTCAGTCTGGCTTTGAATTCTCAGCAGTCCTCCTATCTCAGCCTTCCAAGGATCAGGATAAATCAGTATGAGGCACCAAGCCCAGTTCTGTCCCAGAACATGATGCAGGTGAAATAAATGTTTTTTTTTTTTTTTTTTTTTTTTTGTATAAGGCTTCTTCCAGGTCGTCCCCTGTGAGGGCTGGCAGTGGGAATTTTGATCATGTTCCATGTTGTTAGATGTGGTACACTGTACTTGGCTCACCCCAGCCTCCCTAGTGTATTATGTGTGGACATACACATATGTGTATTACATACACATGTGTGTACACATGGAGGTCAGAGAACAACTTTCAACAGTCAGTTCTTTCCTTCTGTCATGTGGATCTTGGAAGTCAAACTCAGGTCCTCTGGCTTAGCCATCCTGGGTTTTTCTTGTAATTAGTACCTTCAGAAAGATAATTTGGGATTATACAAGTCTGTTTCCTTTCAGAACTTCATCCACTATATTTTACTTATTTTTTTGAGACAAGGTTTTACTTTGTAGTGAAGCTTTAGTCTAATTAATTTTTATCAATAAAGACTCGGGAGTCAAATATTGGGGTAAGAACCTGAAAGATCAGAGAATGGGGTAGCTGCTAGTTGCTTCCTACCTCTTTAGTTCCTCCAACAGGGGATGAGATCCTCCCTGCCCCACCTTACTACTTTGGGTGGCATTTGTCAGCTTAGAGGCATTATCATAGTCCTGATGGAATTGTCTTTGTGGGGCCCCATCCTCTTTTTGGAGACTTCAAAAGTTGCAGTTGGGCATGGTCATGATGGTCATGATTCACTGCAGAAGACATAAACATTTTAAATGTCATATGTAGCAGATCTTGGAAAGGTTAAAGGACCATAATTTGTTACATACATCCAAAGTACAAAAACTTAATTCTGAGTTACCTGTTAGAGACTCATGTACAGGAAGCTAGATGAAGTCTTTATTAGTTAGTTCTCTATTACCATTAATATCATGACAGAAAGTTTAAATATATATATTAATTTTATAAAATTTGAGATAATACTTATATCTTAGGAAAAGTCTTAGAGAGTCCAAATAAAACCAAAGGATTATTTAGTGGCAATAGAATTGTCCTTAATTTTATTTTTTCTTCTGTTTCATATCAGGTGGCTCATCTGACACAAGACAGAGATTTTGAATTTTACTTTAACAAGTATGCTTAGAGAAGGGGAAAGTCATTTCCAACTCCAAAGCTAGCTTAATTTTTAATTGAACAGGGACTATTAAAAGAACATTTGCATTATATGTCTGTAGAGATCAGCAGAAACAAACATTTGGGAAGATTCATGAAATTTTATCCTGTTAGAAATGTGATAATATCAATAGGCCAATTTACTCTTTTTCTTGGGACATTTTCTCTGGATGATTCGTGTTTTTCTTCAGATGTCTCATTTGTCTAAGTGGTCTCCAGATTCCTTGGTCCGATGCCTTCATACTTCTGGAAAGACAAAAACAATTCTAACTTTGGGGAGTTTCCTATTTGGCAAGTTATATCTGATCAAATTAAGAGCATTTGTTAGTCTTTAAGTTATTTCAGATTGAATGGTCATCTTGTTTGATAAACTGTCACCTCTTCTAATCAAGATGTTGCTTTTCAAAGATAATGTCTGTAATATTTGCTTTATGGCTTTTCCTGCAAAAAAAAATTTTTCTTTGTCTTTCAAAGCTGTTCTATCATCCAGAGCAGTATGGTTTTTTACAGTAGGTATTAGGTCCTTTAATTGACAGGCAAAGATTGAACCAAATTTGACATGGTGGCCTATGAGACCCCCCCCACACACACACACACACAACACAAGGTGTTTCCCCCATAGCAAAGAGTTTCCTTTTCTGTCCCTTGTTGATCGATATTCATTGGTACACTGTTGGCCTTTGCTGCACTTTCTGCATACTCCAGAAGGCAGGGGGCTTCTGTTTTTCTATTTAGATTATTCCTAGAAAAAACATTGTGTTTAGGGACACCTCCTTTTAGATTACCTCATTTGCCACAATTAAAACTCCTGACAATTTGATTTTTCTTCGAGCCTCTGGAAATCACCTCTCCTATTCGAGCATCATCATGGTTATGAGATTCAGTATTGACTATATCTTGGATCCATTCCTCTGTGGGTGCTGATCTTGCCTTTAAAGGCCTAATTATCCTTTTGCATTGTGAATTAGCATTTTCAAAAGCCAAAGATCCAATTATTATTTGTTTAGTTTCTGAATTTGCTATCATTCTATTTACTGCCAGAGTCAATCTTTGTGAAAAATCAATGAAGTTTTCTTTTGGGCCTTGTATACCTTATAGTAAATGACTCAGTTCTCTTTCTGACTTCTTCATCTGTGTCCTAAGCATTCAAAGCTGCTGTACAGCATAGAGCCAAGGTGTGGTCATCATATATAGACTTTGTACATAAGCATAATTGGCGTCTCCAAGAAGTTGGTCTTGGGAGATCTCCATACTTTGTTCAAGGGTCTTAGCCTCATCTTTCTACCAGGTCCTCCATTGTGGTTGAGGACCAGGTTCCAATACTGCTGTAACCAAATCTTTCTAGTCTGATGAGACAATTCTGTATCTAGTTGGCCATGAATTTCACACCTGCCTCACAAAAGGTGAATGCATGCCATATGAGACTATCATGTCCTTAAATCTCCTCAAATCTAACATTTCCACAGGAATCCAGTTAGCTCTTCCATAGCCTTAGGAATATCTGTCCTTTGTCAGTTATTCCTGTATGGTGACTGGATAAATTAAGATTGGTTTTTTTGATAACCACAGGCTGTTCCCCTCTAATTTTATAATGCAATGGTGAGGTTAGTTTACCTTTACATTCCTGTCTTTGTCTGAATACCTGTATTATCTGTTTTAGTAAGTTTTTATAAGGCTTGTAATTTATCAGTCAAAAATTACATTATTTTCTTTAGTAACCTTTCCTAAGGCCTGTACCTTGGCACTTAAGCAACATTTTTTTTTTCTTTTTTTTTTTTAGACAGATTTTCTCTGTATTGTTTTGGAACCTGTCCTGGAACTCGCTCCGTAGACCAGGCTGGCCTTGAACTCTCAGAGATCTGCCTGCCTCTGCCTCCCAAGTGCTGGGATTAAAGGTGGGTGCCACCAACGCCTAGCTCTCAAGCAACATTTTTATGGTTAAAACAAGAATTACCAATTTATAGTTATAGTTGACATTATATAAACCACAGCTAAGTTAATTACACCCTCATTTAATTGTTTCATTTTTAAACCATCCATTTCAGAATCACAGAGATCTAACTCTCTTCATTGTAGTAGTGTTTCCCATCTTTTTATGTGGGGAAAAAATCTCTCTCTCTCTCTCTCTCTCTCTCTCTCTCTCTCTCTCTCTCTCTCTCTCTCTCTCTCTCTCTCAATTAATTCCCCTCTTTAAGAATTCTCAGGTGTTATTGGGTGGTGGTGGTGTAAGCCTTTAATCCCAGGACTCAGGAGGCAGAGGCCTCTGTGAGTTTGAGGCCAGCCTGGTCTACAGAGCTAGTTCCAGGACAAGGACAGTCTCCAAAGCCACAGAGAAACCCTGTCTTGAAAAACCAAAAAAAAAAAAAAAAAGACTCACAGATCTGGTGATGATGGCAGTGAAGTCTGAGGCTGGCTGTCACTGCACGGCACATCTGGGTAGAGAAACAGGTGCACAGCTTGACTGAGAGCAGCTGCAGCTGCTCACGTTTATCTGTGAGCTGAGTGTGTGTGGTGGTTGCAACAATAGCAGCTTTAGTGGGTGTGAAGGCGGCTGCCTAGTGTTGCAGCAGCCTGAGGAGCAGGTCCAGGAGAAGCCTGCCATCAGCAGGGAGAGGGAGCTGGCTGTCTGAAAAATGCACGTGAACCGTGCACAAGAAGCACGTGTGTGTGTGGTGGGAACTGCATGAAGGCAGAGCTGGCTGGTCATGAAGGACAATGCCAGCAGCGGTGTTTGGAGTTTAGGGCTTGTGGAGGTTTCTGTGAAGAGACTGTACAGGAAATCCCAGACTAGCTCAGAGGGCTTGGGGAAAGAAAGGGAAAGCCAGCTGGTGGCACAGAGGCTCCTGTGGGCACAGCTCCAGTGGTCACCAGTGGTTGCAAAGCCAGGGGCAAGTGGCTGTCTTGTGAATTTGTGGATGCCAAGTGAAGCATTAATCTAATGTAATCTTTACCAATAAAGAATCAGAAGTCAGATATTGGGGTAAGAACCTGAAAGATCAGAGAACAGGGAGCAGCCACCGGTTACTTCCTACCTCTTCAATTCCCCCGTCCAAAGGGGCTGAGCTCTTCTCTCTGCCCTGCTTTACTACTTCTGTCTCCCCTCTCTGCAGTTCTCCAGACCTCTATGGTCAGCTAGTGGTAGCTCCACCCTCTGACCCCAAGCAAGCTTTATTTGTCAGAATACAATCAAAATATCACACAACAATGTAGCTGGGGCTAGTCTTGAATTCCCAGGAACCCTCTTACCCCAGTCTCTGTAACACTGAGACATCACAGGTGTGAGCCACTATGTGTACCTTCTGACCTGACATATCCTTTGTTTGTTTGTTTTTTGAGACAGGGTTTTTCTGCATTGCTTTGGAGCCTGTCCTGGAACTAGCTCTGTAGACCAGGCTGGCCTTGAACTCACAGAGATCGGCCTGCCTCTGCTTCCAGAATGCTGGGATTAAAGGTGTGAGCCACCAATGCCCGGCTGCTAATATTTGCTCTTAACATATTTATTGAACATTATAGATAGAGCTCATGAGATTGCTCACTCGGTAAAGAAACCTGCCCCCGAGCAAAACAGTCTGAGTTTGCTCTCTAATGAAAAACCAGAACCAACTCCTATAAACCACTTCCTGACTTCTACATGCATACTACAGTGTAGCACAATTAAAGATTGAGAGACCTGTATTGGGGTTTAAGCTTCAAGCTGAAGATCAAAAAAGCAAAGCAGCCGGCCACACGCTCTTACCTCTAGCTCAGGCTGACAGGCAATCCTGGCTTCACCAGACCTCAGTCTGTAATCCCAGACTGCAGTGCTTTCCTCATCGTGGCTGGAGAATCCTGAGACTTAAGTGTCTTCCTATCCTCAGTGTGACTGGAGAATGAATGCCAGCTCTGAAACCCTGTTCTTGTCTTATATACTTCCCTAATGCTGGGATTAAAGGTGTGTGGTCCCAGGTTCTGGGATCAAAGGCATGAGCTCTGTTACTTTTCACACTTGTGTAGGCCATGGTGGCCTTGAACTAACAGAGATCTGTCTACCTCTTAATCCTGAGTCCTGGGATTGAAGGTGTGCACCATCACTGCCTGATCTTTGTAGCTTGAGGCTGACTTTGCTTTTTGAATTTTCAGGCAAGCTTTAATAAATCACAAATAAGACATCACCACACTATGGCATGGTACATGGCCCCCATACCAAAAATAAATTAGAATATAGTTTATATAAAGTCCTGTTGTTTGTTGTTTCCTTTCTGCCTTGGGGAGCTATTGTGACTTCAGTACATATCCTTTCTTTTTATTTTTTTTTAAAGATTTTATTTATTATGTATACAGTGTTCTGTCTACATGTTTGTCTGCATGCCAGAAGAGGGCATCAGATCTCATTATAGATGGTTGTGAGCCACCATGTGGTTGCTGGGAATTGAACTCAGGTCCTCTGGAAGAGCAAAAAGACTCTTAACCTCTGAGCTGTCTCTCCAGCCCTCTTTTTATTTTTTAAATTAACATTAAAAAATCTATTTTTTGTGTTGATGGCACAATTATGCATGTGAGGTTGTCAGTGGACAGCTTGTAGGTCTTTATTCTCTTTTCCACCATATGGATCTCAGGGATTAAACTCAAGTTACCACATATGGCACAGGTGCTCTTACCCACCAAGCCATCTTGCTGGCCATTGTATGTCCTTCTAATATGTCTCATAAAATTTTTATGCTTAAAGTCCTACATATATATATATATATATATATATATATATATATATATATATATAATACATAATATCATTGGGTGTAATTTCAAGATAGCATACATGTTTTTATTTTGTATTGATTATTTGACAAATTCATTCTATAACATCAAATGTTGAGACATATATCGGCACAGTTTACATGTCATTGCTGGCGTGCCATTGTCCCATTGCCCCATAGTTGATGCTTTCTCCCTGGTGCAGTGAGTATCTTCTCATGGGTGTTTGTGCATGTCTCCATAGTGTTAGGAGGGTTCAGACAGTGGATCCACCCTTAATACCTTTGTCAAAACACTTTTGTTTTGTTTTGTTTTCTGGTATAAGAAAAGAATCAGGCCTGGTTGGTGGCGGAGGCAGCACACACTATTAATTCCAGCACTTTAGAGGCAGAAGCAGCCTCTATGAGTTAGAGGCCAGCCTCGTTTACAAAGCCAGTTCCAGGACAGTCAGGGCTGCACAGAGAAATCCTGTCTCAACAACACAAAAAACAGAAAGAAAGGAAGGAGGAAAACAGCAAAATTGTAAACCTGTGTATCATGGCTTGATTTTATAGGAGGGATCTTTATGTATAAGCTGAGAGGTGTTTTTTGTCCTTGTGTTCCTAAATGTTCTATTCCGACCTCTCTCCTAGCGGCAGTACATCCCTGTGAAAGTGAAGAGCAAAGCCTTCTGGATCTTGTCTTGGGAATATGCCATGATGTATGTAGGAAGCCTAGTGGTAATAGTTTGCCTCTCCTTCTTCCTTCTCAGCTCCTGGGATTTCATCCCTGCAGTCTATGGTTTCATGTAAGTACAGACTTCACAGAGATTCCTGAAAGCTAATTTGGTTTGTTTTTGTTTTGTTTTTCGAGACAGGGTTTCTCTGAGGCTTTGGAGCCTGTCCTAGAATTAGCTCTGTAGACCAGGCTGCCCTTGAACCCCCAAATTCACAGAGATTCGTTTGCCTCTGCCTCCCGAGTGCTGGGACTAAGGTTGTGAGCTACCAATGCTTGGTTTTTGCCGCTCCCTGTGGAGTAAGAGGGGCAAGACTATGCAGGAAGTCTTCAGGGGTCTTCAGGTTTTAAGATGCCTCAGCTTCTGACATCTTTAATGCTGGCCCGTTCCCTAGGGGCACTGATGCAGTAGGTGTGAGATAGAGATCAAGAATTTCATTTCTCAAGTACTCCTGGCACTAGAGTAGTCCAGGGAACAAGTTTGAGACCTCTGTTCTTTTACACCTTTAGTTAGTTATTAGAGAATACTTGTGAGGCTTGTAAGATGGCCAAGTGAGTAAAGGTTGAGTTTGATCCGCAGCATTCATGTGGTGGAAGGGGAGAATGGACTCCCACATACCTTGGTTAAGGAACTGTGTCTCCTCTTATGCCCCTTTCCTCATCCATTGCTGTTTTTAAATTATGAATTGGAGACAGCTGTGGTGGCATATGCCTTCAATTCCAGCATTTGGGAAAGCACAGGCAGGCATCTCTGTGAGTTCAAGTACAGTCTGGTCTACATAGTGAGTTTTAGTCCAGCCAAGGCTACATAGTGAGACTCTGTCTCAAAAAGACAAAAAAACAAAACAAACAAAAAACTAATAATATAGTAAAATTATAAATAAATCAATTTCAACATTGTTTTTTTTTTTTTTCAAATAAAACATATAGCAAGGGCAGCACACACACTCTTACACACACACACACACACACACACACACACACACACACACACACACACACGTGTGGATTTTCCAGTGCTGGGGATGGAACTCAGGACTTCCATAATTCGAAAAAGGCACTCTACCACGGGGCTACATCATGAGTTCTCTCTCTCTCTCTCTCTCTCTCTCTCTCTCTCTCTCTCTCTCTCTCTCTCTCTCTCTCTCTCTGTGTGTGTGTGTGTGTGTGTGTGTGTGTGTGTGTGTGTACATATGTAACTTGGACTTTTGAAAGAGCCAGTATTGCAGCCAATTTTTATATGATTTAACTAGACAGAGGTCTCCTAGATAAACTCAAAATTCTCAGATGAGTTCTGTAGCCCTAGGGATTTTTGCACAACCTGCTGATGGCTCCTGAAGCCCTTGGAAAACTCAGTTGCAGGCTCAGGCATGCATTCTTCTGGCTCCTGCTGTGAGGATGTGGAGCAAGAGCTGGGAGGAGCAGGCTCTCCAAGCTTGTTCCTCTGGGCAAGTCTTTGGAATGCCCAAAATAGATTTTGTTTATTTAAATCTCCTTCCTCTTGCAATACTGAGTTGCTCCTGATTGTAAACTGGCCTGATGTAGAAAAGTGGGGCTGATCTCTTTATTTCTTTTGTTGTTGTTTTGTTTTTTCCCAAGACAGGATTTCTCTGTGTAGCCTTGGCTATCCTGGTGCTCCCTTTTTCATTTCAGATGCTTTTAGCTTAGCTGATTTTTTGGTTGTTTTGCTTGATTTTGGGTTTGGTTTTTTCCCCTCATGTCACGTGTTCTAGCCTTGAGCTCAATATCCAACCAAGAATGCTTTTAAACTTTTGATCCTCCTGCTTTTACATTTGGGCTTAATTCAGTCCTGGGGGTGGAACCCAGGACCTGTGTACACTAGGCAGGCACTCCACTAACTCAGCTGTATCCCCAGCCCTGAGCTAGTATGTATTACAGCTTTTATTCTCTGCATCTTCAGCCCTATATTTTGTAAATTATCTGTGTGGCGGTATCTAGAGAGCTCTTTATATTATTATTGTGACCTTTAGATGGATGCTGCATTCTTGATTGCCTAGTAGTTACCTCATGTCTTAGGAAAAGCAGGGCAAAGCCAACCATTTGTAACTCTTCCTTATTCTCTCCCTGTGTTTTCTCAATTCCAGACTTTCTGTTCCAGATCTCACTCCAAACATCGGTCTTTTCTGGTACTTCTTTGCAGAGATGTTTGAGCACTTCAGCCTCTTTTTTGTCTGCGTGTTTCAGATCAACGTCTTCTTCTACACAGTGCCCTTAGCCATCAAATTGAAGTAAGTGTGAGGACCTGCTGCTTATTTGTCCACCTTCCCTCATGTGGCCTGAGCTATCCTTGGACTGGTACCATCTGCCATGAGACTTTTGGCTTTTTTGATCATGTGCCAGTAGCCAGGGTCAGCAATTGGAAGTCACATACAAGTACAGGTTGCAGGGAGGATGCTTTGGAGCCTCCGGTTCTCTCTGGTCTCACCTGGAGGTGCCTTGGGCTACATTACTATTTAGTCTACTCACCATTTCTGGCAAGAACAAAGGTTACACTGAGGATGTCTTTGGGAAAAGTGGGTCTGGTTGGATGTTCTTGATCAACAGCCCAATTATGATTTAATCCAAGGGATTCCAATTGGGTTATTTTGGAGACTGGGCATGAATAGCTCTGTTTAATCTTTTGATCAGTTTTCCTCAAATGAGGCTTTCTGTGTAGTTCACTTCTACAGTGTGAGAGCCGTCATTGTTGAGCCTGCTTCTTCTCAGGTACCTTTCTAGCTCTGTGAAATGGGTTGATAGCAAACTCAACAACTTTGGAGGCCAGCATTATCTCACTTCCACCAATCAGTTTTATAGTTGAGAAATTGTTGCTCAGAGAAATGGAACAATTCTTCTAGAGCTACCCAGCTAGCAAGCAGTAGAGCTGAAATTCAGGCACAGGTTTGTTTGAGTCCAGAATCTGCTCATCTCCTTGGGCCATGCCAAGTCCCGAGGAGAACACTGCGGTGATCCCAGAAGTGGCCGCATTACCCTGGCTTTGGAGCACCTGACAAAGACCTCATGAGCAGGCATCTAGCTCTGTGCAGAGTCTGCCTTGTGCTTGTGTTGAGGTGTTATTGAGAGGGATCTGTAACTGGCTTTTTTCCTGTTCACTTCCCTTTGGTGTGCTCTCAGAGGGCGACTGTAGGATGAGCCATGTCCCCGATGTCCCCCCTCCTCTCCTTACTGGTGCTGTAGGACATGTGGAGCACCAAGGAAAGGAACATGGTGGTATTAGGAGCTCTGTAGACATAAACATGGTGGTATTAGGAGCTCTGTAGACATACGGCTCCATCACTAACTTCCCTTCTCTCAATTTTAATTTCTTTGCCTAGGGAGGACAGGGGACAGGAATCTGTGCTTGGAGGGCTGGTTGTAGTGCTGTGAGGATTATCTGAGATGATGTAGGAGAAACTGCACAAAATTCAGTATAGGAGAAAAGGAGATGGGAGCCATGGCAGTTTATTAATTTAAAATCAGTTCAGCTGTTAGTAGTTTAACCTCCCAAAAATTCCATTCTGAGACAGACATGGTAGTTGCCTGTAATCCTAGCACCTAGAAAATAGAGGCAAGAGGATCAGGAGTCCAGGGTTAGTCTCAACTATATAGTGAGTTGGAGGCCAGCCTGTGCTACATTAAACCCTGTCTTAAAAACACAAAGAGAGAATTCTTGGCCTCTGAAGAGCTCACAGTGCTGCACAGTTCTTGTTCTGGACACTAAGGGTCTACATTGCTCTGACCTAATTGTCAGTGAGCAAGCCATCAGCCAGCAGGCACTTCCTGTCTTAGACCTGTCAACAAGGGCCTTTGCTGGGAGAGGCTGCCTGAGTTCTTTGACAGGCAGTCATGTAGGCTACTAATAAGGAGTGCTGACTTAATTTGCTTTCTTACTTTTGTTCCTGGGGGCCAGGCCCGAGGCTAGTGGATAGGAAGTAGCTATTGATGGGCAGCATTCCTGTAAACTGGATCACTGGTTCTTTATTGTCACCTCTGGGAATTTCTTGATCTCTGCAGTTTGCTAATGTGCTACTGGGGCCTGGCCACCCATGCCTGTGAGTAGCAAGTCTTGCCTGAAGTACCCTAGGGAGTACTTTCGGTTTGTACAGTAGGTCAGGAGTCTCTAAGGATGGGCCTAGTCTGTCTAATCACTCTGCATGTTTGTCTTCCCTGCCCTACTCCAGGGAGCACCCCATCTTCTTCATGTTCATCCAGATTGCCATCATCTCTATCTTCAAGTCCTATCCAACGGTGGGAGATGTGGCCCTCTACATGGCTTTCTTCCCTGTGTGGAATCATCTCTACAGATGTGAGTAGTCTGACTCTCTTCACAGGACAGATTCCAGTCCATCCAACTCTTGGGCAAAGCAGCTGGGAGATGGGAGTTAATGAGCATTTATTGTGCACCTGTTGTGCTGGCAGCACTGAGAAAGTGAGGCAACCCGCATTCATGTGCCTGGGTACCCTGGTGCTGTGAGCAGTAAGGGAATAAGATAACCACCACTTATAGACTGCTCCTGACTGTTGTCAGTCTTTAGCTCATTTGGTCTTTGCATCAGTCCTTGAGAAAACTGAGGAACACAAAGTTAGAGCCACTTGTTGAAGGTGAAAGACTAGGATTGAAGCCTAGCTCGGAGAGCCTTGCCCAGTGCTGTCCAGCCTTGATTTCTGTACTGATGACCATGCCCAATGGCTACTAATATAGAGACTGAATTTTTTCTTGTTTTCTCCCCTACTCCTAGCTTTTTGAAATAGGGTCTAATACAGCCCAAATTGGCCTTGAGTTCACTATGTAGCTGAAGATGACCTTGAACTCCTGTTCCTCCTGCCTGTGCCTCTCAAGTCTGGGATTATAGTGGTGTACTTGTTATGCACAGACTTTGTTCTTTGTTGCCATTTGTTTGTTTGCCACACAGCCTAGACAGTAGTCCTGGCTAGCCTGAAGCTCAGTATGTAACGTAGGCTGCCCTCAAATTAGAAGCAGTCATCCTGTCTTAGCTTCCTGAATACAGAGGTTACAGAGTGAGTCATGGTGCCAGCAGAAACCAACATTTTTATTTAAATTCGAATGTAGCAACATATGGCCAGGCTTCCTATTGGACAATGGCCAAGTTTCCTATTGGATATGTGGCACCTGTAGCCTTGGGTTTTGAACACCAAACTTCCTACAAAGACCCCTCAATTCTACCCATCTGTTAGAATATGGCTTAGAAATGTTCTTTTCTCCTTAGGCCCCCAATCTTTCCCTCATTTGGGCCTGTATTCCCCCAACTACCCTTGCTATTTCTGTTCGGTGTCTGAAGGCTCCCTTCTAGCGATATCCTTTGCCTCAGTGTTTCTAGCACCCACCATGGATTCTGACACCAAACTATCCCTGAATGCCTGTAGAAGGGCTTTTGAAGGCTCCTTTGAAGGAAGCAGAGCCCAGTTATCTTCCTGATTCTCTGTCTTCGAGTGGGACGGGAGCTGTCAGAGATGAGCTCCAAGGGCAAGCTTCAGAGGAAGTTAGTTTTGTTGTTGTTTTGGGGTTGTCTGGGTGTCAACCAGGAAGTGAAACTGAGCAGCTGCAAGTAGGAAACCTACCTGTAAGTGTAGGCCCCAGAGTAAAGGTAAACAGCTAAGTGGGCAGGACAAGCCCAGGCCAGGTGTGACTCTTGGGCCTGGTGGAGTGGTGACCAATCTGAGCTGACTGAGAGGAGGTAGCATTGTCTTCTGCTTGTGACATCCTCACAGACAAGAATCACCTGGTGATGAATCATGAGGCAATCAGAATATATGGACATGCCTTGGTCTGTGGGAGGAGAGGGCTTCAGGCACTGGTCTTTCCCTCTCTGAAGCGCTAGTTTTCCTTAGTTGTCTGTGCTGCACAGAATAGTGCCCCTTCTCAGGGGCATTTTGCAGTAATGTCACATTGTTGATTCGGTTTGTAGACTGTCTAGAGCTCAAGCCTGCCTCCTGACTTCCCAGGCAGGTGCTTTAGCCTTTTTGAGCTTCTGACTTTTCCTTTTCCATCCATCAGATGAAGAGAGTCTCCTGGTGTGGTTCTTTAACCCCAACACTTAAAAGGATGAGGCAGGAGGATAGCAAGTTTGAGTTTAGCTAGAGCTACATAGGGAATTCCAGGCCACATAAGGAGACTTCTCTTTCAAAATAAAGTGTCTTTCATAGATATTTTTTTTTAAGTTTGAGAAAGAAAATATATGAATAGTGCTGCAATTATCATCAGTAATAATTAACCAGAGTCATCACCCGCATATTTCCACCATCAAAGCTTCAGATTTAACATCCAGAGACATTGAAGTAAGTATGTTTTTTTAAAGCTTGAAATAAATTGTTTTATGCCCACAGGGATGATGAGACAGAGGAGGAAGAAGGAGTTTCCAGAAACCTGGATGATCTAATAGACTCTATTAGTAGATGCTCTATAAGTAGAGGCTGTTACTGGCTGATTAGGCAAGGACACTGCTTATCTGAAGTTCTGCAGAGAGTAGCAGCTTCCATATTTTGCACTGTATAGGGACTACTCATTGGAGCACCTGTTTGGGACTTGTTATTTGTGAGTTATTATACTCATAAATGTCATTAGCCCTAGGCCTTGGGACCTCTGATTCTGTCTACTCAGATTTTGGGAAGTCTTTCATCTTAGCTGAATATAGTTAATGTTATAGGATGTTCCATTTTGAAACACCAGCTGCCAGTATTATCTCCCTGTTCCCACCTCACCTATTTTCTTGTATTTGCCTGTGGGGAAAAGAAGAATAGGCCTCGCCTGGGTATAATCCTCAATCACACTGGGTGGTGGTGGTGCATGCCTTTAATCCCAGGACTTGGGAGGCAGGGGCAGGTGGATCTCTGAGTTCAAGTCCAGCCTGGTCTCTACAGCTCAAGTTCAGGAGAGCCAGGGCTACACACAGAAACCTTGTCTTGACAAAAACAACAACAGCACCAAATAAATAAATAGTTACTGGCTTCTGTAGCCTTGGGTCAGGATGAGTCAGGCAGATGCATACTTGTGGTGTTAGAGAACAGCCTGCTGGCCAAGCTGGTGCCAGCTGCAGTGGTCCACAGGGCTAGAGTTGAACGTGGCCTGCATTTCTTTTTGTTTTTTAAACTAACTATTGTGTAAAGGTAGAAGAATGTTGATTAAAATACAAATAAATTATAAGCATTATAGGTTGTAAATATTCATGTATCTAGCATATAATTTAAGAAAAGAAACATCTCTTTAACCTTTGAAACCCCTAAATTCTCTCTATGACTCTCCTGATGAGACCAGATCCTTTAAGTGACATTTTATTTCTGAATGTCTGAGACTCGAGGGGGAAAGGGCCTTGTCAGAAGTTTCTGTTCTTCTGTGTGGTCCCACAGATTGGATAAGCCGTCCAGTGAATGTCTGGGGAACTTGACTCCATCTGACCTAGCAGGTCTGATGAAAGGTGTAGGCCTTGGTCATCTCTGACACCTCGTGGTGCCTGGAACAAGCTGTCCTGTGCCTCAGGTCCCCAGGTCCATGTGCTCTGGCATAGAGCTTTAATCTCCCAGCCTTCCAGCCAGCAAGAGTGAGTAGCAGTTCCCTGTTTCTGCAAAGGTCACCGCTGGCCTGAATCCAGCTGGATGCTAGTGAAGGTTTTCCAAGCACATTGAAAAGTCTCTTTGTAGCCCAGAGGACACATTCGTAGCTTTTTTCATTTTTGTACTCAGTCTCTTTCCTGTCACCCTTCAGAGCCTCTGTCTCTACTGAGTCACAGAACCAGAAACCACTTGGGCTACCAGGCCCCACAAAGTTTTATTCTAGTAATAATACATGTTCTTTTTCAGCCAAGGTATTTATAGAGGTTGAGAAAGAAGCACTGAGAACTGAAATACAGTGGAGGAGTAAGCAGCTCTGCTCCCTTTCTTCAATTTGGAATGCTGATTGATGAGAACAGTGTGATAATACACCGTGTAAACATAGCTTACCCTGGGCTCCCTACCCCGAGAGAGAGGAAGAGGCATAGGCCCCCTGGCAGGTCTCATGAGACCCGAGCCAGGGCTTTGGCCTCTCAGTGTTCACCATCCAGGATGATGGAAATATCAAATCAGAAAAGGCAACATTTCAGGCCTCTAGGCTAGTGACCAAATTATGGAGTTTCCAAGACCACTAACATTTGAAAAATGGTTTGTATTTTGGTGATTGATGAAACAATCAACTACCAGTATTTGTCCCCATTTTAAATGACTTGTGTTGTTTGAGACTAGGTTTCTCTGTGTAGCTCTGGCTATCCTGGAACTCACTGTGTAGACCAGGCTGGCCTCAAACTTCAGAGTTCCACCTGCCTCTGCCTCCTGAGTGCTGGGGCTAAAGGGGTGCACAGCCACACCCAGCTAGAATGTCTTTAAACAACGATAATAACAAAAGAAGGATTCTTATCCTTCTCTATAAAGAATGAACTATAGCTGGGCACGCTAGTGTATATTTGAAAGGTGGAGGCAGAAGGATCAGGAATTTAAGGTCATCCTATCCTAGGCTACATATCAAGTTGAAGGCCAGCCTGGGCTATATGAGTCCCTGCTTCAAAAAACAAAACCAAACAAATTAGTGAACTATATGTTGCCAACATTTAGCTTTAAAAATAACCTCAAGGGGCCTGGCAGTGGTGGCACACGCCTTTAATCCCAGCATTCAGGAGCAGAAGCAGGTGAATCTCAGTGAGTTTGAGGTCAGCCTGGTCTACAAGACCTAGTTCCAGGACAGCTAGGGTTACACAGAGAAAACCTGTCTCCAAAAAAACAAAAATCAAACAAACCTCAATGGGGCTGGAGAGATGATTCAGAGGGTAAGAGCACTGCCTGTTCTTTGAAAGGTCCTGAGTTCAATTCCCAGCAACCACATGGTGGCTCACAACCATCTGTAATGAGATCTGGTGCCCTCTTCTGGTATGCAGGGATACATGCAGGCAGAACATTGTATAAATGAAAAAAAAAAAAAGAAATTGTAACCATAACCTCAAACTGCTTTGTCCTATTAGTCTACACATTAATGCTGATTCTATGGCAGACTGTCAGGAGTACATATTCAGTTACCCAGGAAACTTGCAAAACCTCTGCCTGGGCTGTACCCTAGACAAGCTAATTTCATCCTGGTGGGGCTCTCCTGTTATTTGCAGTCCCCTTCCAGTGTATGAGTCCAGCATAGTGTTTCTACCCACTGACTGTAGAACTGAGAGTGACCTGGGATTGCCTTCATTTTGTAAATCTCCAATTTTCTTGGCATGGTGGAGCACACCATTAGTCTCAGAACTTGGAAGGCAGAGGTAGGCTGATCTCTGATTCAATCCAGCCACGGTAAAACTTGAGGGGCCCGATAGCCCAAGTAATTCTGTGATCCCTGTCAGAGACAGGCTATCCAGGGCTACAAAGTGAGACCTTATCCTAAAAGAAAAAAAAAAAAAAACTAGTTTCCTGTGAGTCTGCATTGGAGAAGAAGTAGGAACAACACTTCGATAAGTGCCTACTAGGAACCAGGCCCAATGCAGATGATTATTTTTTTATGTTGTTTAAAATACTTAATTTAAAACATTTATTTATATTTAAAATATAGTAAAGTATAAAGAAAAATAACAGTGATATCTTCTACTGTCAGATGATGCCTATCAAAAGAAAACCAAGTGAGCACCCTGAGATCATCACTCCCGACAATGTCCATATCATAAGTTCAGAACCTGTGAATTTGTTCTGTTTTATAGCAAAAGAGATTTTACATTAGTGATTGTTAGGTGAGGTTTTCCTGAGTTATGTAGGTAGTTATTATAAAGATATCTCAAAGAAGAAAGGTGAAGAAGGCTAGAGAGTATGAAAGCTGTTCAACTGTCTGTGACCTAAAGCTGCTCTAACAAAGTCTACTAAACAGAACAGCAGATAACCAAGCATGGAAGAAGGAGGACAAAGAGGCAAGAGCAGTAGCCTCTGAGATGGATTGGGTCTTCCAGTGCCGTAAGCTGTAAGGGAGTTATGACCTAAAGATTCCAGCCCCCAACAAGCTGGAAAAGGCAAGCAAGTAGATTCCTCCCCAAGAGAATCCAGAAGGAACACAGTTCTGCCCAGGCCTTGAGTGTAGCCAGAAGACCCACTTCGGACTTCTGACCCAAGATATGTGTGGTGGTAAATTATATTTTTTTAATGCTGATATGGGAATTGGCTATAGCAGAAGTAGGAAACTCATACAGTAATAAATACAGTGTTCAGTTTTTTGTTTGTGTGTGTATACACACACACACACACACACACACACACACACACACACACACACACACACACATATATATATATATACCCTTTGATTTGTGTGTGTGGTTTGTGTTTTGAGACAGTTTTTTACTTACGTAGCCATTCTCCCTCCTCAGTCTCCCTCAGGTGCTGTGAGACAGGTATTTGTCACCAAATATGACTTTTACATGTCTCATTTAATCTACATAACAGGCATTTTAGCCCCATTTTAGAGATGAGGTAGCTAAGACTTACAGAAACTAATGACAGATGAATTTTGTTGTGGTGGTTTTGTTTTTTGTTTTGATAGGGGCTCGTGTACCCAGGCTGGCCTGGGTTTGTAACCAAAGCTGTCCTCAAACAACTTTTCTTTCTGAACTCCCCAACTCCCTGTGTACTGGGATTATAGGCATGGGCCATAACACTTTGCTTGCTTGCCTGTCCAAGCTCTGGAATAGTGCTCCTCCCAGAGGGTCTGAGCTCTCCTTCTGGAGCAAGGAGTAATGTGAGAAAGAAGAGCGTTGAGAAGGGGTTTGTGGGCTGAGGAATTGACTCAGTGCTTAAGAGCACTTGTTCATTTCACAGCACACACATGGTGGGCCACAACTGTGGTAACCCCAGTTCCAGGGAATCCACTGTCGTTGACCTCCATGGGCACCAGGCACACACGGTACACAGGCCTGTGTGCAAACAAAACGCTCATATACATAAAATAAATTAGTTTTGAAATGTGGCCTCTTATGGCATGCACCCAACATTTGGGAGATAGAAGCAGGAGTATCTGGGGCTCAAGGTCATCCTTAGCTAGCTTGAGGCCAGCCTGTGCTACATGAGATCTTGCTCTGAGAGCCTGGGGAGGGAGAGAGATTTGTAAGTCGTCTGCGTAAGAGTGAGGAGGGTCATTTAAAGAGCAATACACGCATATGAGACAACACATTTTCACCCTGTGTGGGCTATGGCACCCTGCAGACCCACTGTGGAACCCAGTCATGCTGGCTCACGCCCCATTCTCATCCATGAGACATCATGGCCCTGTAAGCGATGAGGCTGGAGAGTAGGATACCAGTGTCTTCATGAAATGGCCTCACTGTTATGCCTGCAAGCATTCGTGGGATTGCTGATTGTGGCTAGTTTTTAGGCAGACAAGCTTGCGGGAGAAAAGCCTCTAAATGTAGATTCACAGCAGTTATGGGTGTGGAGAGCCATTGACCAGGGTCTGAAGTTTGCCTCCCAACACACAGTGTTTGTGGGTGCTCTACCTTTGAGCCATGAGAGCTGCTTCCTGTGCTGTGTAGCTATCACAGCGAAAGAGGGGTCAGAGAAAGAGTGTTGGGCTAACTGGCTGTCTGTTTTCCAGTCCTGCGGAACATCTTCGTCCTCACCAGCATCATCATCGTCTGCTCTCTTCTCTTCCCTGTCCTGTGGCATCTGTGGATTTATGCAGGAAGTGCCAACTCTAACTTCTTTTATGCCATCACACTGACCTTCAACGTTGGCCAGGTAAGAGTTGTGGGCAGCACAGGATCCAGGGTTCATTTTGAGCCTCAGGCTGTCAGCGGAGACCCTGGTTTCCATCCTGTAGTTTTGAATATGCTGCAGGTAGAGCTCCTCTGTCGTTGAACTCACTTGGGTAGAAGGGATAGGAGAGGGATTAGTGTAAACCTGAATCTTTTGTACAAGTATTGAGTGCCATGCTGAGTGTTGCTTCATTGAATCCTTACTAGAGAAAGTGCTATCCGTAGTTTACAAATAGTTTACTGGGGCTCGTCACTCATGGTCAGTGAAGAAACAAATTCAGGTCAGGCCCAACTTCAGAAGCACCCCACTTTTAAAATTGTGTCTTGTTGGCACTATCAGTAGGTACATCAAGTGAAGTGTGGTGAGTAGGTCAAGGGTAAGACAGTGGATTTGGAGGACAGTAGAAGCAAAGGCAGGGAGTTTGGGAATGAGATGGATTGGCTGTTGGTGAACAATAAAACAGCTGTAGCTGTGTCTTATATAGCTCAGTTTGGCTTCCAAGTTACTATGTAGCCAACAGTGACCTTGATCTTCTGATCCTCCTGACCCACCTCCTGAGTTTCTACCATCCCTGACTTTTGCAGGGCTGGGGATAGGTAGAACCCAGGGCTTCCTGGATGCTCAGGAAACATTCTAACAATTGAGCTCCATCCCTAGCCCTTGGTTTTGTCTTGCTTTTTTTTAAAAAAAAAAAAAAAATTATATAATTTTTTAAAATGTGCATTGGTGTTTTTGTTTGCATATATGTTTGCGTGAGGGTGTTGGATTCCCTAGAACTGGAGCCATCATGTGGGTGGTGGGAACTGAACCATGTCCAGGAAGAGCAGCCAGTGCTCTTAGCCACTGAGCCACCTCTCCAGCCCCAAGGCCCTATTGTTTTAAAGGATCTAAGGCTCATTCCTAAAGATCTTGGTTCAACATGTAAAACAAAGTTGTAGGTTTATACTTTTAGCTAGCTCTTTTAGGGGTCTGGAAATCCCTTTGTGGAATCATCTATCCTTCCTGAAGTTCCCTTGTTCAATCTGCCATGTCAGACTGCCCTCATTGTGAGGTCTTGAAAGATCATTTATAGCTTAAGCTTTTGCTAGTGAGCTGGTGTTTCTTGTGTGGATATTTTCATTGAAACCAACCACCTTTGGTGTATGAACAGCAAAAGATCAGCCCTAGTGGCAGTTTCTGATGGTGAATGAGCATGTCCTACAAGGGCAGAAATGTACAGGATTCAATGTAGTGTCTAAAATAACCCGAAAGGCCGTCCTGGCACTTCTGCTTATCAGAAGCTCTTCCTTTTGCATGCATTCCAGGACTTGCATTTGATGATCTTGGACCTGCCTTGGCCTATAGGGAGGTTGTCAAACTCCAAAGAAATAGTCCTCAACCTGTTGTCTTGACTCTAGTTTTGCTCAAGAAATGAAATTGGTAGTGTTAATGAGGCATCTGTGGGATGCTGCCTCTTTGATAAGAAGGTCTCTTAATACCAGGGAGCTGTTTGCAACTCATAAGGTACTATCAAAAGCAAGAGAAAATTATTGGAAAAGAGGGGTTGGGTTGAACTGCAGATCAAAGGCAGTAGGATCAAGTATATTGGTAGTCTTGGCATCATTTCTTACCTTTAAAAGTTTGGATTTTTTTTTTTTTTTTAGTTCTTTTATTATTACTGTGTGTGTGAAGACTTGCTCTAAGAGATCAGAAGAGAGCATCAGATTTCTTAGAGCTGTAGTTACAGGTGGTTGTGAGCCATCAAATATGCCTCCTGAGACCCAAACTTTGGTCTCTGCAAGAACACAAAGCACTTTTAACCACTGAGCCATTTTTCCAGCGTTTCCTCTCCCAATCTTGTGTTTTGAGAAAGGTCTCTCACTAGCACTTGGGGCTTGTTGATTAACCTAGGCTGGCCAGCTAGTAAGTTCCATGGATCCTTCCATCTCTATCTACCTCTCCAGCTTTGAGAGTCTAGCTTTTTATGTGGGTGGTGGAAATCAAACTTATGTTTTCATGTGTGCATGTGAAGTACTTTATTGGTTGAGGTATCTCCCCAGCTCCATCATTTCATAACTCTTATTTATTTATTTTTATTTTATGTGTTTGAGTGTTTTAACCTCCTTCCTGTATGTATACTATGTGTGTTCCTGGTGCCTGTGAAGGCAATAAAAAAGTATAGACTTCCCTATAATTGGAGTTATAGATGTTATAAGTCACCATGAGAGTGCTGAATTGAAACAGTCCTCTGGAAGAATAGCCAGAGCTCTTAATTGAAGAGCTATCTTTGTAGCCCCCATTTCTTGCCTTTTAAAAAACATTTTGAAAACATTTTAATCTCTTAAGTAATAAATAATTTATTGTTGTCATGGAAAAGAAGTCAAACAAAGAATGTGGAATGAAAAGTAAAGGTTCAATATTAGGACTGTAGTTTAGCAGTAGTATGCTTAGCAACAGGCTTGAAGCCCTATGTTAAATCCCCACTGGAGATGTGAGGGTGGGTTGGTGGCATATGGCTTTAAGTATGGCACTGAGGTTGTAGAAGCAAGAATTCAATGCAGCTTTCCTGGCCTGGTAGAGCCATCTCAAAACAAACACAAACAAGAACAAACAAACAAATACAAGTCTTTATTAGGATCTGAGAATGTAGTCAGTATACAGTGTTGGTCTAGCAGTCTTTGCTTTTATGTGGGGAGAGTGTGCATACATGTGCTTGTGGGTAGGGAGACCAGAAATTGATATTGGGTGTCTTCTTCAGTTCCCCTTCACTTTAGTTTTTGAGACAGCATCTCTCCATGAACCTGGTACTTGCCAGTTCAGCTAGACAGGTTACCCAACAAGCTCTAGGGATCCTGTCTTTGCCCTCCCGGTACTGTGATTAGAGGTGTGTGTTGCTACACGTTGCTTTTTAATGTAGTTACTAAGGATTGAACTCAGGTTTTTATGCTTGCACTTTACCAGCTGAGCTGTCCTCTACCCTTTTTTGGAGACAGTGTGTCCCCTTCTTAGGCTGGCCTGCACTACTATAGAATATAACCTGTGGTAGCCTCCAGCTTGTGGAGACCCTTCCGCCTTAGCCTTACAGGTGTGTGTCACCATACTCATCTTTATCTAGCATTCTTTTTCTTTCTTTTTTCCTTTGTTGTTGTTTCTCAAGGCAGGATTTCTCTGTGTAGCCCTGGTTGTCCTCAAACTCAAACTCGAACTCAAAGAGATCTGCCTGCCTCTGCCTCCCAAGTGCTGGGATTAACAACATGCTCCACCACGGATAGTTTGTCTAGCATTCTTAAGACCCCTGGGTTTGATCCAGCACTAGCAATGGTCATTTGGTCCTGTGTTTAGTCTGGTTTGTGTCTTTTAGGCTGATATATTTACAGGCAGCTATGAGGACATGTACACAAGGACACGTGTTTGTTTGAGTCAAAAAACATCCTAATCTACAACTTGGTATTTTCACATAACTCACCTTGAGATAAAATTTTTTAAAATACATTTTTTTTTCAAACTGAGTCTTATTGGGTGTGTTGCCACACACCTTTAATCCCAGCACTTGAGAGGCAGAGATAAAGCTAGCCTGGTCTATAATTGAGAGTTCCAGGACAGCTAGAGCTACATAGTAAGACCCTGTCTCAAAACAAACACCAACAACAAAAGTCAGATATGGTAGGTAGTGAACACATTTAATCCTAGAACTTAAGAGGCAGAGGCAGGTGGATCTCTATAAATTTGAAGCCAGTCTGGTCTACAAAGCTAGTTGCAGTATAGCCAGAGGTATTATATACAGACATAGGGACATTTTATCTCAAGAAAAACAAAAAACAAAACAAAACAAAACCCAACAACAAAAATGGTGGGGGGGGGGGGAGAGAAAGAAAGAAAGGAAGGAAGGAAGAAAGAAAGAAAAAACGGCCTGGTGGTGACACATGCACTTGAGAGACAGAAGCAGGTAGATCTCTGATTTTTGAGGTCAGTGTGGCCTACAGAGTAAGTTCTAGGACAGCCAGGGCTACACAGAAAAACCCTGTCTCAAACAAAACCAAACAACCAACCAAAACTAAACAAACAGGGTATAGGAGAGATGGCTCAGCCGTTAAGAGCACTGGTTACTCTTTCAAAAGACTTGAGTTTGATTACCAGCATCCAGTACTGTGTCTAACTCCAGTTCTAGGGGATCTAATGCCCTTGTCTGCCTTATGTAGACACCATACATGTAGGCAAATTACACATATGCCCAAATGCATAAAATAATAATAATTAAAAAAAAAAATCAAGGATGGCTTGAGATATGGCTCAGAGGTTAAGAGCATAGGCTGCTCTTCCAGAGGTTCTCAGTTCAATTCCCCACAACCACATGGTGGCTCACAACCATGTGTAATGAGATCTGGTGTTTTCTTCTGGCCTGCAGGAATACATGCAGACAGAACACTGAATATATAATAAATAAATCTTAAAAAACAAACAAAAACAAAACAATTAAACAGGCTTTCATGTAATCAAGACTGGCTTCAAACTTGCTATGTACTTGAAGATGACCTTGAACTACTCAACCTTCTTGATCTACTTCCTGAATGTTGGAATTATATGCATGTGCCTATTTTTATGTCATGCTGAGGACTGAACCCAGGTTTCTTGCATGCTAAACAAGCACTGCCAACTGGGATTCATCCTCAGCCTCTTCAGATAAATGTTTGTAGCAACCCCTTTCGTGTTCCTTGGGTGGGAGGCACTGTGATTTATTTGACTAGGTAGCCCTTTGCTGTTGGGATTTGAAGGTGCTTCTGGTTAGTTCGGTACTTGTAATGGGAGAGTCTTTTTTTTTTTTTTTTTTTTATTTTCCCACATGATTCATATATGTGTAACAGTGCTTTTAGAATAGATTTTAAGTGGTCAGATATGCAGAATGAGAAGGTATGTGGATGTTCTATTTTTGGAAGATATTACCAAGTTGCTATTCACATTGTGCCTGCCAGCAAAGGTCCAGATAACCCCTTAAGCTGGTGTGCTATTAGGCATACCTGTCATTGGCTCCCTTGGGTTAAATGTTTTTGGAAGTTGTTGGCCTTGAGTTTTGCTGCTGCTGCCACCGAGCCACCACCACTGCCAGCTCAGTAAGAGAATGTATCAGGCAGGAATATTTGTTTACTAGGCTGTCACTCTAATCATATAATTTATTGTTCTGAGCTGAGTATGGTGACATATAATTGTATTCTAATATTTTGGTGGCTGAGGTATGAGAATTGCCTTGAATTCAAGCCTAGCCTACTCTGTATAGGAAGACTTTGTCTAAAAGAATAAAAAATAAAAAAAAAAAAAAAAAAGGTTATTAACCTGGATTGTTGACTAAAGAAAAGAGCCCCTCACCAGGAAGAGTATACTGCCCACGTCCCTGGGCCTTGGATCCAAAGTGTAGATATAGGACATTTTAGAGTTTGGGGCTACCTTGAGCCTCTCATGAAGTTCTCCTGTTTTGTATTACTACTATTATTATTATTACTGTTACTATTTTGGGTTTTTGAGACAGGGTTTCTATGTGTAGCCCTTGCTGTCCTGGAACTCACTCTGTAGACCAGCTGGCCTCAAAACCAGAGATCCACCTGCCTCTGCTTCGTGAGTGCTAGGATTAAAGGCGTATGCCACCATTCTAGGCGTATTTATTATTGTGAGTATGTGTATGACCTGTGGTACATGTGTGCCATGACAAGTTTGTGGAGGTTAGAGGGCAGCTTTTAGTAGTTGGCTCTCTCTTTTTGTCTTTTCATATTCTGGAGCTTAAATTCAGGTCACCAGCCTTACACAGTAAGTGCTTTACTTGCCAAGCCATCCGACTATCTTTTAGCTAGCTCTTTCTTGGCCTCCCTATGCATTTCCTTCCCAGCTGTGCTGTCTACTTCCTTTTAGACCATGAATTCTTGAAGGCAAGAGTGTACTCCTTCCCCTTATAGGGTTCCCAACTGCCAAGTCAGTGAGAGGCACAGAGCAATTGCTTAGAAAAGTATTTAAGTGAGTGAGTGAATAAATGAACAAACCAAAGGCAGCCAAAGAAAACGTCGTGATTTGTGGCCAGATGTGCATAGTTGGTATAGTTGGTGAGGGAATCCAGTAATAACAAGATGACTTTCCTGTTGAGAGGCAGAAGGCCAGAGGGGCTAAGAGTAGTAACTGGGACCTTTATACTTGGAAAGCAAGAAGGAAGGGGGAGCTGGGTGATACCTGAAGTGGCTGATACCTGTAATCCCAGCATTTGGAAGGCTGAGACCAGAGGTCCCTTGGTTCCAAATCAGCTGGAGCTTCATGGGAGAAGTAAAGCTAGCTATATATTTCAAGATCTTACCTCAGGGAAGGAAAAAGTGAGGTGGACAGGAGGAGGATGTGAAGGTATGGGAGGAAAGAAAGGTGGAGGTGAAATCACACATCTGACTGAGGTCAATTAGCAGCTGTCTCCATCCTTTTCTTCTGTCCAAATCTGGCCTCTTTGTGTCCTCCACAGCCAAGCCCAGTCCTGCTTGTGTATTGCATTTCTATTAAGGTATCAGACATTTTGGAACATATGCTCATTCCACAGCCTGTTCATAATACCTTTCTAGCAGGGAAAGGTATTTTCCTGTAGCCTCCTCCTTCTCTACCTGGTACAAGCAGATAAGAGCTGTTCTGTATGCCAGATGGCCACAAATTCCAGATAGGTGACCAGAACCCAGGCCTTCATTGTCAAAATCAGCTTTATTTATGTAGACTGCATAGAACAACTTGACTTACTGAGTTTTGTTAAAGTCCTGCTCTGTTCTTGTTGAAAGTATCATGCCCTATTACAGAATGAATATGTTATAGATTATTAGTTATCCCAGCAGGTACTTCAGTGACTAAGGCTCAGTTCTTTCTCTTGTGGGCCATTAAATATTTTTCATCATGTGGTAAGTACACAATGTTTGGTAATTACCATTGCCTCAGAGTCAGTAACAGGAAATGACAGTAGTAAACCATCTAATGAGGCATGTGTGCTTGTGTGTGTATGTGATTGAATGTGAGAGAGAAGATTGGAATCTACTGGTTGATTGCTTGAGGTCTCCTCCAACTGTCTCACGGTGACCTTCAGCAGGTGATTTAACTTCTTTAGGTTACAGTTTTTAGTCTCAGATTTCAGGGTGGTAATTCCCACTTCATAGGGTATTTAGAGAATTTGATATAACCTGTGGGTCCTATTATTGCCATCAATCACATGCTGGCATGTGAAATGTGAAGAATAGTGTGCTCTTTAGATACACACAGCAAACTTCTAGGGCAGTATTCAGTTCATAAATGATGATACACAGAGAGAGACAGTCTCTTTTTTCCTTCCCTATATAAATTTTTGGACAGGGTCTCATGTACCCAGCCCTTATCTCCAGCTTTCTATGTATCTGAAGCTGGCCTTGAACTATCTTCCTGCCTCTACCTCCCAAATGCTGGGATTGTAGGTATAACAAATTGATCAGTGATTTATGTGTACACACACACACACACACACACACACACACACACACACACACACACACGTACATGAATCTGTCTTTTCTAAAAGTGTCCCAGTCACCCTAAATAAATTTAAGAACAGAGAACAGAGGGAATCTTACGTTACAATTATAATTAATTGTGGCTAATGCTTAAGGAAAGTTTACAAAGAGCTGACCCCATGTAATCTGAATTGTGTGCTTGCTCAGCTTTCTGAGGTGTTCTCCATGTGTTTACAAGTATCATGTACTCATGGAGAGAGAGTGTGTGTGTGTGTGTGTGTGTGTGTGTGTGTGTGTGTGTGTGCGCGCGTGTGTGCATGTACGCAAGTACTTGTTATGATAGAAGTATCTTCTACTTTCTTTTAAGGAAACATTTTAATAATCTTCCTTTGCTTATATATGAGGGAGCTTCCTATTTGTTTAAGTCCTGAAAGAGAGATCTCATCATGCTCCACACATATAACTACTGCTCTCTACAGCCCTTTAGATGAATGAGCCATAACTGTCCTTTCAAGGAACCCACAGTCTGGGAGAGAATGCAAAATAAATAAGCAGAGCAAAACAGTGTGATGGGGTCACTGTGTGGCTGGGAGCATGGAGCCAGGACTGTGCCTGCTTCTTGGAGAAAGTGGTTTCTAAATACAGTTCTGGGGAACACACAGAATCCTGCTGGGTACTAGGAGGAATGGGGGGAAAGAAAGGGAGGGAGGGAAACCCAAGAAAGAGTGTAATGCTGTGTGCTGTTGGTGGTTGTGTCGCTCTGGCTACGCTTTGTGACAAAAAAGTGAGAACATTCCAGGGTCATAGTGGTCAGACTACTCAGCCCTTGGGGATGTCATTATGCTGAGGTTCAGGCTGAGCCATTACTTTTCAACCAAGGATAAATGTGATTGGATTCAGACTGCACACTGTGTGCTGCCAGGAAAAGAAGAGGTTGCGAATTGGAGCCCTAGTGTGGAGGAGGCTGCTGTAATTTGGTGAGAGGCTGCGCTCTTGGTTTCTTTACCTGGAAGGTGGCCATGGACTCAGTATGTTGCTGAACAAGAATGCTTATGCTTTTGACAATTGAAAGGGCCAGGTGAATACAATTGCTACTTTGGCACCAGTCTACAGTCCTACGTGGTAACATTGACCTGAAGCCCCATGATTTCCCTGTCTTTTTCTGTTTTTATTTTATTTATGTTTTTTGAGACAGCATCTCTTTCTTGTAGCTCCTGCTGGCCTCAAACTTACTTAGTGGTTGAGAATGGCTTGAGTTTCTGATCTTCCCACTTCCACCTCTCAAGTGCAGGGATTGCAGACCTGTGGCATTTCCCTGCTGTTTGGGATCTTTAGAGTTGGAAGGTGAAGCTCTGTTTACTGTCCCCTCCCTTGCAGGGTCTGTTTGGCCTGAGTGGGTAGACCAGAGCTCCACAGTCAGCTGCCAGCCTCCTCTGGCTTGTACTTGCCTAGACTCCAGGCAGGTGGCCAAGGAAGCAGCACTTTGTCAACTATGGCAACCAGTTGAAGTCCTTGAGAGTGTCGGTGTCCCCAGCAGAAGGAAGAGGCCTAGGGAGTGGAGACATGCTCAGGTGGTCACACTGTTTCCAGGAGTCTGTAGTCAAGAGGCTCTGATTGGTCACGGTGGATAACCCAGTCGGCCCTGAAGTCTCAAACTTACTTTGCCTTTCCCAAGAAGAATCTGGTAGAGTGGCAGCTGTGATGTGGGGAGCACAGCCTCCCTCCCAGGGTACATGTTAGGGCATGCATTATCAGATAGCCTTGCCAGAGCCAAGCCTAAGAGGTGTAGGGTGATAGAACTCAGATTTTTGGATGTAGACAGGTAGGGCTGATGATATAGCCTGACTTTTCACTCATACCCATGTGATCCTGGCTTAAAATGGGCCCCAGCCCGGGAGTTAAGTCCTTAAAGGCCTGGCCAGGTGCTTAGAAGATATTTTTCTCTGTCACATTGGCACTGAAGCATGTCTCATTTCATTTTTTATTTATTCTTTCCACTGTGACCCTGACTACCTCATGAAGTCTCTACCACAGAGCAGAGAAGATCAGCCCTGAGGCCTTTATGATTGCCAAGGAGAGGAATGAAGTCTCACCAAGTCATACCAAAAGTCTAAGGGCCAACACATGCACTCAGAAAATGAGCCTAAGGCTCCAGAGCTGGAGCAGATGCCACCCATTGGGATCATATAACTGAGCATGGGGTTGTTATGGGGGCAGGGAGGGTAGTGAGGCTTCTGTCAGTGTATGCAGGCGTGAGAGCTCTGAAGATACCTCAGGAAGCAGGCAGGTGTGTTACAGAGGTTTATGCCTGCAGTCTGAGCATCCATCCAGGTGCCTGAAGCAGGTAGATCACACTGAGTTCAAGCCAGTCTGGTCTGCATAATTGAGGTCCAGGCAGCCTGTGCTATAAAGTGAGATCATCTCAAAATGAAAAAACAAACAACAAAAAGAGATCCTTCAGGGGCCAAGAAGTTAGATAAGGGAGACACCCCCCTCCCCAAGCCCTGTACCCCTCTAATGAGTTCCTGTGTTGGTGCCCGGTGTGGTGGCGCTTTCCTTTAATCCTAGCACTCTGGAGGCAGAAGCAGGTGGTTCAAGGGATACTGGTCTATACAGTGAGTTCTAAGCCAGAGCCACATAGGGAGACCTTGTCCCTAAACAAAAACTAAACCCAACAAAAAAATGGCTGTGTTGGGGATAAAAGGAGCCCTAAAGGAAGTCTGGGAGTGTGGAAATACAGCACAAGGGAGAGTGGGTGATCAGCCACAACAAGCAGGGCAGCTTCCAAAATCAGGCCCCGAGCTCTGAAGGCTTGGGCCCCAAACCCTAGGTAGGGACTAGTGAAGACCACTGTTTGCTCTTGGTTTATACATGAGGAAAATGAAATTTAAGGAACAGGAAGTCAGTTACTAACATGTCCATGCTTTTGTTACCTCCTGCTTAACATTCCACTGCTCAGAATAGGCAAAGGGACTGTGGGTTTGCAGCTGTTGAGCAGCTTGATTCCTAGGGCCTCTGGGAAATCCCTTCTTGCAGTCTTAATGGAACGTTCCAGGCTCAGGCTTCCCTCTGAAAGAGCCAAGCTCCGGGCTAGCATTCCATCCTTTCCCTGTAACCATGGATTCTGTGCAAACCAGAGTACACTCAAGATTGTGTGTCCAAATGACCATGGCCCTTTTCTACACTTTATTATGCAAATATTGACACATTGACACTCACTCATATACCCACTACAAAAACCCTATCAATAACATTCTGCAGTACTTGCTTGGTTACAGAATACATCCCGTAAGCCATCTTTTCTTTCATTGCTTTTTGGGGCTTTTTACTTAACTATTTTGGGTTTTTTTGATCAGGGTCTTATGCAGACTGGGTACCTCTGAGGTGCTTTAACAACATGCCCTGTTTTGTTTGTTTGTTTTAACATTTTGAGCTTGTGGAGGTGGATCATGCACGAGCCACAGCTTGCATGTTGTCAGAGGACAACTTTCAGGAGTCACTTCTCTCCTGCCATCATGTGGGTTCTGCAGTTAGCTCAAGCCATCAGGCTTGACAGCAGATGCCTTGCCCTTCTCACCCATCTCACCAGCTCCTCCTGGACTGTTTATAAATTTATTTCAAGTTGAAATGCAAGCATCAGTACATCTCCTGCTAACATAGTTGACATTTAGGGTCTTACCCTGTCTCAAATCAAAACCAAAACCCAAAACCCCTAAACAAACAAACAAAACCCCAACAGAAAAAAAAAAAGGAGCACATTTTGTTTTCTCTAGATAAACCTTTTATTGTGGAATTGTCTTGGAACCTTAGAAGGCTGCAGAGATAGTAGAGAGAAGTCCTGTGTTCTCAATCGTTATTCTGTGTTGTGAACATCTTATACAGAACTTCTGTTAAGCTAAGAACCCACCCTAGGACATTACCATTAACTGAATGGTAATGGTTCTTTCAGGACCAACCTAGAAGACCATGTTATACTTGGCTGTGTCTGCTTAGTGTTCTCTGCTCTGCATCTCTTGTCTTTATTTTTCATGACCTTGACGGGTTTAAGGGACACTTGGCAGGTCCCCTAAATTAGGCTTGTCTTGATGTTTGTCATTAGACTGAGACTTGTTCTTTTTGTTTTTAAAGAATCCCCAGGGGCTAAAGAGATGGTTCAGCAATTAAGAACATTTGTTGCTCTTGCAGACAACCTGAGTTAACTCCTACATGGTGACTTACAATCTTCCACAACCCCAATAGACACACATATGGTGCACATACATGCATGCAGGCAAAAATGTAGGGTAAAATTAATATAAAGGGAAAAATTTTAAAAACTGTAAAAAGGAGAAAGAATCCCCAGAACAAGCTCCCTTTTCATTATCCATTCAGAATGTGCCAGCCATGTTATTTCAAACTAATGTTAAATGTATGTCACATTTAGTTTTGGGGTTGTTTTGAAACACAGTCTCACTGTATCGCACACTGACCTGGAACTCACAGTTATCAGCCATGTATGTATACTGCTTTTAATCCCAGCACTCAGAGGCAGGGTTATCTCTGTGAACTTGAGGCCAGCCTAGACCACATAGAGTTCCAGGACAGGGAGGGCTACACAGACCGTTTCAAAAAACAAAACAATACTTTTATTAATCCTCCAGCCTCCCCTTCCAAGTGCTGGGATTACAAGTATGTGCAACCATGTCTGGCCTGAATTTTTATTTTTAATCCAAGTAATACATGAATTTGGTGCTAAGAATTAAGGTTTATAAGAATAGCTCTTGAGCTCCTCCTGTGGTAGGAGGTGCTTCTCTGTGATCCCAGCACTTGAGAGGTAGGAGCAAGAGGATTGCGTTCAAGGTCATCTTCTGCCACATACCAAGTTTGAGTTACTCTGGGCGCTGCAGATCCTGTTTCTAAAAGAGACTGAATAACAAAAAAAGTATAGCTCCTCTTAAGGTCCTACAGTTATTTCTTCAGGTCATGTCCTTCTGAATAATGAGTGTGTTTAATATTTGTATATTTCTTCCCACATACATTAACTGAATCCTATAATTGCCAATATTATATTATTGGTTGAGACAGGGTTTCTCTGTATAGCCTGGTGGATGTACTGGAACTCGCTCTGTAGACCAGGCTGGACTTGAACTCAAAAAAGATCTGACTGCTTCTGCCTCCCAAGCACTGGAATTAAAGGTGTGAGCCATCACCACCCAGCTATTGCCAACATTAATAACTTGCAAAAGACAAACAAAAGTGTTATTTCCAGATGTGGTGCAACATAATAACCTCGTTTCATCTGCCTTCCCTTGACCTAGCCAGCTCATCACTGTGGGATGAGTTGTGAATTCTGAATTTGCAATTGCCTCTCACCTACCCTGGCACTGGGACTGGGTTTCCCTTTCCCAGACAGAACATCTAGGGGTCTGGGTGGGAAAACCCCAGGGCTTAAGCTCAGTAACTGCTGCTAGGACCAGGCTGGCCAAGGGCTGCCTGGTTGCTTGCTGATATGCTACATAGCCCTATGTTCTTTTTGTGGACTAGGCCCATGGCACATCACACACTTTAGGATGCATGCGCAATAGTCCGGATCTATGCCCTTGGTCCAACTAGTTGAATGCCTCACACTTCAATTTTTCTATTGGCAAAATAAATTATCAGCCTTCCAGTTAGATAATAGCGGGTATGTGTCCAATTGAGTATCAATGCTGTTGGTCCTCCAAGGACTTCTTAGCTGCTTTTCTACCTTCAGAAAAATGTATAGCTGCCCAGGACAGGGCTCTGGAGACCTGGACCCCTGATCTGCCCCAAGACTCTCACTGAATGTCTGCCACATTCTAGGCCTGTCTCCCCAATTGAGCGAAGAGGTGGTTGCTGCGGGTACCCTGAGAGCCTCTAAACTTCTGAGAATGGTGGGGTCTGTAGTGGCATGCTTGCCTGCCTGCCTTTGGTGAGGTAGCCACTTCCATGTCAGCTCTAGTTACTCCAGTCTTGGGCATGTTGGGCTAAACAGAGTTGTAGAGTTTGGGATCAAGTGTGCAAGTGAGAAAATTCTGTTCCACTCTGAGGCTTCATTTAGGGTGAGAATGAACTGAGATGCTCGGCCCCTTTGGATTTTGTGGTCAGACTAAGCTGTGGCAGGCCAGTGCCACTGTGGTGGGAGCACTCAGAGTCCATCCTTAGCAGAAGCAGAAGTAGTAGTTTGTCAGCAGAGAGGTTAAGGGGCTGGGACCTAACAGTGAGTCTGCAACAGAGCTGAAGAGCAGGTACATACTGACAGATGAAAATGTTCCAGGCAGAGGAAACAGCAAAGACCTGTGGTTAGGGAGGTAGTACAGGGAAGGGATGTGACATGTAGGGACCAGGTGCAAGGCCATGAAGCTCTAAGACTCTGAAGCACGAGAAGCCTTTGGGAGAACTCAAGTAGTAGCATGATCAGGTTTGTGGTTTGAAAAGCTCCCTCTGGCTGCCTGGCACAGGAGAAGGCTTGAAAGCAGGGACTCCTGGGAAGCTGTTTTGGTACTATTTAAATGACAACAGTGACTTTGATGGGGGATTGTTACAAGGATGGGTGAACTGTGTATTTTCAAGGTAGATTTCTGGGATGTATGTATGGGAGAAATAGTAGGTAATTCTGTCCTGAGCCCCTGGACAGGGAAGGTTTGACAAGGGAGGCAGATGGGGAATGCCTGTGGGAAGAGACAGGTGCATGCAGAAGGTAAAATACAGGCAGCTGCCAGATGACCAGTAAGCTCTTTCAGGGCTAGGTATGTGCCAAGAGGGAAGGAGGTCCCTGGGCAGGCTTATAGGTTGGGCTCTGATGAGAGATGCCAGGCAGGAACTGTTTCATAGTACATGTCTAACCCCACAAAGGGCCTTATTCACTAAGGTGCCCCATGGCGTCTCATTTTCTCTTCCCTGCCAGATCCTGCTCATCTCTGACTACTTCTATGCCTTCCTGCGACGGGAGTATTACCTCACACACGGTCTCTATTTGACTGCCAAGGATGGCACAGAGGCTATGCTTGTGCTCAAGTAGCCCTGGCTGGCACAGAACTGCATGGACAAGAGGGGGAAGGGCCAGAAGCCAGGCCAGGCCCCTCATCCAGAGTTGCCAGCAGGCAAGTCCACAGGCCGAAGAGATTCAAATCCAGGGTTACAAATCTCTGGTACCAAAGGGGACTCATAGCTGGCCACTAGGCCCATGGGGAGACGTTTGCAGCACCCCAGTTGGACCTCCCACTTTGGGACTCTGCACAGGAAGGAAGGAAGGAAGGAAGGGGGAAGCTGTGGGTGAGCAGGGTTTATAGGTTGTGGCTAAATAAATGTGTGGGTTTTTTCATTGCTGTTGTTTTGATGCCATCTATTCCTGGAGTGGAGTGAGTCTGGCAGAGTATCCTGTACTAAGGAGTAGGTTTTTGGAAACCGAAGTCCATAGAACACAATCCTGTGTCCTGACTGACGCAAGTATGTGGACATGGTCACCTAGCAGCCCTCCCTACTCCCAAACAAGCAGCTGGAGGCAAAGGGCCAGACAGGCCTAAGCAATCTTTATTCTGCTGAGGAAATGACCACAGATCCATACACCATGTCAGGACAAGGGGAGCCAGCCTTTCAGGGGTGGGCAGGTCCTGGCAGGAGGCATATGCCTCACTCAGGTGGATGAGGGACAGGTGGGCAGACAGGCAAGGGGCTAAAAAAAAAAAAAAATCAAACCACACAGAGCAGGGTGCTGCTCCCCACCCACTCCCAACTGAGCCAGCACCCAGAGGGGCAACCCTAATGTGACTGGCAGGACCTACACCAGGACATGGTAGGCTGGCGTGTGCCCCCTACCTGGGGAAGGGGGAGGGGGTTCACATCTCTGCCTAACCCACTTGGGACTGAAACAGCTCAGTTTAGGAGCCAGGACCTCCCTGGAGAAAGCTTGACCAGAATCCCCAACCATCCCCCACCCCTACTCCAGACTCAGAAGCCAAAGGTTTCTTGGGAGGCATAGACCATGTAGAGGAATCCGTCTTCATCTTTCTCCTGTTCATAGATGTCAGCGATGGGCGTGGATACGCTCACCATGCTGTGCTGGTTCACCAGCAGGAAGAAGGCCTGCGTGGGGTTGAGCTGCAGGCGGCGCCTGCAGAGGCAGGAGGGCATGGCAGGAGGGCATGGCAGGTGAGGAGGCCGCCTGCTGGGGGCCTGGGTGACCCTCCCAAAATGACCCTGAATCTTCACTTTTCGTCCACCACAGACCAGGCTAGAGGCTCTCTCCTATGTAGAAGTTCACTCCAACCCCGACCTTGACCTTTTCCAGCCTCCTAGACCAGGGGCTGGATGCCCTATATTCTGTCCTCTTGCCCCACTCCACCCCTTCCGAGTGGAACCTGGCCCCGACCCCACCCAAGGCCTTCAGGAGGCTGCCCACGCACCGGATGATCTTGACCAACTCGCTCATGTTAACATGGTCTGGGACCAGAAACTTGGTCTTATCCAGGACAGGCAGCTGCTTCTCACCCTTGTAGCGCTCGATGATCACCTGGGTGGATAGTGGGCGGGGGACTCGTAAGTCAGGGGCGGGGCCTGGCAGGGCAGGGCGTGGCCGGGGGGGGCTAGAGACTCACCGGGATCTTGCTGGGGTGCTGGTCGCGGATCTGCTGCACCTCCTTACAGCGGTCAGCTGCGGACAACACTCGGCTTGAGGCCCAGCAGGGCTGAGGCCTCCCGCGACTCCGCCTCGCCGTCCCCGAGGGGCGGCTCCGGGCCCGCCCCGCCCCAGCGCCCGCCCCCGGGGCCGTCGGCCCCACAGCCCTCGACCGGGGACGCGGTAGGGAGGCGGGCGACCCTGCCAGGCCTTGCGGCCTCCCCACCCGGGGTCCGGCCGGTCTGCTTGACGTCATGGGGCTGACGTCACCTGCGGCAATCAGGGTCGGCTGGTACCCCCAACCCTCGGTCCCTGATAGCAGATCGCCCCCAGGGCCTCACCGAAGCTGCGCCGCTGCTTGAAAGGCCGGTCGGAGGGCATGGCGCGGGCCCGGCGGGGCGCGCAGCCGGGGCTCCGGGGCGCGGCTCAGGGATGTGGCTGCGGTTCGGTGCGCCGGGGGCTCCGGGGCTCGAGCTCAAGGGCTGCAGGGCTCGCGCTGAGCCTGGCGGTGGTGGCTGCGGGAGGTAACTCGCCTGGGTGACGTCAGGTCACAACATTCCTTAAAGGGGAGGCCGGCGCGCCGCTCCCATTGGGCCGACGGAAAACCCGCCTGTCCGGACCTGTGACGCCACGGCGCAGGCAGCCCGGGTTCCCGGCGCAGGTCGCTAGGGGCGGAGCTCCTGGCGCGTCACGGTTTTGTGACGTCACGGTTGGTGGGCTTGTCTCTGCGGCTCAGACGGAGGGGAAAGCCACTTGGTCGTGGCCTCCAGCTCTTGGACACTGCCCTTTCACTGAACTTAGCATTACTGATCAATGGTAGTAGCGGAGGTGGGCGGGAAGGAGTGGAACACCCTGGCTTCTTAAAGTTTTTATGTCTGTACGACGCGACCGCGGGGCCCGAGGAGGTCAGAGTCGGATTTCTAGAGGATGGAGTGAGTTACTGGCGGTGCTGGAAACCGAACTGAGGTCCCCTGTAATAATAGTAAGTGCTCTTAACTACCGAGCTGACGCTCCAGCCCTCACTCTCACCCCCGCCAGCCTTTAAAATATTTCTGGAACAGCCATAAAAAGCATAGTTTCGCAATGTGGGGTTAATAGATTTAGATACAGTAAGAGAAATCACGGAATGGGAGGATGTATCAGAAGCAGTTAACCGGGCAATAAAGAACATGAAGAATTGACAACACACGAACTGAGAATTCACAGGTAGAGTCCTTTGAGAAGATAGAAGTATGGTCTAGGAATGTTAGGCAGGGTAGAGTACTTTTCCTAGCATTCCTAGCATTTTCTCAGGTGGTGAGGCAGCTCCTAAAGAACTTTTTACATTGATTTTAAAAAGAAAAAACAACCAGGATTAATGGCAGATGTAGCTCACACTTGTAATCCTAGTTCTGTGGGAGTTTGAGGCAGAAAGATGGGCTAGCATTGAGGTTAAGGAAGAAAAAGGATAAACTGAAAGAATTTACAAAAGACCAGTGCCTTTTAAAAAATGAGGATGTACTTCAGAAACAATATATAACTCAAAAGGAAGAAATTAGATGGAAACTGATAACCAAATAAACTGATAGATCTGTAAGTAAGTCTAAAAACAAGTTGCTGTGGTGACAAGAATTCCTAAAACAGGAGAGAGCCATGGAAGCTAAGATTGCTTTAGGGAGGCTGGGTAGTGGTGGTGCAGGCCTTAATCCCAGCCACCTGGAGGTGGACGCAGCCTGCTCTCAATGCCAGCTTGATCTAGATAATTAGACCCTGGTTTGTATAGAGTGTGTGTCTGTGTGTTTCTTGTTTTTTTGTTGTTTGATTCTTTTGTTTTTCAAGACAGGCTTTCTTTGTGTAACAAACAGCCTTAGCTGTCCTTGAACTCACTTTGTAGACCATGCTGGCCTCAAACTCTCAGAGATTCATCTGCCTCTGCCTCCTGAGTGCTGGGAATATTCCAAATGAAACACACATATCTGAAGCTAAAATCCACATTTGACATTTGACTTTTTGGTTCTGAGTTACCATATGCCGAGTAATTGTTTCTAGCTCTCTCCATTTACCTGTGAATTTTATAATTTCATTTTTCTTAATAGCTAAGTAGTGCTCTGTTGTGTAAATATGTCATTTGCATCCACTCATCAGTTGATGGACATCTGGTTTGTTTCCATCTCTTGGCTGTTGTGAACAGAGAGGCAGTAAACATCAGTGAGCAGGTATCTGCAGTAGGATGTGGAGACCTTTGGGTCTATACCAGGGGTGGTGTAGCTGGGTCACATCGTAGGTCTAGTTCTAGCTTTAGAAACCCCATACTGATTTCTATGATGGGTGTACCAGTTTACATCCTCACTAGCCGTGAATAAGTATTCTGTTTTCCCCATATCCACAGCAGCATTTCTTGTCATTTATGTTTTTGTTGTTTTGAGATAGGAGGATCTCCCTATGTGTCCCTGGGTGCCATGAAACTGTGCAGATTAGGCTGTGCTTGAATTCACAGAGATTTTCCTGCTGCTTTCTATGGAATGCTGGGATTTAAAGGCCAGTGCCATGACGGCTGGCTAGTCATTTTTGTTTGTTTTGTTTGACTTTCCTGGAACTTGCTGTATAGACCAAACTGGCCTTGTGCTTATGGAGTTCTGCCTGCCTGTGCCTCCTAAGTGCTGAGATTAAAGGTGTTGCTACTACCTCCCAGCTTTTTAAATTTTATTCATTCATATTGTGTGTGTGTGCACGTGCCATGGGATGGAAGTCGATTCTTTTCCACCATTGGGTTCCTTTTATTGAACTCAGGTCATGAGTCTTATTAGCAAGTGCTTTTATTAGCCCCTCTCCAAGTATTTTTTTAAAAATATTCTTTGTGTGGTGTATGTGGGTCAGAGGACAGTGTATGGAGTCAGTTCTCTTCTTCCTTAGATTTCAGAAATGGAATTCAGGAAGTCCCTGTACTCATGCCTGCAGAGGCCAGAGGAAGACACCCTTTACCTTAGCCCTTCAAGACAGGATCTCTCACTGAATGTGAAGGTTATTTTTTGACTAAGCTAGTGAAAGAATGAGCCCCAGCAATAACCCTGTCAGCCTCCATAGTGATTAGGCCACAGGCTCACACCTGGCTTTTTACTTAGGTACTGGCCTACCTGCTCAGCCGTTTTTCTATCCCTTCTTCATATTTTTAATTCCCCCTCCCCATAAAGGCAGTCATCTTGCTGTCCCTTCTTAATGTTTTACTATTTTTCTACCTTTCAGTGTGTTGTTAGCCTCCTATATTCTTAATCATGGCTTACATGCCTCATGTCAGTGGTTCTTTTTGTTTTTGTTTTTCCTTCAAGACAGGGGTTCTGTGTGTAGCTTTAGCTGTCCTGGAACTCATTCTATACACTACACTGGCCTTGAACTTGGAGATCTGCCTGCCTCTGTCTCCCAAGTGTTGGGATTAAAGGCATATACCACCACCTGGTTACATCCGTGGTTCTTAACATAGTATAGGCTACAAGTGTCCAAAGGCTTAGTCTGAAGAATTGTTTTTTTGCGGGGAGCCCAAGCATAATTGTGTTTTGCTTTTAATTGGTTGTCTCATCTACATTAAACTACTTTCCCACCCCACAACCCCCAGTTTTTTTGAGACAGGGTTTCTCTGTGTAAGAGCCCTGGCTGTCCTGGAACTCAACACTCTGTAGACCAGGCTGGCTTCAGACTCAAAGAGATCCGTCTGCCTCTGCCTTCCGAGGGCTGGTATTAAAGGCATGCACCACCACCACCCAGCTCTGTTAAACTACTCTTAGCGCAGTGTCCTTATGTATAGACTCGGTCTTGCACATAGTAGGCATTCACTGAGTGCTAGCTGAATGAATATCAAATGAAGCATGTTCCATAAAGGATGATTAAAAGGGAGGCACAGACATTAAATTTTGTTTTCCTTCTAGGATATTAAAATCAAATGCAGGGGCTGGAGAGATGGCACAGAGGTTAAGAGCATTGGCTGCTCTTCCACAGGTCCTCATGATGGCTCCCAAGCATCTGTAATGAGACCTGGTTCCTTCCCTCTTCTGGCCTGCAAGACACATGCAGACAGAACACTGCATATATAACAAATAAATCTTTTTAAATAATCAAATGCATTCAGCACTCTAGAAAATTCAAAACATCACCAAATTCCCTATTTTATCTTCTTGCCATTTAAAATTTGGGTGTTAAATTGGATTTGGTATTACCTTATTCCTGCCAAGATCACAATACCTAGTTCCTGGGGCACATGTAAGGAGACAGTAGGCTGGGACAGCTCAGCCAAGTGGCCCATGTGGTCTCATACTTCTGCCTGGGCTGTGTGTGTGTGTGTGTGTAGGGGTGGAAGACAGGAGGGTTCTAAGAGGCTTCATTCATGCTGTGAGACCCATAATCAGGGAGGGGTGATCTGGCTTCAGTTTGGGTCAACAGAGAGGAGGGGAACAGATAGATGCTAGGCAGACTAATGTGAGCTCACAGCAGTGTGGGTGAACTTGGCCTTTCCAAGCTCAACAGCCTCTTAGCAACATTGGGGGAAAAGTGAGGGTGGGCAGGAAGACTAAGGCCAGACTGTGTCCCAGTGCCAGTCTCCATGAGGGAACACCTGGTGAGACAGACAGTGAGAAACAAAATCAAGCTGCTTTTGATGCGCTTGAAATTGTTTTGTTTGTTTTGAGACAGAATCTTTTTTATGTAGCTCTAAACTGTGTGTGTGTGTGTGTGTGTGTGTGTGTGTGTGTGTGTGTGTGTGTGTGTGAGAGAGAGAGAGAGAGAGAGAGAGAGAGAGAGAGAGAGAGAGAGAGAGAGAGAGAGAGAGAGAGAGAGAGAGAGAGAGGGAGGGAGGGATGCCTTTATTCCCAGCACTCCAAAGGCAGAGGCTGGTAGATCTCTTGACCCAACAAACAGCAGAACTTGGCAGTTTTGGCCATGTGGTTCTGGAGTTAAGGATAGAAGAAAGGGAAGTTGCCTCCATGATAAGCAGCTGAGGAGCATGTCAGGAGTGTTCCTGAATGGAGGCCCAGAGGGGCCGTTTTGTGAAACTGAAGTTGAAGCCTGGTTTGTCTTGGAGACCTCAAAATATTGGAAATGACAGAGTAATGGGAAAGCTGCTAACAAGGAAAAGAACCAGCCCAGGAGAGAAGTGTACTGCAGTCAACAGAGCTGAACAGAGTTGGAGGTCTCAAGAGTGCTTTCGACATCAGACATGGACACACAGAGTTGGAGTCTGCCCAGATGGTTTTAGGTCTTGCTTTAGTCTGGTATTTTCTCACTGTGCCCCTTCCCTATGTTTGGACTAGTAATGTATATCCTGTGCCATTATATGCTGGAAGTATGTGATCTGCCTTTTTATTTTGATTTTTACAGGGGATTGCATTTAAGAGATTGACATGAATCTCAGAAGAGACTTTGGACTTTGAAACAAGTTTGAGACTGTTACAGACTATGGGGACTTTTGAAGTTGGACTGGATGCAGTTTTTGCACTCTGATATGGCTACAAGCCTTTGGGAACCAGGGAGAGGAATGTTGTGGTTTGAAAGGAAGTGGCCCCTAAATGAAGTGGCACTATTAAGAGGTGTGGCCTTGTTGGAGGAAGTGTGTCAACTGTGGGGGTGAGATTTGAGGTCTCTATGCTTAAGTTACACCTATGGGACAGACTTTTTTGCCTGCAAGTCCAGATGTAGAATTCTCAGCTCTTTCTCCTGCACCACATCTGACTGCATGCCACCATGGTGCACTTTGACGAAAATGGACTAATCCTCCAAATGTAAGCCACCCCATTAAAGGTACTCCTTTATAGGAGTTGGTGGATAAGGTGTGTCCTCGCAGCAATAGAAACCTTAGCTAAGCCTTCTGTCCCTGTCAGGGGCATGCTTTGATTTGAAGGATTTCCAGGGTTCTGTCAGTCACAACATGGCCCTTGTGCAGCGTCCCTTGGGCCCCTCGGTATCACACCCATCTGGGAGTCAGGACAGTTTTTATGTTTGCTCCTCAAGTCAGCAGAGACATCTGGGTCAGGCCCTCCGATAAATATGTGTACACACACAAATAAAGAGTATTTGTGGGGTCTGTGTGCCATAGCAGCTATGTGGTGGTCAGCTCAGGCATTGGTTTTCTCTTCCAACATGTAGGTTCCAGAAATCAAACTCAGGCTATTAGGCACGGTGGCAAGTGCTTTTACCAACTGAGCTACCTGCCTCATCCCTCACCCTCCTAGGCCAGGCTCCAGCCCCCCCCCCCACCAAGACAGGGTTTCTCTGTATGTATGTATGTATCGAACTCACAGAGATGTCTGCCTCTGCCTCCCAAGTGCTGGGATTAAAGGCATGTGCCACCAATGCCTGGCTTAGTCTCCAAACTCTTGAGCTTTTGCCTCTGTGTGTGACATTTGTGAACTACACTCCTTGGGTGCTAGGAACTGAACTCGGGTCCTCTGGAAGAGCACAAGGTTCTCTGAATAGCTGAGCCAAGCCCCAAAGCTTATTTTTATTTCTATGGTTATAATTAACATCGTTTTCCCTACCCTTTCCTCCTACCAAACCCTCCCATACAACTCTCCTTGCTTGCTTTCAAATTCAGTCTCTTTTCATTAATTCTGAATCTCTTTTTTAAAGGCAGAGTTTCATAACTCTTAACTAGATACATGCCGTTTATGGAATCCTGGGGCTTGAACCTAGGGCCTTGCAACATGCCAGGTGAGTGCTCTCCTAACTAAGCCTCAGCCATAACCCTTTAGAACATTTTTCTTAAGATTGTGTGTGAGTATGTGCATATGAGTACTGGTGCCCATGGAGGCCAGTGGAGGGTGTGGCATTACCCTGCAGCTGGAGTCAGGGAAAGGTGGTTGTGAGTTGCTTGACTTAGATGCTAGGAACTGAAATCGGGTCCTTTGCAAGAACAGTACACATTCAGACACGAAGAAATTACTACAGCTCCTCAGCATTCTGTTTTTTTAGATCGTATGTTCTAATTCAGTGTGTAACTCACTAGAGTTAGAAAGCTGCACTCGTCTTTTTTCAATGCAACAAGGCACAGAAGACAAAAATGTAATGGGCAAAAGAGGTGGTTTTCAGGGTGGTGAGTAAAGCGGAGTGGGTAGTCTAGCCAGAGCCTTGGGGAGACCTCCTGGTAAGGACGCTCACCACCTTGCACATAATGGTTCAGGTGGAAGACGGACCACCCAGAATGAGCTTGCTAGGGAAAGACGGGGCAGGCTACCTACAGACCCATGTTTCCAGCCATGAGACCCTGGAAACTACCTGTTTCCTCCCACCTGTATTACTTTTAATTCTCCAGTCCTCAGGCAGTTTTAACACAATGATATGAGCACCTAAGATGCACCAGGTGAATTGTGGGTACATAGTAGACAGCACTTTCTTCTTTGCTCAGGGCAGTGCAGCAGAAAGTCATTAGCAGGAGTAGGATTTGATGAAGCAGGTGTCTAAGGAAGGGGTAAAGAGGCTCAGGAACCAGGCAGCAACTAACACATACCAAGGCTTATTCTGGGAGTATGCCTCAGGTGCAGTGAGGAGCAGGCTAAGGGACCATGAACCTGCCAGGGAGTAGAGGCCAGGGTTTGGTCAGCTGACCGTGTGCTGACATAGGAACAGACCTTTCCAATCTAATAAAGACACGAGAGCCAGGCAGGTTTTGAAGTTATTTTTAGTTAAACAGGCTTTCCAAGGGTGACAAAGTGAACTCAAGATCAGAAGGAAGCTGGGTGTGGGCTTATCATAAGCTCCTACTCCAAAGCCTGGAAGTAAGAACCAAGCTTTCTTAGGAACTGATTGGATCGCCAGAGACACTTCTTGTTGGGGTGGACAGAGTAACCCTTGATCAATGGCATGGTCTACATGGGCTCTCAGGCAACCACCATGTGCCCACTGACATGATTAACACTTATTACTCTTGGGGGACCTTAAATTAAGGAATGACACAGGAAGCTGAGATAGTGGCTTATTCAGTTGGATTCTGAATCACAATCAGGAAATAGTCTTTATCTGAAAAAGAAAAAAACAGAAAATCACTAAATATAAACCAGGAGAAAGACAACAGCTCCTTATCACTAAGCATACAATGCCGGAAGAAAACTTTCAGAAGAGCGTCAGTGGCAGGTTATTTTCCACAGCTGGGACCAGGAGATAACCTACAAGCTTGTTTATTCCCTCCTGCCAAGTGGCTGCTAGAAAATGAGTCTTTACAAGCAGGGCCAGCTGTAAAGTTGAACACTTTACAGCATGCTCTTTCATTTTGATTAATAAGTAAGATGGCCTGATAACCTGAGGGCTGAACCCCAGGACATACTTGGTAGAAACAACCAACTCCTAAGGATTGTACTATAACCTCTGCACTTGAGTGTGTGTATATGTGCCCATATGCACACATATATTAATATAAATGAGATTTCAGTATCATTGATCGGTGCCTTTGTCCAATGATTCTCAACCTGTGGGTCCCGATCCACTTATAGTTTGCATATCAGATACTTATAGCAGTAGCAAAATTAGAGTTATGAAGTAGCAATGAAATAATTTCATGGTTGGGGTCACCTCACCATGAGGAACTGTATTAAAGGTTCACAGCATTAGGAAGGCTGAGAACCACTATCTTAGTTCATCTTAATAACCCTGGCCTATGGCTGATTTCTACCTTTTACAACATGTGCCCCCCTACCCCTGAAAAAACAGAACATTCTGATAGGTCACAGGAAGTTATTTGCTGCTTTGAAGCATTTTCCAGTGATAGGCTCATGAATCAGACTATCCACAGAGACGACAGGCTTCATTTAGCAAGAAAACAGGGCAAAGTGCTGTCTGCCAAGACAAAACTCAGATTTTGACCATGTTTTAGATCAGTCTGTTTATTTTGTGGTACTAAGGGAACAAAGCTAGGGTCTTGTAAATGCTAGGCAAGCGCTATACCCTCAATCCCAAATTCATTTATGGACTTTGGACACAGGTACTCTTCAACACATGTGGGTTCTAGGACTCAAGCTCAGGTGGTCAGGCTTGGAGGCAAGAGCCTTTACTGGCTCAGCCATCTGGACAGGCAGGGATGTACTAGTAAAGGCTATTCTCGCACTGTCTCAAATAGCGAGGTTAACAAGTCCAACTATGTCAAATACCTTGGCTTGTTAAGACATGGCCCGGGAAGCTGTAAGCAGCTCCTCCTTCTCTCCAGTCTGCTCACACTGCAAGGAGAGACCACAAGCCTCCCCTCCAGGGCTCAGTGAGGCCCAATCCACACCGGGGCTGCCCGAGGCAACCCAAAGGCATTCTAGCCCTACTGCCTCCGAGGTTTCTGCTCAGTTCTGGCTCCAAACCCAGAATTTCTGTATTGACTACACAAAACTGGGAAAACTGGGTATGCAAAGTAGTATTTCATCCCTGGGGCTGGAGAGACAGTTCAGCAATTGGTCAAGAGAACTTATTGCTCTTGTACAGGGCCTGTGATTAGTTCCTAGCACTCACATGGCAGCTCATAATATTGTTACTCCAGTTCCAAGGGGATCTGGTGCCCTCTTCTGACCTCTACTAGTATTGCATGCACATACATATTCCCAGATACACATAAATAGTTAAATACCATATCCCAGACATCCTTAACGCTCCCCCTCTACTGAATCCAGCCTAATGCCCAACAGGAGTGATATCTGCAGTGGGAGGAAATTAAAGCCATATTGGGGTCAGGCATGGGGGCATATGCCTTTGATCCCAGCACTTGGAAGGCAGAGGCAGGTAGACATCTGGATTCAAAGCAAGCTTGATCTACACAGTGAGTTCCAAAGCAGCCAGGGCTATGTAAAGAAACCTAATCTCAAAACAACAAAAAAGTCACCTGTTTAATGTATTTGGTAAACACTGTATTTACAAGTTCCTGCCCTAATAGAACTTATTGTGGAATATAGAAAACCATGGAAATGTAGCTAAGTAGCTGGTTAGCCAAGCAATAGGGGATGATGGCATGCTCTAGCAGGAGGAAGGGAGATGCAGCAGTGTGGTGGCCCCAAGGAACACCACTGTTTATGGCTAACATGTCATACAACCTGTAGCATAACTTGAGTGTGATTGAGTGTGAGTATGTGAGATGGACCGACTATCTGGCCGGCGTGTGTACTCCTGCACCTGTCTCTATGCTGCCCCTGTGAGGGTCTGGCCATTTATCTCCACTGATGAGACTGTTGGAACCACTGAGCCCATGAATCCAGCGAGAACTCAAGCACCAACTACCCTCGGGGGCGCTGAATGTCCATGGGTCCCCAAGGACAAACTGGAGGTGCTATTGCACTGAGCTGAGACCTGCATGAGACCTGCATGATCAGGACTTCTGCGGAGCTTTAAGTGGAGAGACACTGTCTACTAAGTGTTTGTGTCCATGGCACTGGGTAAGTACCTCATGTCTGCACTGAAACTACTAAATGAAAAGATGATTCCCAATACCAGTTCTAGGGACATGGAGCAGGAAGCTGGAGTGGAGAGGACTTACTATGCAAATTCGATTACAAGGCTTGGCTCTAACATGACCATAACATATTCTTCTGGTGTGTCCCGGAGGGCCACAACAGCACCTGAATTTTTTTTTTTTCTTTTTGGTTTTTCCAGACAGGGCCTCTCTGTGTAGCCCTGGATATCCTGGAGCTCACTCTGAGTTTGCCTGCCTCTGCCTCACAAGAGCTGGAATTAAAGGTGCGAGCCATCACCACCCTGCACCCCAACTCATAATCACTTCCTGCTCTCAGAACCTCTGCTCACAGAATCAGATCCACAGAGCTGAGTCTAGAACCCTCTAAGTAGGACCCAGGTCTCACTTTTCACACATTCCTTCAGACACACTGATCTGTACACTGAGGCACCACCAGGTGCGCCCTCATGCATGCCCCAACCATAGCTTGGCTGAAAAGACAGGGAGAGCAGTAGCCACAGGAAAACAGAGCCTGTCAGTCACGCTGGCCTGTGAGTCTGCGTTAGATGAGGCCCCCCTCTGCAGTTCCAATCCTTGTGGGCTCCAAGTGTGAGCATCTCATTACACTGAGAGTGATCCTAAGGCCTAAACAAGGCATGCTTGTACTACCCAGACAAGCCGTTCACTGATGAGCCAAAATAGCAATCCATTGCTAGTGGGGAGTTGGCTGCATGGGCTGGAGACAGGACTATAAATTCTTTTTCATATAGAAATAGCTTTTTCACCCCTCTGACTCATAATGTCCTGGCCCTTAAAATTTAGCTCGAACATCCAGCTTCTGAGAAATCTCTGTTGATACCCAGGCAGACCTGATCAATCCTTCCATATCCCAAATTCTGATGGAATTCTTACCAAGTTGAGAATGATATAGTGTTAATGTCTTTGTCCCTCTTGAAACTACAATTTCCATGTGAGGCCTGCTGAAGATCTGGTGGTGGAAACCACCTAGATACTGGGTAGGCCAGGCCTACCTCGAGGCTGTGGAGATAACAATGTGCCACATTTTCCAGATAAGCCACAGGGAACCTGCTATGCGTTCTGAAACTAAACATGGAGGGCAAAGGACTTACCTGGTGCAACCATAATTTCATTTTTCTTGGAGCGAATTCGAAGGAAGGTTAGGTCATTCTGGGGGTCAATTTCACGCACAGTGCTCCGTGCCTTCAAGATGAAGTTGTGCATGAGGTTGGCATATTGTGTAGTAGTGGGGTTGTCCATGGTGCTCTTGATGGGAATGCCTGTGGGAAGAATAAATGGAAACCAAGCAATTTACAGGAGCTCCTTTCTGTAAAGTGTCTCCCCTCACATCCCTAGTTATAGAATATTAGGCTGGCAGCCAACAACCAATGCCACTATTTACAGAAGGTTTGCCATGTGATAGGCACAGTGCTGACCTTGTATGCCAGTGTAAGACCCAGAGCCTCTGTGGGCAGTATCTCCATTTTCACTGGCTACCAGGCAACAGGAGAACTGAATAATGGGGTAACCTGCCTATAGGTACATACATGATAAGGATTTAAATGAAGGCTTGGTTCAACTCCATGTTCCTTTCCTAGGGCCACACAGCCTGACTGGGTTCAAGCAATAGAAGAAGAGGTCATCACTTGGGAAGCTAAGGCAGGCAAATCTCTGGGTTCAAGGCTAGCTTGGTGAGAACCTGTCTCAAGAGACTGAAAAGGAGGAAGAAAAAGGTCAGCTTTTGCCAGACCTAACAGCATATATACTACTACTATTCTTAGCAAGGCTGACGAGGCTCAGCTGTAACCGTGTATACACGAGGATGCCTCCCCACTCCAAGAGCCCACTGGAGTTGGAGAGATGGCTCAGCAGTTAAGAGCACTGGCTGCTCTTCTAGAGGACTGGGGTTCAATTCCAAGCACCCCCATGGCAGCTCACAACTGTAACTCCAGTTCCAGGGGCTCCAACACCCTCACACAGACATGCAGGCAAAATGCCAGTGTACATAAAATAAAAATAAATTTAAAAAAAGAAAGAGCCCACTAAGGGGTTGGAGGTATAGTCCAGTGGTAGAGTGCTTCGATGTCTGAGACCTGGGTCTAATGCTTAGCACAACAAAACAAAACACAGAAAGAGCCTATGAAGTAAGATAGTTCCTAGTTCAACAATCCCCTATTGCTAGATGCTTAGGCTAGGCTTTACCAGCCAGTGATCATCACTGTGCATCAAGTATCTTTGTGAAGATTGAACAATTAAATGGACATTACTGGGTGTCCTACTGTCATGGAGGTAAGGAAAATGGCTCAACTTAATGGCCACATTTGGGTCATCATGTGCCTGGAATTGGCTGTGACCTGTCAGAAGGTTCCATCCAAGAGAAGTCTGGAGGTGACTGACAGTTAAGAACTCTTCACATCCAGATAGCAAGACAGGCCCAGGACTCTGAATCTGACCAGCAAGTGACCAGCTTAGAGGTCAGTCAAAGACAGTGTCTCTAAGGGAACCAGAGACACGTGAAGCAGCCAAGCAGGACAGGCTTTTGTGAGCCAAGTGAAGCCACAAGAATGGGTACTTTGCCATTTGCCTTTAAAATGCTGCTATTGGGTCCTAGATGGCAACAACGTGCACACCTGAGCTCCATGAGGCCTCTTTACAGCTACACCTTTCTGAGGGGGGAGAGTACTGCCTCCTACGATAATCTAGCCACATTATCCTAGAGGAAGGACTCTCTCAAGTCTGATGACTCCCAGTACCACGTAGTTTCCTTTAGAGTAGTTATAATCCCAACACTGAACTATTAGGAAAGTAGACAGCTTACTCACCTCCCACCTCCCACTAGACAATAAGTTCTCTCGGTGCAGAACCTACTCTCATTTTATCACTAGCATCTGTGGCTAACATATTAAGCATCTACTGCTGTTGGTATTTGAGTTGTTTCTGGGATTTACTTTTAGTGGCTCAGATCACAATGGTTTGATTATAGGCACATTGAAGGGGGCAGCAAACTTAACCAATGGTGGCTCACTCTTAGAGAGGAGGTAAGAGGGCAAGAACCAAAATTCAGAAGAATTTCAAACAAGGACAAAATTAATTTCATATTCCTCACAGATTGCTATTATTATTAGCAACCTAGTACAACTCTTTTCCTTCACAAATACCGTGTAGCTTATGGAATTAGCTAGTTACTGGGGAAGCACAATTCTAGGCATGGTACAGTCAGGTGCTCTCAGAGCAACAACAAAAGACCTGCCCAAGACCTTATTTACCTACTGTGTACTTCCAGCTACTGTTATCAAGCACACATTCTGTACTAACCTAGGTGTGCTGGGAGCAAAACAGCAGATACTATGTTGCTGACAAGGTAGAACCTGCACAATCCTACTAGGTACATGGCCCGGCCTGCAGCAACCGCAACCTCCCCGTGTTTTGGAGCCCAAGGTCTCATTCAAGCCATCCTTAAACGCACCATGTAGCTGTGGATGACTCTCTTGGACTACTGTTTCCCTAAGTGCTAGGATTCCAGGCTGGTGCTACCATGCCAGGTGCTTATTTGATCTCTATCTCAACCAACTTTCTTGTTGGTAAAATGGGTTATAGTTTTTTTAAAAAAAATTGCTTACCACCGCTCACTACCCACCTCTTTGAACTAGGGTTTCATTATATAGCCTTGACTGGCCTAGAACTCATGATATAGGCCAGAATAGCTTGGAATTTGCCATGATCCTCCTCTTGAACACAGACATTGCAGGTATACTGTCACACTGGATAAGACTTAGCTGCTGCTCCTTTTCCTAAAATATTTATATTTATGTATATATTTCTGAGTGCGTGCGTGCGTGCGTGTGTGTACCATGTACATGCAGGAACCTGTGGAGGTTAAAAGGGGATCAGATCTCCCAGAACTAGAGTTATGGTGGTTGTAAACTACCATGGGTCCTCTGCAATAGCAGTAAGTACTCTTAACTGCTGAGCCATCTCTCTAGACCTAGAGCTTAGCTTCTTCAAAGATGAGACTCTGAGGTGGTCTTGGAAGGAGGGTGACACTGAGAACAGTGGAAGGTGCATTCTAAGTAAGGGTAAAAACATGCCTAAGGTCAGAGAATAGACTGACAGCTGTAGCCGTCTCAAACAGCCAAATCCTTGGCCTACTCATACCTACAAGCTGTTTGCAGCTTCGGCACACTGGGGTCTGATGCCCTAGTCTGTCAGCTAGCTGTCTGTCTACACACTACAGAAGCCAGAAGCAGTGGCTACAAGGCTCTGCTGGAGTTCTCCCCACCTTCTTATGGATAGACAGGTTCATGAACCTCTCTCTAAGGCTGGCTCCTCACTTTGGAAGGTATCAATACTTCATTGGCACATAGCTGTTCAAGTGCAATGGTGACTAGGAACCTACGCTTTCCCACCATGCTATTAGCATTGACACTGCCATGATTAGTAATGGAAGGAGAAGGGAAGCAAATGTGTTCAAAGTTTGGTTTTCCTCTAGTAGGCCATCTTGGAACACATTCCTCAGTGTGTAATTTTCAAATCCAATGCTTGCTCTGGATGGACAGCAAGCGTTCCATTATTGACTCAGACAAGGTCTTGCCTTCTTGGTCCTTTCACAGCTGATGTCAGTAGCAATGTCTGTCTTGGTAGACACCTATCTTTTCCTAGCCCTAAGGAATAGTTTATATTTATGTATTTGCTAGCAGATTAGTTTTAACTTTTGTCTTTTGGTCTTTCTTTGGTAAGTAAGGTTTTGTTGTGTTTTTGAGATGGGGTTTCACTGTGTAGTCCTGGGTAGCTTAGTACTCACGACCTAGAACATGTTGGACTTTAATTCAGAGATTTGCCTGCCTCTGCTACTCGAGTACTGAGGTTAAGGTTGTGTGTACCATGCCTAGTTTTTTGTTTTAAAATTGGACACGCTTCTGGATGGTGGTGTCAGCAGCTTTAAGCTTCCAGAGTGCCGGGGTCAGGTTGTGCCACTTTACCCATTATATTTGTTGCTGGGAGTTGAACTCAATGTTCCCTGAATGTTGTTAGGCAAGCATTCTACCAACTGAGCTACATCTGTTGTCCAAAGCTGTAGATGTTAGAACAAGAGCTTTAAATGCATGCTAGGCAAGATGTGTCTACTGGTGTTAACAGTGGCATGAAGGTTATGGGGCTGACCATTTTCTGCTTAGATCTGAAGCCTGCTCCAAAAGAGGAAATTCATGTTTGGTACTACAAATCGGGAGTGGGGAGGTGGGGAATGGGGGGGGGTGCATGGTTTGGGAGATTGTAAACCCTAGGGAAGATACTGCTATGGTTGTTTTGCTAATGGACATGTTGTCAAACTACCTTCTAAATATTTGTTTATACCCACACATCAGTGCCCCTCAGCCTTGGCCAAAGAAACAGTGGGCAGCACTGCAGATAACCACAGTGTGTCCCGTGCTGAACACATGTGGCTGTTGAGTGCACAGCCCTAACCCCCGGCTCAGGGAACATCAGCACTGGAAGACTGCTTGAAATGCTGCCTTCTGAACAGGACACGGCCAGTGCACCCACCAACTCACTCTGCTCTGGTCACCTGCACGAGGCCTTTAAGAGCAGTCAGCATTCTAGTAGGCAGTGCTAATTAATCAGACTCAGTGGGTTACGAAACAAACATTTTAAAAGTGCACAAAGATGAAAGGGGAGATAGCTGAGTGTTGTTGGGGATGGGGAGGACATAGCTGGATTTGGGTACAATCAAGATACTGAATACATGAAATTGTCAACAAATGAAAGATAGTTTGACCAGGCCCATACCTTCCATCCCAGTACTAAGGAGGCAGATTCTCTGTGAGTTTGAGGTCAGCCTGGTCTACAGAGTGAGTTCCAGGACAAAAGAACCCACACAGTAGTGAAACCTTCTTTGAAAAAGCAAAGAGAGTGCGTGCGTGCGTGACACTGAGAGAGAGGAGAGACACCAAAGCCAGTGTGGGATACCTGAAACCCTCTCTCCAAACACTGTGTGTGTGTGTGTGTGTGAGACACTGAGAGAGAGGAGAGACCAAAGCCAGTGTGGGATACCTGAGAGAGAGAGAGAGAGGAGAGGAGAGAGACCAAAGCCAGTGTGGGATACCTGAGAGAGAGAGAGAGAGAGAGAGAGAGAGAGAGAGAGAGAGAGAGACCAAAGCCAGTGTGGGATACCTGAAACCCTCTCTCCAAACACTGTGCATGTGCGTGTGCGTGTGTGTGCGCGTGTGCTTGCGCGCGCCCACGCATGCAGCTTGTGTAATGGCTCAGTGGGTAAAGGTGCTTGGCATGCAAACATGACGACCTGTATTTGCTCCCCAGAGCTCACATAATGAAGAGCTAATGTGCACATATAACAAATAAAAAATTAAGAATAGACACTGTGGTAAACACTGTGGCCCTAGCAGCATAAGGCATGAAGCATATGGTGGCTGCCTGTCTAGGTAAGGACTTTACATTAACAGGGGCTGTAGGGTCAGAAGTGAGGGTGACAATGAAGTGTGTGAGTTAGTCTTTATAACCATGTATACAGACATGCAGGTTTACAGGCGTAAGTGAATTGCTGAGGCTACCCTTGCAGGCACGCAGGAGGAGCAGGACAGAGGCTCAGAAGCACAGCCTTTGCCCTTAGTGATGCTGGGACCACCACGGCCTGCAGACCACTCGGGTGCACTCAATTAGATTGACACCTGGCTCTGCAGACTAGAGATGGCTCTCCCAGAGGACCTGGGTTTGAGTCCTAGCACCCACATGGCAGTTCACAACCTTCCGTAACTACAGTTCTAGGCAATCTCTAAAAATCTTAGAAAAGGTCTTGGCTTTGAAATGAGAAGCATCATATTTGTAAATTCAAGTTTTGTCAATAAATAGAGACAATAGGCTGCTTGAAGGAATAAAGCACCTGTCCTCGGATTTGGTACAATGTCGGTGTTTCCCGCTAGTTCCCTTTGTACACCTCTTGTCCAGGGAGAATCAGCGTCTGCATCTTACTAGCCATCCAGTAAACTCATTCCCTAAAAGGCAGGAAAGTGCTCTGGGCACAAAGAAATCAACACAGATGGATGCACAACACCCATCTAGTGAGCACAAGAGGAGCAGCAACACAGATTAATCACCGTACTTAGCTGGCCATGGTGACTCAAGTTTGTAACCCAAGAAAAGAGAGACTCAGGTAGAAGGAATGCCATAAATTGTAGGCTGCTCTGGGCTATACAATGAGTTCCAGGCTAGTCCAAACTACAAAGTAAGATACTGTCTCAAAAAAAACTAAATAAATTGTACTAACACTTTAAATTCTTGCTTAAAGGGGTGAAGGAGCACTTCAGTGGTAAAGTACTTGCTTAGTGGGCATGAAGCCTGGGTTCAATTTTTAGGAATACCAAAAAAAAGAAAAAGAAAAAAAAGAAGTTTACCTCAAGGTAAACATGTTTAAAAGAGTAGCAACTGCCACACCAGCCCCAGTGGAGACAGTGTAGCAATGCTGAGAGAAATCTCAATGGCTATCTGTCCAGAGGTTCGCACCACACGTGGTTACGCCTCCTGGGGAAAAGTGGTTCAGGTCCCTGCAGCTGCTTGCGTGGCTGGCTGTTTGGAATGGGTGCTAGATGTGTTTTGTGCTATGATAACAATATTGCCTTTTATTCAAGGGATATTTTAGCCTGTAAGCTCCACTAGTAATTCAGAGATGCCTAAAGAACACTTAGATATAGTTTCAGGAACTGAAAGAGATACAGATCAGCAGTCAATAGGTGGGTATTGCCCTCTGTGCCTTCAGACACAGATCCTAGGCGCCAATTGTGACTTCAGATGTCAGCCAGGGCCTGATAAATCAATTAGGGCTAAGGCTATAGGAAGCAGCCCACAATGAGACCCTGCCTGTAATTAACCTGCCCACAACAAACATGCTGTGGGATTCACAACAATACTCTAATTTGGGATCTTAGGGCCCCTAAATCAACACTATAAAAGTTTACTATCTAGAGATAAAGATTAGCCTCTAAACTCAACAAATCAAATCTGTGATATGCTGACCACAAGCAGGCCAAAATAAACAGAGGTTCCTAATTATGCACTTGCTGAGAAACTTCAAAGGGAATTGTTAACATCTATAGAATGCCTGTTTATCTTTAAACTGTGACCAAAGATCTGTTCTTTGAGCTTTCTGTATAAAAACCCAATACTTTGATGTAAACTTTGCAGCAGTTCACGAACCTGCTCAGGTGTGTTTGTGTCTGTCTGTCAAGCCGAAGCCATTCCTGACCTGGTCATCCGAGTCTTGGTCTCCACACAGACCTGCAACCCACTGAGCAGTCTGTGGCAAGCAACAGTCAGGTGTTTGGGCTATTTTTTCTGAGACAGTTGTCCTGGAACTATGTAGCCTAGGCTGGCCTCAAATATAGTGATCCAACCACCACCCTGGCTCTGACAGTGCACACTTTTAACTCCAGCACCCAGGAAGCAAAGGGGTCTCTGTGAATTGAGGACAGTGAGACTTTATTTCAAAAACAAAAGTAACTGATTATCACAAGAGAAATAGATTTTTCACAGGGGCTGAAAACAGCACAGATTATTGACAGCTGTGACCTGTCAGTGCAGTGAAACAAAAAAATTCCTATTTCTAAATTAAGACTTTTTCTTTGGTTTGGTTTTTTGAGACAAGGTTTCTCTCTGTAGAGTCTCCTGGAACTCACTTCATAGACCAGGCTGGCCTTGAACTCAGAGAGATCCTGTCTCTGCCTCCCAAGTGCTGGATTGAAGGTGTGCTCCATCACCACTTGACTTAAATTCAGATTTCTAGAACAAGTGGTGCTTGCCTCTAACTCTAGCATGTGAGAAGTAGAAACAGGACAACTTAGGTTACACGGCAAGACCTCTCAAAAAAGGGGCGAGGGGGGGGGAATCCCAAGAACAGTAAGCGAACTTTGGAAACCTAGGTTTGTGAAGGAACTGAGGAAGGGTAAGGACATTTGGGTGGGCTGTTTGGGGAGGCCTTCCTGGGTGTGGCCATGGGCTGAGGGCCTGCCTTACCTTCTGTGTTCACCACGATGATGCCTTGCACTCCTTTCTGGCTCTGCAGTCTCTTGAGTGTTTCCTCCACCTCTGCCTGAAGAAAAGGGAGACCAAGATTACATCTTCACATCCCAGCACATAAATGACACATTCATCTAACAAGCAACACCCAGACATTTGGCACTGCCCGAAAGCTGACCAGGCCAGGCCCACGAAGAGTGCTGGGTGCTCCGTAGGCCACCGCTGGCATCTAGAGCTTCAGCCCCAGGCAGTTGTCCCCCTCCCTGCCCATCAGCTATTTGAGAACAGACTATAAACACTATTTCTGGAATACAGACACACCCATGACTCACATATGGTACAGTACTCTGATGATTTGGAAAACAAAACAAAACTTAAAACAGTTCCTAACAGGAAAGAGACACTTTGTTACTGTGGCTCAAACATCACAAATGAAAATATTTCAAATGAGCAAAATAACTACAATAAACCCGGTGACGTAATCTGTCATCCTAGACAGTAACATATGGCATATAGGCACAGGAAATGTGCTTTAGGAAGGGGCTTACTAATTGTGATTATCCAGAAACTGCTCAAGGTGGGGATGTCCTAGCACATGGAACTTGTCAACAGAACAATGTTTAGACATCACCTCTTCTACAAAGCCTATAATCAATGATCTTGCCAACTCTTCAAGCCCTCGACTGCTTCTGTAACACATGTACCAGGAAGTGTGTCTAATTACTCAGTCTTCACAGAGGTCAGCAAAGTAGGGGCCCATAAACAGAAGCCTAATTTTAGTCCTTCTCCCTGAGGCTGGGAACCTGGTCTTGAAGTATGTTCTCTCTCAAGGTACCTCCTCCAGAGGTTCAAAATCTAGTCAAGCTCCTCAAAGGCAGGGTGTTGGGCCTGGTTTGTGTATCTGTGAGTTCAAGGCCAGCCTGATCTACATGTCTCAAACAAAACAAAAAAGCCCAAGCAGATGGTCTTTAGAAATGGGTACCATTCACAGAAAGAATGGTTCCCTGTTCCCTGGGGCAAAAGGGACAGGGCTGGAGGCTCCGGGACAACTGAAGATAGCACAATGGATTGTTTTTCTGGAAAGCACAGGCTGACAATCCAATCACCACCACCCACGTCCTGTAAGAATAGTGCCAGATGCTGCAGAGGTGGCAGAGGCTCCTCCTACAAAGTGACAAGCAGCCCTGGCCCTGCGAAGATCTAGAACCTGTGTAAAGGCAGCGCTGGCTCTGGAGGACGCACAGTCAGTGTGACCTGTATGAGAGCCTGGCTATTTCAGACTTAATGACCTACTCCATGCTAGTGCGGTTCTGACGGGGAAACACTATAGGTAGGTCCTAGTCACCCTCCTGGGAATCCATCCTATGGAAACAACCCCAAAGAACAAGAGTATTACAAGATGTCTGCTACAGTGACACCTGCAAAAGCGAACACAGAAGGGGAATGCCCAATAATCAGGAAAGGGCCAAGAAAGACACCAAACACCCACTACAAGTGATGTTTCCCATTAGCTGAGAGACTAGGCCAAGGAACTACCTCCAAAGTCTGAGACTGATATTCCGGAAAAAATAAGACACAAAAAGTGTTTTTCCCGTGGCTACAACTTCCTAGAAACAAGAAATCTTGAGATGATGAAAACAGAGCCATATAGTACATGGAATTATAATTTTCCAAAACAGTTTTGCGGGCCATTGTGGGTTCCACCTATAAACTCCAGCATTTGAAAGCCATAGGCAGGAAAAAAATGAAGAAACATCTAGTCAGCCAATTGTGCTATAGGTCTGTAATCACACTTGGCAAGTAAAAGCTCAGCAGTTAAGAGCACTTACTACTCTTGGAGAGGACTTGGGTTTAGTTCCCAGCACCCAAATGGCAATTCACAATACCTGTAATTAAAGTTACATCTTCATACTTTCCTGGCATCTTTGATGCTCATACACACAGGCAGGTAAACGCAATGTTAGCTCCATTCCCTCTGAGAGGTCACTACTATGGGGGCTGTGGAGCTTGACACACTCAATATCTTTGTTTTTGAAGGATGCTTTTTTTGGAAACCAGCAGTCTGCTGACCCTGCCCCCTGACGATGGGCGGGACACTCAAGGCCATGTCATCCCTACATCACTCATTACGGGGCTGCGTAGGGGACTCAGTTTCCCTTTTAAAGCAAGACTGCCCTGGCTGTCCTGGAACTCCCTCTGTAGACCAAACTCACAGAGATCCACCTCTGCCTTCCCCCAGCATCATACTCAACTTTTTTTTTTTGTTTTGTTTTTTGTTTTTGTTTTTTGGTTTTTCAAGACAGGATTTCTCTCTGTATTGCTTTGGAGGCTGTCCTGGAACTAGCTCTGTAGACCAGACTGCCCTCGAACTAACAGAGATCCACCTGCCTCTGCCTCTGCCTCCCGAGTGCTGGAATTAAAGAAAGGCATGTACCATCAACGCCCAGCTGATACTCAACATCTTAAGATGGCGCAGAGGTTAAGAGCACTGGCTGCTCTTCTAGAGGTCCTCAGTTCAGTTCCCAGCAACCACATACTGGGATCTGGTGCCCTCTTCTGGCCTACAGACATCCATGCAGACAGAACACTATACATACTAATAACACATAATAACAATAAGAATAGGTAACATGTTTATTTGATGGCTCGAATTAGAAAGGTCCCCATAGGCTCCTCTGGGTGCATATTTTGCCTTTTGTTGGTGAAACTTTCTCAGGAGTATTTGGAGGTATCTTATAGGAAGAAGTGTCACTAGAGCAGGCTCTCTGCCTCCAATTTACAGATAAGATGTGAGCTCACAGCCGGTCCTGCTGCCGTGCCTTTGCACTGCCATCATGGACTCTGACCCTCTGAAACTATGAGCCCAAATGAATCACTTTTGTAAGTAGTTAGTTGAATCCTTGGTTCCCAAGACTGTGGACTGTTGGGAGGGATTAAGAGGTGCGAACATGTTAGAGAAGGTTTATTGCTACGGGTAGGCTTTGAGATTTCAAAAGCCCATGCCAAGCTGTCTGTCTGTCTGTCTGACCAACTGTCTGGGCTTGCGAAATGCCTGTGGTCAGGATGTAAAGCTCCCAGCTACTGCTCCAGTACCATGCCTGTCTGCTTCCTGAAATGACGATAGAGTAACCAGCCCCCAGTTAACGCTTTCTTTTTTGAGTCGCCATGGTCATGGTGTTTCTTCACACACTAGAAAAATAACTAAGAGTCTGTTATTGGTTTGTGTATGTTTTGTTTTGAGGCAAGATTTTTCACTTTATAGCCCAGACAGGCCTCCAACTTGTGGCTTTCCTTCTGCCTTAGACTCTCAATTTTTCTTATTTTTTTTTTTTTGGTCTGTGGAGACAGGGCCTAATTATGTAGCCTATCTTTAATCTTTGACTCATATACTTGGGTGTATGTACATACATGTGCACAGGTGTCTGCAGAGGGCCAAAGATGATATCAGGCCCCTTGGAGCTGTCTGAAGTTGAAGGTATCTCTGAATTGTCCAACAGTGCTAATATCCAAAAATTAGTCCCATGGTTGAGTAGCAAGTATTTTTAACCACTGAGCCCATCTTTATCACCCCTGATTCAGAAAACTCACAGGAAAGAAATGGACTCTATGCAGAGGTGAAGAGGAGACAGCACTATGAGTTCTGTAGTTAGATGTGTGTGCATCAGTAAAGATCCAGGATTTGTGGGGTCTGGTGCCACCACCTCCAGTATCACAGTATCGTAACATTTAGGAACATTGATGAGGTTCAGTCCAATGCTACACAGTGCATTGAAGGTCTGCCTGAGCTACATACGGCAGCTGTCTCAGAACAAACATAGATGACAGACATGCCCAGCAGGCATGAGACCTTGAGTTCTGTCCTTAGTGTAGCAAAATTTAACAGAAAAAAAAAATCACTTCAATAATATTACATAAAATGATTAAAAGAAAATAACGTGTCCAATAAGAGGTAGAAAACAAATCTAAGATAAATTACAAACATCTAAAAGATTGTCATGCCTTGTAAGTGAGTGAAAAGTTATAGCGATGTGACACTATTTTAATGCTGGTCTTATTAAGGCAAAGCTCTTGAGGTGAATAACCTCCTGAAGAAGGAACAAATGCAGCCTCAGACTCTAAGGACTGGATCCTTTTGCCTCCATTTTGATAATTATTATAAGGAAATAACAATAAATTTTTAAAACCAAGCAAAAATTATAGACCACAGCATTATGACTTTGACTTAAGTACTGGAACCAATTTAGCTTGTACTTCAGGGAAATAGTTTGCTAAATTCTAGTACAACCATGGCTGGTCATGGCGGTGCACATATTTAATCCCAGCACTCAGAGGCAGAGGCAATAAATTGTGAGTTCAAGGCTGGCCTGGCCTCTATAGCAAGTTCCTGGGCAGCTAGTCCACCACATGAGACCCTGTCAACACACACAACACACACTTAACCAACTAGTTAACTATATATAGTGAATAAAAGTAATTTTACATCTGATATATATAACGACATGGTTAAATGCTTTTGGACATTAAATAAAAACCAAATATGAACATCTTGAAAGATAACCATGGGCAAGACTATGAAAGGGGAAAACAGCTCACAGTGGAGGAAAAGAACGAACAAAGAGTGTGGATGATTTTATGTAATTGTACTAACGAGAAGTTTCCACTAATATATACCATCAGTAGAGAGGACACTAAACTAAATGTACACTTGGGCGTGCAACCTTAAAATGAAGTGCGTGAGCGCGTGCGTGCGTGCGTGCGTGCGTGTGTGTGTGTGTGTGTGTGTTTGGAATGAGCATGAGTATGTGATCCTAGGGTTCAGATCCTGTCGTGTGTGTGTGTGTGTGTGTGTGTGTGTGTGTGTGTGTGTGTGTGTGTGTGTGTGTGTGTTTGGAATGAGCATGAGTATGTGATCCTAGGGTTCAGATCCTGTCTCTTGTAATGATAGGGTTTTTTGAGACAGGGTTTCTTTGTATAACCGCCCTGGATGTCTGGGACCTGGATTTACAGACCAGGCTGACCCTCAAACTCAGAGATCAGCCTATCTCTGTCCTGAGTACTGGGATTAAAGGCATGTGACACCTCTGCCTGACTTTTTTTTTTTTTAAGACAGGGTCTTACTATGTAGACCAGGCTAACCTTGAACTCAGAGACATGCCTGCCTCTGTTTCCCAAGTGCTGGTAGTAAAGATGTGAGCTACCAGGCCTGGCAATGGTAGATATTTTTAAGTGAACAGAAGAATAAATGAATGAAAATATTTGAATATGTATACATGTTACATATAATTATTCTGTAATCATGTCTATGTGTGTAGGTTTGTACACATGACTGCAGTGACCCAGGAGGCCAAAAGATGCTGCTGGTTTCCTGGAACTGGAGTTATAGGCAGTTGTGGGCTTTGGGAACCTAACTCTGGTCCTCTGGAATAGTAGGTGCTCATGGCTCCACACCAAAATAAGCATCTTTATATTTATCATGGAGGAAGCCATATAGCATACATGCATAGATTGTTCCAGTCTTGTGCAATAAACAGCTGATCTATAAATACAGTAACATTGCTGGGTACAGTGGCACATAACCAAAGTCCCAGCACTTAAGAGGTACACAAAGAATTGGGAGTTCAAGGTCACCCTTGGTTAAGTGGCAAAATGGAGTAACATAATCTATAAAAGGGACAACGTAAAATAGTCCTTACATACCAAACAAATCCAGAAGGAAGCATACCCAACTGTCAACAGTATTTCGCTTGGGAGAGTGAGACCGAGCCACATGCGCTTCTTAAAGACTATGTATGACAGTACTGCATGAGTTCATTTGTTAATCTAAATATATAACAATTTTATGAATGCAAACAACAGCACAGTCTGGTTACAGAAAGCTACCACTTCAGTATACATGCTTATATAAATACACAAGAAATTGGCCATTCCTGAAGGAGACTCAAGCTGGGGTTAGGGATGGATGAAAAACATACTTTCCACTTAATCCGTCTCTTAAAACTGAATATGTTATTAAACATTTTATGTATTTTGTGTGTGTGTGCTAGAGTGTACACATATGTGATGTGCCTGTAGGAGCCTGCAGAAGCCATAAGAAAGTATCAGATCTGGAAGTGGAGTTACAGACCGCTGTTCTGACATATGGGTGCTGGGAACTGAACCTGTCTTCTGCAAGAACAAATGCTCTTAATGGCTGAGCCCATCTTTCCAATCCCTTATTAAAAATTTTTACAGCTAAGTGTTGTGAAAGATCACATTACACAAATGTGAAGCAGTACTGTTTTGGATCATGTGGAGACATTCTTTGTGGTATAATGAGAAACGTAGAACCCCCAACTGAATAGTTGATGGTGGCTACAGCAAATAAAATCGCAATAAGCAATGTGCCTAGTTAGTTGCCTCTAGATCAGTGGTTCTCAACCTTCCTAATGTTGCGACCCTTTAGTACAGTTCCTCATATTGTGACATCCCAACTACAAAATTATTTTCACTGCTACGTCATCACTCGTTTTGCTACTGTTATGTACTGTAACGTAAATATCTGATATTTGACCTCAAGGGGTTTCAACCCAAAGGTGATGTCTTTCTGTTTTCCTGCTCAGTTTCTTACATATTTAGTTTTTCGGAGGGTGGGAGGGGTGGGAGGGTGCTGAAGAGATGGCTCAGTACTTAAAAGCACTGAACACCCAATATGTTGGCTCACAGCCACCGGTAAATCCATTTCCAAAGGATCCGACCCCTTTCTTAGGGCCTCTGCCAGCTCCAGGGACCCTAACGGTGCAGAGACATATACACGCAATCAAAACATTATTCATAGATATAAAAACTAAAAAATGTTTCTATTACGGACCTCTGTGAGTTCGAGGCCAGCCTGGTCTGCAGATCGAGTTCCAGGACAGGCTCCAAAGCTACACAGAGACACACTGTCTCGAAAAACAAAGAAATTTCTATTAAAGTTTTTGTTTTGCGACACGGACTCGAGTTTATGGCCCAGTCTGGCCTCGAAGTGCAATCCCAGCCTTCCCAGTGCTGTAAGTTCAGGCGAGCACCATCGTACCAGTACTAAGATTCTGAGGTCCCCAGGGTGGAGGACCCCGCCAGTCCCTGACCCGCACCAAACTGAGCTCACAGGCGGCAGTCAAGCTTGTGGGTGATTAGAGTCCCAGGCGACTGCCTCTGGGTTCCAAGTGTGAAGATGGAGTTGAGGGCCGTACCTACTCCACACTGCGGAGGGAGAAAGGCAACGCTCGCAAAGCGCTACGACGCCTGCAGTCCACAAGACCGCAGCAAGCGCGGCAGCCTGGCTGGGGTCGCCCGACACCGCCCAAAACACTAGGCTACAAGCCACGAGAGGGCGGGCCGGGGCGTCCGCTCACAGACCGGCTTCCGGTCAAGGGCCTGTGCATCCGGTCGCTCCGCCTCGGCCGGGACCAGAGGCCCACACTGCGGGTCCCGCGAGGCGACGCCCAGCGCCAGGGACCCTGGCCGGCTTTGGACGCGCGTCTCGCGGGGTGGCCGGCGCCGCCGAGGCCCTGGGTGCACGGACACTCACCATCTCGGACCGATCCTGCAGCTCCGAGTCGCCGACGCTCAGCGAGTCCCCCGCCTTTCTGAGCCTGCGCACAGTTCTTCGTCGAGACGGACAGCTCGGGCAGCCTATCAGGAGCCAGTGGGGATAAGGGCGGGCTGACGTGAGTCAGCGGGGCAGGGACTCTTCCCACAAGGAAAGGCTAGAGCAGCTGTGGGGATTTCTCTCCAGCTGTGCAGAAGAGGCACCGGCTCTCCAGGTCTGTTTTCAATATTCAACCGAGATCCCTGGGCGGAGGCCCACCGTTGCTGAAATTCCCTTTGGCCCGGATTGATGCAGAGACAAGAGCCAACATGAGCTGCAGCCTCCAAGTTGGGCTTCTCAGGAGCAAGCTCTGGGATAAACTGGACAGGGCTGCCCTATGCGTGTAAGATTTAGGATTGCGGACTCCTCGCACTCCAGTGTTTCTTTGCAGAATATTCTTGACACATCTGCCCTACTATTATCTCGCCTGTAAAATGGGACCCATTTCCCCGGAGTCCTGTCTTGTCCTCTGCTCTTTAAGTTTACTCTTGCAGGTTACGAAAAACATCCGGGTTTCTAGAAAACAGGTTAAAACATGGCTTGTAGTGAGCCTGGAGTCAGGTTCTGATCCCTTCATGAAGAACTCAGTTAAGAATCAAACGTCTCAAACAGAAGGTTGACTCACAAAGGGTAGCATCACAAAAGTCAGTTAAAAGCCTAGGTGACACCAATGTTCTAAGCAAGGGAGAGCTGTCCCCATTATGCATCTGACATGCGGCAGCATGGGCAGAGGAGAAACGTCCCCCGACCATCACGCCTGAGACAGGTGGAGGAACTGTCCCTGCCCCTCACCAGCTTCAGTACTTGGGAGAGTGGCCCCTTCACCTGGCCTGGGTTCAAGTTGGGGCATGAAGGCAGGAGAACTGGCCCCACCCTTAGCTCAGTGCTTCAAGGGTGAATTAGCCCGGGCAGTGCAGGAGAGCTCACCCTGGTGGTCAGGTCAGACCAACCCTGCAGCTGCCCCAACATCCACCCTATCTCCCATCTGGAGGAGCACGTGAAGGGTCCTGATCTGCACACACAAAGCTGTAGGATCTCCAGGACACAGGACAACAACAGGATATCCAAGAAGACTACCATGAAGGGCCAGTATTGATAGTGTAGTAGAAACCAGAGGCCTGGAATCAGACCAGTGACTGCAATGAACACTTGCAAGATAGATGGACAAAGAGGTTTACTGTGTGACTGTCACACTGCAGCTTCCAGGATGAGACTGTGAATGCCCTTCTTTCTCTTAAATTATGTTTTATTGGAAGGGGTTGCAGAGGTGGAGGGCAGATGCAAAAAATGAGTAGAATCAAGATGTATGATGTGAAAGACATATTGAATAAATAAAGTTCTTAAAAAGCCTATGTGATTAAACTCCAGAATTCAAGCTAGCTAGATGCAGTGCCCTGCAGGATCTCCCACTACAAGGGGAACTCACCTAATCAGAGCACTTGATGCTCATGCTGAGGACCTGGATTCAGTTTCCAGCACCCACATGGCATCTAAAGTTCATCTAAACTTTAGTCATCTAAAGTTCCATTCCAAGGTATGCGATGACCTCTTCTGGCCTCTGAGAGTACCAGGCACACACATGGTGTACATACATATAGGCAGGCAAAATAGTCATACATTAAAAAAAAAATTGTGCTGGGTGTGGTGGCACGTGTCTTTAGGGAGGCAGAGGCAAGCTGATCTCTCATCTGAAGAGCAGCCAGGGCAACACAGAGAAACTCTGTTAAAAAAAATGTAAACAAAAGAAATGGTTATTGAATGCTAGAAACATTAGGGATGTACCTCATCTCCAGATCTTCATTCCAAATAGGAGCAGAAGTGCTATAGTGAATGGACCCCTAACAATCACAGGAATTAGCTCAGCAAGGACCATCACCTCCATCTTACACATGAACTAGAGGACACAGGATAGGGCACTGTGGTGAGGACTCATTTATCTAAAAGGACTTGGAAGTCTGGAAGTCTGATTAGACAGGATGCATGACCTATCTGTGGAGGAGGATCTTAGCTTGTAATTGCAATATAGTATAAAGGGATTCTGGAATTTTAAAAAATCCTGGCTTCCAATTTCAACTCTCCATTTAATTCCTTGGGTGTTAATATTCTGGGTTATTTTCTTTAGTCAGTCACCAGTGACTGCAACATAGTGGTAACTATTGCTAGTCTGGGATGATGCGACTGTGGATGTGGTATTTTTTTACTATACCAGGGAAGTCAAATAGAACAGGTTTGAGTTAAAGATGAGGGGGGGAAAAACAAAGAATAGCATGGCTATTTAGTGACCTAAAGATATGACTGTAAATTTTCTAGGTATTTCTCTGAAGTTCTGAGAAAGCTCTATTGCCTAAAGCCACTCTCTGCTGAACAGGAACCCACTCACCAGCGAGCAACAGACCTAACAACCAGGACCTAGGAGGGGCCTGTAGTTTCTGCCCAATTCCAGAAGTTTCCTTCTACTGGTTCGCTTTTAAAAGAAGACACAACCCTTCTCTGTTCTTTCCTAAAACTGTTGTGTGGTTCGTGCCAAGGATGTGTGGGGGCCTGAGCATAATCTGTAGATTGGTTCTTTCTACCTTTTCCATGTGCTCTGGGATTGAACTCTGGGTTGTGTGGCAAATATCTTTACCCAATGAGCAATTTGCCAAACTTATTCATGTTCTTCTAAACATTTTGTCTGTTTCCTGCATGCCACAGGATAAGTCTGGCAGACAGAGGACAATTTGGGGTTCTCTCGTCACACTCAGTGGTTCTGGGATTAATCTCAGATCTGTAGGCCTGCTTGGCGGCCAGTGCTCTACCCCCAATCATCTCAACAATGCTCACGCTTGGATTTCTAATGAGGTATTCTTAAGTGGGTGAGTAGGCAGACTTGTGCAGAACAGTCAGCCTTTTTTTAGGAAAAAACATTGATTTATGAATGTTTAACCTGCATGTGTGTGCATGCATGTATGTGCACCATGGGCATGCCGGGTCTTATGGAGGTCAGAAGGAAGCCTCAGATCTCTTGGGATTAGAGCTGCAGGTGAACAGTGAGCTACCCCAGATGGGCACTGGAATCTGATTTCCATCCCTGGTATAGCAGTAAGCACTTTTTCTTTTCTTTTTTGGTCTTTCAAGACAGGGTTTTTCTCTTTGTAATTCCAGCTGTCCTGTAGACCAGGCTGGCCTTAAATTCAGAGATGCACCTGTTTCTGCCTACGTACTAGGTTTAAAGGTGTTTGCTGCCACCACCACTGGGGTGCAAACATTCTTAAGCACTGAACTTATTTCTCCAGCTGTTTGGTTTTTGTTTGTTTGTGAGACCAGGTCTGTAACCAACTGTCCTGGAACTCACAGAGTTCCCACCTCCCCTGTGCTGGAATTGAAGGCATGAACCGCCAAGCCTGGATCCACCTTAAAAACTCACTGGCAGTTTCATGCCCAGATCCAGTGCATTCGGGTCACATTTACCCATCCCACCCTCTCTATCTCAAGGGTTTGCTTTGTGACCCAACGATTTGAACCAGAGCCTTGTGTGTGGTTATAAGCTTGACACTATCCACCATAACTCAACAGTGGGTGTGTCTTGTCTCAATGACCCTGGAGTTTCCTGGTCAGCTAGATTGTCTAGCTGGCCAGAGGCTTCAGGAATCTGCCTGTCTTTGCTGCCCTAGTGCTGCACAACACTGTTCCAGGCATCCATCGTGCAGCAAGCACTTTACTGACTGAGCCCTCTCTCCCTCAGACCACTTCTGTTGCAGGAAGAGGCCTTTCAGAAAGATGGAGGCCCCCTGTGGCCCTGCAGATGGAGGCCCCTGGGGCCCTGCAGATGGAGGCCCCTGGGGCCCTGCAGATGGAGGCCCCTGGGGCCCTGCAGGTGGCCTCACCCAGCTGCACTTGAGTAGCAGATCGGCATTTTCTACACCCTCCACAACAGGCAGGCTGTCAACATGCAACTCTAAAGAAGTCACACAAAAGGCTTTGCTACATGCCATTTTCCTAACAAAAACAACAGGAAAGTGTGCAAAATGAAGGACTCAAAAAACTTTAATTATAAAGTCTTACATCTTTTAAGGAAATCCAAGCAAGGCAGCCTCCTCTCTGTGATGTGTAGTTACCTGAGCATTTTAAATCACAGTCTAAGAAAGCCAGGAAACAGGCGAGTGTGCCAATCCCTGGTTGACTTGATGGAAGCACATACAGACACTTGAAAGGGCAAAGAGAAACTGAAGGGGGTGGCGGCTGGAAACACCAATGGTACTGCACTGAAGTAGTGAAAGAAATTTAGACCCCAAACATGAGTTACCCTGAAAACATTTCCGGGAATTTCATCAGGTAAGTAAAATGACAACAGAGAGGGTTTGACTGAGACAGTCACTTTGAGTGAGAACTAGTAGGCAGATGAGTGAATCCTTTAGTGACAAAAATACCTGAATCTTAGAGTTATTTAAATAACTTCTAAATTTAAATGCTTCTACACCACAGGTCACTGCTATCAATTGCTCGGTTGGCTTTAAATCACTTCATCTGATTAATTACCCAAGCCCCTTCCCTCTTGACCCTGCTGTGGAACCCACCAAAGAGCAAAAGAAAAGGCAAATGCTCACTGTACTCCGTTTTTATTTTCAATGTAACATGCAGTAAGAAAAAACTGAACAGGATTGATTAGCATTTACAATGCTTACAGAGAAAAAGATTAAAAGCAACTTAGTCTGGGTTTTAAGGAAAAGCACTAATTAACACAAGAAATCTATTTCCAAATACTCACTTTGAACCAAAATGTGAGAGCATTTGGTAAATATTTATGTCTGCTGTTTAGTTGCATTATTTTATATAATCTCTGATTCTTGGGATATCCAGCCCCATTTTTCCTAACACAGCAGGGAAGACATATATATATATATATATATATATATATATATATATATATATATATATATGTGATCAATTAAATTAAATTAAAGGAAGAAATGGAGTTGGGAGACTCCAGGGCTGCAAAAATATATACAAGCATTTACCTTTTCCAGAACTAAACATTTCTTCCATAAAAATATTAAATAGCCAAGCCCTATAGAACTAGGGCCAGGACTACTTCAAATATAACTTCTGTATTTTAAAAATATAGGGCAGAAAGCCTTTTAGGGGATATTTATACATTTTCACATAATATCTCTAGGTCCCTAAATGAATCATGAAGCATTATGCAGAATCAACAAAGCCTATTTTCTTACATTATTTCTTAATTTAATCTCATAAATCACTATGGATATGGTAGATGACTACATTTTAGTACAAGAATTTGATCTGATGGAAGGTCTTTGTAGAAGGCTTAGTATTTATAGCCATATATTAAAGTCCAAGCCTATGTAGTAAATGGGTAGTTGGCAGACATTCGCTCTGTAAGACAAAGCAATAGCATATATATATATTTTAACCCTACCAACAAAAAGGCAGAGAGTTCCTACACTCTGGAGATAACTAGGGCTTCTAGAGATGACCTGTGTTTCCTGTGGTATACAGGGTGAAGAAGAGGGCTGGGACAAGCTGGGCTTCCCTTCACTGACAGTTTCTAGATGAGGCAGCCCTTCCTCAGTCACTTGTGTCTCCGCTGACCACTGATGGCAGTGTTAGAGCACAGCTGCACAAGTTCAAGATGTTCCAGGGTGAGAACAAGAGCAGCTAGGGACAGAGAGGAGACATTTTCCTTCCTATGGAACAGGGGTTTGTCGCTCTCTGTATTCTTGGCTTCATGCTACATGTTCATGCTATGCTACCAAACATGTTCAAAAGTCCCTGTTAGAGTTATAAGGCTGTTTTGGGGATTTGGCTATAACAGGGACTCACATGGCTGAGGCTTCATTTCACTACTCTTTAAGTCCAATCTACGGCAGCAGCCATCCCGACAGTCTACGCTAAGCCAAGGGAAACTGAGTACAGAGACAGTCAAAGTGCATTATCAGTTACTAAAGGAGCAGTCTGAAATAAACGAGTCATGAAGAAGCAAAGTCTAATGTTTTTAGGGGTGAGGAAAATACTGCAGATCAGGACCATGAGAGAATGGGAGCGCCTGTTCCCAAAAGTGGCGGAAGTGGAAAGACAACACAAATGTGCTGATGGACACTGTCCTTTACTGATAGTGTCCTGGTTTCAAAGGCTGCACCACTGACCTCTATTTGGACTAGAAATGGTTGCAACTTGAATACCTTAGCATTAATGAAATGTAACTGGGGTGTTGGGATTATGATAAAACCATAAAGCTTCAATTTCTGTGTAAGACTTAAAAATCAAGAATGATCTTAGAAGAATTCAGCAAAATTAATTTTAATTTTAGGTTAACTTCTAAAATGTGAAGGAACCACAGTGCTGATACTGTTTGTAAAGTTTAGTATTTGCAAGGCAATAAAATAATTATAAACTGAATAAGGAGAGGTATGAAGTCATATGTCGATGGGGACCAAGTTTTCCCTGAATTCAAATAGACAAAACTATTTTGTAGAAAGGTGTGAGTCCTGCGTCACCTCCAGGAACAACTTCAGAATGACGCACTGGTTCATGCTCCAGGGATGAAAACAACAGTCAGGCCAGGCTGAAATGAGAGGGAGAGCACAAGCGGCAGTTGCTCAAGTGCCGGCGCGGGGCTGAGCTTGCACTGTTGCTGAAACCTCCTAGCTAGAGGCTTTACCAGGAAGACCTTGTGGATTGCAGCTTTGGAGATGTCCCTGTGTGTCTGCAGAATCTTTACAACAGCCACCAAGAGACCCACTCCCAAGTGGGACTTTGACGCCACAGAAAACTGTTATTAAGGGAACAATCTAGTGGAATAAGACAAGGGAGATTTCATCGCTGTGTTAAATCTCATGTTAAGTAAGTTTCTGACTACTGTTTGTAGATCTGCTTTCTGGAGACACTGAGCAGAAATCCAGAATCACTGGCAAGATAAATCTCAACGGTAACATTACTCTACTTACACTCAAACAACTCTCTAGTCACAGTCCATGTTTACAATTAGATATGTAACAGGCAGAGAAGGAGGGGCAGGCACTGGAGATGAGTCTCAACAGTTATTCTTGTCCAAACCCTTCTGTTTCTTCAATGGCAAATAACAGCTTTTCCTTCAGTTGCTCATAGCTCTTGTAGGGTGGGAGGTCCAGGCGGTTGAAACTGAAAATAAGAATTGTTGGCTTAAGAGAAGGAAGGATACAAAGACAGACATGGGCAGTGTCCAGCAGAAACACTGTGGCCTTGAATCAGGACCTTTGAGGAGCTGATTTCAACCTTCCCAAGACTCTCAAGTGCCTTCTCTCTCAAGTGTAAACCGGAGAGCAACGCCCACCCCTGTGGTAGAGTCAGAGGCTCACACAGCTCAGTGCCAATGCTCAGCAGACACTCAGCAAATGACAATCTGCTCATGCTGCCCCAACTGCCATTCTAGATCAGTGGTCACAAACTTACTATAACGGCCAAAAAGAAATAATTTAGACTTTGAAGGCTATAAAAGGTTTTAGGTATATTATGTTAGAATAAGAATGACAGGCCAGGTGGTGGTGTACTCCTGTAATCCCAGCACTCAGGAGGCAGAGGCAGGCTAATTTCTGTATGAGGCCCCCTGTCTCAACAAGAACAGTACAAACAAACAAACAAACAAACAAACAAACATAAGAAAACGACTCTCTAATACTTCACTCCCTCTACATTTCTCTGTTCTATTCTTAGCTGGAAATTTCTCCAGCCTAGCTTTAAGATTTTTAAGCACTGTCTTTTTTTTTGTTTGTGTTCCTAAAGGTGTGAGACAAACAATTCTACCCTTAAAAAAAACCCAAGGAACTATTTACATTATTGTCAAATATAAATTATTTTATTTTTTACTGTGTGTGTTTTGTTTACCTACATATCTATGAACTGCATGTGTGCTTAGAGCCCATGGAGGCCATAAGAGTGAACCAGATCTCTTGGATATGGTTACAGTTGGTTGTGAGCCATCATGTGGGTGCTGGGAATCAAACCCAGGTCATCTGCAAGAGCAGCTAGGTCCATAAATAGTTGGGCATGATAATCTATGTCTATAATTTCAGTATTTGGTATTAGAGGAAAGATAAACAGGAATTCAAAGCTAGCCTAGTTTTCATGAGACCTTGTCTCAAAAACCAAGTCACATAAAAATATGTACCATTATTTTGTACATTAATTTGTCAATTAAAAGTAGTAGAGAGGTGATGGGCATTGGTGGCACACACCTTTAGTCCCAGCACTTGGAAAACAGAGGCAATTGGATCACTGTGAGTTCAAGGCCAGCCAGGTCTATGGAGCAAATTCCAGGGTAGGCTCCAAACAATACAGAGAAACCCTGTCTCAAAAAACCAAAAAAGAAATAGGGAGGCTAAGGCTGTGCCTCAACAAAATGTTAGCCTAACAAAAAATGGAAGGCATTGGCTTTGTTCCCTAATGTCACACACAACACACAGTTGGTTAAATAAAAGGAAGAAAATGGTAATATGTACTGTAACACATCATTTGAAGTAAAATAAACCAGGTAGAGAAGGAACTGATTCCATACTGAGAAAGGACCTGAATTAATCAAAAGTCCTAGAGGTGAAAAGAATGTTGGTCACTAAGAGCTGGAGAGTAGAAGTGTGTTTTTAGTGACATGCCAGCCAACAGATGACAGGAATGCCTACATAACCATGTGAACCCATTTAAAAACACTGAACTACACATACCTGGAAAAGGTTAAAATACAAATGTTATTACCACAAACTGAATTCCAACAGGAACTGTATTTGAGGTTAACACTGGTTGCTTTTTAGTTTGGGAAATGAGGTTAAATTGCATTTTAAACCAGAAAATAAGGTCTGGGGATATAGCTCTGTTATAGAGGGCTGCTTGGTAAGTAAGACCCTGGCTGGGCCCAATTCCTGGTACTGCAAAAAGAAAATCAATAAGAGCAATAATTCTGTTCACCACATTACTAAGTAGGGTACAAATATTCTAAATCCCATCTTAATACTTTAAGAGGAGGAAAAACGAATGCGTGGTAAATGGGCACAAAAGGGATCATCTTGAGTTGAAGGCAAGGCTCTAGAACAACTTCAGGCATGAAACCTATATCATGGATCAAAATTTGCTGGTTTGTAATCCCAGGACTTGGGAAGCAGAGGCAGGAAGATCAGGAGTTCAAGGGCAGCTTGGGCTATGAGATCATGTCTCAGTAAAAGTTGGGGGGAGGGGGTGGGACACTGTTGAGATGGCTCAGTGGTTATGAGCTCTTATTGCTCTTCCAGAGGACCCAGGGTTCAATTCCCAGCACCCAAATCAGGTGGCTCACATCTGTAAATTACACACAGTCACAAACACTCATGCAGCGACACATACAAATAAGAATAAACCATCCTTTAAATGGGGGAAGGAATTTACTTTGTGAGAAATAAATTCTACCTCAGTAAAACTGTTAAGATATGGAGAAATTATTTCATTTCTAACAAATAGCCAGAGGTTAAGTTGATAAAAGTTTATTTTGTATATTTCTGATTTTGCTTACCAAGTATGGCTTCTGGGTAACCAATTTTCTTTCCCAACTTTCTCAATGCAGAACTTCTGTGGTCCATTACTCCCTAAAGCACAGTAAAAGCATATAGAAATTGTTGATTTAAAAGCTCTTAAATTATGCATCCCAGTTCAGCAGCAGCATTGCGATTCAGAATCCCAGACACACAGACCTGTCCTAACTCTACTTATCAACAACTCCAGGGGCAGGAGCTTAGTGCACATTTCACCAAGCTCCCAGGTACTTGTGACAAATGGTGAAATTTGAGAATCATTTTGTTAATGTATACTAAGAAGAAAACTGCAGCTCTATTTATTATTCCTTAGCTAGAATGGCACAAATGTCATGATTAATAGCCCACATAAGAAGACACAAATATCTAATTGTTGGAACTCTACTCCTGTAAGCAGCCAGCAAATCCCTGTGCTCACAGGTCCTACACAGCTGACCTTGGACACACTCACCCTTCATGATGCTTGCCTGCTGGCTCCTGTTAGATGCAGCTGTGGTGCTCATCGGCACCAAGCACGGCTTTATTAAAGGACACTCCTGCTCCCTAAGAAGCACTTGCTGGTCATCAAAATGACTGGTAGTGGGTGCTGCTCACCTTATTCTAAGTGTAAGGGGCACCCGGGCACAGAGCCCCTGTGTCCTAATGAGTAGGCCCAGAACAACGGAGATGGGTAGTTCTTTATGTCCCACATTCACAGGTATTTACACATAAAATCCAGGGCAAGGGAACAAAGATGGTTATGAACAAGAACTGTTAAAAATGTTCTATACTAAAGAGACATTTATTCACTTTGCATGCTCCCTTTTATCCATTTCAGTATTTCTTCCCCACCTCCCTCTTTTGGTTTTTGAAGAGTCTTTGTGTAGCCCTGGCTGACCTAGAACTCTATGTAGATTAGGCTGGTATTGAACTCACAGAGATCCAACTGCCTCTCCTCCCAAGTGCTGGAACTAAAGGCTCATTACAGTATAACCACAGAGATAAGCAGTCAATGATGTGAATTAACATGTAATAGAGAAGACTGAAACAGTAGACTCCCGTGTGCCGTTATGTGTAGAGTAAAAGGGGCTAATGAATGAAAGAACACCCTGGCCCGGAGCCCAGAGCCAAGGAAACATACCCTGTGCCTAACCAACTCTGGGACTGAATCAAACCAATCCCTCAGCACCAAAACCGACCAATCTCAATCCTCACTCTGAAAATCTCTACCTTGTTAAGCTCCACCCCTAAGACACCCTATATAAGCCCTGTACCTGTTCAGTTTGGGGCTGCCCTTGTCCACCCTGGCAGAGGCAGCCACTCTCATGGATTCTTCCCTCCCAATAAATCTCAAGTGAGGTTTGTTTATAGTGACTTTCTTTCCTTGGGGCAGAGCAGAACTGTAACCCTGTGTCTGGGGAAGCTTTCCTTTGCTGGAGAACTACACCCTGGGGAAGCTGAGCAGAGCTGTAACGCTTCTGAGTAGAGCAAAGCAGAGGAAAGGAGTGGAGAGGAGAGGAGAGGAGAGGAGAGGAGAGGAGAGGAGAGGAGAGGAGAGGAGAGAGAGAGGAGAGGAGAGGAGAGGAGAGGAGAGGAGAGGAGAGAGAGGAGAGGAGAGGAGAGGAGAGGAGAGGAGAGGAGAGGAGAGGAGAGGAGAGGAGAGGAGAGGAGAGGAGAGCACAGGAGGGGAGGAAAGAGGAGAGCACAGAGAAGAGGGGAGAGGAGGGGAGAAGGGAGGAGAGCAGAGGGGAGGGCAGGGGAGAGAAGAGAGGGGAGGGGAGGAGAGGAGAAAGAGAGCTGTAACAATCCAGCTGGGGAAACCATCCCCTGCTGGAGCAGAGATGTTACACTGACATTAGGGAAACCTTTCCCAGAGCAAGGACCCAACTTCCCCCAGCCCCTTGCCAGAACAGAGCTGTAACACTTCTACTGGCATGCCTTTCCCTTCCAAGCTATAGGTATTCCTTGGCTTTTCACTGCCAGGGTACCTTTTCCTTCAGAGCTGAAACACTTACAATATGACCATCACCATGACTGTATTCTCAAATTAGATGAAACAATAATACACTGAACTATAGGCCTGAAGCCTACAGTTCAGAACAGGTCAAATCCAGCCTCTCCTACAGTTGAGGCCAGCCCTAGCTACCTGTTAAAGAAAAGAAGGGAAGAGAAAAAGATGGGAAAGAATCTAATTGTAAAAGTAACATGCTTAAAATTCTTTTTAGGTAGCCTCTTGCCTTTAATCTTACCTGACATGGTCCCTTAATTATATAACTTCCATGTAGACTCCTGCATCCACATTGCTATTTTTAATTTTATTTTTTATATTTTTAATTATTTAACTTCATGTGCATGGTGTAAAGGTATCAGATCCCTGAGAACTGGGTTACAGACAGTTGTAAGCTGCCATGTGGGTGCTGGGAATTGAACCCTGGTCTTCTAGAAGAACAGCCAGTGCTCTTAACCATGGAGCTATCTCTCAAGCACCTGTACATTACTATCTTTAGTCGCTGTTTTTAAAATAAAAATATTTTAATGGTTTATTCTCATTTTATGTGCATTGGTATTTTGGCTGCATTTATGTCTGCAAGAGAGTATCAAATTTTCTGGAACTAGAGCTAGAGACAGCGATGAGCTGCCAGGAGGGTGCTGAGAATTGAACCCAGCTTTTCTGGAAGAGCAGCCAGTGCTTTTAACCACTAAGCCACCTCTCCAGACCCTAAGAAGATATGCTTTGATACTAGTTTACTTACTTTTAGGGATAAAATCCAGGATCTCATGCATGTTCAACAAGGGCTATACCATCAGCCTGACACTACACTTTTAAATAAGGTCCATTTTTATTTTCCCTCAAATTGATCTTTTACAGTTTACTTGGCAAGTGTACTATTATCCTACTGGATTTAGCTTATTCCTTTTTTCTTTTCTTTTCTTTTTTTGTTTTTTTGTTTTTCAAGACAGGGTTCCTCTGTGTAAGACTGAGCTGTCCTGGAATTCATTCTGTAGACTAGGCTGGCCTTGAACTCACACACTTGGCTTCTTTTATTTTGAAGCTGGGTATTATGTAGTTTAGGTTGGCCTCAATCATGCTATGTAGCTAAGGTAGTTAAAGGATGACTTGACTTCTGATCATTCTACCTATACCTCCCAAGTCATGGAATTACAGGCATTTACCAACATATCCAACTATTTCTCATCTTTTCTATATGCTTTATCATTTTCCAGTGCTTAGAGAGGATTTATTTCTTGAACTCAAATATATTCTTAAAAATAGGAACAAGTGGGGCTGAAGAGATGGCTCAGTGGTTAAAAGCACTGGCTGTTCTTCCAAAGGACCAAGGTTCAATTCCTAGTACCCACATGACAGCTCACAACTGACTGTCTGTAACTCCAGTTCCAAGATCTGACATCTTCACATAAGCATACACGCAGGCAAAAAAAATAAAAGAAAAATTAAAAGGGGGAAAAAATAAAAGGTAGCCCTCTTCCACCCCAAAATAGGAACAGGTTATTTGTCTATTTAAATGTATCTTCTACTATAGCACCTTATCAAACATACATATGGAGGCAGGAGGCCAGGAATTCAGGGTTATCCTTGGCTACATAGTGGATCTGAAGCCAGTCTAGGGGACATGAGACCCCATCTTTAAAAAACAGGGAGGGAAGGAGAGGGAACTAGGATCGATATGTAAAATAAGAAAAAAATAATTGAAAAAAAAAAACACAGGGAAAAAAATACACTGAGGCAAGAAATAAAAAGTCAACTCCAAGTCCACAAAATGCAGGTCAACTGTGGCTGGTTAAGAAAAACTACACCTGTCTGTTGCTTCTGATAAGTTCCACACACAATCGTCCAAGGGCAGTAAGGTCAACACCCTTCTCTACGGAAAAGGACATTTATACATACCCATGAGGTCAGCAAATCCTCCCACCGGCAATCGGCAGGTTCCAGTAACAAACTGCAGAAGTCTCATCCTCTTCTCATTATCAATTTCTTTAACAAACTGTAAACATCATATTCAAGAGAAATGTTAAGTCTTGTTATATACAGCTCACTGAACAAGAAAGAAAAATGGTCACTTCAAATCTTAAATGAACTTGGGGTGCCAGCAACATTAGACAGTAAATTTACCCATGCCCATCAAAGCCTCAGCAACCTCCTTTACTCAGGATGGGAATCTCTGAAGGCTCTTGGCTCTGTTTTTCTAGGGCAGCCTTCCTGTTCCCCTTAGACTTGTCTGTCCTATAGCACATTCCTGTGGTCACTCAGGACACAAAGATCAAGTATGAATAAATCTCTTGGCTTCATGAACAAATCAAATCAAGCTTATGAAATGCAAAAACGTCTTTCCTCAATATCTTGGTATATAGTTGAGAAGGTCCTTACACTCTAAAATCACTGTTTTAGCCTCCTAAGTGCTAAGATTATAGCCATGAGCAACCAATCTGGTTTCTTGTCAATTCAAGACAGGGTTTTTCTGTGTGTAGTCATAGCTATCCTGGAACTTCCTCTGTAGACCAGGCTGCCCTTGAACTCAGAGATCTGCCTGCCTCTCCCTCCCAAGTACTGGGATTAAAGGTGTGTACCACCATGTCCAACTTCATCTTTGTGTTTCTTAACATGAATTTTGTTACATGTATAGAGGACATTTATATAAAATTTTTAATTGTGTTAAATGGCCAGTGAGATGGCTCAGTCGACAAGGTGCTTGGCACCAAGCCTGATGATCAAGTTCAATCCTCAGGAGCCACTTGATAGAAGGGAAAGACCTGATGTCTGACAAGTTGTTCTCTGAGTCCATATGCAAACCATGCCATATAGGTACACACACCATAAACAAACAAATAAATATAAGATTGATGTAAAATAAACCTAACAAAACTTGCCCTGTTATTTCTGTGGGGTATGTATACTGGTCATGTGAGTGTTCACATGTTATTTTTGTGGGGTGTGTATTCTGGTCATGTAAGTGTGCACATGTGTACTCAGATGAAAATGCATGTGTGGAGGCTGCAGGGCAATCCTAAATATCTTCCTCAATGGCTCTCCACCTAATCTTCTGTGTCTGTTCAAACAGTCTCTCACGGTACCTGCAGCTTGTCCTCTCAGATTCACTAGATGGCTGGTACATCTCAGGGAGACTCCTGTCTCTGCCTCCCCAGCCCTGGCATCCAGGTTATGCTGCTGTGTCCAGCTTTCTGTGTGTGCTGTAGATTCACTTGTCTGTTCGTCCATTAAAATGCAGGTAGGTTAATTTAGCCTTTGGTGAGCTGGAACAACACTGCTATAAATACTGGCATGCAGCAAAATCTGCTTGGGTCTCTGGATTTAATTCTAGTGAAACTGGTAAATCATGTATGTTAACTGTATATTTAAACTATTCTTTGTTTTGGTTGATTTTGTTTGTTTGTTTTAGTTGCGGGATGGGACATGGGGTTTCAATACAAGATTTCTGTGTAGCTCTGGCTGTCCTGGAACTCATTCTGTAAACCAGGCTGGCCTTGAACCCAGAAAGCCACTTGCCTCTCTGCCTTCTGAGTGCTGGGAATAAAGGCATGCACCACCACTGCCGGCTCTTGTTTTTAAGACAAGACCTCATGAGGCTGGCTTCCCACATGGTATTACAGGGATATGGCTACCATGCCTGGCTACATTTAACTTTTTGCTAAACTGCCACACTATTTCCAAGTATTGCAGTATATAACACTCTTAACAGAAATGAATGAAGGTTTCAAATTTTCCACATTCTCATCAAAGAGTATGCTTCTCCTATTTCCTAATGTGCACAAAATCCTATATAGCTGGGGTTTGAATTTGTAGGTCCTTAAGAATCAAACATTTCTGAGCACCAGTGACTTACTTTTATTTATTTTCAAGATTTTATTTATTTTTAATTATGTACAGGTGAGTGTGTCTACATGTAGGTGCTTGCGGAGACCAGAGGGATTAGATACCCTGAAACTTTTGAGTCACAATAGGTCCTATGAACCAAACTTGGTTCCTCTAGAACAGTAGCAAGTGTTTTTAACCACTGAGCCATCTCTCCAGACTCTATTTATTTTTTGAATTACTTGTTTTTGTGTGATTGTGTGTGGATGTGCATATGAAAGTCAGAGGACAAATTCCAGTTTGTTCTCTCATTCTATCAGGGGAGTCCTAGGGAATCAAACTTAGGTCATCATCCTTGCTGACAAGTGCCTTGGCCCACTAAGCCATCTCACCACCAGTCCCCTTTAAATAAGAAAAGGAAAATAAGTAACATTTTATGTGTGTATGTGCCTGAGTTCATGTATGTGTACCACATGTGTGCAAGTGTTCACAAAGGGTGGAAGAGAATATCAAATCCCCTGAAATTGGTGGCACATATGGTCTGAGCACCAATGTGGATATTGAAGACCATACCCGGGGTCCTTCCCAAGAGCACCAAGTACTCTACATTGCCAAGCCCTCGCTCCAGCCTATTTTATTTTAAGATGTGATTGCTTTTAATTCATTGAGAGTGTGCACAGCAGGGCCCAGTGCATGTAGAGGACAGAGGACAACTTTCAGAAGCTGCTTCTCTCCTGAAACCCACGGTTCAAACTCAGGTCAGCAGAGCTGGCTGCAGGGACCTGTATGGGCTAAGCCATATCATCTCTTTAGCCCTCAATCTTATGCTTTTAGTTTGCTGGTATGTACATGCTGCACACCTATGTTCACAGGTGTGCATGAATATTTGAGTATGTGTTTAGGTCAGAGGTCAATGTTACAAATTTTCCTCTATCATTCTCTAGTTTTTTTTTTTTCTTTTTCTTTTCTTTTCTTTTCTTTTTTTTTTGACCCATAGTCTCTCACTAAACCTGAAGCTCACTTACTGGCTAGAGTGACCACTGAGGCCCCAGGGTCTCTTATCTGTGCTCCCCAGCACTGAGGTTTGAAGCATGTCTCTAGGCCCAGCTTTTTTTCCCATGTGGATGCTGTATATCCAGACTCAGGAACTTGTGCTTCCGTTGTAAACAGTTTATTGGCTGAACAGCCCGGACAGCAGGCATTTTTTGAGAGCTCTTCTTATAACCCTTAAGCCAGATCTACTAAATCTGTCATCCAAACATTACATAATTCTTAATGAAGGAGTAATGATCAAAGCCATACTTTATAGTTCCATAAGATTCCAAAGTATTGATGTGAAATATAAGTGAATCTTTATTTTTACAATTTTGTTAGACTTCTTATTGTATGTGCAGGAGTGGTTTACACATGGCTATGGATGGTTGTGAGCCATCATGTGATGCTGGGAAACACTGCAAGAACAAGCTCTTTACCAATGAATGATCTCTCTAGCCCTACATGAATGAATCGCATCTTCTGAAATTAGATTATACCTGGCAAAGGTACAAGGAATATGTTACTCAGTAACAGTTTTTAGAGGATTCTGTAAAAATCATGCTCACTTGTTATAATATATTCTGTAATGCACAGCATAGGACAAAAATTCACATTTTGTTGTGTCACTTATTTCTGTAAATTCTAAAAAAATTAAAATACAATGTATGCTGTGTCTGTCCATAGAAATAAATTTAGAAACAAACCTGCCAAAACCACATGATCTGTTTGCTTGTCCTAGTGTAGTGACGATAGATGGCATGTCTCTGCCAGTCATTCAAATCAATCTCTTGCATTCCACACAAAAGGACCTATAGGGATAAAACAAAGCAAGTTGTTACTCTAGGTAACCAAAAATGTTTCTCATAAATAAGATGAACATGAAACATAGCGATTGAAGATGCACTGAGAAAGCCTCAGTAAACCTTATACCCTCAGTCCTATCCATGTGACTCAGAGTCCTAGTCACATGACTCAGGGAGGGTGCACACTGAGGGAACAGTTACTGAATTGCAGGAAAACCTAATATCAAGACTTTTAAAAGGAGTTTTTCGATTTTGTTTTTGTTTTTTTTGAGATAGGGTTTCTCTGTATTGCTTTGGAGCCTGCCGTTGAATTAACCCTGTAGAATAGGCTGGCCTCAAACTCACAGAAATCCACCAACCTCTGCCTCCTGAGTGCTGGGATTAAAGGCGTGCACCACCAACACATGGCTAAAAAGAGTTTTAAAGAATATTATTGACTTATTTTATATGTATGGATGCTTGACTACATTAGTGTTTGTGCACGTCTAGAGCCTCAGATCTGAGAACTGAACTTATTTTGTATGTATGGATGCTTGACTACATTAGTGTTTGTGCACGTCTAGAGCCTCAGATCTGAGAACTGAACTGAGGTCCTCTAGAAAAACAGGCAGAGCACAAAACCCTTAGTCACCTTCCAGGAACAATAGTTTTTTTTTTTTTTTTCAGGTAATGTTCTTTTTTTGTTTCAGTATAAATTAAGGGTGTTTCAAACAACTGCTATCATAAAAAATATAGATTCCAGAGAATGATGAAAATACTAGTTTTAAAATAGATACCTGAGGGCATTTACTAGCATGTTGGAGTAAAGAAAAACTCATTACCTCTAACTCCTTTGCATCAAAATATTGTAAATATTGCTGGGGAAGAATTTCATTGAAGCCCTCAAAGAAAGCTTGTGTCTGTTCTTCAACACCTCGAGACAATCTCCACTCAGCTACCATCCTGGCAAATAAGAATGGAAATTGTATTAGGAAGTTAAGATTTTAAGTTCTGTATATAAAATTAAAAACATAAATGTTATTCTAAAACCCTGAAATATACAAAAAAATTAGAGTATCGTAAACACCTTTTTTTGAAAGAGAATCTCACAATGTAACCCAGGCTGTCCTGTAACTCATTACATAGCCCAGCCTGGCTTCAAGCTCCAGGCAAACTTCCTGCCTCAGCTTTCCAATGGCTATGATGACGGTATGCACCACTATGCCATGTATAAAAATATGTTTTTGAGGAAATTACTTTCTTTTCTTCCTTCCTTCCTTCCTCTTCCTCTTCCTCTTCCTCTTCCTCTTCTTCTTCTTCTTCTTTTTTTTTTTTTTCTGTGACAGAGTTTCTCTGCATTGCTCTAGAGCCTGTCCTAGAACTCACTCTGTAGATCAGGCTGGCCTTAACCTCACAGAGATCTGCCTGCTTCTGCCTCTGCCTCCCGAGTGCTGGGGCTAAAGGCATGCACCACCACCTCCTGGCTTTTAAAAACAATTTTAACAAGCGAAGGTGTATATTTTAGTTATCTGAGTTCTTGACAATAACTAACCCAACAATAGAAGCACATATATGCAAAAGACAAACCACATACTGGCTTATAACACAAGTTTCAAAACAAAATGTCATTTTAAAGAATGTTCTCTGACCAAAAAGTATCAAATTTGAAAAACAAGAGAAAAAAGCAACTGGGTAAAGGTAGTTGATTGGCACATTAAGGGTTTTGCTTTTGCTTTTGTTTTTTAACCTGTTTGATGTATTACTTATGAGGCACCCCCAAAACACACACACACACACACACACACACACACACACACACACACACACACACACACACACACACACACACGCCTAGTGAGCTTTGCTTGTTTTAGGTAACCCCCAAAACACCCCCCCACCCCCCCACCCCACCCCCCCACACACGAGCCTAATGAGCTTTGCTTGTTTTAGGCAACTCTCTCAGTTTAGGCTTGCCTAGAATTTTCTCTATAGACAAAGATGACTTTGAACTTTTTCTCTTTGCCTAACAAGTACTAGGACTGCAGGTGTAGGCCATGATACCTCAAACAAATTAAACCTCTTAGAAAACAAAATATGAGCCTGTGATGGTGGCTCATGCCTTTGATCTCAAGCACTCAGGAGGGCAGGAGGATTTCTGAATTTGAGGCCGGCCTGGTCTACACAGTGAGGTCTAGGAAAATCAGGGCTACACAGAGAAACACTGTTTAGAAAAAACAAAAATAATAACCAAAAAATGCTATGTAAAAGAGGATATCCATGCTAGGTGTGGTGGTGCCAGCCTTTAATCCCAGCACTGGGAAAGCAGGAGTGAGTAGATCTCTATGAGCTTCAGATTAGCCTGAATTGCATAATGAGGTCTAGGCTAGCCATGGCTACATAGATCCTATCTCAAATAAACAAACAAATAATTCGTCATGGCTTTCTACTTTTAAAATCCTATTTTTAGGCTGACACAAGAAATGAAAAATGACTGTTTACACAAAAGTGCTTACCATAAAAGCAAACAATATTTTAATAATTATTATCAATCATTAATAAAAAGGCTAAATTCTGTCAAAGGAATATTGTCTTATTTTTAAAAAAGATGAATGTTTATTTTTGTGTGTATGCTGTATATGCCACGTGTGTTAGTTTCCAGAGTATAGAAAAGTATTGATCCCCTGAAGCTAGAGTTCCAGATGGTTGTTGAGCAGTCTGATATGGGCGCTGTGAACAAACTTAGGGTCCTCTGGAAGAAAAGCAAGTACTGTTCACTGTTGAGCCATCCCCCCCCAGTGAACCTCCTCTCGCCTCTTTTTAGGGACACTGCCTCTTACCTGATGTATTCTTCCTTATTTTCTTCTGTCACAAGAATATTGCCACCATTGGGTTTCAGATCATGACTCTTAATTTCACCTAGAATTTCTTTATCAACAGAGAAGTACATTTCCAAACCACATTCTTCAATATTGTTTTCTCTGCACAAATGAAATTGGCATTATCTGTTATATATACAGCTCAATCATAATTCAAAAGTATTAATTAAATTCAACTTCTGAATTTAAGTAATAAGCCTTAAATCATGACAACAAATTCAAAGAAATAGAGTATTGTTAACATATTACCTAAGACCCTGGGTACACTTCTATAAAATTTATCATACTGAAAGGTTTGATGTCCATATCATTTAAATTCAATAAAACAATGACATAATTATAATATGGAAGAACTTACTAGCACCATAATGAAAGCACACCATCTGTATTTTAATAAATATAAGAAACTTACTTAACCCAGATGAGAGAATTGTAAAATTCTGGATCAATAGATTCCAAATCCTTAAGTCCAACTGGTTTGTTCAAGATACGTTTATAGAATGGTAAAGAGAACCCGGTATCTATGAATTTTCCATGGAATAGAGCCTATACAGGGAGAAAGCAATAACATTTACGATAACTGCATAAAAGTCATTAAACATCAAAACATTAGATAAATTTTCCATTCAAAAAATTGTTGAGGCTGGGTGTGGTAGCACATGTCTTTATAATAGCACTCCAAGGCCAAGGTAGGCAGAGCTCCCTGAACGGGAAACAAACCTGGTCTACACTGTTGATAGTCAAGGCAGCCAAGGCTATATAGTGAGGCACTCCCTCAAAAACAGAACAAACAAGCAAAGATATATGCTTGCACACATGTGAGTGTGCACGCACATAATGAAGACCTTACTTCTCTAAAACCTTCATAGCTAGAGAGATGGCTCCGCATTTAAGAGCGTTTGCTGCTCTTCCAGAGGACCCAGCTTTAATTCCCAGCTCCCTCATGGTGGCTCACTACTGTCTGTAACTCAAGTACCAAAGGATCTCATTCCTCTCCTGGCCTCCACAGGCACCAGGCATGCACATGATGCTCAGACATACACACAGGCAAAACACCCAGACAGACAAAAATGAATAATTTAAAATTCTGTTGCAATGGATGGTAATGGCACACGCCTTTAATCCTAGCACTGAGGAGGCAGAGACAAGTGGATCTTTTTGAGTTTGAGGCCAGCCTGGTCTACAGAGTGAGTTCCAGGACAGCCAGGGCTGCATAGAAAAACCCTTCTCAAAAACTTAAAGGGGGATGGGAAGGGAAATTCTGTCACACAATCTGCTATAATACACGAAAACTTAGTATTGCTGAATGATTAAAGTGCAGTTTGCCCCTGTACATACCATGGCAATAAATCTGCCGATAAAGCGGAAATATTTCAGGTGGTCTGGATTGATGTAAGAAGCGGGGTTTATCTGCAGACAGTAGTTATCCTTCCCTGCATATTCAAACAGGCAATACATTGGGTTCAACACTTCATGTGACAAAAGAAAGAACCATTCTCTGAAATCAAAAGAAAACTCAGGATGAAAAGTCTTGTAGGAAACCATGTCAACAAAATACAGAGAAGCATTATATTACAGAGTTGTCAGAAACCTGCCTGTCTCAACTGCAATGCTTTTCTAAATTCGCGTTGATTTTTTTTGGTTCTGTTCAAACTACATTATGGTACACAGCATATTTATATGCTCTCAAATTTCAAATGATTTAAGATATCATTAATTTTAAAGGCCCTTACTTGATTGCCCACTAAAACTTTTCTCATCACAATCACAATATGCACCGTAACTCCAGAGATATTAAAATGTGAAAATTGTTAGTTGATAAAGTTTTATAGACAAGTTTAAAATTTACTATTGGCCCAGGTAATTAGAGCAGCTGAACTATAATCCCCGTTCCATCTTCAATTAAGTCTCATACTTAAGGAGAGGAACTATGCCAAACACCTCATTTTCACAGGGAAAGTACTTAATCCAGCCATTCATCTATTAGAATAATGCCCTGAGAAGTTCATTCTTGCTGTGACAGAGGGAAGGAGAGGAGGAGCAGGGATTCTGGGCACTGAACTCTTGTTGACAGGTTTGTACAACAATCATCTCACCAGCCTTTCTGAAGCTCTAATCTAAGTGACTTGAAAACACCAACGTAAGATTATGGTCACTATGTAACATGGATGGGTCTATCTCGTCCAATATACTGTGCCATCAGCATGTATCCTAGACCCCTTGTCTTGTTAGTATACAACATTTGATGAAAATGTGGCAAATATTAACACTGCTGGGCATTCTTCTGATTATGACTGTGATTTGGCTGTCTCCTGAATGATCTAAGTGTCTGCATGTTTATTACTTGAGATTACTTCATGTATTATCAAATGCTTTAACTGCATTTTAGAATTTATTAAGCTATAAAAAAAATTACTCAGGCTAGAGAGATGGTTAAAAACACAGTCTGCTCTTCCAGAGGACTGGATTTCAGCTCCCAGCACCATTTCAGGCAGCTCATAGCTGGCTGTAATTCTTGCCCAAGGGATCTGAAGTTGTCTTCCAGACTCTTTAAGTACTGTATTCATATGTGTAACCACTTACCTCACACACACGTGTACATACATAATTACAAATAAAATCTTGAGAAAAAAAAGAGCGACTAGTAAGATGTGCTCACTCACCAGTTAACAGACACAAAGATTCATTTTAAAAAATCTTTACATCATTAAAAAAAAAACAAAAAAAAAAAAAAAAACAGTATTTTCAGCCAGACATGGTAGCACACACCTTTAATCCCAGCATTCAGAAGGATCAGGCAAAGACAGGAGGATCTCTGTGAGTTCAAGACAGCCAGGGCTATACTGGCTGCTCTTTCAGAGGACCTAGATTTAGTTTCCAGTACCTACATGGTGACTCACAGCTGTCTGTGACTCCAGTTCCAGGAAACCAACACCCTCTTCTGACCTCTAAAGGCACCAGGTAAAAACATACATGCATGCAAAAACTCATGCACATGAAAAATATTAATAAATCTAAATCATTTTAAAAACAAAAAACCCAAAATATATCTACCCTTCATAATAGTAAACACAGATATTTTCTCAAAATAATAAAAAAAAATTTCAAGTTGTGTTTCCTTAAAATTCTTGCCCTACCACACTGCTACAATTTTGTAATTTATTTGTATTTTATTTTATGTTAGAAAAGATTCGTGTAGCCCAGGCTAGACTTGAAGGCTATCTAAATCCTCCCTACTTCTACCCCACAAGTGCTGGGATTAGTCATGTGCTACCACACACAGCTTAAAATTTTATTACCTACTTAGTTTTAAATATATTTTTCTTTTATTGTTCATCATCATCATACGTGTGCTGCATGTGAGTGTATTCAGGCATATGTATCTACGTATGTATGTGCAGGTCATGGTACACAAAGGCCACAGTGTGCATGAGGAGGTTACACGACAATTTTGGGAAACTGATTTCTCTCCTTCCCCTGTATGTTTTGGCAACTACACTCAAATTGCCAGGTTGTGTAGAAAACAGAGTTATCCACTGAGCCATCTTGTGGCCCTAGTTAATATTTTTTTTTTTTTGTTTTTAATTTTGTTTGGTTTTTTGAGACAGGGTTTCTTTGTAGCTTTGGAGTCTGTCCAGGAACTTGTTCTGTAGAGCAGGCTGGCCTGAAATTCACTGAGATCCACCTGCCTCTGCCTCCCAGTCCTGGGATTAAAGGTGTGTGCCACTTCTGCCTGGCCCTAGTTTAAACTTTTAAACTAGTGTAATACTGTCATGGGATAAGCAAAGCTATCTCTTGCTCAAGGATGTTTTCTAGAGTCGGAATAGTTGCTCCAAAATGAATAGAGCTGAACAAAGACATTCAGCTCTTTTTTCATAGCCCACTATGTTCCCAACACTAAGTTAATCCTAGGTAGGAACTGAGTCGCTATCAACTTCCTCAGTACTCTAGTGAGGAGGAATGACTTAAACACACCACAGGGCTCTAGGTAATACAGGGAACAGACAGAAGTTGGTTGACTGACACTAGTTTCTAGTCAGAAAATGAAAACTTACATCTGGCTATAACTTATGTGCCCTAGATAAATCTCTAAATCTCATCGTCTATAAAATCCTATCCCACAGGGTTACTCTGAGGACCATGTGATTGATGTAGGTGTCATCAACTAGCAGTTGTTAGAAAATAGGCACTAAGTTAATGTTTGTTGAAATTCTGTAGTTGCAGCATAATGAAGCTACAAAAATTTTCTATATGTCATTTTCCTGAAACATTAGATTGAGAAAATAACACTGTGAACAAAGTGTAATGATACCTTTGGAGGAAAGGACTAAGTTCTGAGTATTCATATATCACTACCTTGCTACACCTCCATAATCTAAACCTTCTTCTCCTGGGAAAATCACCCACAAACGTCTTCTCAGATCTTGCGGGCTGAAGCTCATTATCTACAAAACAATAAAGTGAGAGAACTGTAACTGCAATTGTGGAAACATCACTGTCACGTCCCACTTACTCCACATGAAATAGAATGTTTACAGCCTAATTAACAGACATATAGAAATACATTACAATAACGTTTCATATACTTATATAAGCATCTATTTTTATGTACATTATACACTTTTACATGAAACTTAGTTGTTCTATCAATTATGAAGTGTACAAAGTAACTCTAGGCACAGTCATGGATTGGGTATTTTCCTCCTCTTCCTCCAGGTTTGGTTTTGTTTCACAGTCAAAAGATACATATACTAACTAACTGACTTAACAGTGGCTGCAGACATCTTTGGAAATACACAGAGGAAGTCTATATTTATACAGAAAAACTACTCTTTGCCTTCCACAATGGGTGGATAACAGTGTCATCTTCAGATGTGAAGGGCAGCAGTGTTACAAAGCTACAGCAGATAGGTCAATCTGTTTCTCCCTCAGTAAAATTATTTAGTTACTTCTGCTTAGAAGAATCCCACAGGGACTTGCAAGGGATAATTTGATATGATGTCTACACTTTATCACGTGATAAGAATAAACTGTTAATAAATATCCAAAGAGGAAGAATGAGAATACAAAAAAGACATGGACACTCAAACAGTACACACCAGTCTAACAAAAAAGTTCATTGTTTGTAACTGCATGGTTATGATAAACAACCTACACATGCCATGAGCTTGGCACTCAGCTACAAACCTGAGAGATGTCACAAGGTTACAACTAGTTTGAACAGTTCCCTTTAACAAGTGCTAAAGGGAAGGGACTTTTTGTCTTCTACACATTCCATCATAAACAGTTGTACTATGCTAATAAAAAACATCATTTAAAGCAATTTTATCCAACATCTATGAAGAAAGCCTATTGCTAACTTTTAAATTACACCTTATTTTAATACCAAATTTACTACCTGTAAGCAACCATATTCTCTGACATTATAACTGCCCATTTATTTGGTAGATGTCAAATCTAAGACAAGAGTTTTAAATGTTTTAGCACATCATCATGTCACTGCAAAAACCTTTGGTTGTAAGAGCACAGAGATAAAAGACTTCTTTAATCATGGTCTGTATTTTTTCACTACAGCTACTAGGGAGCTAATTTTCTTAAAAAGTGATAAAAGAACAATCACGAGTATGAGGTCTAGCATACTGGCTGAAGATGGCCATGGAGGTTTACATCAGGCCATGGGTATAAACAGAATTCTCTAAGTGCCTCAGTTAATCGCCAAGGACCACTCTCTGATCCAATGTAGCAGGATGCCAACTGACTTCTCTCTTGAATGTTAATAACAGAGGTTCCATTTGAAAAGGAACAAACCTCTTCCTGAAACGAAGCAGCCAGGTAAGGCCAATGGCTCCAACCTCTCTTCATGTGCATACAGTTCAGTGCTTAGGAAACCACCTATCACAATATACTGCCAGTGCCATCCACAGAATGTTTTTTATTCTAACACGATCTAACACTTAATTGCAGTTGGCTTGAGGGTGATATCTACAGTATTAAGATAAATAGTGAACTGACTCACTCACAGATGGAAATGAATTTCTTTCCTACTTAAAATACATTACTTGTAATATTTATCATAAAAATCCAAAGTAATACAAAAGTGTAAAAACAAAATCTTTCTTCATCTCCCTACCCATTACATGTTCACATGGCTATTTCCAGACCTCTTTCTAGTGACAAACTATATCTCTACCTGTGTATCATTTCAGATCACACACTTAGCAGCTTAGACACAGAACTTGAAACTCAGTAATCATTTACAATGAAAAGCAGAAAACACTGCACAAGGGCATTTGCACACTCCTAACTACAATGTACTAAGATAGCTGGCAACAAAATTAAACTGAAAAATCAAGAATAGGGGCTGGAGAGATGGCTAGGGAGTAAAGTGCTTCCTGGCAAGCTTGAGGACCTATGGTCAAATCTCCAGCAACCCACATAGGAGCCTGGTGTGACAATGCATTCCTGTAACCCCAGCACCAGAGGAGCAAATACAGTCAGATCCTAAGGGTTTGCTGGCTAGCTGCTCTAGCCCAAATGTCAGCTTCAGGTTCAGTGATGTGCCCTGTCTCAAAATACAAGGTAGAGAGCGATGAAATGCATCTCTGGCCTCCACACTTGTACTTGCATGCACACAAGTGCCTATGAACCACACAAACACATCTACTCTAAACTTAAGAAGTTATAAGCTAAACTACTGAGAGCTAAACCATCAGTACCAGAAGGTAGTCATTACTGAGATAATACCTGTTGAAAGGAATCCTCAAACAATGTTTTTCTTGTCACCGTGATCTTTATATGCTGTGGCATGGCCAGTTGCTAAAATATAAGAATATTTTTTTTTAAATTTTACTTAAAAAAATTATTTTTCATTTTATATACCAACCTCAGTTCCCTTTCTTTCCCTTGCTCCCCCATGTAAAAACAATTAAAGTCAACTCTCACTAAAATGGCCTAAAAGGAAATGTTTACTTAATCTTGGCAAATGAAAACAGATTTTGAATATGAATTTATACCATGATTGCCAACACACCTGTCAGCATTCATGTTGATTCTTTGCGATGAGAGTAAAAAGAAAATCAGATCTCATATGTATTTATTTAAAAACTCAAGTAAGTCTTTAATTTTCAAATTTAATTCAGAATCATGTTTTCCAGTCAATTACAAAAATTTGAATTTAAGTATTTAACATAATAGTTCAATTAATGCACTCATTTTATTTAGAACCCATACAGAAAATCATTTATATAGACACTAGAAGAATCACTGAATATATATTTGTATGTAAATGATCAATGTATACTTATCAAAGACATTTCCATCAAACATTCAATATGGAGTTTTATGCCTGAGGCAAACACCTATAATTGCAGCACTCAGGAGGCTGACATGGGGGGATTTTAAATTCAAAGCCAGTGTGGGCTATTTAGGTTGTCCTGTATCAAAAATACTTCGTTTCAAGATTTATGCAACTTGAAAACAATAGGTACTGAAGAAAAAAAGTCATATGTTCTCATTAAAATGATTTCTAGCTCAATCTTTTGGACAACAGAAGACACAATTATCTAATTGATAAATATATTTCATACTCCTAAAAATGGATGAATCCAATGCTTTACATTTTTCTTCTTAATACGTATTTGCAGAACTGCTGTATAACATAAACAATGTAAAAAAGGAAAGAGATAAAGAGACACAGAGCCAACACTAACCTGACACCAGAACCGGAAATACTGAACCTTTGCCTTGAAGTCCCTCACATAGGCTATTTGAGGTCCATTGTCTCTGAAAAACAAATGCAATTGCTTGTAAAAGGAATGCTACAGGAAAGCAAACACAACCACTCCCCCACCCCTGTTGCGTGCGACCCATTACTCAGCAGACAAAAACAAAGGCACCAGGCACAGCATATTCCTAACACAATTCTTTACTGTTTTGAATGTTTCCTCAGGACTATTTTTAAGTAAAATCTTGTTGAAGCCACTGCTAGGGGAGCTTTTTCTATGAGCAGGTGAATATAATAGAGCTGGATAAAAGGGTTCCGACATAAAAATGTCACCCATCACATCTACTACTCTATCCTTTTGTCCTTAACTGAGACTCACGGTCAACCAAGTGGATGCTACCTCGGACAGACATTTCCTAGTGTGTTTGTGAGACTTCAGGTCTGTCTAAGGAGCTCTAATGACAAGTGCTGTAGGGGTTTTCAACAAATCAATTTTTAAAAGAGAAAGGATGTCAGGTTCAGGGATTTACTATTCCCCATTCCAGTGTGGCCTTTCTCCAAATGAAAAGCACAATGAGGATGGAAACCACGCTCTAGGGCTGTAGAACAAGAAGAACTCCAGATTACTGGAAGCCTCTGTTTGGCTGTTTAAATGTAGAATTACATCTGATTTTGTACCCTGCAATCTTGGAAATTTTACTAGCTCTAGTAGTTTTCTCTATATTCCTTTTAACTTTCACTACATATGATTCTTAAAAATAGCCTTACTTCCTCCTCTCCAGCCTGTCTCTTCTATACTTGATTGCCAGTATGATGCTGAGTGGCAGTAATGTTGATAGATACCCTTGCTATAGTAGGGGAATTATTTGTCCGCAATTTTGTAGGTAAGAACATTTCCAAGGCAGGTGAAAGTGGATCATAAAATCACTTTTTATTTTAATAAAAACTTTTGCTAAAAGATCATGACTTCTTTTAAAAGTTGTGTATGGTGTGTGGTGTGTGTGTGTGGTCTGTATTGGCCTGTATGTGTATATATGTAAAAGGTGTGTGTGTGTTGGCCTGTATATGTGTATATATAAAAGGTGTGTGTGTGTGTGTGTGTGTGTGTGTGTGTGTGTGTGTGTGTGTGTGTGTGTGTGTGTGTGTCTACCACATGAATGCCTGATGCCCAATGAGGCCTGAGAAGGCACTGGATACCCTGGAACTAAGTTTACAGATTGTTTTTTGATGCTATGTGGATGACAGAAACTGAACTAGAATCCTATCCATGAGCAACAAATGCTCTTAACTACTAAGACACTGCTCCAGCCACTGATCATACCATTTTTCTCTGCTAATCTATTTTTATGACGAGTTAAGAGAAGCACCACTTCTCATTAACACTTTTATTATTTTTATTTATTTATCTATTTATTTGTGTGTGTGTGTGTATGCCTATGTGTGTAGTCATGCTCATACCATGGTGCTCTAGTGTCAGAGAACAACTTGTGTGAGTCACTTATCTCCTTCAGCCATGTGGGTCCCAGATCTCAAACTCAGATCCTCAGACTTGGCAATAGGTGCCTTTACCCACTGAGTCCTTTTGTGTCATCTCTCTCACACCCACTGATTGATTGATTGATTGATTGGTGTATGTATGTGTGTGTATATATATATATACATATACATACATACATACATACATACATACATACATACATACATACATATATATATATATATATATATATATATAGAGAGAGAGAGAGAGAGAGGTTTCTTGAGATACAGTTTTTCTGTATAACAATTCTCTCTGTCCTGGAATTCACTATGTACACCAGGCTGGTCTCAAACTCCCAGATCTACCCACTTGCCTTTGCCTCCTTAGTGCTGGTATTAAAGGCATCCACCACTTCATCCAGCTTAGTGCCCCATTTGTAATCATTATTTAGAGTATATTTCTACTAACATAAAAAGTTCAGCCAAGTACAATGGCATACACTTTTTAATCCCAGCACTTATACAACAGAGGCAGATACCTCTATAAATTCAAGGCCAACCCGCTGACACTACCAGGTTTACATCGTCAGACAGCCTCAAAAGGAAAAAAAAAAAGAAAAGAAAAAGAAAAAAAAAGAAACAAAGTTTATTATGAAATGGCCATATTATACAAGCTAAACATCACACACTTTGTGCTTATTGTATAGTCTTGATTACATCATTTTTTTTCCAGTGCTTTATTTAATCGTGTGTTTTGTTCATCATGATTTTAGGAATACTAGGTCATATCTAGGCTAAGTGTACATGACATATAGTCTAGACAAATAACAGGTTTAATTCATCTAGGCTTGTGAAAACATAGTCTTCAATGCTTATACAATGATGTATTTCTCATAATATATCAAGTGACTCCTGCCAGTATATAAAGGACTCCTAAGCTGAACATGGTGGTATACCTCTTTAATACCAGTAGAAGCAAAGGCAGATGATCTCTGTAAGCCCAAAGCCAGCCTGGTCTACAGAGTGAATTTTAGGTCACAGCCAGAGCTAGTCAGAGGGAACCTGTTCCCACCTTGCCTGGCACCCAAGTAAACAAACAAAACCAACAAGATTCAGTATTCAGAGACATATGGAAGTAATGTTTAGAAAACTTACAGGGCAGATTTTCCTGTACGTGGATCTATGTAAGTGGTTGTTCTTTTATTGTGGTCCACAAAATACGGAATTCCATCCACTGTAAATCTCATTTCCCAGCCTTCTGGTAAGGGTTTTTCATTTAATTGACTATAAAATACAGAGGAAAATATAAACAAAATACATTAAAGACTTGCTTCTTTGCCAAAAACAGAAACTATAAATACCTATAAACAGAATAAAATCTTTAAGAAAACCTACAGGGTCCTGTATTTTCAGATAATAGATAGCTCTACTCAGGCATTCTACAAACACATTAAATTCATCATCAACAACATTAAAAATGAATCATCATCACCATCATATTACTCTCCCATCTACTTAATAACTCACCTCAAATAGCCATGGTACCCAAGCTCCCCCATTCTTCCTTTGAAGTCTTTCTATTCAACCCTTATCTTTGAGTCCCACTATTACTCTGGTCTTCATCTAAACTTTCTGAATAGATACCTACATGGTCTGCTGCTCCTAGTCTCACTCAGACCTACGTAACAATCTTGTTGACAGAGCATCTCCCTAAAACAGACCTCTCATCAACTCAGTTCCTCTTTTAGACTCCCTCTCAGGAATCCTGAGATTTCTCCTCTCCATCTGTAACAGTTCTGAATAACATCTTCCCCCATTGACAAAACTATTTTTTCTGTTAAGACAAATTAAAAGTTCGTTATGAAATATCCCTATCTTCTTCCTTAACATCTATCTTTATACCCTGAAAACTCTGGGCTGTCTTCTTTAAACGTCTGCAGAAAACAGCCAGATATGGTGGCACATGCCTTTAATCTCAGTACCCAGGAGGCAGGGACAGGGGCACAGGGGCCCATGGGAGGGAAGGGCAGAGAATGAGGCAGAGGGAGTCAGAGAGAGAGAGAAGCAGAGGGGGAGCCGGGGGGAACAGAGATGGGGTCAGAGAGACATGAGTGGAGAGGGGCAGAGGCGAAGGTAGAGGGAGAGCTAAAAACTGGGCTATTCTCTCCCCACTTCTCTCTCTCTGTCTCTGTCTCTGTCTCTCTCTCTGTCTCTCTCTCTCTCTCTCTCATACACACACACACACACACACACACACACACACACACACACACACACACACACACACGTTTTATAGCTTCAAGTTTGGTATGAGGGAAAAGTGGAAATATTCAAGTTTATATCACAAAGGAAGAAAAACAGATCTGAAGATATTCAAGCTCACTATTTAGAGAAACATTATTTGTTTGGACTGTTGTTTTCCTCAAGTATACTTTAGAAGAACACTGCCTTAAATCATATTTTACAAACTATCAAAATGTTAAGAATATTTTAGTCTTATAGGTATAATTCCATACAAATGACAGAGAAGACTAACCAAAAATATAAAAAAGGTATTTCACTTCCATTGTGATTATAGTTGCTAGAGAAGTTCAATAACCAGTTGTTTTGAAAATAAACCAAGACAAATTGGCATATGGTATTGGTGAATTATCCTAAGCTACTCAAACAATAGAAAAATGCATTAAGGGGTATAAGTACCTCTTTTTAAATGAATATTTTAAATGAGTGAACTGGGAGAACTTGGTCACTTGTGACATCTCATGAAATGGCTCTAATTTAAGCTCTAAAACTTTATCAAGTCCAAAAGGGACAAAACAACAGTAGCAGCAAGGGACAGAAAGGTGACTGTTCAGTTTATCTTGAAAGAGAAGACATTCCTCCTTCCTGATCCAGGGATGCTGGAGGTCAAAGCCATGGATTTGATGCTAGACATCAAACATTGACATCATGCATGTTAGACAAGCACTGTATCGCTGAGCTTCATATGCTGCCCAGAGACAATTTCACTGGGGAATCAAATGTTTTATCCTTAAAGCTCTTCATCATCCTTATGAAAGTGAATATATTTAAGTTAATATAATAGTTGTATAAAAAATGATATTTGCTGGTCCTTATAAACAGGTATTTTAAATTCAAAGCATACCTTAAAAAACATAAGCTAAGCTATTTGCCAGGTGGTGGTGGCATACACCTTTAATGCCAGCATTTGGGAAGCAGAAGCAGGTGAATCTCTGAGTTTGAGGCCAGCCTGTTCTACAGAGTGAGTTCCAGGACAGCAGGAGCTGCACGGAGAGACCCTGCCTCAGAAAACAAGACAAGGAAGAGGAGGAAGTGGAGGAGACGTTAGTGCAGGAGGGCTAGAGTGCCCCTTTGCCTGGTTGTCAGAGGACTATAGTCTGCTGACACCTTGTCTTCTCACTTCCAGCTTTCAGAACTCTTAAGACTGTAAGCTTTTGTTTGGAAACAGAAACAGACAATCCCCCCTCCTCCCCTGCCCCTTCCCTCCCCTCAGACAGTGTCTCACTATGAAGCCCTGGGTGGCCTCAAACTCATAGACAACTGTCTGTCTCTGCCTCCCAAGCGCTGGGATTAAAGGTGTGCATTACTACTCCTGGCCTGAGAATTTGTTTGAGTGGTATTCTTTTCTTAACAAGGGCTTAGCTAACTATAGTGTACCGAATGACATAAATCATTGTATACTGTCATCAAAGCATTAAAAAGGCAAACTTATGATAATATCTCTTGGTATGTTAGCAAGCAAGTTCTTATAATATATATAAACATTAGGCCACATAATGTAACATATAAACATATTTTAAGATGTTTATAACAACCACATTTTGTTTTGTTTTTTTTTTAAGCAGAGTATTTTTTTTTAGTTCTGTAATTCTATTGGTATAGAAAAAGAAAACCATTGAGTTGTGCCAACCCGTTCTCATTAAACCCAAGCTTTTCATTACATGAAAGTAATCCTTTTTCTTCTTCCAAGGTATGTAGATAATTAGTGTTTGAGGTTTTTAAGGAAAGAATACACAAATGAGTCAAAAATAGGTAGGCAATCTCTAGAAGCCATACATACAATGAAGTTCTTACCCTTGACTTCTGGGGTCTTCCCACTGTGTAATTCGAGTGTTGTGGTTGACAAAATACATTCTGCCATTGCTATCAGTTCTCTTCTCTTTATTATAAACAAAATGAAAAACACAGTATTAATGTTGGAATAGTCTTTTCCCCTCAAACTAAGATAAAATAAGATAAACTGACCATTTAGTGACTACTGATTTTATAATTACTGTATCATATCACACATACAAAAGCTTAGCCTTTGAACATATGGCTTTTTTCCATCTCACTAGCCCATTCACACTTTTAAGAGTGCTTTTTCTTTCTTAATGAAGTTATTAAATATTATTTCTGAGCTGGAAGAGATGGCTTAGCAGTTAAGAGCACGTATGCTCTTAAGAGGATGTAAGTTCAGTTCTCAGCTAGTTCACAACCATCTGTAACTCAAGGGCACCTGAACTTATGTGCACAAATTCACATACAGACACCCATAATTAAAAACATTTCTTTAGTTAAATAAAATTTCTAAGATGGTAAAAAAGGTTTAATTCATAACATCCTGTTCATATATAGATCTCTCAGCTATTAAGCTTTTTACAAATGACATCTGGCTTTGTGTGTTAAAGTAGGTATGACTTAGGGTATTATGAGTACAAGGTAAATAATTTATGCCTGAGGTACTTCTTTAGCTCTATCTCACATAAACACAGAAGGTAAATACAGCTTTTTGCAGGCAAGCTTTGCTGTAACAGTGACAAAGCCCACAACTCAGATTTCTGAGACCAAGATGTGGTTTTTCCCTGTAGCTACTTCAAGAGTAAAACTGGTCTGTTAATAATCATCTCCATAAAAATAAGTCATAGTTCTTTTGTCATAAAATGAAGGGTGAGAGCTGGAAAGATGGCTTAGTGGTTAAGACTACTGGCTACTCTTACAAAGATCCCGAGTTCATTCCCAGCACCCATGTGGTGGCTCACACTGCTTATACTCCCAGTCCAGATCTGATGCCCTCTTGTGTGGGAACCAGGCATACACAGTGTATACAGATATATATATGCAGGCAGAACGCCCATATACATAAAAGTATACATAAATCTTAAAAAATAAAGTGTGGACAGGATATAAATATATAACCTTCTATATTCTTTTAGTGAGTGTACAAAACATACACAGAATGATTATAGAAACAAAGCACACAATCTATGTCCAGGAATGCAATCTGACAATTAGGTTCAACACCTAAATGCCACACCCTCTTTTGTTGTTTTGTTCTGTTTTAGATCAACCATACTCTAACCCTTCTACTACCCTGACCACCAAAACTCCACCTCTGGACTACCAGGCTTTGGAGAAGACAAGAACAACTTTCATATATCCTCTCTTTGTTACAAGAAAATGATGACAAGTTCTAAATACAGCTTAATATATTTTGTTTTAACCCTCTTTGCTCAGAGAAGTGGTTTATTTTGTTTTGTTTCTTGGTGGTGTATACACTTGTTTATACCAAATGGATTGATGAACAGGTACAAACACACTTATGCACACATATAGGGAGTTCAAAGGACAACCTCAGGTGTGTTCCTCCTCAGGCACTATTTTACCTTGGTTTTTTGAGACAAGAGTCTCTCATTGACCTAGGATTCACTTGATTCAGCTAACCTGATTCAGCCAGCAAACTCAGGGATCCTCTCAAATATCTCTAAGATTATATGTGTGTGGCAACACACAGTAAACTCAGCTTCTCATGCTCAAATAACAACTTTACTGAAATCCCTCTACCTTTATTTGGTTGAGTAAGATTTTCAGACAGTTTACACTGGTTTTAAACTCATTGTATAGCCAAAGCTGGACCAGAACTCCTGATCTTTTTAATCTCTAACTCCCAGGCCCTGGGATTACATCATACTGGGCTATCACCAAAATGTTTTGAGCATTGCTGTGGAATAATCCTTCTGTACACTGTGAACATGTGTCATTGTTAATAAAAAGCTGATTGGCCAATGGCTAGGCAGGATTTGGGGGACAGAGAGAATGCTGGGGAGAAGAAGGGCAGAGTTGGTGGAGAGACCATGAGATGTAGAGCAAGCAGGATGAGAAGTATGTAGATGAGGTAAACAGCCTCAGGGCAGCACATAGATTAATAGAAATGGCTTAACTTAAGTTATAAGAGCTAGCTAAAAAAAAATGAGCTTGCACTATCAGCCAAGCATTTATAATTAATATTAAGTCTCTGTGCTTATTTGGGGAGTAGCTGGCAGGACAGAGTTGATCAGCAGTCTAGCTGGAAAACTCTGCCTACATAGCATACATGATTTTAAGGAAAAAACAATGGGATGTTTTTCAAAATAGATTATATACATACCACTATGTCTAAGTCTTGCTAAACCTGGAGGTCACCAATCTGACTAGGCTAACTGACCAAATGAGCTTCAGGGATCTATTGGTCTCCTCAACACTCATGGGACTGCAAACATGTGCTACCACACCTGGCTTTTTACCTGGGTTCTGGGAATTCGGTTTAAGATCTTCTTGTTTGCAGTGACAATACCTTTCTGACTTGAGCCATTTCCCCAACATAGCCTCTTAATTATAAAGGATTTGTTTCAAGTATTTGGTGCAGTAATAGAAACCGGAGCCCCAAGAGTAATACAATTATTGCAATCCTGTGAAACTGATTCTCTTCTCTAAGCACCAGCATCATTGAGGTCCTTCCAGACTGTTGTATCAATGATCTGTTTCTTTTCACTTTGCAGTGCTAGTGACTCAACTCAGGGCTCTGCCCATGCCTCACAAACATTATATCTACCCACTGTGCAGCCTCTCTAGGCTCATCCTCTAAACTAACAGACTTCAAATTAAAACTGATATGCTTACCCCATCCAGGGGGCAGAGGACCAAGGGGATCAAACTCTTTATTTTGTGATGTAGCAAACAAATCTTGATTCTATAAAGAATAAAAATAATAATTAGACAAATAATTTACAACATAAATACATCATTTCAGAGCAAATGTATAAATTCCAATATGGCTTCTCTGCTATGTACAATACAACATATTCTCACAGCTTAGAAAAGTTCTATTTTTGGTTAAAAAAAAAAAAAAACTATGGAAAACCCTATGTAATATTATCTAACACTTAAAGTTATATGAAATTAAAATAGTATATAAACTATATAAATTCTTATCTGCAAATTACTAGGTTTTTTTTGTTGTTGTTTTTTTTTTTTTTTTTTTGTGCTACAGAGTTTCCTCTACTAGGAACATAACAATTAGACAGTCATATACCCCCTCCAAATCATTTATAAAACTAGTATCTGGAGTGATCAGCTAGCTCAGAAAAGTCTTGTGTACTCAAAACCAAAAGTTCACACACACAGACAGACAGAAGAGAGTTGGGAGTAGACAGACAACAACAAAACACTATCAAAGCAATGAAATGCATGTCTATTTCACTTAAAAAGTAAATGATTCCTGATGACGTTAAGTAGCTCATCCAAATTTATTCAAAGTACCTGAATCCAAAACCATTGGCTATTCATGTGGAACTAGGGTTGGAAAAAGCGGAAAGTTAAAGATCCATACCTAGAAGAAATCTGCCTATAATAATTTAGACAGAAACTAAAATGTAAAACAATAGAACAGACCTAAAAAAGAAAACAGATAGGATATGACTGACACAAGTTTGTAATCTTAGCCGTTAGAAGGCTTAGCTAAGAAGATCTCAAGTCGAAGGCCAGTCTGGTAATTTAGTGAAACCATGTCTCAAAATAAAATGCAAAAAGGCTAGGGCAGCAACAATGGCTCTCTCTGCACTACCCTGCGGCAGTGGGCCCTACCAGACAGAAGTGACAAAGAATGGGAGAAAGCTGAGGCATGGCCAGTGCTGTGAACACCTCACCAAGCGTACCACATCTGTGTGATACAGGGTAAGTGGCTTTGTGCCTTATGAGCAGTACACCATGTCAATGCTACAGAGGTTTTAAGGCCAAGTAAGGGATGGATGTACATCCATACCCAGGTAAGTGCAAGAAGCTGAGTAGAGGGAGGGTTGGAAGCCATGAGAAAAGCAGGTGCCAAGGTCTAAGTCTACATTTCCTCTCTCAGTAATCACCCCCCATGGAAACATTCTCATTCTCATTCTCATTCTCTCTCTCTCTCTCTCTCTCTCTCTCTCTCTCTCTCTCTCTCTCTCTCTCTCTCTCTCACACACACACACACACACACACACACACACACACACACACACACACACACACAAATGAATTTAACCTCTATAACTAGGAAGGGAAATATAGTGACATGTTTCCATAAGCAGTGATGGGAAAACACTTGTTAGAGTGAACGGTGTTTTGATCATATATGAACAGTGAAGAGAAGGCTGCTGACAAAGACAAATTTGTCACATCAGTAGGTGGTAACTATTCTAACAATGAGGTCCAAGAAAACTGCAAGAGAGTCCAGAGTGATGGCTAATGGTTAAGAACACTGGCTACTTGCAGAGGACCCAGGCTCTATTTCTAGCATCCATATGGCAGGTTTACAACCAGCTGTAATTCCAGTCCAATCCCATGGGATCTCTAACACCTTCTGCTGACTATATACATGTGGTGACTATACATTCACATAAAACAAAAATAAATAAAAACTCAAATAAAAGAAACAGCAGGAAAATGGTAGAAAGGCAATGTCTAAGGAAGAAAAGCTAACATGTTTTATTTACTCTGGTGCATTCTAAAGGGAAGATCAACATGACACTGAGGCGATTGCAATGGAGAGTGCCAGGTTAGGTCCTCCAGGACTCTGACAGAGCAGGCTTGCTTTGGTTTAAGTTCTAAATGCTACTCCAACAAACCAACCTATTTTGGCATGGACTTTTCTCAGATCTGTGATCCATTATGATTTGAGATTACAAAACTTCCAGATTATACAGCAAGGAAAGCACTAATATATTTAGTGGGTTTTTGCACTATTAGTCTGAAAGAAAACATATTTAATCTATTTGCTTATATATAGGAAAGGTGCTTTTTCTTTTAAGTCTATCCCCACCCTATCCTGCTCCATCCTAGCTGAGCTTGAACTCACAATATAGGCCAAGATGGCCTAAAATTCGGAGATCCAATGCCTCTGCCTCCCAAGTCTCCTAAGTGCTGGAATTAAAGTCATTTACCACCATGTCTGGGTAGTTTGTTTATTTATTTTTATGTTTTGTTTTTGAGCTGTGTTTTGCATTGTCTGGACTAGCCCTAAATTCTTGAGCTAAAGTGAGTCATGTGCCTCGACTTCTCAAATGCTGAGGTAATAGATGAATGCCATTACATCAAGCTTTGCAAAGAACATACTTTATCAACATATATGGTATAAACATGTATACAGTGCATCGCTATATGGATAGACACTCTTCAGTAGAGTAGCAGTTTCATCTGTGAGTGTCCAGTGATCCCACGCTACTGTCATTTCTATGCAACCACTTTAGTTGGGCTAAATTCAGAATTGTTTTAAGTCTTTCCAAACTTACCCATGAATTTTAAATTGCTCTAACTTGTTTTTTGCTTATTTTTAACACCTACAGCAAAGACACAACTCACAAGATCAATACCTACCTACAGCAGCAACCGGCTCGCCACCCTACTCTTTTTCTTTTTAGTGCTTTATATGACACATGCAGACAGTTCTTAAAGACTGAAGATTTTTGTTAGTTACAATAACCAATAAACCAACAGGCTGCTTACCCCATAGATGAATCTCTGGTTAAACTGCTGCATTGCTCCCTGAAGCTGACTACGCTGTAGCTGCCACTGTTCATAGTTCCTGACCGATTCCAGTGTTGGCCTCTGCCATGTTGTTGTTCTTGTGAAATGGTCAACATAATAAATACGTCCCATATTGTCCACACGCCGTTCCCAACTAAGCCAGAAAAGAAGCAACTAATTTAAGAAATATCTGTGAAAAACATGTAAGACAAATTCTGCCTTGAGAAACTACTAAGTATTTTTCTCTTTGTACTTAGGACTAAATCCAGGGCCTTGCACATGCTAATTAGTGCTCAATCACTAAGCTATATCCTTAGTTCTTCCTGATTTATCTGAACTCATTCATATTTATAAACTGAACTTCAATGCTTTTAAAATTTTGTCCTTTATAAAGTCTGTAACAAATATCAGTGAAGTCTTTTAAATATAATATATATTCAGAGAGTCTCAAAGGAAAAAGTTTTTGTTCCCTGCCCCTCAGTAACCTTTACAATCCTGCATACATCATGGGAGACATCAGTTGTATACAGATTTTTTTCACAGACAAAAAAGCAATATATTCTACCTTTTTACTTACATGTAGTAAAATGGTAACTTCAAGACAACAAAGGTTTTTCTTCAAATTATTTCATAATATAGAATTACCAAGAATATATGTATGTATTGATATGTATAGATATAGATTGATATACATATATATTTATCTATATCTATCTGGAAAGCTATTTATAGTAGGATCAAATTACACTATTACCAGCATTACTATGGTTAGAGTTCCTCATCAACACTTAATAATACCTGCTAATTTAACAAGTCAAACCACACTTTTTAGGTATGTATTTCTTTAAGGGTTAGTTAATGCTACTTAATAACTAGCAAGATTAATATTTTTCTTTTCTTTCTTTCTTTTTTTGGATTTTTGAGACAGGGTTTTTCTGTGTAGCCTTGGCTGTCCTAGAACTCGCTTTGTAGACCAGCCTGGGCACTAACTCAAGAGATCTGTCTACCTCTGCCTCCCGAGTGCAAGGATTAAAGGTGTGTACCACCACTACCTGGTAATACTTTTCTGAAGATTTTTATTTATATGTGTGTATGTGTGTATATGTACACATGTGTGCTGGTGACCACAGAGGTCAGAAGAGAGAAATGAATCCCTTGGAGCTAGAGTTATAGGCAGTTGTAAGCTGCCTGGTGTCTGTGCTGAGAACCAAACTCACGAACCGTAGAAGAGCAGCAAATACCCTTACCATTGAGCAATCTTCAACCTCAGAATAGACCACATTCCCCATGTTAGCTACATATATTTATGGGCTAAAAAAGTATTTTCTTACATTTAATATAATATACACATGTTTAATACCAACATGTCCTTAACTTTCTCAACCATTTCTAATGATTTGAATATACATTAGTTTTAATAACAGAAACTTGGTCTTAATATATAACAGGCACTTTAACTTTTTCCCTGGGATGGAGAGCTGAGACAGGTCTCAGCACAGACCGACCTCTAACATGACCTCCTGATTCTCCAGCCTCTACCTCCCAATACTAAGACTGTAGGCAAGTGCCACCATGCTTGGTTACTGTAACTCTTATTTAGTTAAATGATTATTCTTAAAGACACTAATTTAAAATTCTGTGGCTTTTAGCCAGTAAAATAGTTCAGATGGAAAATACAAATAATAAGAACTGTGGGTTGGTTCTTTAAATTAGAAATGTTAAAAGTAAAAATCATTCATCATGGTATGGAGCATAGGCATGTAACCTCAGAACTTGCAAGGCTGAAAGGCTGAGGCAGGAGGATCAAGAGTTCCTCCTGGGATACACAGTGACACTCTTGTCTCCAAAAACAAAAACAGTCACAACAGCAACCCCCCCTCAGCATGCTGGAGTCTGTTCTTTAACTCTCTTCTTTCTAGTCCGAGTCTAACATAAAGCAGAAAAGAGAGGAGGAAGGAGGAGAACTGGAGGCAACACTGGGTACAGGTAGAATTTGATCTTCTAGATAACCTTTTGTTTGTCTTTTCTTTTTTTTATATTTATTATTTTTTCTTTTTTTTTTTTTTATTTTACATATTGATCCCAGTTCCCTCCCTCCCTCCCATGTCCCCGTTAACTTTCGTTAAATTCATACACTTACCCAGGAGGTAGAGGTTCTGGTCTATCCCATGTTGTTCGTTTTTCAACATGGTCTACATAGTAAACACGCCCATGCTGGTCTACTCTCTGCTCCCACCTTAAATACAAATCAAAGACTAGTAAGGGCATTTTGTATTAGTCTGGCTTTTTAATCCTGTCTACAACTTTTCTCTATAATGATCATCTTATGTAACTAAGGAAAGTTAGCCTGTTAGTCTATAAAGAAAAAAACAATAAAAATACAGACAAGAAGTATCACCTAAAAAGAGAGGAGAAAGCACCAAGAGCGACACACACAATAGTGAATGAAGTTTCTTTTCCCTAAGTGTTTGCTCTGGAAATAACATGCATTTTAAAGTCAGTCCATCCACCCAGAAGACCAAAGTTTCTCAATCTGATCAAACTATACTCAGAACTTGAGAGGAAAAGAAAGCATCAATGCCCTGAAACCTGAAAACTGAGCTAAATGAAAAGCAGCATTCTGATTACATTCTAGAAAAACTGAAATCAAAGCATGCCATTATCAGACATTACAGGATGAGCGTTACAGACTGGGCACTGTAAGCACTCTAGTATTCTGGGTAGGTTTGTTGCCAAAGAGAAGAGAATAGCAGTAAACCTTCACAGCTTGTTATTTTAACCATTACTTGCTCATTTATTTTTATGTGTATGGGTACTTTGACTGCAGTAATACCTGTATACCATATGTGTACCTAGTAACCACGAAGCCAGAAGAGGGCATCAGACCCCCTAAGAGAGGAGTTAGAGAAAACATTAAACAGCTATGTAGGTGCTGAGAATCAAAACTAGGTCATGTGAGGAGCAGCCAATGTTCTTAACTGATAAGCCATTATTCCACACCTTAAAGTCTTTTTGTTTTTAATTTTATTTTTTACACTTATTTTATTGAATGTGTATCAGTACTCTGCATGTAAGTGCAACACGTGCATGCCTGATGCCTGCAGAGGTCAGAAGAGGGCACAGAATGCCCTAGAACTGGAGTTACAGAAGGTTGTGAGACACCATGTAGGTATTGGAAGCTGAATCCAGCCCTCTGCAAGACTAGCAAGGGCTATCACTCAGCCCCAGATCACTTGTTCTTAAGCATAATCTTCTAATTTAGCTTGCCATTTGATATGGCTTGGATATAAACTGTTCCTGTCTTGCCACTCCACCTACTATACCTGCTCATGTCTTTGAATACTTGGTCCCCAGCTAGTAGTATTCTTTTGGAAGGTTCTGGAACCTTTAGGATACAGCTTATACCTAGAAGAGGGTAAGGCCTTGTTGAGGGCTGTAATCGGGCTTGCTTCTGCTTAAACTCTGCTTTTAAACTGCCACAGTGATAAGACTAGTTCCCAACAAAAGAGACCAAGTGGCTCTGTCAGGTTCTGTCACACTGCTGAGTACAGCAACTAAAAGACCACATAAGCTTTCTAAAAGGAAAATGGCCTAGTTAACAAGTATAATCTGTGTAAGTAGCTGAAACATTCACCATGAGTTTATTAATTTACCAGTCACCAAATAACTTTGGCTAGCATTTTGAGCCCTGAACACCAGTTTTTGTTTTATGTGTGTGGCACTGAAGGTAGAACTTGGAACTTCATACATACTAGACATGCTCTACCACTAAGCCAAACCTTTAGCCCTGAGCTCTCAATTTGATCAAAGTATTAAGGTTAAAAGTAGGGGTTGGGGAGATGGCTCAGTAGTTAAGAACACTTGCTATTCTTACAGAGGACACAGGCTCAATATCCAGAACTCACATCAGATAGATCAGAATTGCCTATAACTCAAGTTCCAGGGGGTTCCAATGTCCTCCTCTACGCTACAGGCACTGTCCACATGTGGTACACACACAGACAAGGCAAGTAGATACACACACAGACACAGACACAGACAGAGATACACACAGACACACACAGACACACACACACACACACACACATACACACACACACAATTTTTTAAAAAAATTAAGTACAAATTAAAATGGGACTATGGAACTAATTTGTCAGTTTAAATTATTACTTGCGATGATGATTATATAATAAAATATTTTTAAAAGGTATTTGCTTTTTCCCCACCTAAAGAAGCAGCATATAGTCACATGACTATTTTATTTTATTACTTGACTCTCATTAATTTTCTTTTTTTTAAAAAAATTTATTTAACTTTATTATATGTACATTGGTATCAAAGTGTCAGATCCCCTGAAACTGTAGTTACAGATGGTTGTAAACTGCCATGTGGGTGCTGGGAGTTGAACCCACATCCTCTGGAAGAGCAACCAGTGCTCTTAACCTCTGAGCCATCTCTCCAGCCCTCAACTTTCATTAATTTTCTATGGGTGGTAGTAAGGGTCCTTCAATAGTTGTCTCATTTTCCAGGTGTAATGGTACACACCTGGAATCCACACTTCAGAAATAGACAGCAGAAGGATCAGTAGTTCAAGGCTATCATCATCTACATAGTGAGTTTGAGGTCAATGAGGGCTATATAACACTCTGCCTTGAAACACACACACACACACACACACACACACACACACACACACACACACAAACACACACACAACAAACAAACAAACAAACAAACAACCTGTTTTTGAGACAGAGTCTCATATTGTAGCCCAAGCTGATCTGGAATTCACAATAATACTCCTGCCTCACACTTCCAAGTGAGGAGATTATAGGCATGTGCTAACATACCCAGCTAAATTTTTTTTTTCCTACTTCCCAAAAAAGGAAGAGGTAGTATTTAAAATATGGTAAACTTTTTTGGATTCCACACTCCCCCAAATAAATTGCAATTACTTAAAAGATAATTAATGAAAGAATATAGTATAATATTTTGTAAATTAATGAATACATGCAAAGACAGAAAGCAAATGTTAGCAGTTACTTACCCAGGTGGCAGGGGAGCCTGACTTACAGTATTCAGTGGCCTCGGGCCTGAGCCTCCAGATATAGTAAGAGGAATGATTAACCCAGATGCTGCTCCTTCGGATGTACTTGTGCTTGTGTTTACATTTGTATTTGTTGGTGGCAAAGAGCCTGTACTAGATCCGTCACTTTCAGAATTGGTGGATGGTGAACCGTTGACAGACGCTATGAAAGAAGGGAAAATATTAGAAGCTTTTACTTTCCGAAATCTAAAATCATGATCAAATTTTAATTTAAGAGTTTAAAAGTGCATAACAAGTAAAACCTATGATGTGTATACACAGGTCTCATCAAATTACATAGCATATATAAACTAACTACTTAGTTGTTTGATTTTGTGGTGCAAGGACCTCAGCACAATAGGCAAGTACTCTGACTGACCTACAACTTCCAGACCAGTAAAACCTTTTAGAATAGGAAACCATGGGTACCGCTTTCCAGATCCTTAAAACTGCCTTTTCTATGTACCCTGAAGGTCTAAGACTAATTTGTGATATAATGTGTAATAAGTGTACTAATGCTACTGATGGCTAATCAGAAAATGGATATTGCATATAAATGTTACTATATGTTTATATTGTTACTACATATGTTCATTTAATGAATTTTTCTGTTTAAAATCTGATCATCATTTACCAGTAAGCTTTTTTTTTCATAAACAGATATTTGTTTGTTTATTCTATGTAGTGTCCTGCCTGCATATGTGGTGGAACACCAGAAGAGGGCACCAGATCTCATTATAGATGGTTGTGAGCTACATATCTGAGCACCATATGTGTGCCTGGTGCCTGCAGAAGAGGAAACAGGAGTTATGGATGGTAGTGAACTACCATGTGGGTGCTGGGAATTTAATGCACTTGTTGCTCTTAACTTCTGAGGCCTCTTCTCCAGGCCCTCAATCAGCTTTTTAAAAGATAAAATGGACTAAGCAACCAAATTTTTAACTATAAGATAGGTCACAATTACCAACCACACAAAGAAGTTTCAATCTAACTATTCTATACTGTTTATACATTCTATAATACATGTTATTTTCATTCTTAATAAAGCACTCCCACATGAAACTTCATTCCTGAAAAAAAAACTTAAAGAAAAAGCAATTCTTAGTCACCCATGGAAACTTCCTTCTTGGTCATGTCTCTACACATAAAAACAAAGCTAGAAACCAGACATGGTGGGTCACACCTGCAATCCCAGCACTTAAGAGGGCTGAAGCAGATAGACTTCTAGGTTTGAGGCTAGCCTATGTTACAGAGTAAGATTCTACTTACACAAAACACTATGACCTGATACTTACCTGTCAATCAGTTCCCAAACAACATTATTTAAGAACACTGGGCATGATCCCAGGCTAAGGAAGGAAGCATTTGAGGTTAACATGGGCAACTTCTGGAGACTGTGTTGTCAACCCTTCCTACCAAAAGAACATTATTTAAAAAGCAAGACAAAGCTGGAATATATACCTGGTCTTCGTGGGGTGGGTGGAGGTGGTCTTGAAGGTCTTGGAGGTCTAGAAGGCTTAAAACCACCATTTGAAAGAGATGGAGAGTTGTTCCCATTTGCCCTCTTGCTTTCCCCCAACACTGCAACCTCTGGGTCATCTGATCCATTTGTGCTCACTCTGGATAAGCGCAAGGAAGAGAGAGAGGAAGGGAACAAAACAAATGCTCCTTATTTATTTAAGAACACAAAGAAACCCAAAATTTAATATTTTAGGAATTTGAGAAATAGCTTCCTTCCTTTCTTTCTCTTTCTTTTCTTCCTTCCTTCCTCCCTTCCTTCCTTCCTTTTCTTCCTATTTTCAGGCCATCCTTATCAAATAAAGAGGCCATAGGCTAAAGTCTTATATAATTTCTTGGGATGATTTGAATGAGAATTGGCCCATAGGCTCATTTGATTGCTTAGTCACCAGGAAGTGGAACCCTTTGACAAAGATTAGAAGGTATGGTCTTATTGGAGTAGATATGACACTGAAGGTGGGCTTTGAAGTTTCAAAAACCCATGCCAGGCCCAGTTTCACTTGGTCTGGCTGCCAGTGAATCAGAATATAAAGCTCTCAGTTCCTGATCCAGTGTCATGCCTGCCTGCTCCCTACCATTAAGATAACAGACTAAACCTTTGAAACTGTAAGCAATAATTTTAACTGCTGGGTCATCTCTCCAGCCTCCTAAAGTTTTCTCTTAAAGTCCAATGTTCTTTAGAAACCACCTTATGATGTCATTTATTAAAAAGTTCCAATAGTGAACCTTCAAACAAGGTAACTTCTGAAGGCACCAAAATCATATATATTGCTATTGTTAAGACACTGATTCTTCTTGAGAGGCCTGCACTCGTGTCTTGGGTGGCCTTTTTCTAAGTGACTCCTTCCCTTAATGTTAGGCTTCCATTTATGTTAAAAACAAAACAAAATAAACAAGAAAACCTTTTTTCTAGCCAGGCAGGGTTACACATACCTGTAAACACAGAACTCAGGAAGTGGAAACTGGAGGATTAGGGAATTCAAGACCAGTCTTGACTACAAATAAAGTTTAAGGCCAGAGAAAGTACATGAAATTAAAACTACTTTTCCATTATTAGTAACTGTTCTCAGTAAGAAGTTACCTTAGTGTATACTTGTAGGTTAATATAGTGTGATTCAAAGAATGTAGAGTTCTATTTGCTTTGACAGAACATTATGACTTTGGTTTTCCTGAAGATGTTAACAAACTATGTGTCATTTGTTTTTGCCCTTTTGGGAATGGAATCCATGACTTTGGGGACACTGGACAAGTGTTCCAACGCTATCCTTTAAAATATTTTTACTATGAAAATCTCCACACATTACAGAAGTAGATAGGTTACGTGGGAGCTTGTTGTACTTGTTTGCCCAACTTCTAAACCATAATATTGAGCTCTATTTCCCTTTACATAGCACAAGATAGTCTTAAACTCAAGCAGTCAAAGTTGGCCTTTGATCCGTGACCCTCCTGACTCTACCTTCTAAGTACTGGAATTCCAGGTATATCTCCTGTGCTTGCTTCTAAGTTATCTATTCTCCCCTGAGGCAGTGTAATAATATGGCATGCACTTTTTCTGGATGATTTTCTCTTATGATCTGTGACACTGCTTTTTTGGTTCTCCCACTTAAAAATTTTCAAAAAAATTATTTTATTTTATTATTTATATGTATGTCTGTGTCTGTGTGTAGACACATACATTTATGCTAGCACCCACAGAGGCCAAAGGGATGTTGGACCCCTGGAACTGGAGTTACAGGCAGTTTATGAGCCACCTAACAAGAGTACTGGCAGAACTTGAGTCTTTTGAAGAGCAGCATGTACTCCGTATCACTGAGTCATCTCTCTAGCACCCTTTTTCATGTTTTTTTGAGACTACATTTCACATAACTCAAGCTAGTTTTGAATTCCTAATCTTATCTTCTTCTCCAAAATGCTAGATTACAGGTGTGCACCAACACCCCCAACTTTTTAATGATTTTTTTAAGACAGGGATTCTCACTTTGTAGCCCAGGCTAGCCCAAATCTAAGCTGTACAGCCCAAGCTGGCTTTAAACTCACAGATAGTCTCCTGCCTTAACCATCCAAATGCTAGGGTCACATAGGTAAGTCGGCATACGTGGCCCACAATTTATCAATCTGAACCTGAAAAGTGGTAACTATCTATTCGTGTGCATTTGTCTATTTATTCATGTGTATTTGTGCCTGTGTGTGTGTGTGTGTGTGCGTGCGTGCGTGCGTGCGTGCGCGTGTGTGTGTGTGTGTGTGTGTGTGTGTGTGTGTGTGTGTGTGTGAATGTGTATACGTGTCTAGGAAAGCCAGAGGATATCAGATCTCCTGAGCCAACTTTCCAGCCCCCTAAACCTGAAGTTAAATGAATTAACACAAGTTAATTCTTTCTTGTCTACTTCTGTATTCTGTGGTAAGCAATCAGTGAAATCCTACCTTGTTTCATCTTTGGGTCTGCAGCCATCATCATTCTGTGAAGTACCTTTAACAATAAATTTGGACAAAATGAGATTCAAGAGAGTAATTTTCAATTGAAACTAAAAATAAAAGTAAAAGAAAACAAGTCTTTTACTAAAACTATTAAACCTTCCTAGTACAGAATATACCTCCAAGCATAAATATTAAAGGGAAAAAATTCAATTCTATAAATATCGTTATTCATTAAGAGATTAGTTAAGGTGCATTATTCACACCCTACTTCTGCTTTTTTTTTTTTTTTTTTTTTTTTGGAGATATGTTTTTTTTACTCTAATTTAAACCCAGGATTTAGCCATTTTCCCAAAGCTCAGGCTGGCAATGAACTCCTCATGTTCCTGCCTCAGATTCGTTGTGCATCCTTATACACAGCTTTTAACCACTCACTTAATCTGAAATATGGGGGGGAGGATACTAATCAATAATAGAACAGTCAATATAAAACAACTATGAAATAGCAAAGCCAATAATAACTCTTTATCTAAAGAAGCTGAAAAAAAAAAAAAACTCAGAGAAAATGAAAGACACAAAGAACTCAGAAAGGAAGACTCTGAAAGAAAAACAAAAACCAAGTAAGTCTCAAAGAGGCCTAAATAAATGCCATAATAATCATGCATTCTTCCCATTTTATTCACAGAAAGAGGAGGAAAACTGAAAACTGCATAAGAACTCAAGTTGAACAGTCTAGGCAAAACTGGCAAAAGAACAGAAGCAAAGCTGTGACTTCAACAGTAAGATCACAGTACACTATACTATAGCACATAGCCATATTATGCCACAGTTAGCAAGGGTTGTAGACATCTACTTTTTTCAGTTTTTAAGTACTGAAGATCACAGAAATATACATTTAAAAAATTGTAGTGAAACAGATGAAATATGGAAGTTGCTTTGTAACTGAAATTATCAAAATATACAGTATTAAAAACAAATTAACAAAGCATGTTGCCTCAAAAATATGTTAAATGTGGGCTGGCAAGATGACAGGGAAAGGTGATTGCTGCCAAACCTGATGACCTGAGTTTGATCCCTGGAACCCATCTGATTGAAGAGAACCAACTCACAAAAGTTGGCCTCTAACCTCTATACTCTCATACTCATATATCTACATACATACATACAAACACATGTAATAAATAAAGCCATTAACCACACATTTCAAATGGTGACCCTTACAACATATAAAATGTACTCTAATAAAATATTAAAGTGGTCTCTAAAAACATGACATAGTGTTCGGCTAAGAGTTGTCTGGAAATTGGTGGTTAAGGGGTTGAGTGACCTCCACAGGGCAATCACATAGTACAAACAAATTTACCATGTGGATAGATAGATTTGAGGAGTTCAAGTACCAGCTTCTCAGTTTGCCCAAGCACATAGCCATGCTGGTTCTTAGAACCCATGTGATATCTGAATCTATTGTCCAAGATCTTGGCATTCAGCAGTCAGAAATGGGTGACCTGTGAACCAGAACCTCACATCTCACTGTTCTAGCAGCCATTATCCAAGAAGCCAAAGACATAAAGCTGTGAGTCACTTTTCAACCTCAAGCTTTACACAGACGTCCTTCTTTGCTAACATCTTTCTGACAGCGTGATTATGTTGCTTTTCTTTTCAGTTTGATATTTCAAGGACATTCAATCCAGTGTTTGAATGTTCTGGGACCTGCTTTGCTTCATGAGTCAAGCCAACAATGCCACAGTCTTATCAGATGTGTGTGACCCCAAAGCCATAGTGTGATCCATATCCAGCAGGCTACATCTACTACACTGAGGAAGTGCCCAGATCGCTCAAGGCTGTTACAGGGAAAGTATGAATTTTCTGTGATGGTTTTCCTGTTTTGGGTGTTGTATTTATGGTGACTTAAGGATTTATGTTTCAATATATTGGAAACTTTCCATTTTATCTGACAAATCTGTTACATGTTACAAGTTTATTAAAGAGGAGTTTTATAATCTTAAAGACCAAAAAAAAAAGAAAGAAAGAAAAGAAAAGAAAAGAAAAAAACAAAACAAAAAAAAAAAGAACAAAAGCCAAACCAAAACAGGGTTGAGGATACAACTTACTTGGTAGAATGCTTGTTTAAAATGCACAAAACCCTGACTCTGAGCCTCAGCACTGCACATACCAGGTGTGAAAGCTCACACCAGTTATCTCACCAAGAGACTGCCACAAACCAAAGGTCAGTCTCAGACACACAGTAAAATTACAGGTCAGTCTGAGCTCCAGTGTGAAACTATCTCAAAATAAAATGAGACAATGTTTTTTATGTATTTTCTTATAATGATTGATATATGGGACATAAGAGGAATGAGAAAACTATATCAAAAAATGTATATACAGCATTAAATCAGTATTAAATCAATACCAAATCAGTATTCCATTTCTCCCATCAATAAAAAAAAAGCTCAGCAGGTAAAAGCATTTGCCAAGCCTCACAACCTGAGTTCAATTCTGGAAACCTTCATGAAAAGTTAAGATACAGTGGTCTGCATTCATAATCCAGCACTCCTAGAGAACAATGGGAGGCAGACAGAAATGCCTAGAATTTATCAGGCCAGCTGCCTGTAGAGTGCAGCAGAGCAACCAAAGGAAGAAATCCTGTCTTATCTAGGTAGAAGGTGAAAACCAACTCCAAAAACTGTCTTCTACACCACTTACCTCTACACATGCACTGCAGCATGCATGAGTGCCTCGTCCAAACATATATCACACACACATGCATTCATGCATATGCACACACAATAAATAAATACAGTCACTTGGAGAAGGGCAAGGTGACAAGAAAACCATATCAAAATTCTAAATAAACATATTTAGCCCACAGGAAAATCTGTAAAAGTTACAAAGATTTCGCCTCAGTGAGCTAAATTAAAGGAGCACTCCCACCATAAAATAACTAGATTCTAAAGAAATTTAGCACACTTCATATTCCTTGGCTGCCAGGCAATCTCAAAACTGAACAAAACTTGATCTGATATACCAAACTAGAAGCAGAATGCAGCTTTAAAGCATCTTTATCTTGTGGCAGTTACTAGCTCTGGGGTGGATCAGAAAGCTTCAGCCCAGCAGCAAGGTAGGGAGTGCTGAACCAGATACTGAACATTAAGCTAGGAACCACAGAAAGTGAACAAAATGTTTTTAGGTTGCAGCAAACCCGGGCACTACCTAAAGCAAAAGACATTTTCTCTAAAGCAGAGTTCCCAATTTAGGCCTCAGAATTCTGGTAGACTAAAATAAAATGAAAATTTGCAATCAAAGGACATGAAATGAAATTCAAAATGAGCCCCAATAAAGGGAAAGACAGGATCATTTCTAAGTCAACACGGTGGTGCATGCCTATAATTTTAGCACTCAGCACCCAAGAAGCAGATTCAAGAAAATTATTGCAAACTTGAGGCCATCTTGGTAGACTACATAGTGAGCTCCAGGCCAGCCAATATTATATATCAAGGTTCTGAAAACACCAAAAGTTTTTTGTTTTGTTTTGTTTTGTTTTGTTTTGAGACAGGGTTTCTCTGTATTGCTTTGGAGCCTGTCCTAGAAATAGCTCTGTAGACCAAGCTGGCCTCAAGCTCATAGAGATCCTCCTGCCTCTGCCTCCCAAGTGCTGGGATTAAAGGTAAGTGCCACCAACACCCAGCTACCAAAAAGTTTTTAAAATCATTTATATCTCCACAGGTTTTAAATAGTAGAAATATCAAATGAAAAATATAGAGGAAAATCATGCATTAAAAGACAATATATGGAGCATAGTAGCACATGACTGTAATCCCAATGCTTGAGAACAGAAACAGGGTGCTGAACTTGAGGCTAGCCTGGGCTACTTAGGAAAAGCCTATCCCAAAAGTACTGCAGGGCTGGGTGTAGAGCTCGGAATGCTTGCCCAGCATGCCAGCAGTCCTCGGCCTGATGTCTAGCATCCCCAGCACATGAGTCAAGAATGGTGGCACACTCACCTTAATCCTGGCATTTGGGAAATAAGACATAGGATCAGAAATTTAAGGTAATCCTTAGTTTACATAAAGAGTATGAGACTTGTGCTACATGAGACTCTATCGAAAAACTAAATAATGCTTTCAACATCCCCACATAAAGTCATAAAACTAGCAACATAAACATCAACAATTCTACTCATGAGTATAAACCAAGAGATACTGAATAACAGAAAATTTTCCTGAAAGTTAACAGCATTAGTTATATTTCATAATAGCTAAATGTCTATCAGTAGATAGATAAATTGTAGTATATACATACAATGGAATATTATTCAGCTTCAAAAAGATACTGATGCACACTACAACTTAAACACTAAAAGTCAACTACAGGGCTCAGAGAAGAATGCTTGCTGTGCAGGCCTAAAGACCATCGCTCAGAACCTAACACTCACATAAAAAAGCCATATGTGATCCAGCACATTTCTATACCAGAGCACTGAAAGGGAAGGAGACAAGAATTAGTGCTGGAGTTTGCTGGTAGTCAGTTAAGGCAAAATACCAGGGCTCCAACTATAGCAGAACACCTTTCCTCAAAGGAACAAGACAAGATCATAAAGGACAAACACTTTTTGTCCCCTAGCTACTATGTGCACAGCTGGACACACTGACATGGATATATACACATATCACATACACTCACAAAAATTCCGCTATGATTTAATATGATGCAACAGTTACTTTTCATTATCAACTTAACTGGATTAAGAAATGCCTATGAGGTTAGTAAAGCACACCTCTGATGGCATGTCCAAATATGATGAGCTCAGCTGACTTAGTAAATTGATTAGTCCCTCGATGGATACACACCCTTATTGAGAGGTGGCAGGAAGCAGGTAATGGGGACCAGATGAACAAGCCAGGTCAATGGGAGGAAGGGTTCTTGGGATAATGTGCTTCCTTGGCCTTTTCCTATTTTCCTTTCTCTTTAATTCCTAGCTCCCATAATATGAGTTACTCTGTTCTATCCCTGTTCTGATCGACATATACTTCTGAAACCAGAAGCTAAAATAAGAAAAATCCTCCTTTAAATTGTTTATGACAAGCATTCTGTCAATAGTCATGAGAAAAGTAAATAATATGTATAATATATTCCTATAATATGGAAATTGAGAGACAAAAAACAGATGAGTAAGGTTACTAAGGGTTGGGTAAAGGAGAAAGTATAGTATTGTTCTAGGGTTCCAGTTTTCAATGTACAGAAATGAACATACTGTTATAATGGTAACTACATGATACATAAATTTCACCTAATTTAAAAACACCAAAACAATAAAAAGTGACATACCTGAAGAAGCAATAAATATTATAAGCTGTAAGTCAGCACACCAGTTCATTATACTTACCATTAAACCCTGAAAATTTTACAAAGGATATAATCTCCAAGAAAGCTTATCAATAGATATTTAAAAAGCATCTACTGTATCATTGTTTAAAACAGTAAAACTTTAAAAGCCAAACATAATTTGACATAAAACTCTAGCATGCTTACCTAACACAATTTTTAAAAACTGAAAAAATAAATGAGCTCAGAAACAACAATATGTATAAAACTAAAAAAAATAATACTGATATTATATATAGCTCAAGAAAAAGTTAGGTGTGGCGGCAAACACCTATAACCACAAAATGTAGGGAGTGATAATAGGAGGAGAACCAGCCTCAGCTATAACAGTGACTTTGAAGCCAAGCCTGTCTTACCTGAGATGTGGTCTCAACAAATAAAAACAAAACACCCAACAAAAGGGACAAAAGTAAAAACCTACAAGTAATATTTTGTTTATTTTTTTTAATTCAGAAAAATTATTACTACAAAAAACATGAGGGATGATATAGAAGGAAAAATACAGATAGATGCAATGGCATTATTTATGTCTTTAATATATAGACCTTATGGTAGTTTTCATGAGTGTTTATTTTGTAATGTGGGCTCAGACCTCAAACACATACTAAATAGGAGAATACAAATCAAAGTGCTTCATAAACTGAAAAAAATAATGAATACCATAAAAGTCCTACCTAAAAAATATGACCATAGCCTTGCAGCTTCAATTTTTAAAGCACCATTCATCATGTCAAACAAAAATATAAACAAAGGGGCAGGAAAACTGACTCAGCAGTTTTGAGCACACATTGTTTCTACCAAGGACCTAAGTTCAATTCCCAGCACCAACATGGTAGCTCTAGTCCCAACACTCTTCTGATCCCTGTGGAAACCAGGCACAAACAGATGCACATACATACATGCAAGCAAAACACTTACACATATAATAATGACAAAGGAATTCTGTTGGCCTTTGGGGGAAGGCAAGTTAGCTAATATTTTGAACACATAAAAATATTAAAACATAAGTCAATTTAAAAAAAATACTATAGGAGCAGTGTGTAGTGGTACACACCTTTAATCCCAGCACTCAGGAGGCAGACGCATAGGGATCTGAGTTAGAGGACAGTCTGGTCTACTTAGTGAGTTCTGGGGCAGCCAAGGCTATGTAGAGAGTCTCTGTCTTAAAAAATCAAAACAAAGAATATAGGAGCTAGAAAGGTGGCTCAGTGGTTAAGAGAACCTGTTGCTCTTGCAGAGAACCTGAGCTATATAATGAGCCCTTGCCAAAAAAAAAAGGGGGGGGGGGAGTAAGAAAAAGGAAAAAATAGAGTAAGAAAACAGGAAGAGGGTTAAAATTTTTAAAAATAGTGAAATAATTTAGTATATTACTAAATGAGAGAAATAGCTGTTAAGAATAAACTGAAGGGGCTGGAGAAATGACTCAGAGGTTAGAGCACTGGCTGCTCCTCCAGAGGTCCTGAGTTCAATTCTCAGCATACACATGGTGGCTCACAACCATCTGTAATGAGACCTGGCTCCCTCTTCTGGCATACAGGCATACATGCAGGCAGAATACTACACAATATAAATAAATAAATCTAAAAAAAACATTAAAAAAAAACTGGAAAGAAGTTTTACTAAAGACAGTACCAGGTAACTTGTCAGTAGAAATTCCTTTATTATAGTTAAGTCCTCTTTAACACAAACCAGTATACCCTACAAATCATAAAATGTACCAGCATACAGATAATGAGTCAGGTTTTTAACTATAATAACACAGAAGATATCCCTGAAAGTGTGGTTCAGAGAATGGGAGAAGAAATAGCAAATGGATTCCAGCTTGTACTGATTGTCCAGTACTACAGGACCTAAAATCATTTAAACTCAATCAGCCACTGCTATAAGTGGTAACGTATATCCACCATTGGCAGTAAAAGGAGTGACCTTCAAAGATACCATATTAGCTGATATGGATAGCATTTAGGATATACTTTATCAATCAGTTCAATAGTCACCGGTAATTCAACTTTTTTTAATGATTTATTTTTATTTTTTATGTACACTGGTGTTTTGCCTGCATGTATGTCTATATGAGGGTATAGGATTCCCCAGAACTGGAGTTACAGACAGTTATGAGCTATCATATACATACTGAGAATTAAACCCAGGTCCTCCAAAAGAGCAGTCAGTGCTCTTAATCAAAGGGCCATGTCTCCAATCCAAAAATATTTTGCCTGGGATTTGGGTGTTTTTTGTTGCTGTTGTTATTTTGTTTTTCAAGACAGGGTAGCCCTGGTTGTCCTGGAACAAACTCTGTAGACCAGGCTATCCTCGAACTCCAGGATCTGCCTGCCTCTGCATCCTGAGTGCTGGGATGAAAGGCACACAATACCACTATCCAGTGTGATTCAACCTTTATTCATCCAGCTTTTTAACCTGTGGATTTTTAAAATTTATAGAAACACTGTAACAAAACATTAATATGATCAGTGTCTTTTTTATTATTTATTTATGATATTGGGAGTTGAATTTAGGGTAATGCACATACTAGATAAACACTCTACCACCAAGCTATATTCCAAGACCAATACCTTTTTAAAAAGAAACACTTTTTTTCTGGAAAAAAAATAACAATAATAACGCTTTGCTCTGCAGAGATGTAGCAGGCAAAGGAGATGCAGGTCTATCATTCCTGACTAATATGGTTTGATGAAGCAAGACCCCTTGAAGCAGTGGCCCAGGTGATCCAACATTCAAAACAGCTGGGACAAGGCAGCCTTGCAGACCACTACAGCAGAAGCCTCTTCTTAGGATCCCAAAGACAGAGCTCCTTAACAGCAGGAAGTAGTTTGGACAGAACAATGCCCACATTCCCAAATATTCTTTATAATGTTTGTTTTCATTTATATGGGGTTGATTATAAATGATAATGTTCACAGTCAATCTCTTTTTAAAGGAAAAAAGGGGAAAATGATATAGGAATGAATACTTTGCATTGGTATGGATTTTCATTTATTGACACAAATTTAAGGTCAATTTTGTGATATGTAAATTCCTCCTCTTGTGTTTATGCAGATCTTTTCAAATGTAATGCATAATTAAATACAGATTGTATATAATCACCTATAGTAGTCAAAACTTATGTTAATTAGAATTTCTAGATATACAGAGATATATTTGAGATGGATAGATAGTCTTCAAACCTTTCAAAGACCTTCAGAAAATGGTATTTAAAATGGTTCAGGGTTTTTCATGACTTTGAGACACAACTGCTCCTGGCAAAACCAATTACATCTGAGAGGAAGATGGGCATTGAAGAAACTTGTTATGGAGTTTGCTTTTGATATAGCAAGACTAGCTATTTGGACAAGAAACCGCTAATGAGTGACTGCAAACCTTGCCTAGACTGTTGGACTGTTGCTGCATAAACTGAACATGCAGGACCCACAGGAAAGTGTCTGCTGAACTCGAAAAACAAGATGGGCAGTCCAAAAGGGTTCCTGCTTCATGGAAGAGTCTGCCAGACATTCTACAGGACACAGAAAAATGACCGACAAACTGTCAAAACAGGTGGACAGTTTAAAGTTTCCTGCTTTGCTGAGAAGCCCGTCAGATACACTACGGCCTATGGGCTGAAGATGGATGCTCCAACATTACAAAAGAACTTCAGGTGACTGTCCAGGTCTCTGTCAATTCTAGAGTTTGTATATTATCCTTCTGTGGTCTTTGATGGAGTTGAAGACAATTATGGTTATAGTTTTCCTTAGTTAGGATTAAAGATAAGTAACATATAAGACTTGAGAATCACAAAGATAAAATAGATGATAGAATATTTTCTTTAATTCTTGATGTTAATGGACTAAACATTGCAATTATAGTTCTTGCTTAATAACTGTTTTGTTATATGTAATTTTACTATGTTAAAGTTAAAACCATTCTTTGTATTTAGACAGAAAAGAGGAGATGATGGAGAATGTTCTTCTGTATGAATATATGTTTGTCTTATTGATTGATGAATAAAACACTTTTTGGCCAGGCAGGAAGTGAGATAGCATGACAGATACTGCCACTAGCTAACCATAGAGGTCTGGAGGTCTGCACAGACAGGCAGGAAGTGACATAGCTGGGCAGAATCAGAAAATAAGCAGGGACAAACAGGAAGTCGCTCTCTTCTCTGCAGAGATGTAGCAGGCAAAGGAGATACAGGTCTGGTATTCCCAGTAAGCCAAGACCACATGGAAATACTTAGATTATTAGAAAATGTGTTAATGATTAAGTCAGAGCTAGCCAATAAGAAACCATAGCTAATGGCCAACAGTTTCATAATTAATATAGTGTTCAAGTGTTTCTTTAGGGCTGTGAAGGGCGGCGGGACCTGCTGAGCCAGAAAGCTAATCGTTACATAGAATATAAATAAATGTTATTTTTTAAAAAAGAAAATAGGCAGTGTTGCTGGTAGTAAGACTTGATGAATGTAATTAATGCCAATGTGCACTTATAAAGGGATAAAACTGTATTTTAAAGATTAACAAAAAACAGTAATAACAA